>JAKOOJ010000035.1:0-600000 GCA_022577455.1 Arizona elegans
GCAGGCTCTGTTCTTGTTCAAAACACTTGCAGCCCCTGTTCTTGTGCAAAACACTTGAAGGCCCTGTTCTTGTTCAAAACACTTGCAGGCGCTATTCCTCTTGAAAATACTGGCAGGCCCTGTTGTGAAAAACACCTTTCGGACCTGTTTTTGTGCAATACACTTTCAGGCCCTGTTCTTGTGTAAAACAGTGGCAGGCCCTGTTCTTGTGCAAAACAATTGCAGGTCTTGTTCTTGTGCAAAACGCTTGCAGGCCCTGTTCTTGTGCAAAACACTTGCAGGTCCTGTTCTTGTGCAATACACTTGCAGGCTCTGTTCTTGTTCAAAACACTTGCAGCCCCTGTTCTTGTGCAAAACACTTGAAGGCCCTGTTCTTGTGCAAAACACATGCAAGTTCTGTTTTTGTGCAAAACACTGGCAGGCCCTGTTCTTGTGTAAAACAGTGGCAGGCCCTGTTCTTGTGCAAAACAATTGCAGGCTCTGTTCTTGTTCAAAACACTTGCAGGCCCTGTTCTTGTGCAAAACACTTGCAGGTCCTGTTCTTGTGCAATACACTGGCAGGCCCTGTTCTTGTGTAAAACACTGGCAGGCCCTGTTCTTGTGCAAAACAATTGCAGGTCTTGTTCTTGTGCAAAACGCTTGCAGGCCCTGTTCTTGTGCAAAACACTTGCAGGTCCTGTTCTTGTGCAATACACTTGCAGGTCCTGTTCTTGTGCAAAATAGTTGCAAGCTCTGTTCTTGTTCAAAACACTTGCAGGCCCTGTTCTTGTGCAAAACACTTGAAGGCCCGGTTCTTGTTCAAAACACTTGCAGGCGCTATTCCTCTTGAAAATACTGGCAGGCCGTGTTGTGAAAAACACTTGGAGGCTCTCTTTTTGTTCAAAACACTTTCAGGCCCTGTTGTTGTGAAAAACCCTTTTAGGACCTGTTCTTGTGCAATACACTTTCAGACCCTGTTCTTGTGCAAAACACTTGCAGGATCTGTTCTTGTTCAAAACACTTGCAGGTCCTGTTCTTGTGCAATACACTTTCAGACCCTGTTCTTGTGCAAAATAGTTGCAAGCTCTGTTCTTGTTCAAAACACTTGCAGGCCCTGTTCTTGTGCAAAACACTTCAAGGTCCTGTTCTTGTTCAAAACACTTGCAGGCGCTATTCCTCTTGAAAATACTGGCAGGCCCTGTTGTGAAAAACACTTGGAGGCTCTCTTTTTGTTCAAAACACTTTCAGGCCCTGTTGTTGTGAAAAACACTTTTAGGACCTGTTCTTGTGCAATACACTTTCAGACCCTGTTCTTGTGCAAAACACTTGCAGGATCTGTTCTTGTTCAAAACACTTGCAGGTCCTGTTCTTGTGCAATACACTTTCAGACCCTGTTCTTGTGCAAAATAGTTGCAAGCTCTGTTCTTGTTCAAAACACTTGCAGGCCCTGTTCTTGTGCAAAACACTTGAAGGCCCTGTTCTTGTTCAAAACACTTGCAGGCGCTATTCCTCTTGAAAATACTGGCAGGCCCTGTTGTGAAAAACACTTGGAGGCTCTCTTTTTGTTCAAAACACTTTCAGGCCCTGTTGTTGTGAAAAACACTTTTAGGACCTGTTCTTGTGCAATACACTTTCAGACCCTGTTCTTGTGCAAAACACTTGCAGGATCTGTTCTTGTTCAAAACACTTGCAGGCCCTGTTCTTGTGCAAAACACTTGCAAGTTCTGTTTTTGTGCAAAACACATGCAAGTTCTGTTTTTGTGCAAAACACTGGCAGGCCCTGTTCTTGTGTAAAACACTGGCAGGCCCTGTTCTTGTGTAAAACACTGGCAGGCCCTGTTCTTGTGCAAAACACATGCAAGTTCTGTTCTTGTTCAAAACACTTGCAGCCCCTGTTCTTGTGCAAAACACTTGCAGGCGCTATTCCTCTTGAAAATACTGGCAGGCCCTGTTGTGAAAAACACTTGGAGGCTCTCTTTTTGTTCAAAACACTTTCAGGCCCTGTTGTGAAAAACACTTTTAGGACCTGTTTCTGTGCAATACACTTTCAGACCCTGTTCTTGTGCAAAAAAGTTGCAAGCTCTGTTTTTGTGCAAAACACTGGCAGACCCTGTTCTTGTGTAAAACACTGGCAGGCCCTGTTCTTGTGCAAAACACTGGCAGACCCTGTTCTTGTGTAAAACACTGGCAGGACCTGTTCTTGTGCAAAACACTTGCAGGCCCTGTTCTTGTTCAAAACACTGGCAGGCCCTGTTTTTGTGCAATACACTTTCAGACCCTGTTCTTGTGCAAAATAGTTGCAAGCTCTGTTTTTGTTCAAAAGACTTGCAGGCTCTGTTCTTGTGCAAAACACTTGAAGCCATTTTGGTTGTGCAAAACACTCACAATCCCTGTTCCCCTTGAAAACACTTGCAGGCCTTGTTGTGCAAAACACTTGCAGGTCCTGTTCTTGTGCAAAACACTTGCAGGCACTGTTCCTCTGGAAAACATTTTCAGGCCATGTTCTTGTGGAAAACACTTGTAGGTCCTGTTTTTGTGCAAAACACTTGCAGTCCCTGTTCTTGTTCAAAACACTTGAAGGCACTGTTCTTGTGTAAAACACTGGCAGGCCCTGTTGTTGTGCAAAACACTTCCAGGACCTGTTCATGTGCAATAAACTTTCAGACCCTGTTCTTGTGCAAAACACTTGCAGGATCTGTTCTTGTTCAAAACACTGGCAGGCTCTGTTCTCGTGTAAAACACTGGCAGGCCCTGTTCTTGTGCAAAACACATGCAAGTTCTGTTCTTGTTCAAAACACTTGCAGGTCCTGTCCTTGTACAAAACACTTGCAAGCTCTGTTCTTGTTCAAAACACTTGCAGGCCCTGTTCTTGTGCAAAACACTTGAAGGCCCTGTTCTTGTTCAAAACACTTGCAGGCGCTATTCCTCTTGAAAATACTGGCAGGCCCTGTTGTGAAAAACACTTGGAGGCTCTCTTTTTGTTCAAAACACTTTCAGGCCCTGTTGTTGTGAAAAACACTTTTAGGACCTGTTCTTGTGCAATACACTTTCAGACCCTGTTCTTGTGCAAAACACTTGCAGGATCTGTTCTTGTTCAAAACACTTGCAGGCCCTGTTCTTGTGCAAAACACTTGCAAGTTCTGTTTTTGTGCAAAACACATGCAAGTTCTGTTTTTGTGCAAAACACTGGCAGGCCCTGTTCTTGTGTAAAACACTGGCAGGCCCTGTTCTTGTGCAAAACACTTGCAGGCCCTGTTCTTGTTCAAAACACTGGCAGGCCCTGTTTTTGTGCAATACACTTTCAGACCCTGTTCTTGTGCAAAAAAGTTGCAAGCTCTGTTTTTGTGCAAAACACTGGCAGACCCTGTTCTTGTGTAAAACACTGGCAGGCCCTGTTCTTGTGCAAAACACTGGGAGACCCTGTTCTTGTGTAAAACACTGGCAGGACCTGTTCTTGTGCAAAACACTTGCAGGCCCTGTTCTTGTGCAAAAAAGTTGCAAGCTCTGTTTTTGTGCAAAACACTGGCAGACCCTGTTCTTGTGTAAAACACTGGCAGGCCCTGTTCTTGTGGAAAACACTTGCAGGCCCTGTTCTAGTTCAAAACACTGGCAGGCCCTGTTTTTGTGCAATACACTTTCAGACCCTGTTCTTGTGCAAAATAGTTGCAAGCTCTGTTTTTGTTCAAAAGACTTGCAGGCTCTGTTCTTGTGCAAAACACTTGAAGCCATTTTGGTTGTGCAAAACACTCACAATCCCTGTTCCCCTTGAAAACACTTGCAGGCCTTGTTGTGCAAAACACTTGCAGGTCCTGTTCTTGTGCAAAACACTTGCAGGCACTGTTCCTCTGGAAAACATTTTCAGGCCATGTTCTTGTGGAAAACACTTGTAGGTCCTGTTCTTGTGCAAAACACTTGCAGGCCCTGTTCTTGTTCAAAACACTTGAAGGCACTGTTCTTGTGTAAAACACTGGCAGGCCCTGTTCTTGTGCAAAACACTGGCAGGCCCTGTTGTTGTGCAAAACACTTCCAGGACCTGTTCTTGTGCAATACACTTTCAGACCCTGTTCTTGTGCAAAACACTTGCAGGATCTGTTCTTGTTCAAAACACTGTCAGGCTCTGTTCTCGTGTAAAACACTGGCAGGCTCTGTTCTTGTGAAAAACACTTACAGCCATTTTGGTTGTGCAAAACACTCACAATCCCTGTTCCCCTTGAAAACACTTGCAGGCCTTGTTGTGCAAAACACTTGCAGGCCCTGTTCTTGTGTAAAACACTGGTAGGCCCTGTTGTTGTGCAAAACACTTGCAGGTCCTGTTCTTGTGCAAAACACTTGGAGGCCCTGTTCTTGTGCAAAACACTTGCAGGCCCTGTTCTTGTGTAAAACACTGGCAGGCCCTGTTCTTGTGCAAAACACATGCAAGTTCTGTTCTTGTTCAAAACACTTGCAGGTCCTGTCCTTGTACAAAACACTTGCAGGCTCTGTTCTTGTTCAAAACACTTGCAGCCCCTGTTCTTGTGCAAAACACTTGAAGGCCCTGTTCTTGTTCAAAACACTTGCAGGCGGTATTCCTCTTGAAAATACTGGCAGGCCCTGTTGTGAAAAACACTTGGAGGCTCTCTTTTTGTTCAAAACACTTTCAGGCCCTGTTGTGAAAAACACCTTTAGGACCTGTTTTTGTGCAATACACTTTCAGGCCCTGTTATTGTGCAAAACACTTGCAGGCTCTGTTCTTGTGCAAAACACATGCAAGTTCTGTTTTTGTGCAAAACACTGGCAGGCCCTGTTCTTGTGCAATACACGTTCAGACCCTGTTCTTGTGCAAAACACTTGCAGGATCTGTTCTTGTTCAAAACACTTGCAGGCCCTGTTCTTGTGCAAAACACTTGTAAGTTCTGTTTTTGTGCAAAACACATGCAGCCCCTGTTCTTGTGCAAAACACTTGAAGGCCCTGTTCTTGTTCAAAACACTTGTAGGCCCTATTCCTCTTGAAAATAATGGCAGGCCCTGTTGTGAAAAACACTTGGAGGCTCTCTTTTTGTTCAAAACACTTTCAGGCCCTGTTGTGAAAAACACTTTTAGGACCTGTTTTTGTGCAATACACTTTCAGACCCTGTTCTTGTGCAAAAAAGTTGCAAGCTCTGTTTTTTTGGAAACCACATGCAAGTTCTGTTTTTGTGCAAAACACTGGCAGACCCTGTTCTTGTGTAAAACACTGGCAGGCCCTGTTCTTGTCCAAAACACTTTCAGACCCTGTTCTTGTGCAAAACACTTGCAGGCCCTGTTCTTGTTCAAAACACTGGCAGACCCTGTTCTTGTTCAAAACACTTGGAGGCCCTGTTCTTGTTCAAAACACTGGCAGGCCCTGTTCTTGTGCAAAACACTTGAAGGCCCTGTTCTTGTTCAAAACACTTTCAGGCCCTGTTGTGAAAAACACTTGGAGGCTCTCTTTTTGTTCAAAACACTTTCAGGCCCTGTTGTGAAAAACACTTTTAGGACCTGTTTTTGTGCAATACACTTTCAGACCCTGTTCTTGTGCAAAAAAGTTGCAAGCTCTGTTTTTGTGCAAAACACTTGCAGGCTCTGTTCTTGTTCAAAACACTTGCAAGTTCTGTTTTTTGTGGAAAACACATACAAGTTCTGTTTTTGTGCAAAACACTGGCAGACCCTGTTCTTGTGTAAAACACTGGCAGGACCTGTTCTTGTGCAATGCACTTTCAGACCCTGTTCTTGTGCAAAACACTTGCAGGATCTGTTCTTGTTCAAAACACTTGCAGGCCCTGTTCTTGTGCAAAACACTTGCAAGTTCTGTTTTTGTGCAAAACACATGCAGCCCCTGTTCTTGTGCAAAACACTTGCAGGCCCTGTTCTTGTTCAAAACACTTGAAGGCACTGTTCTTGTGTAAAACACTGGCAGGCCCTGTTCTTTTGCAAAACACTGGAAGGCCCTGTTTTCGTGCAAAACACTTGCTTGTCCTGTTCTTGTTCAAACCACTTGCAGGCCCTGTTCTTCTATTAAACACTTGCAGGCCCTATTCCTCTTGAAAATACTGGCAGGCCGTGTTGTGAAAAACACTTGGAGGCTCTCTTTTTGTTCAAAACACTTTCAGGCCCTGTTGTTGTGAAAAACACTTTTAGGACCTGTTCTTGTGCAATACACTTTCAGACCCTGTTCTTGTGCAAAACACTTGCAGGCTCTGTTCTTGTTCAAAACACTTGCAGCCCCTGTTCTTGTGCAAAACACATGCAAGTTCTGTTTTTGTGCAAAACACTGGCAGGCCCTGTTCTTGTGTAAAACAGTGGCAGGCCCTGTTCTTGTGCAAAACAATTGCAGGCTCTGTTCTTGTTCAAAACACTTGCAGGCCCTGTTCTTGTGCAAAACACTTGCAGGTCCTGTTCTTGTGCAATACACTGGCAGGCCCTGTTCTTGTGTAAAACACTGGCAGGCCCTGTTCTTGTGCAAAACAATTGCAGGTCTTGTTCTTGTGCAAAACGCTTGCAGGCCCTGTTCTTGTGCAAAACACTTGCAGGTCCTGTTCTTGTGCAATACACTTGCAGGTCCTGTTCTTGTGCAAAATAGTTGCAAGCTCTGTTCTTGTTCAAAACACTTGCAGGCCCTGTTCTTGTGCAAAACACTTAAAGGCCCTGTTCTTGTTCAAAACACTTGCAGGCGCTATTCCTCTTGAAAATACTGGCAGGCCCTGTTGTGAAAAACACTTGGAGGCTCTCTTTTTGTTCAAAACACTTTCAGGCCCTGTTGTTGTGAAAAACACTTTTAGGACCTGTTCTTGTGCAATACACTTTCAGACCCTGTTCTTGTGCAAAACACTTGCAGGATCTGTTCTTGTTCAAAACACTTGCAGGCCCTGTTCTTGTGCAAAACACTTGAAGGCCCTGTTCTTGTGCAAAACACTTGCAGGCGCTATTCCTCTTGAAAATACTGGCAGGCCCTGTTGTGAAAAACACTTGGAGGCTCTCTTTTTGTTCAAAACACTTTCAGGCCCTGTTGTGAAAAACACTTTTAGGACCTGTTTTTGTGCAATACACTTTCAGACCCTATTCTTGTGCAAAAAAGTTGCAAGCTCTGTTTTTGTGCAAAACACTTGCAGGCACTGTTCCTCTGGAAAACATTTGCAGGCCATGTTCTTGTGGAAAACACTTGTAGGTCCTGTTCTTGTGCAAAACACTTGCAGGCCCTGTTCTTGTTCAAAACACTTGAAGGCACTGTTCTTGTGTAAAACACTGGCAGGCCCTGTTCTTGTGCAAAACACGGGCAGGCCCTGTTGTTGTGCAAAACACTTCCAGGACCTGTTCTTGTGCAATACACTTTCAGACCCTGTTCTTGTGCAAAACACTTGCAGGATCTGTTCTTGTTCAAAACACTTGCAGGCTCTGTTCTTCTGCAATACACTTTCAGGCCCTGTTATTGTGCAAAACACTTGCAAGTTCTGTTTTTGTGCAAAACACATGCAAGTTCTATTTTTTTGCAAAACCCTGGCAGGCCCTGTTCTCGTGTAAAACCCTGGTAGGCCCTGTTGTTGTGCAAAACACTTGCAGGCCCTGTTCTTGTGCAAAACACTGGCAGGCCCTGTTCTTGTGTAAAACACTGGCAGGCCCTGTTCTTGTGCAAAACACATGCAAGTTCTGTTCTTGTTCAAAACACTTGCAGGTCCTGTCCTTGTACAAAACACTTGCAGGCTCTGTTCTTGTTCAAAACACTTGCAGCCCCTGTTCTTGTGCAAAACACTTGAAGGCCCTGTTCTTGTTCAAAACACTTGCAGGCGCTATTCCTCTTGAAAATACTGGCAGGCCCTGTTGTGAAAAACACTTGGAGGCTCTCTTTTTGTTCAAAACACTTTCAGGCCCTGTTGTGAAAAACACTTTTAGGACCTGTTTTTGTGCAATACACTTTCAGACCCTGTTCTTGTGCAAAACACTTGCAGGCCCTGTTCTTGTTCAAAACACTTGAAGGCACTGTTCTTGTGTAAAACACTGGCAGGCCCTGTTCTTTTGCAAAACACTGGAAGGCCCTGTTTTCGTGCAAAACACTTGCTTGTCCTGTTCTTGTTCAAACCACTTGCAGGCCCTGTTCTTCTATTAAACACTTGCAGGCCCTATTCCTCTTGAAAATACTGGCAGGCCGTGTTGTGAAAAACACTTGGAGGCTCTCTTTTTGTTCAAAACACTTTCAGGCCCTGTTGTTGTGAAAAACACTTTTAGGACCTGTTCTTGTGCAATACACTTTCAGACCCTGTTCTTGTTCAAAACACTTGAAGGCACTGTTCTTGTGTAAAACACTGGCAGGCCCTGTTCTTTTGCAAAACACTGGAAGGCCCTGTTTTCGTGCAAAACACTTGCTTGTCCTGTTCTTGTTCAAACCACTTGCAGGCCCTGTTCTTCTATTAAACACTTGCAGGCCCTATTCCTCTTGAAAATACTGGCAGGCCGTGTTGTGAAAAACACTTGGAGGCTCTCTTTTTGTTCAAAACACTTTCAGGCCCTGTTGTTGTGAAAAACACTTTTAGGACCTGTTCTTGTGCAATACACTTTCAGACCCTGTTCTTGTGCAAAACACTTGCAGGATCTGTTCTTGTTCAAAACACTTGCAGGCCCTGTTCTTGTGCAAAACACTTGAAGGCCCTGTTCTTGTTCAAAACACTTGCAGGCGCTATTCCTCTTGAAAATACTGGCAGGCCCTGTTGTGAAAAACACTTGGAGGCTCTCTTTTTGTTCAAAACACTTTCAGGCCCTGTTGTGAAAAACACTTTTAGGACCTGTTTTTGTGCAATACACTTTCAGACCCTGTTCTTGTGCAAAACACTTGCAGGCCCTGTTCTTGTTCAAAACACTTGCAGCCCCTGTTCTTGTGCAAAACACTTGAAGGCCCTGTTCTTGTTCAAAACACTTGCAGGCGCTATTCCTCTTGAAAATACTGGCAGGTCCTGTTGTGAAAAACACTTGGAGGCTCTCTTTTTGTTCAAAACACTTTCAGGCCCTGTTGTGAAAAACACCTTTCGGACCTGTTTTTGTGCAATACACTTTCAGGCCCTGTTCTTGTGTAAAACAGTGGCAGGCCCTGTTCTTGTGCAAAACAATTGCAGGTCTTGTTCTTGTGCAAAACGCTTGCAGGCCCTGTTCTTGTGCAAAACACTTGCAGGTCCTGTTCTTGTGCAATACACTTGCAGGCTCTGTTCTTGTTCAAAACACTTGCAGCCCCTGTTCTTGTGCAAAACACTTGAAGGCCCTGTTCTTGTGCAAAACACATGCAAGTTCTGTTTTTGTGCAAAACACTGGCAGGCCCTGTTCTTGTGTAAAACAGTGGCAGGCCCTGTTCTTGTGCAAAACAATTGCAGGCTCTGTTCTTGTTCAAAACACTTGCAGGCCCTGTTCTTGTGCAAAACACTTGCAGGTCCTGTTCTTGTGCAATACACTGGCAGGCCCTGTTCTTGTGTAAAACACTGGCAGGCCCTGTTCTTGTGCAAAACAATTGCAGGTCTTGTTCTTGTGCAAAATGCTTGCAGGCCCTGTTCTTGTGCAAAACACTTGCAGGTCCTGTTCTTGTGCAATACACTTGCAGGTCCTGTTCTTGTGCAAAATAGTTGCAAGCTCTGTTCTTGTTCAAAACACTTGCAGGCCCTGTTCTTGTGCAAAACACTTGAAGGCCCTGTTCTTGTTCAAAACACTTGCAGGCGCTATTCCTCTTGAAAATACTGGCAGGCCCTGTTGTGAAAAACACTTGGAGGCTCTCTTTTTGTTCAAAACACTTTCAGGCCCTGTTGTGAAAAACACTTTTAGGACCTGTTTTTGTGCAATACACTTTCAGACCCTGTTCTTGTGCAAAACACTTGCAGGCCCTGTTCTTGTTCAAAACACTTGAAGGCACTGTTCTTGTGTAAAACACATGCAAGTTCTGTTTTTGTGCAAAACACTGGCAGGCCCTGTTCTTGTGTAAAACAGTGGCAGGCCCTGTTCTTGTGCAAAACAATTGCAGGCTCTGTTCTTGTTCAAAACACTTGCAGGCCCTGTTCTTGTGCAAAACACTTGCAGGTCCTGTTCTTGTGCAATACACTGGCAGGCCCTGTTCTTGTGTAAAACAGTGGCAGGCCCTGTTCTTGTGCAAAACAATTGCAGGTCTTGTTCTTGTGCAAAACGCTTGCAGGCCCTGTTCTTGTGCAAAACACTTGCAGGTCCTGTTCTTGTGCAATACACTTGCAGGCTCTGTTCTTGTTCAAAACACTTGCAGCCCCTGTTCTTGTGCAAAACACTTGAAGGCCCTGTTCTTGTGCAAAACACATGCAAGTTCTGTTTTTGTGCAAAACACTGGCAGGCCCTGTTCTTGTGTAAAACAGTGGCAGGCCCTGTTCTTGTGCAAAACAATTGCAGGGTCTGTTCTTGTTCAAAACACTTGCAGGCCCTGTTCTTGTGCAAAACACTTGCAGGTCCTGTTCTTGTGCAATACACTGGCAGGCCCTGTTCTTGTGTAAAACACTGGCAGGCCCTGTTCTTGTGCAAAACAATTGCAGGTCTTGTTCTTGTGCAAAACGCTTGCAGGCCCTGTTCTTGTGCAAAACACTTGCAGGTCCTGTTCTTGTGCAATACACTTGCAGGTCCTGTTCTTGTGCAAAATAGTTGCAAGCTCTGTTCTTGTTCAAAACACTTGCAGGCCCTGTTCTTGTGCAAAACACTTGCAGGCGCTATTCCTCTTGAAAATACTGGCAGGCCCTGTTGTGAAAAACACTTGGAGGCTCTCTTTTTGTTCAAAACACTTTCAGGCCCTGTTGTGAAAAACACTTTTAGGACCTGTTTTTGTGCAATACACTTTCAGACCCTGTTCTTGTGCAAAAAAGTTGCAAGCTCTGTTTTTGTGCAAAACACTTCCAGGCACTGTTCCTCTGGAAAACATTTGCAGGCCATGTTCTTGTGGAAAACACTTGTAGGTCCTGTTCTTGTGCAAAACACTTGCAGGCCCTGTTCTTGTTCAAAACACTTGAAGGCACTGTTCTTGTGTAAAACACTGGCAGGCCCTGTTCTTGTGCAAAACACTGGCAGGCCCTGTTGTTGTGCAAAACACTTCCAGGACCTGTTCTTGTGCAATACACTTTCAGACCCTGTTCTTGTGCAAAACACTTGCAGGATCTGTTCTTGTTAAAAACACTTGCAGGCTCTGTTCTTCTGCAATACACTTTCAGGCCCTGTTATTGTGCAAAACACTTGCAAGTTCTGTTTTTGTGCAAAACACATGCAAGTTCTATTTTTTTGCAAAACCCTGGCAGGCCCTGTTCTCGTGTAAAACACTGGCAGGCTCTGTTCTTGTGAAAAACACTTACAGCCATTTTGGTTGTGCAAAACACTCACAATCCCTGTTCCCCTTGAAAACACTTGCAGGCCTTGTTGTGCAAAACACTTGCAGGCCCTGTTCTTGTGTAAAACACTGGTAGGCCCTGTTGTTGTGCAAAACACTTGCAGGCCCTGTTCTTGTGCAAATCACTGGCAGGCCCTGTTCTTGTGTAAAACACATGCAAGTTCTGTTCTTGTTCAAAACACTTGCAGGTCCTGTCCTTGTACAAAACACTTGCAGGCTCTGTTCTTGTTCAAAACACTTGCAGCCCCTGTTCTTGTGCAAAACACTTGAAGGCCCTGTTCTTGTTCAAAACACTTGCAGGCGCTATTCCTCTTGAAAATACTGGCAGGCCCTGTTGTGAAAAACACTTGGAGGCTCTCTTTTTGTTCAAAACACTTTCAGGCCCTGTTGTGAAAAATACCTTTCGGACCTGTTTTTGTGCAATACACTTTCAGGCCCTGTTCTTGTGTAAAACAGTGGCAGGCCCTGTTCTTGTGCAAAACAATTGCAGGTCTTGTTCTTGTGCAAAACGCTTGCAGGCTCTGTTCTTGTTCAAAACACTTGCAGCCCCTGTTCTTGTGCAAAACACTTGAAGGCCCTGTTCTTGTGCAAAACACATGCAAGTTCTGTTTTTGTGCAAAACACTGGCAGGCCCTGTTCTTGTGTAAAACAGTGGCAGGCCCTGTTCTTGTGCAAAACAATTGCAGGCTCTGTTCTTGTTCAAAACACTTGCAGGCCCTGTTCTTGTGCAAAACACTTGCAGGTCCTGTTCTTGTGCAATACACTGGCAGGCCCTGTTTTTGTGTAAAACACTGGCAGGCCCTGTTCTTGTGCAAAACAATTGCAGGTCTTGTTCTTGTGCAAAACGCTTGCAGGCCCTGTTCTTGTGCAAAACACTTGCAGGTCCTGTTCTTGTGCAATACACTTGCAGGTCCTGTTCTTGTGCAAAATAGTTGCAAGCTCTGTTCTTGTTCAAAACACTTGCAGGCCCTGTTCTTGTTCAAAACACTTGAAGGCGCTATTCCTCTTGAAAATACTGGCAGGCCGTGTTGTGAAAAACACTTGGAGGCTCTCTTTTTGTTCAAAACACTTTCAGGCCCTGTTGTTGTGAAAAACCCTTTTAGGACCTGTTCTTGTGCAATACACTTTCAGACCCTGTTCTTGTGCAAAACACTTGCAGGATCTGTTCTTGTTCAAAACACTTGCAGGTCCTGTTCTTGTGCAATACACTTTCAGACCCTGTTCTTGTGCAAAACACTTTCAGGCGCTATTCCTCTTGAAAATACTGGCAGGCCGTGTTGTGAAAAACACTTGGAGGCTCTCTTTTTGTTCAAAACACTTTCAGGCCCTGTTGTGAAAAACACTTTTAGGACCTGTTTTTGTGCAATACACTTTCAGACCCTGTTTTTGTGCAATACACTTTCAGACCCTGTTCTTGTGCAAAATAGTTGCAAGCTCTGTTCTTGTTCAAAACACTGGCAGGCCCTGTTCTTGTGCAAAACACTTGAAGGCCCTGTTCTTGTTCAAAACACTTGCAGGTGCTATTCCTCTTGAAAATACTGGCAGGCCCTGTTGTGAAAAACACTTGGAGGCTCTCTTTTTGTTCAAAACACTTTCAGGCCCTGTTGTGAAACACACTTTTAGGACCTGTTTTTGTGCAATACACTTTCAGACCCTGTTCTTGTGCAAAAAAGTTGCAAGCTCTGTTTTTGTGCAAAACACTTCCAGGCACTGTTCCTCTGGAAAACATTTGCAGGCCATGTTCTTGTGGAAAACACTTGTAGGTCCTGTTCTTGTGCAATACACTTTCAGACCCTGTTCTTGTGCAAAACACTTGCAGGATCTGTTCTTGTTCAAAACACTTGCAGGCTCTGTTCTTCTGCAATACACTTTCAGGCCCTGTTATTGTGCAAAACACTTGCAAGTTCTGTTTTTGTGCAAAACACATGCAAGTTCTATTTTTTTGCAAAACCCTGGCAGGCCCTGTTCTCGTGTAAAACACTGGCAGGCTCTGTTCTTGTGAAAAACACTTACAGCCATTTTGGTTGTGCAAAACACTCACAATCCCTGTTCCCCTTGAAAACACTTGCAGGCCTTGTTGTGCAAAACACTTGCAGGCCCTGTTCTTGTGCAAAACACTGGCAGGCCCTGTTGTTGTGCAAAACACTTCCAGGACCTGTTCTTGTGCAATACACTTTCAGACCCTGTTCTTGTGCAAAACACTTGCAGGATCTGTTCTTGTTCAAAACACTTGCAGGCTCTGTTCTTCTGCAATACACTTTCAGGCCCTGTTATTGTGCAAAACACTTGCAAGTTCTGTTTTTGTGCAAAACACATGCAAGTTCTATTTTTTTGCAAAACCCTGGCAGGCCCTGTTCTCGTGTAAAACACTGGCAGGCTCTGTTCTTGTGAAAAACACTTACAGCCATTTTGGTTGTGCAAAACACTCACAATCCCTGTTCCCCTTGAAAACACTTGCAGGCCTTGTTGTGCAAAACACTTGCAGGCCCTGTTCTTGTGTAAAACACTGGTAGGCCCTGTTGTTGTGCAAAACACTTGCAGGTCCTGTCCTTGTACAAAACACTTGCAGGCTCTGTTCTTGTTCAAAACACTTGCAGCCCCTGTTCTTGTGCAAAACACTTGAAGGCCCTGTTCTTGTTCAAAACACTTGCAGGCGCTATTCCTCTTGAAAATACTGGCAGGCCCTGTTGTGAAAAACACCTTTCGGACCTGTTTTTGTGCAATACACTTTCAGGCCCTGTTCTTGTGTAAAACAGTGGCAGGCCCTGTTCTTGTGCAAAACAATTGCAGGTCTTGTTCTTGTGCAAAACGCTTGCAGGCCCTGTTCTTGTGCAAAACACTTGCAGGTCCTGTTCTTGTGCAATACACTTGCAGGCTCTGTTCTTGTTCAAAACACTTGCAGCCCCTGTTCTTGTGCAAAACACTTGAAGGCCCTGTTCTTGTGCAAAACACATGCAAGTTCTGTTTTTGTGCAAAACACTGGCAGGCCCTGTTCTTGTGTAAAACAGTGGCAGGCCCTGTTCTTGTGCAAAACAATTGCAGGCTCTGTTCTTGTTCAAAACACTTGCAGGCCCTGTTCTTGTGCAAAACACTTGCAGGTCCTGTTCTTGTGCAATACACTGGCAGGCCCTGTTCTTGTGTAAAACACTGGCAGGCCCTGTTCTTGTGCAAAACAATTGCAGGTCTTGTTCTTGTGCAAAACGCTTGCAGGCCCTGTTCTTGTGCAAAACACTTGCAGGTCCTGTTCTTGTGCAATACACTTGCAGGTCCTGTTCTTGTGCAAAATAGTTGCAAGCTCTGTTCTTGTTCAAAACACTTGCAGGCCCTGTTCTTGTGCAAAACACTTGAAGGCCCGGTTCTTGTTCAAAACACTTGCAGGCGCTATTCCTCTTGAAAATACTGGCAGGCCGTGTTGTGAAAAACACTTGGAGGCTCTCTTTTTGTTCAAAACACTTTCAGGCCCTGTTGTTGTGAAAAACCCTTTTAGGACCTGTTCTTGTGCAATACACTTTCAGACCCTGTTCTTGTGCAAAACACTTGCAGGATCTGTTCTTGTTCAAAACACTTGCAGGTCCTGTTCTTGTGCAATACACTTTCAGACCCTGTTCTTGTGCAAAATAGTTGCAAGCTCTGTTCTTGTTCAAAACACTTGCAGGCCCTGTTCTTGTGCAAAACACTTCAAGGTCCTGTTCTTGTTCAAAACACTTGCAGGCGCTATTCCTCTTGAAAATACTGGCAGGCCCTGTTGTGAAAAACACTTGGAGGCTCTCTTTTTGTTCAAAACACTTTCAGGCCCTGTTGTTGTGAAAAACACTTTTAGGACCTGTTCTTGTGCAATACACTTTCAGACCCTGTTCTTGTGCAAAACACTTGCAGGATCTGTTCTTGTTCAAAACACTTGCAGGTCCTGTTCTTGTGCAATACACTTTCAGACCCTGTTCTTGTGCAAAATAGTTGCAAGCTCTGTTCTTGTTCAAAACACTTGCAGGCCCTGTTCTTGTGCAAAACACTTGAAGGCCCTGTTCTTGTTCAAAACACTTGCAGGCGCTATTCCTCTTGAAAATACTGGCAGGCCCTGTTGTGAAAAACACTTGGAGGCTCTCTTTTTGTTCAAAACACTTTCAGGCCCTGTTGTTGTGAAAAACACTTTTAGGACCTGTTCTTGTGCAATACACTTTCAGACCCTGTTCTTGTGCAAAACACTTGCAGGATCTGTTCTTGTTCAAAACACTTGCAGGCCCTGTTCTTGTGCAAAACACTTGCAAGTTCTGTTTTTGTGCAAAACACATGCAAGTTCTGTTTTTGTGCAAAACACTGGCAGGCCCTGTTCTTGTGTAAAACACTGGCAGGCCCTGTTCTTGTGTAAAACACTGGCAGGCCCTGTTCTTGTGCAAAACACATGCAAGTTCTGTTCTTGTTCAAAACACTTGCAGCCCCTGTTCTTGTGCAAAACACTTGCAGGCGCTATTCCTCTTGAAAATACTGGCAGGCCCTGTTGTGAAAAACACTTGGAGGCTCTCTTTTTGTTCAAAACACTTTCAGGCCCTGTTGTGAAAAACACTTTTAGGACCTGTTTCTGTGCAATACACTTTCAGACCCTGTTCTTGTGCAAAAAAGTTGCAAGCTCTGTTTTTGTGCAAAACACTGGCAGACCCTGTTCTTGTGTAAAACACTGGCAGGCCCTGTTCTTGTGCAAAACACTGGCAGACCCTGTTCTTGTGTAAAACACTGGCAGGACCTGTTCTTGTGCAAAACACTTGCAGGCCCTGTTCTTGTTCAAAACACTGGCAGGCCCTGTTTTTGTGCAATACACTTTCAGACCCTGTTCTTGTGCAAAATAGTTGCAAGCTCTGTTTTTGTTCAAAAGACTTGCAGGCTCTGTTCTTGTGCAAAACACTTGAAGCCATTTTGGTTGTGCAAAACACTCACAATCCCTGTTCCCCTTGAAAACACTTGCAGGCCTTGTTGTGCAAAACACTTGCAGGTCCTGTTCTTGTGCAAAACACTTGCAGGCACTGTTCCTCTGGAAAACATTTTCAGGCCATGTTCTTGTGGAAAACACTTGTAGGTCCTGTTTTTGTGCAAAACACTTGCAGTCCCTGTTCTTGTTCAAAACACTTGAAGGCACTGTTCTTGTGTAAAACACTGGCAGGCCCTGTTGTTGTGCAAAACACTTCCAGGACCTGTTCATGTGCAATAAACTTTCAGACCCTGTTCTTGTGCAAAACACTTGCAGGATCTGTTCTTGTTCAAAACACTGGCAGGCTCTGTTCTCGTGTAAAACACTGGCAGGCCCTGTTCTTGTGCAAAACACATGCAAGTTCTGTTCTTGTTCAAAACACTTGCAGGTCCTGTCCTTGTACAAAACACTTGCAAGCTCTGTTCTTGTTCAAAACACTTGCAGGCCCTGTTCTTGTGCAAAACACTTGAAGGCCCTGTTCTTGTTCAAAACACTTGCAGGCGCTATTCCTCTTGAAAATACTGGCAGGCCCTGTTGTGAAAAACACTTGGAGGCTCTCTTTTTGTTCAAAACACTTTCAGGCCCTGTTGTTGTGAAAAACACTTTTAGGACCTGTTCTTGTGCAATACACTTTCAGACCCTGTTCTTGTGCAAAACACTTGCAGGATCTGTTCTTGTTCAAAACACTTGCAGGCCCTGTTCTTGTGCAAAACACTTGCAAGTTCTGTTTTTGTGCAAAACACATGCAAGTTCTGTTTTTGTGCAAAACACTGGCAGGCCCTGTTCTTGTGTAAAACACTGGCAGGCCCTGTTCTTGTGCAAAACACTTGCAGGCCCTGTTCTTGTTCAAAACACTGGCAGGCCCTGTTTTTGTGCAATACACTTTCAGACCCTGTTCTTGTGCAAAAAAGTTGCAAGCTCTGTTTTTGTGCAAAACACTGGCAGACCCTGTTCTTGTGTAAAACACTGGCAGGCCCTGTTCTTGTGCAAAACACTGGGAGACCCTGTTCTTGTGTAAAACACTGGCAGGACCTGTTCTTGTGCAAAACACTTGCAGGCCCTGTTCTTGTTCACAATACTGGCAGGCCCTGTTTTTGTGCAATACACTTTCAGACCCTGTTCTTGTGCAAAATAGTTGCAAGCTCTGTTTTTGTTCAAAAGACTTGCAGGCTCTGTTCTTGTGCAAAACACTTGAAGCCATTTTGGTTGTGCAAAACACTCACAATCCCTGTTCCCCTTGAAAACACTTGCAGGCCTTGTTGTGCAAAACACTTGCAGGTCCTGTTCTTGTGCAAAACACTTGCAGGCACTGTTCCTCTGGAAAACATTTTCAGGCCATGTTCTTGTGGAAAACACTTGTAGGTCCTGTTTTTGTGCAAAACACTTGCAGTCCCTGTTCTTGTTCAAAACACTTGAAGGCACTGTTCTTGTGTAAAACACTGGCAGGCCCTGTTCTTGTGCAAAACACTGGCAGGCCCTGTTCTTGTGCAAAACACATGCAAGTTCTGTTCTTGTTCAAAACACTTGCAGGTCCTGTCCTTGTACAAAACACTTGCAGGCTCTGTTCTTGTTCAAAACACTTGCAGCCCCTGTTCTTGTGCAAAACACTTGAAGGCCCTGTTCTTGTTCAAAACACTTGCAGGCGCTATTCCTCTTGAAAATACTGGCAGGCCCTGTTGTGAAAAACACTTGGAGGCTCTCTTTTTGTTCAAAACACTTTCAGGCCCTGTTGTGAAAAACACTTGGAGGCTCTCTTTTTGTTCAAAACACTTTCAGGCCCTGTTGTGAAAAACACCTTTAGGACCTGTTTTTGTGCAATACACTTTCAGGCCCTGTTATTGTGCAAAACACTTGCAGGCTCTGTTCTTGTGCAAAACACATGCAAGTTCTGTTTTTGTGCAAAACACTGGCAGGCCCTGTTCTTGTGTAAAACACTGGCAGGCCCTGTTCTTGTGCAAAACAATTGCAGGTCTTGTTCTTGTGCAAAACGCTTGCAGGCCCTGTTCTTGTGCAAAACACTTGCAGGTCCTGTTCTTGTGCAATACACTTGCAGTTCCTGTTCTTGTGCAAAATAGTTGCAAGCTCTGTTCTTGTTCAAAACACTTGCAGGCCCTGTTCTTGTGCAAAACACTTGAAGGCCCTGTTCTTGTTCAAAACACTTGCAGGCGCTATTCCTCTTGAAAATACTGGCAGGCCCTGTTGTGAAAAACACTTGGAGGCTCTCTTTTTGTTCAAAACACTTTCAGGCCCTGTTGTGAAAAACACCTTTACGACCTGTTTTTGTGCAATACACTTTCAGGCCCTGTTATTGTGCAAAACACTTGCAGGCTCTGTTCTTGTGCAAAACACATGCAAGTTCTGTTTTTGTGCAAAACACTGGCAGGCCCTGTTCTTGTGTAAAACACTGGCAGGCCCTGTTCTTGTGCAAAACAATTGCAGGTCTTGTTCTTGTGCAAAACGCTTGCAGGCCCTGTTCTTGTGCAAAACACTTGCAGGTCCTGTTCTTGTGCAATACACTTTCAGACCCTGTTCTTGTGCGAAACACTTGCAGGCCCTGTTCTTGTGCAAAACACTGGCAGGCGCTATTCCTCTTGAAAATCCTGGCAGGCCCTGTTCTTGTTCAAAACACTGGCAGGCCCTGTTTTTGTGCAATACACTTTCAGACCCTGTTCTTGTGCAAAATAGTTGCAAGCTCTGTTTTTGTTCAAAAGACTTGCAGGCTCTGTTCTTGTGCAAAACACTTGCAGCCATATTGGTTGTGCAAAACACTCACAATCACTGTTCCCCTTGAAAACACTTGCAGGCCTTGTTGTGCAAAACACTTGCAGGTCCTGTTCTTGTGCAAAACACTTGCAGGCACTGTTCCTCTGGAAAACACTTGCAGGCCCTGTTCTTGTTCAAAACACTTGAAGGCACTGTTCTTGTGTAAAACACTGGAAGGCCCTGTTCTTGTGCAAAACACATGCAAGTTATGTTCTTCTTCAAAACACTTGCAGGTCCTGTCCTTGTACAAAACACTTGCAGGCTCTGTTCTTGTTCAAAACACTTGCAGGCCCTGTTCTTGTGCAAAACACTTGCAAGTTCTGTTTTTATGCAAAACACATGCAGCCCCTGTTCTTATGCAAAACACTTGAAGGCCCTCTTCTTGTGCAAAACGCTTGCAGGCCCTGTTCTTGTGCAAAACACTTGCAGGTCCTGTTCTTGTGCAAAACACTTGCAGGCACTGTTCCTCTGGAAAACACTTGCAGGCCCTGTTCTTGTTCAAAACACTTGAAGGCACTGTTCTTGTGTAAAACACTGGAAGGCCCTGTTCTTGTGCAAAACACATGCAAGTTATGTTCTTCTTCAAAACACTTGCAGGTCCTGTCCTTGTACAAAACACTTGCAAGTTCTGTTTTTGTGCAAAACACATGCCAGTTCTGTTTTTCTGCAAAACACTCGAAGGCCCTGTTCTTGTGTAAAACACTGGCAGGCCCTGTTCTTGTGCAAAACACATGCAAGTTCTGTTCTTGTTCAAAACACTTGCAGGCGCTGTTCCTCTTGAAAATACTGGCAGGCCCTGTTGTGAAAAACACTTGCAGGCTCTGTTCTTGTTCAAAACACTTGCAGGCCCTGTTCTTGTGCAAAACACTTGCAGGCGCTATTCCTCTTGAAAATACTGGCAGGCTCTTTTGTGAAAAACACTTGGAGGCTCTCTTTTTGTTCAAAACACTTTTGGGCCCTGTTGTTGTGAAAAACACTTTTAGGACCTGTTCTTGTGCAAAACACTTGCAAGTTCTGTTTTTGTGCAAAACACATGCCAGTTCTGTTTTTGTGCAAAACACTCGCAGGCCCTGTTCTTGTGTAAAACACTGGCAGGCCCTGTTCTTGTTCAAAACACTTACAGGCCCTGTTGTGAAAAACACTTGGAGGCTCTCTTTTTGTTCAAAACACTTTCAGGCCCTGTTGTGAAAAACACTTTTAGGACCTGTTTTTGTGCAATACACTTTCAGACCCTGTTCTTGTGCAAAAAAGTTGCAAGCTCTGTTTTTGTGCAAAACACTGGCAGACCCTGTTCTTGTGTAAAACACTGGCAGGCCCTGTTCTTGTGCAAAACACTGGCAGACCCTGTTCTTGTGTAAAACACTGGCAGGCCCTGTTCTTGTGCAAAACACTTGCACGCCCTGTTCTTGTTCAAAACACTGGCAGGCCCTGTTTTTGTGCAATACACTTTCAGACCCTGTTCTTGTGCAAAATAGTTGCAAGCTCTGTTTTTGTTCAAAAGACTTGCAGGCTCTGTTCTTGTGCAAAACACTTGAAGCCATTTTGGTTGTGCAAAACACTCACAATCCCTGTTCCCCTTGAAAACACTTGCAGGCCTTGTTGTGCAAAACACTTGCAGGTCCTGTTCTTGTGCAAAACACTTGCAGGCACTGTTCCTCTGGAAAACATTTTCAGGCCATGTTCTTGTGGAAAACACTTGTAGGTCCTGTTCTTGTGCAAAACACTTGCAGGCCCTGTTCTTGTTCAAAACACTTGAAGGCACTGTTCTTGTGTAAAACACTGGCAGGCCCTGTTCTTGTGCAAAACACTGGCAGGCCCTGTTATTGTGCAAAACACTTGCAGGCTCTGTTCTTGTGCAAAACACATGCAAGTTCTGTTTTTGTGCAAAACACTGGCAGGCCCTGTTCTTGTGTAAAACACTGGCAGGCCCTGTTCTTGTGCAAAACAATTGCAGGTCTTGTTCTTGTGCAAAACGCTTGCAGGCCCTGTTCTTGTGCAAAACACTTGCAGGTCCTGTTCTTGTGCAATACACTTGCAGGTCCTGTTCTTGTGCAAAATAGTTGCAAGCTCTGTTCTTGTTCAAAACACTTGCGGGCCCTGTTCTTGTGCAAAACACTTGAAGGCCCTGTTCTTGTTCAAAACACTTGCAGGCGCTATTCCTCTTGAAAATACTGGCAGGCCCTGTTGTGAAAAACACTTGGAGGCTCTCTTTTTGTTCAAAACACTTTCAGGCCCTGTTGTGAAAAACACCTTTAGGACCTGTTTTTGTGCAATACACTTTCAGGCCCTGTTATTGTGCAAAACACTTGCAGGCTCGATTCTTGTGCAAAACACATGCAAGTTCTGTTTTTGTGCAAAACACTGGCAGGCCCTGTTCTTGTGCAAAACACTTGCAGGCCCTGTTCTTGTGCAAAACACTTGCAGGCGCTATTCCTCTTGAAAATACTGGCAGGCCCTTTTGTGAAAAACACTTGGAGGCTCTCTTTTTGTTCAAAACACTTTCAGGCCCTGTTGTTGCGAAAAACACTTTTAGGACCTGTTCTTGTTCAAAACACTTGCAAGTTCTGTTTTTGTGCAAAACACATGCCAGTTCTGTTTTTGTGCAAAACACTTGCAGGCCCTGTTCTTGTGTAAAACACTGGCAGGCCCTGTTCTTGTTCAAAACACTTTCAGGCCCTGTTGTGAAAAACACTTGGAGGCTCTCTTTTTGTTCAAAACACTTTCAGGCCCTGTTGTGAAAAACACTTTTAGGACCTGTTTTTGTGCAATACACTTTCAGACCCTGTTCTTGTGCAATAAAGTTGCAAGCTCTGTTTTTGTGCAAAACACTTGCAGGCTCTGTTCTTGTTCAAAACACTTGCAAGTTCTGTTTTTGTGGAAAACACATGCAAGTTCTGTTTTTGTGCAAAACACTGGCAGACCCTGTTCTTGTGTAAAACACTGGCAGGCCCTGTTCTTGTGCAAAACACATGCAAGTTCTGTTCTTGTTCAAAACACTTGCAGGTCCTGTCCTTGTACAAAACACTTACAGGCTCTGTTCTTGTTCAAAACACTTGCAGGCCCTGTTCTTGTGCAAAACATTTGAAGGCCCTGTTCTTGTTCAAAACACTTGCAGGCACTATTCCTCTTGAAAATACTGGCAGGCCCTGTTGTGAAAAACACTTGGAGGCTCTCTTTTTGTTGAAAACACTTTCAGGCCCTGTTGTGAAAAACACCTTTAGGACCTGTTTTTGTGCAATACACTTTCAGGCCCTGTTATTGTGCAAAACACTTGCAGGCTCTGTTCTTGTGCAAAACACATGCAAGTTCTGTTTTTGTGCAAAACACTGGCAGGCCCTGTTCTTGTGTAAAACACTGGCAGGCCCTGTTCTTGTGCAAAACAATTGCAGGTCTTGTTCTTGTGCAAAACGCTTGCAGGCCTTGTTCTTGTGCAAAACACTTGCAGGTCCTGTTCTTGTGCAATACACTTGCAGGTCCTGTTCTTGTGCAAAATAGTTGCAAGCTCTGTTCTTGTTCAAAACACTTGCAGGCCCTGTTCTTGTGCAAAACACTTCAAGGCCCTGTTCTTGTTCAAAACACTTGCAGGCGCTATTCCTCTTGAAAATACTGGCAGGCCCTGTTGTGAAAAACACTTGGAGGCTCTCTTTTTGTTCAAAACACTTTCAGGCCCTGTTGTTGTGAAAAACACTTTTAGGACCTGTTCTTGTGCAATACACTTTCAGACCCTGTTCTTGTGCAAAACACTTGCAGGATCTGTTCTTGTTCAAAACACTTGCAGGTCCTGTTCTTGTGCAATACACTTTCAGACCCTGTTCTTGTGCAAAATAGTTGCAAGCTCTGTTCTTGTTCAAAACACTTGCAGGCCCTGTTCTTGTGCAAAACACTTGAAGGCCCTGTTCTTGTTCAAAACACTTGCAGGCGCTATTCCTCTTGAAAATACTGGCAGGCCCTGTTGTGAAAAACACTTGGAGGCTCTCTTTTTGTTCAAAACACTTTCAGGCCCTGTTGTTGTGAAAAACACTTTTAGGACCTGTTCTTGTGCAATACACTTTCAGACCCTGTTCTTGTGCAAAACACTTGCAGGATCTGTTCTTGTTCAAAACACTTGCAGGCCCTGTTCTTGTGCAAAACACTTGCAAGTTCTGTTTTTGTGCAAAACACATGCAAGTTCTGTTTTTGTGCAAAACACTGGCAGGCCCTGTTCTTGTGTAAAACACTGGCAGGCCCTGTTCTTGTGTAAAACACTGGCAGGCCCTGTTCTTGTGCAAAACACATGCAAGTTCTGTTCTTGTTCAAAACACTTGCAGCCCCTGTTCTTGTGCAAAACACTTGCAGGCGCTATTCCTCTTGAAAATACTGGCAGGCCCTGTTGTGAAAAACACTTGGAGGCTCTCTTTTTGTTCAAAACACTTTCAGGCCCTGTTGTGAAAAACACTTTTAGGACCTGTTTCTGTGCAATACACTTTCAGACCCTGTTCTTGTGCAAAAAAGTTGCAAGCTCTGTTTTTGTGCAAAACACTGGCAGACCCTGTTCTTGTGTAAAACACTGGCAGGCCCTGTTCTTGTGCAAAACACTGGGAGACCCTGTTCTTGTGTAAAACACTGGCAGGCCCTGTTCTTGTGCAAAACACTTGCAGGCCCTGTTCTTGTTCAAAACACTGGCAGGCCCTGTTTTTGTGCAATACACTTTCAGACCCTGTTCTTGTGCAAAATAGTTGGAAGCTCTGTTTTTGTTCAAAAGACTTGCAGGCTCTGTTCTTGTGCAAAACACTTGAAGCCATTTTGGTTGTGCAAAACACTCACAATCCCTGTTCCCCTTGAAAACACTTGCAGGCCTTGTTGTGCAAAAGACTTGCAGGTCCTGTTCTTGTGCAAAACACTTGCAGGCACTGTTCCTCTGGAAAACATTTTCAGGCCATGTTCTTGTGGAAAACACTTGTAGGTCCTGTTTTTGTGCAAAACACTTGCAGTCCCTGTTCTTGTTCAAAACACTTGAAGGCACTGTTCTTGTGTAAAACACTGGCAGGCCCTGTTGTTGTGCAAAACACTTCCAGGACCTGTTCATGTGCAATAAACTTTCAGACCCTGTTCTTGTGCAAAACACTTGCAGGATCTGTTCTTGTTCAAAACACTGGCAGGCTCTGTTCTCGTGTAAAACACTGGCAGGCCCTGTTCTTGTGCAAAACACATGCAAGTTCTGTTCTTGTTCAAAACACTTGCAGGTCCTGTCCTTGTACAAAACACTTGCAAGCTCTGTTCTTGTTCAAAACACTTGCAGGCCCTGTTCTTGTGCAAAACACTTGAAGGCCCTGTTCTTGTTCAAAACACTTGCAGGCGCTATTCCTCTTGAAAATACTGGCAGGCCCTGTTGTGAAAAACACTTGGAGGCTCTCTTTTTGTTCAAAACACTTTCAGGCCCTGTTGTGAAAAACACTTTTAGGACCTGTTTTTGTGCAATACACTTTCAGACCCTGTTCTTGTGCAATAAAGTTGCAAGCTCTGTTTTTGTGCAAAACACTTGCAGGCTCTGTTCTTGTTCAAAACACTTGCAAGTTCTGTTTTTGTGGAAAACACATGCAAGTTCTGTTTTTGTGCAAAACACTGGCAGACCCTGTTCTTGTGTAAAACACTGGCAGGCCCTGTTCTTGTGCAAAACACATGCAAGTTCTGTTCTTGTTCAAAACACTTGCAGGTCCTGTCCTTGTACAAAACACTTACAGGCTCTGTTCTTGTTCAAAACACTTGCAGGCCCTGTTCTTGTGCAAAACATTTGAAGGCCCTGTTCTTGTTCAAAACACTTGCAGGCACTATTCCTCTTGAAAATACTGGCAGGCCCTGTTGTGAAAAACACTTGGAGGCTCTCTTTTTGTTCAAAACACTTTCAGGCCCTGTTGTGAAAAACACCTTTAGGACCTGTTTTTGTGCAATACACTTTCAGGCCCTGTTATTGTGCAAAACACTTGCAGGCTCTGTTCTTGTGCAAAACACATGCAAGTTCTGTTTTTGTGCAAAACACTGGCAGGCCCTGTTCTTGTGTAAAACACTGGCAGGCCCTGTTCTTGTGCAAAACAATTGCAGGTCTTGTTCTTGTGCAAAACGCTTGCAGGCCTTGTTCTTGTGCAAAACACTTGCAGGTCCTGTTCTTGTGCAATACACTTGCAGGTCCTGTTCTTGTGCAAAATAGTTGCAAGCTCTGTTCTTGTTCAAAACACTTGCAGGCCCTGTTCTTGTGCAAAACACTTCAAGGCCCTGTTCTTGTTCAAAACACTTGCAGGCGCTATTCCTCTTGAAAATACTGGCAGGCCCTGTTGTGAAAAACACTTGGAGGCTCTCTTTTTGTTCAAAACACTTTCAGGCCCTGTTGTTGTGAAAAACACTTTTAGGACCTGTTCTTGTGCAATACACTTTCAGACCCTGTTCTTGTGGAAAACACTTGCAGGATCTGTTCTTGTTCAAAACACTTGCAGGTCCTGTTCTTGTGCAATACACTTTCAGACCCTGTTCTTGTGCAAAATAGTTGCAAGCTCTGTTCTTGTTCAAAACACTTGCAGGCCCTGTTCTTGTGCAAAACACTTGAAGGCCCTGTTCTTGTGCAAAACACTTGCAAGTTCTGTTTTTGTGCAAAACACATGCAAGTTCTGTTTTTGTGCAAAACACTGGCAGGCCCTGTTCTTGTGTAAAACACTGGCAGGCCCTGTTCTTGTGTAAAACACTGGCAGGCCCTGTTCTTGTGCAAAACACATGCAAGTTCTGTTCTTGTTCAAAACACTTGCAGCCCCTGTTCTTGTGCAAAACACTTGCAGGCGCTATTCCTCTTGAAAATACTGGCAGGCCCTGTTGTGAAAAACACTTGGAGGCTCTCTTTTTGTTCAAAACACTTTCAGGCCCTGTTGTGAAAAACACTTTTAGGACCTGTTTCTGTGCAATACACTTTCAGACCCTGTTCTTGTGCAAAAAAGTTGCAAGCTCTGTTTTTGTGCAAAACACTGGCAGACCCTGTTCTTGTGTAAAACACTGGCAGGCCCTGTTCTTGTGCAAAACACTGGGAGACCCTGTTCTTGTGTAAAACACTGGCAGGCCCTGTTCTTGTGCAAAACACTTGCAGGCCCTGTTCTTGTTCAAAACACTGGCAGGCCCTGTTTTTGTGCAATACACTTTCAGACCCTGTTCTTGTGCAAAATAGTTGGAAGCTCTGTTTTTGTTCAAAAGACTTGCAGGCTCTGTTCTTGTGCAAAACACTTGAAGCCATTTTGGTTGTGCAAAACACTCACAATCCCTGTTCCCCTTGAAAACACTTGCAGGCCTTGTTGTGCAAAAGACTTGCAGGTCCTGTTCTTGTGCAAAACACTTGCAGGCACTGTTCCTCTGGAAAACATTTTCAGGCCATGTTCTTGTGGAAAACACTTGTAGGTCCTGTTTTTGTGCAAAACACTTGCAGTCCCTGTTCTTGTTCAAAACACTTGAAGGCACTGTTCTTGTGTAAAACACTGGCAGGCCCTGTTGTTGTGCAAAACACTTCCAGGACCTGTTCATGTGCAATAAACTTTCAGACCCTGTTCTTGTGCAAAACACTTGCAGGATCTGTTCTTGTTCAAAACACTGGCAGGCTCTGTTCTCGTGTAAAACACTGGCAGGCCCTGTTCTTGTGCAAAACACATGCAAGTTCTGTTCTTGTTCAAAACACTTGCAGGTCCTGTCCTTGTACAAAACACTTGCAAGCTCTGTTCTTGTTCAAAACACTTGCAGGCCCTGTTCTTGTGCAAAACACTTGAAGGCCCTGTTCTTGTTCAAAACACTTGCAGGCGCTATTCCTCTTGAAAATACTGGCAGGCCCTGTTGTGAAAAACACTTGGAGGCTCTCTTTTTGTTCAAAACACTTTCAGGCCCTGTTGTGAAAAACACTTTTAGGACCTGTTTTTGTGCAATACACTTTCAGACCCTGTTCTTGTGCAATAAAGTTGCAAGCTCTGTTTTTGTGCAAAACACTTGCAGGCTCTGTTCTTGTTCAAAACACTTGCAAGTTCTGTTTTTGTGGAAAACACATGCAAGTTCTGTTTTTGTGCAAAACACTGGCAGACCCTGTTCTTGTGTAAAACACTGGCAGGCCCTGTTCTTGTGCAAAACACATGCAAGTTCTGTTCTTGTTCAAAACACTTGCAGGTCCTGTCCTTGTACAAAACACTTACAGGCTCTGTTCTTGTTCAAAACACTTGCAGGCCCTGTTCTTGTGCAAAACATTTGAAGGCCCTGTTCTTGTTCAAAACACTTGCAGGCACTATTCCTCTTGAAAATACTGGCAGGCCCTGTTGTGAAAAACACTTGGAGGCTCTCTTTTTGTTCAAAACACTTTCAGGCCCTGTTGTGAAAAACACCTTTAGGACCTGTTTTTGTGCAATACACTTTCAGGCCCTGTTATTGTGCAAAACACTTGCAGGCTCTGTTCTTGTGCAAAACACATGCAAGTTCTGTTTTTGTGCAAAACACTGGCAGGCCCTGTTCTTGTGTAAAACACTGGCAGGCCCTGTTCTTGTGCAAAACAATTGCAGGTCTTGTTCTTGTGCAAAACGCTTGCAGGCCTTGTTCTTGTGCAAAACACTTGCAGGTCCTGTTCTTGTGCAATACACTTGCAGGTCCTGTTCTTGTGCAAAATAGTTGCAAGCTCTGTTCTTGTTCAAAACACTTGCAGGCCCTGTTCTTGTGCAAAACACTTCAAGGCCCTGTTCTTGTTCAAAACACTTGCAGGCGCTATTCCTCTTGAAAATACTGGCAGGCCCTGTTGTGAAAAACACTTGGAGGCTCTCTTTTTGTTCAAAACACTTTCAGGCCCTGTTGTTGTGAAAAACACTTTTAGGACCTGTTCTTGTGCAATACACTTTCAGACCCTGTTCTTGTGCAAAACACTTGCAGGATCTGTTCTTGTTCAAAACACTTGCAGGTCCTGTTCTTGTGCAATACACTTTCAGACCCTGTTCTTGTGCAAAATAGTTGCAAGCTCTGTTCTTGTTCAAAACACTTGCAGGCCCTGTTCTTGTGCAAAACACTTGAAGGCCCTGTTCTTGTTCAAAACACTTGCAGGCGCTATTCCTCTTGAAAATACTGGCAGGCCCTGTTGTGAAAAACACTTGGAGGCTCTCTTTTTGTTCAAAACACTTTCAGGCCCTGTTGTTGTGAAAAACACTTTTAGGACCTGTTCTTGTGCAATACACTTTCAGACCCTGTTCTTGTGCAAAACACTTGCAGGATCTGTTCTTGTTCAAAACACTTGCAGGCCCTGTTCTTGTGCAAAACACTTGCAAGTTCTGTTTTTGTGCAAAACACATGCAAGTTCTGTTTTTGTGCAAAACACTGGCAGGCCCTGTTCTTGTGTAAAACACTGGCAGGCCCTGTTCTTGTGTAAAACACTGGCAGGCCCTGTTCTTGTGCAAAACACATGCAAGTTCTGTTCTTGTTCAAAACACTTGCAGCCCCTGTTCTTGTGCAAAACACTTGCAGGCGCTATTCCTCTTGAAAATACTGGCAGGCCCTGTTGTGAAAAACACTTGGAGGCTCTCTTTTTGTTCAAAACACTTTCAGGCCCTGTTGTGAAAAACACTTTTAGGACCTGTTTCTGTGCAATACACTTTCAGACCCTGTTCTTGTGCAAAAAAGTTGCAAGCTCTGTTTTTGTGCAAAACACTGGCAGACCCTGTTCTTGTGTAAAACACTGGCAGGCCCTGTTCTTGTGCAAAACACTGGGAGACCCTGTTCTTGTGTAAAACACTGGCAGGACCTGTTCTTGTGCAAAACACTTGCAGGCCCTGTTCTTGTTCAAAATACTGGCAGGCCCTGTTTTTGTGCAATACACTTTCAGACCCTGTTCTTGTGCAAAATAGTTGCAAGCTCTGTTTTTGTTCAAAAGACTTGCAGGCTCTGTTCTTGTGCAAAACACTTGAAGCCATTTTGGTTGTGCAAAACACTCACAATCCCTGTTCCCCTTGAAAACACTTGCAGGCCTTGTTGTGCAAAACACTTGCAGGTCCTGTTCTTGTGCAAAACACTTGCAGGCACTGTTCCTCTGGAAAACATTTTCAGGCCATGTTCTTGTGGAAAACACTTGTAGGTCCTGTTTTTGTGCAAAACACTTGCAGTCCCTGTTCTTGTTCAAAACACTTGAAGGCACTGTTCTTGTGTAAAACACTGGCAGGCCCTGTTCTTGTGCAAAACACTGGCAGGCCCTGTTGTTGTGCAAAACACTTCCAGGACCTGTTCATGTGCAATACACTTTCAGACCCTGTTCTTGTGCAAAACACTTGCAGGATCTGTTCTTGTTCAAAACACTGGCAGGCTCTGTTCTCGTGTAAAACACTGGCAGGCCCTGTTCTTGTGCAAAACACATGCAAGTTCTGTTCTTGTTCAAAACACTTGCAGGTCCTGTCCTTGTACAAAACACTTGCAGGCTCTGTTCTTGTTCAAAACACTTGCAGCCCCTGTTCTTGTGCAAAACACTTGAAGGCCCTGTTCTTGTTCAAAACACTTGCAGGCGCTATTCCTCTTGAAAATACTGGCAGGCCCTGTTGTGAAAAACACTTGGAGGCTCTCTTTTTGTTCAAAACACTTTCAGGCCCTGTTGTGAAAAACACCTTGAGGACCTGTTTTTGTGCAATACACTTTCAGGCCCTGTTATTGTGCAAAACACTTGCAGGCTCTGTTCTTGTGCAAAACACATGCAAGTTCTGTTTTTGTGCAAAACACTGGCAGGCCCTGTTCTTGTGTAAAACAATTGCAGGTCTTGTTCTTGTGCAAAACGCTTGCAGGCCCTGTTCTTGTGCAAAACACTTGCAGGTCCTGTTCTTGTGCAATACACTTGCAGTTCCTGTTCTTGTGCAAAATAGTTGCAAGCTCTGTTCTTGTTCAAAACACTTGCAGGCCCTGTTCTTGTGCAAAACACTTGAAGGCCCTGTTCTTGTTCAAAACACTTGCACGCGCTATTCCTCTTGAAAATACTGGCAGGCCCTGTTGTGAAAAACACTTGGAGGCTCTCTTTTTGTTCAAAACACTTTCAGGCCCTGTTGTGAAAAACACCTTTACGACCTGTTTTTGTGCAATACACTTTCAGGCCCTGTTATTGTGCAAAACACTTGCAGGCTCTGTTCTTGTGCAAAACACATGCAAGTTCTGTTTTTGTGCAAAACACTGGCAGGCCCTGTTCTTGTGTAAAACACTGGCAGGCCCTGTTCTTGTGCAAAACAATTGCAGGTCTTGTTCTTGTGCAAAACGCTTGCAGGCCCTGTTCTTGTGCAAAACACTTGCAGGTCCTGTTCTTGTGCAATACACTTTCAGACCCTGTTCTTGTGCGAAACACTTGCAGGCCCTGTTCTTGTGCAAAACACTTGCAGGCGCTATTCCTCTTGAAAATCCTGGCAGGCCCTGTTCTTGTTCAAAACACTGGCAGGCCCTGTTTTTGTGCAATACACTTTCAGACCCTGTTCTTGTGCAAAATAGTTGCAAGCTCTGTTTTTGTTCAAAAGACTTGCAGGCTCTGTTCTTGTGCAAAACACTTGCAGCCATATTGGTTGTGCAAAACACTCACAATCACTGTTCCCCTTGAAAACACTTGCAGGCCTTGTTGTGCAAAACACTTGCAGGTCCTGTTCTTGTGCAAAACACTTGCAGGCACTGTTCCTCTGGAAAACGCTTGCAGGCCCTGTTCTTGTTCAAAACACTTGAAGGCACTGTTCTTGTGTAAAACACTGGAAGGCCCTGTTCTTGTGCAAAACACATGCAAGTTATGTTCTTCTTCAAAACACTTGCAGGTCCTGTCCTTGTACAAAACACTTGCAGGCTCTGTTCTTGTTCAAAACACTTGCAGGCCCTGTTCTTGTGCAAAACACTTGCAAGTTCTGTTTTTATGCAAAACACATGCAGCCCCTGTTCTTATGCAAAACACTTGAAGGCCCTCTTCTTGTTCAAAACACTTGCAGGCGCTATTCCTCTTGAAAATACTGGCAGGCCCTGTTGTGAAAAACACTTGGAGGCTCTCTTTTTGTTCAAAACACTTTCAGGCCCTGTTGTGAAAAACACTTTTAGGACCTGTTTTTGTGCAATACACTTTCAGACCCTGTTCTTGTGCAAAAAAGTTGGAAGCTCTGTTTTTGTGCAAAACACTTGCAGGCCCTGTTCTTGTGCAAAACACTTGCAAGTTCTGTTTTTGTGCAAAACACATGCCAGTTCTGTTTTTCTGCAAAACACTCGCAGGCCCTGTTCTTGTGTAAAACACTGGCAGGCCCTGTTCTTGTGCAAAACACATGCAAGTTCTGTTCTTGTTCAAAACACTTGCAGGCGCTGTTCCTCTTGAAAATACTGGCAGGCCCTGTTGTGAAAAACACTTGCAGGCTCTGTTCTTGTTCAAAACACTTGCAGGCCCTGTTCTTGTGCAAAACACTTGCAGGCGCTATTCCTCTTGAAAATACTGGCAGGCTCTTTTGTGAAAAACACTTGGAGGCTCTCTTTTTGTTCAAAACACTTTCAGGCCCTGTTGTTGTGAAAAACACTTTTAGGACCTGTTCTTGTGCAAAACACTTGCAAGTTCTGTTTTTGTGCAAAACACATGCCAGTTCTGTTTTTGTGCAAAACACTCGCAGGCCCTGTTCTTGTGTAAAACACTGGCAGGCCCTGTTCTTGTTCAAAACACTTTCAGGCCCTGTTGTGAAAAACACTTGGAGGCTCTCTTTTTGTTCAAAACACTTTCAGGCCCTGTTGTGAAAAACACTTTTAGGACCTGTTTTTGTGCAATACACTTTCAGACCCTGTTCTTGTGCAAAAAAGTTGCAAGCTCTGTTTTTGTGCAAAACACTGGCAGACCCTGTTCTTGTGTAAAACACTGGCAGGCCCTGTTCTTGTGCAAAACACTGGCAGACCCTGTTCTTGTGTAAAACACTGGCAGGCCCTGTTCTTGTGCAAAACACTTGCACGCCCTGTTCTTGTTCAAAACACTGGCAGGCCCTGTTTTTGTGCAATACACTTTCAGACCCTGTTCTTGTGCAAAATAGTTGCAAGCTCTGTTTTTGTTCAAAAGACTTGCAGGCTCTGTTCTTGTGCAAAACACTTGAAGCCATTTTGGTTGTGCAAAACACTCACAATCCCTGTTCCCCTTGAAAACACTTGCAGGCCTTGTTGTGCAAAACACTTGCAGGTCCTGTTCTTGTGCAAAACACTTGCAGGCACTGTTCCTCTGGAAAACATTTTCAGGCCATGTTCTTGTGGAAAACACTTGTAGGTCCTGTTCTTGTGCAAAACACTTGCAGGCCCTGTTCTTGTTCAAAACACTTGAAGGCACTGTTCTTGTGTAAAACACTGGCAGGCCCTGTTCTTGTGCAAAACACTGGCAGGCCCTGTTATTGTGCAAAACACTTGCAGGCTCTGTTCTTGTGCAAAACACATGCAAGTTCTGTTTTTGTGCAAAACACTGGCAGGCCCTGTTCTTGTGTAAAACACTGGCAGGCCCTGTTCTTGTGCAAAACAATTGCAGGTCTTGTTCTTGTGCAAAACGCTTGCAGGCCCTGTTCTTGTGCAAAACACTTGCAGGTCCTGTTCTTGTGCAATACACTTGCAGGTCCTGTTCTTGTGCAAAATAGTTGCAAGCTCTGTTCTTGTTCAAAACACTTGCGGGCCCTGTTCTTGTGCAAAACACTTGAAGGCCCTGTTCTTGTTCAAAACACTTGCAGGCGCTATTCCTCTTGAAAATACTGGCAGGCCCTGTTGTGAAAAACACTTGGAGGCTCTCTTTTTGTTCAAAACACTTTCAGGCCCTGTTGTGAAAAACACCTTTAGGACCTGTTTTTGTGCAATACACTTTCAGGCCCTGTTATTGTGCAAAACACTTGCAGGCTCGATTCTTGTGCAAAACACATGCAAGTTCTGTTTTTGTGCAAAACACTGGCAGGCCCTGTTCTTGTGCAAAACACTTGCAGGCCCTGTTCTTGTGCAAAACACTTGCAGGCGCTATTCCTCTTGAAAATACTGGCAGGCCCTTTTGTGAAAAACACTTGGAGGCTCTCTTTTTGTTCAAAACACTTTCAGGCCCTGTTGTTGCGAAAAACACTTTTAGGACCTGTTCTTGTTCAAAACACTTGCAAGTTCTGTTTTTGTGCAAAACACATGCCAGTTCTGTTTTTGTGCAAAACACTTGCAGGCCCTGTTCTTGTGTAAAACACTGGCAGGCCCTGTTCTTGTTCAAAACACTTTCAGGCCCTGTTGTGAAAAACACTTGGAGGCTCTCTTTTTGTTCAAAACACTTTCAGGCCCTGTTGTGAAAAACACTTTTAGGACCTGTTTTTGTGCAATACACTTTCAGACCCTGTTCTTGTGCAATAAAGTTGCAAGCTCTGTTTTTGTGCAAAACACTTGCAGGCTCTGTTCTTGTTCAAAACACTTGCAAGTTCTGTTTTTGTGGAAAACACATGCAAGTTCTGTTTTTGTGCAAAACACTGGCAGACCCTGTTCTTGTGTAAAACACTGGCAGGCCCTGTTCTTGTGCAAAACACATGCAAGTTCTGTTCTTGTTCAAAACACTTGCAGGTCCTGTCCTTGTACAAAACACTTACAGGCTCTGTTCTTGTTCAAAACACTTGCAGGCCCTGTTTTTGTGCAAAACATTTGAAGGCCCTGTTCTTGTTCAAAACACTTGCAGGCACTATTCCTCTTGAAAATACTGGCAGGCCCTGTTGTGAAAAACACTTGGAGGCTCTCTTTTTGTTGAAAACACTTTCAGGCCCTGTTGTGAAAAACACCTTTAGGACCTGTTTTTGTGCAATACACTTTCAGGCCCTGTTATTGTGCAAAACACTTGCAGGCTCTGTTCTTGTGCAAAACACATGCAAGTTCTGTTTTTGTGCAAAACACTGGCAGGCCCTGTTCTTGTGTAAAACACTGGCAGGCCCTGTTCTTGTGCAAAACAATTGCAGGTCTTGTTCTTGTGCAAAACGCTTGCAGGCCTTGTTCTTGTGCAAAACACTTGCAGGTCCTGTTCTTGTGCAATACACTTGCAGGTCCTGTTCTTGTGCAAAATAGTTGCAAGCTCTGTTCTTGTTCAAAACACTTGCAGGCCCTGTTCTTGTGCAAAACACTTGAAGGCCCTGTTCTTGTTCAAAACACTTGCAGGCGCTATTCCTCTTGAAAATACTGGCAGGCCCTGTTGTGAAAAACACTTGGAGGCTCTCTTTTTGTTCAAAACACTTTCAGGCCCTGTTGTGAAAAACACCTTTAGGACCTGTTTTTGTGCAATACACTTTCAGGCCCTGTTATTGTGCAAAACACTTGCTTGTCCTGTTCTTGTTCAAACCACTTGCAGGCCCTGTTCTTCTATTAAACACTTGCAGGCCCTATTCCTCTTGAAAATACTGGCAGGCCGTGTTGTGAAAAACACTTGGAGGCTCTCTTTTTGTTCAAAACACTTTCAGGCCCTGTTGTTGTGAAAAACACTTTTAGGACCTGTTCTTGTTCAAAACACTTGCAGGCCCTGTTCTTGTGCAAAACACTTGCAAGTTCTGTTTTTGTGCAAAACACATGCAAGTTCTGTTTTTGTGCAAAACACTGGCAGGCCCTGTTCTTGTGTAAAACACTGGCAGGCCCTGTTCTTGTGCAATACACTTTCAGACCCTGTTCTTGTGCAATACACTTACAGCCCCTGTTCTTGTGCAAAACACTTGAAGGCCCTGTTCTTGTTCAAAACACTTGCAGGCGCTATTCCTCTTGAAAATACTGGCAGGCCCTGTTGTGAAAAACACTTGGAGGCTCTCTTTTTGTTCAAAACAATTTCAGGCCCTGTTGTGAAAAACACTTTTAGGACCTGTTTTTGTGCAATACACTTTCAGACCCTGTTCTTGTGCAAAAAAGTTGCAAGCTCTGTTTTTGTGCAAAACACTTGCAGGCTCTGTTCTTGTTCAAAACACTTGCAAGTTCTGTTTTTGTGGAAAACACTGGCAGGGCCTGTTCTTGTGCAAAACACTTGCAGGCCCTGTTCTTGTGCAATACACTTTCAGACCCTGTTCTTGTGCAAAACACTTTTAGGACCTGTTCTTGTGCAATACACTTTCAGACCCTGTTCTTGTGCAAAACACTTGCTTGTCCTGTTCTTGTTCAAAACACTTGCAGGCCCTGTTCTTGTGCAAAACACTTGCAAGTTCTGTTTTTGTGCAAAACACTGGCAGACCCTGTTCTTGTGTAAAACACTGGCAGGCCCTGTTCTTGTGCAAAACACTTGCACGCCCTGTTCTTGTTCAAAACACTGGCAGGCCCTGTTTTTGTGCAATACACTTTCAGACCCTGTTCTTGTGCAAAATAGTTGCAAGCTCTGTTTTTGTTCAAAAGACTTGCAGGCTCTGTTCTTGTGCAAAACACTTGAAGCCATTTTGGTTGTGCAAAACACTCACAATCCCTGTTCCCCTTGAAAACACTTGCAGGCCTTGTTGTGCAAAACACTTGCAGGTCCTGTTCTTGTGCAAAACACTTGCAGGCACTGTTCCTCTGGAAAACATTTTCAGGCCATGTTCTTGTGGAAAACACTTGTAGGTCCTGTTTTTGTGCAAAACACTTGCAGGCCCTGTTCTTGTTCAAAACACTTGAAGGCACTGTTCTTGTGTAAAACACTGGCAGGCCCTGTTCTTGTGCAAAACACTGGCAGGCCCTGTTGTTGTGCAAAACACTTGCAGGACCTGTTCTTGTGCAATACACTTTCAGACCCTGTTCTTGTGCAAAACACTTGCTTGTCCTGTTCTTGTTCAAACCACTTGCAGGCCCTGTTCTTCTATTAAACACTTGCAGGCCCTATTCCTCTTGAAAATACTGGCAGGCCGTGTTGTGAAAAACACTTGGAGGCTCTCTTTTTGTTCAAAACACTTTCAGGCCCTGTTGTTGTGAAAAACACTTTTAGGACCTGTTCTTGTGCAATACACTTTCAGACCCTGTTCTTGTGCAAAACACTTGCAGGATCTGTTCTTGTTCAAAACACTTGCAGGCCCTGTTCTTGTGCAAAACACTTGCAAGTTCTGTTTTTGTGCAAAACACATGCAAGTTCTGTTTTTGTGCAAAACACTGGCAGGCCCTGTTCTTGTGTAAAACACTGGCAGGCCCTGTTCTTGTGCAAAACACATGCAAGTTCTGTTCTTGTTCAAAACACTTGCAGGTCCTGTCCTTGTACAAAACACTTGCAGGCTCTGTTCTTGTTCAAAACACTTACAGCCCCTGTTCTTGTGCAAAACACTTGAAGGCCCTGTTCTTGTTCAAAACACTTGCAGGCGCTATTCCTCTTGAAAATACTGGCAGGCCCTGTTGTGAAAAACACTTGGAGGCTCTCTTTTTGTTCAAAACAATTTCAGGCCCTGTTGTGAAAAACACTTTTAGGACCTGTTTCTGTGCAATACACTTTCAGACCCTGTTCTTGTGCAAAAAAGTTGCAAGCTCTGTTTTTGTGCAAAACACTGGCAGACCCTGTTCTTGTGTAAAACACTGGCAGGCCCTGTTCTTGTGCAAAACACTTGCACGCCCTGTTCTTGTTCAAAACACTGGCAGGCCCTGTTTTTGTGCAATACACTTTCAGACCCTGTTCTTGTGCAAAATAGTTGCAAGCTCTGTTTTTGTTCAAAACACTTTCAGGCCCTGTTGTGAAAAACACTTGGAGGCTCTCTTTTTGTTCAAAACACTTTCAGGCCCTGTTGTGAAAAACACCTTTAGGACCTGTTTTTGTGCAATACACTTTCAGGCCCTGTTATTGTGCAAAACACTTGCAGGCTCTGTTCTTGTGCAAAACACATGCAAGTTCTGTTTTTGTGCAGAACACTGGCAGGCCCTGTTCTTGTGTAAAACACTGGCAGGCCCTGTTCTTGTGCAAAACAATTGCAGGTCTTGTTCTTGTGCAAAACGCTTGCAGGCCTTGTTGTTGTGCAAAACACTTGCAGGTCCTGTTCTTGTGCAAAACACTTGCAGGATCTGTTCTTGTTCAAAACACTTGCAGGCCCTGTTCTTGTGTAAAACACTTGCAGGACCTGTTCTTGTGCAATACACTTTCAGACCCTGTTCTTGTGCAAAACACTTGCAGGATCTGTTCTTGTTCAAAACACTTGCAGGCCCTGTTCTTGTGCAAAACACTTGCAAGTTCTGTTTTTGTGTAAAACACATGCAGCCCCTGTTCTTGTGCAAAACACTTGAAGGCCCTGTTCTTGTTCAAAACACTTTCAGACCCTGTTCTTGTGCAAAACACTTGCAGGCCCTGTTCTTGTTCAAAACACTGGCAGACCCTGTTCTTGTTCAAAACACTTGAAGGCACTGTTCTTGTGTAAAACACTGGCAGGCCCTGTTCTTGTGCAATACACTTTCAGACCCTGTTCTTGTGCAAAACACTTGCTTGTCGTGTTCTTGTTCAAACCACTTGCAGGCCCTGTTCTTCTATTAAACACTTGCAGGCCCTGTTGTGAAAAACACTTGCAGGCCCTGTTCTTGTTCAAAACACTTGAAGGCACTGTTCTTGTGTAAAACACTGGCAGGCCCTGTTCTTGTGCAAAACACTGGCAGGCCCTGTTGTTGTGCAAAACACTTTCAGACCCTGTTCTTGTGCAAAACACTTGCAGGATCTGTTCTTGTTCAAAACACTTGCAGGCTCTGTTCTTCTGCAATACACTTTCAGGCCCTGTTATTGTGCAAAACACTTGCAAGTTCTGTTTTTGTGCAAAACACATGCAAGTTCTATTTTTTTGCAAAACCCTGGCAGGCCCTGTTCTCGTGTAAAACACTGGCAGGCTCTGTTCTTGTGAAAAACACTTACAGCCATTTTGGTTGTGCAAAACACTCACAATCCCTGTTCCCCTTGAAAACACTTGCAGGCCTTGTTGTGCAAAACACTTGCAGGCCCTGTTCTTGTGTAAAACACTGGTAGGCCCTGTTGTTGTGCAAAACACTTGCAGGCCCTGTTCTTGTGCAAAACACTGGCAGGCCCTGTTCTTGTGTAAAACACTGGCAGGCCCTGTTCTTGTGCAAAACACATGCAAGTTCTGTTCTTGTTCAAAACACTTGCAGGTCCTGTCCTTGTACAAAACACTTGCAGGCTCTGTTCTTGTTCAAAACACTTGCAGCCCCTGTTCTTGTGCAAAACACTTGAAGGCCCTGTTCTTGTTCAAAACACTTGCAGGCGCTATTCCTCTTGAAAATACTGGCAGGCCCTGTTGTGAAAAACACTTGGAGGCTCTCTTTTTGTTCAAAACACTTTCAGGCCCTGTTGTGAAAAACACCTTTCGGACCTGTTTTTGTGCAATACACTTTCAGGCCCTGTTCTTGTGTAAAACAGTGGCAGGCCCTGTTCTTGTGCAAAACAATTGCAGGTCTTGTTCTTGTGCAAAACACTTGCAGGTCCTGTTCTTGTGCAATACACTTGCAGGCTCTGTTCTTGTTCAAAACACTTGCAGCCCCTGTTCTTGTGCAAAACACATGCAAGTTCTGTTTTTGTGCAAAACACTGGCAGGCCCTGTTCTTGTGTAAAACAGTGGCAGGCCCTGTTCTTGTGCAAAACAATTGCAGGCTCTGTTCTTGTTCAAAACACTTGCAGGCCCTGTTCTTGTGCAAAACACTTGCAGGTCCTGCTCTTGTGCAATACACTGGCAGACCCTGTTCTTGTGTAAAACACTGGCAGGCCCTGTTCTTGTGCAAAACAATTGCAGGTCTTGTTCTTGTGCAATACACTTGCAGGTCCTGTTCTTGTGCAAAATAGTTGCAAGCTCTGTTCTTGTTCAAAACACTTGCAGGCCCTGTTCTTGTGCAAAACACTTGCAGGCTCTGTTCTTGTTCAAAACACTTGCAGCCCCTGTTCTTGTGCAAAACACATGCAAGTTCTGTTTTTGTGCAAAACACTGGCAGGCCCTGTTCTTGTGTAAAACAGTGGCAGGCCCTGTTCTTGTGCAAAACAATTGCAGGCTCTGTTCTTGTTCAAAACACTTGCAGGCCCTGTTCTTGTGCAAAACACTTGCAGGTCCTGTTCTTGTGCAATACACTGGCAGGACCTGTTCTTGTGTAAAACACTGGCAGGCCCTGTTCTTGTGCAAAACAATTGCAGGTCTTGTTCTTGTGCAAAACGCTTGCAGGCCCTGTTCTTGTGCAAAACACTTGCAGGTCCTGTTCTTGTGCAATACACTTGCAGGTCCTGTTCTTGTGCAAAATAGTTGCAAGCTCTGTTCTTGTTCAAAACACTTGCAGGCCCTGTTCTTGTGCAAAACACTTAAAGGCCCTGTTCTTGTTCAAAACACTTGCAGGCGCTATTCCTCTTGAAAATACTGGCAGGCCCTGTTGTGAAAAACACTTGGAGGCTCTCTTTTTGTTCAAAACACTTTCAGGCCCTGTTGTGAAAAACACTTTTAGGACCTGTTTTTGTGCAATACACTTTCAGACCCTGTTCTTGTGCAAAACACTTGCAGGCCCTGTTCTTGTTCAAAACACTTGAAGGCACTGTTCTTGTGTAAAACACTGGCAGGCCCTGTTCTTTTGCAAAACACTGGAAGGCCCTGTTTTCGTGCAAAACACTTGCTTGTCCTGTTCTTGTTCAAACCACTTGCAGGCCCTGTTCTTCTATTAAACACTTGCAGGCCCTATTCCTCTTGAAAATACTGGCAGGCCGTGTTGTGAAAAACACTTGGAGGCTCTCTTTTTGTTCAAAACACTTTCAGGCCCTGTTGTTGTGAAAAACACTTTTAGGACCTGTTCTTGTGCAATACACTTTCAGACCCTGTTCTTGTGCAAAACACTTGCAGGATCTGTTCTTGTTCAAAACACTTGCAGGCCCTGTTCTTGTGCAAAACACTTGAAGGCCCTGTTCTTGTTCAAAACATTTGCAGGCGCTATTCCTCTTGAAAATACTGGCAGGCCGTGTTGTGAAAAACACTTGGAGGCTCTCTTTTTGTTCAAAACACTTTCAGGCCCTGTTGTGAAAAACACTTTTAGGACCTGTTTTTGTGCAATACACTTTCAGACCCTGTTCTTGTGCAAAAAAGTTGCAAGCTCTGTTTTTGTGCAAAACACTTGCAGGCACTGTTCCTCTGGAAAACATTTGCAGGCCATGTTCTTGTGGAAAACACTTGTAGGTCCTGTTCTTGTGCAAAACACTTGCAGGCCCTGTTCTTGTTCAAAACACTTGAAGGCACTGTTCTTGTGTAAAACAGTGGCAGGCCCTGTTCTTGTGCAAAACACTGGCAGGCCCTGTTGTTGTGCAAAACACTTCCAGGACCTGTTCTTGTGCAATACACTTTCAGACCCTGTTCTTGTGCAAAACACTTGCAGGATCTGTTCTTGTTCAAAACACTTGCAGGCTCTGTTCTTCTGCAATACACTTTCAGGCCCTCTTATTGTGCAAAACACTTGCAAGTTCTGTTTTTGTGCAAAACACATGCAAGTTCTATTTTTTTGCAAAACCCTGGCAGGCCCTGTTCTCGTGTAAAACACTGGCAGGCTCTGTTCTTGTGAAAAACACTTACAGCCATTTTGGTTGTGCAAAACACTCACAATCCCTGTTCCCCTTGAAAACACTTGCAGGCCTTGTTGTGCAAAACACTTGCAGGCCCTGTTCTTGTGTAAAACACTGGTAGGCCCTGTTGTTGTGCAAAACACTTGCAGGCCCTGTTCTTGTGCAAAACACTGGCAGGCCCTGTTCTTGTGTAAAACACTGGCAGGCCCTGTTCTTGTGCAAAACACATGCAAGTTCTGTTCTTGTTCAAAACACTTGCAGGTCCTGTCCTTGTACAAAACACTTGCAGGCTCTGTTCTTGTTCAAAACACTTGCAGCCCCTGTTCTTGTGCAAAACACTTGAAGGCCCTGTTCTTGTTCAAAACACTTGCAGGCGCTATTCCTCTTGAAAATACTGGCAGGCCCTGTTGTGAAAAACACTTTTAGGACCTGTTTTTGTGCAAAACACTTGCAGGCCCTGTTCTTGTTCAAAACACTTGAAGGCACTGTTCTTGTGTAAAACACTGGCAGGCCCTGTTCTTTTGCAAAACACTGGAAGGCCCTGTTTTCGTGCAAAACACTTGCTTGTCCTGTTCTTGTTCAAACCACTTGCAGGCCCTGTTCTTCTATTAAACACTTGCAGGCCCTATTCCTCTTGAAAATACTGGCAGGCCCTGTTGTGAAAAACACTTGGAGGCTCTCTTTTTGTTCAAAACACTTTCAGGCCCTGTTGTTGTGAAAAACACTTTTAGGACCTGTTCTTGTGCAATACACTTTCAGACCCTGTTCTTGTGCAAAACACTTGCAGGATCTGTTCTTGTGCAAAACACTTGAAGGCCCTGTTCTTGTTCAAAACACTTGCAGGCCCTGTTCTTGTGCAAAACACTTGAAGGCCCTGTTCTTGTTCAAAACACTTGCAGGCGCTATTCCTCTTGAAAATACTGGCAGGCCCTGTTGTGAAAAACACTTGGAGGCTCTCTTTTTGTTCAAAACACTTTCAGGCCCTGTTGTGAAAAACACTTTTAGGACCTGTTTTTGTGCAATACACTTTCAGGCCCTGTTCTTGTGCAAAAAAGTTGCAAGCTCTGTTTTTGTGCAAAACACTTCCAGGCACTGTTCCTCTGGAAAACATTTGCAGGCCATGTTCTTGTGGAAAACACTTGTAGGTCCTGTTCTTGTGCAAAACACTTGCAGGCCCTGTTCTTGTTCAAAACACTTGAAGGCACTGTTCTTGTGCAAAACACTGGCAGGCCCTGTTCTTGTGCAAAACACTGGCAGGCCCTGTTGTTGTGCAAAACACTTCCAGGACCTGTTCTTGTGCAATACACTTTCAGACCCTGTTCTTGTGCAAAACACTTGCAGGATCTGTTCTTGTTCAAAACACTTGCAGGCTCTGTTCTTCTGCAATACACTTTCAGGCCCTGTTATTGTGCAAAACACTTGCAAGTTCTGTTTTTGTGCAAAACACATGCAAGTTCTATTTTTTTGCAAAACCCTGGCAGGCCCTGTTCTCGTGTAAAACACTGGCAGGCTCTGTTCTTGTGAAAAACACTTACAGCCATTTTGGTTGTGCAAAACACTCACAATCCCTGTTCCCCTTGAAAACACTTGCAGGCCTTGTTGTGCAAAACACTTGCAGGCCCTGTTCTTGTGTAAAACACTGGTAGGCCCTGTTGTTGTGCAAAACACTTGCAGGCCCTGTTCTTGTGCAAAACACTGGCAGGCCCTGTTCTTGTGTAAAACACTGGCAGGCCCTGTTCTTGTGCAAAACACATGCAAGTTCTGTTCTTGTTCAAAACACTTGCAGGTCCTGTCCTTGTACAAAACACTTGCAGGCTCTGTTCTTGTTCAAAACACTTGCAGCCCCTGTTCTTGTGCAAAACACTTGAAGGCCCTGTTCTTGTTCAAAACACTTGCAGGCGCTATTCCTCTTGAAAATACTGGCAGGCCCTGTTGTGAAAAACACTTGGAGGCTCTCTTTTTGTTCAAAACACTTTCAGGCCCTGTTGTGAAAAACACTTTTAGGACCTGTTTTTGTGCAATACACTTTCAGACCCTGTTCTTGTGCAAAACACTTGCAGGCCCTGTTCTTGTTCAAAACACTTGAAGGCACTGTTCTTGTGTAAAACACTGGCAGGCCCTGTTCTTTTGCAAAACACTGGAAGGCCCTGTTTTCGTGCAAAACACTTGCTTGTCCTGTTCTTGTTCAAACCACTTGCAGGCCCTGTTCTTCTATTAAACACTTGCAGGCCCTATTCCTCTTGAAAATACTGGCAGGCCGTGTTGTGAAAAACACTTGGAGGCTCTCTTTTTGTTCAAAACACTTTCAGGCCCTGTTGTTGTGAAAAACACTTTTAGGACCTGTTCTTGTGCAATACACTTTCAGACCCTGTTCTTGTGCAAAACACTTGCAGGATCTGTTCTTGTTCAAAACACTTGCAGGTCCTGTTCTTGTGCAATACACTTTCAGACCCTGTTCTTGTGCAAAATAGTTGCAAGCTCTGTTCTTGTTCAAAACACTTGCAGGCCCTGTTCTTGTGCAAAACACTTGAAGGCCCTGTTCTTGTTCAAAACACTTGCAGGTGCTATTCCTCTTGAAAATACTGGCAGGCCCTGTTGTGAAAAACACTTGGAGGCTCTCTTTTTGTTCAAAACACTTTCAGGCCCTGTTGTGAAAAACACTTTTAGGACCTGTTTTTGTGCAATACACTTTCAGACCCTGTTCTTGTGCAAAAAAGTTGCAAGCTCTGTTTTTGTGCAAAACACTTGCAGGCACTGTTCCTCTGGAAAACATTTGCAGGCCATGTTCTTGTGGAAAACACTTGTAGGTCCTGTTCTTGTGCAAAACACTTGCAGGCCCTGTTCTTGTTCAAAACACTTGAAGGCACTGTTCTTGTGTAAAACACTGGCAGGCCCTGTTCTTGTGCAAAACACTGGCAGGCCCTGTTGTTGTGCAAAACACTTCCAGGACCTGTTCTTGTGCAATACACTTTCAGACCCTGTTCTTGTGCAAAACACTTGCAGGATCTGTTCTTGTTCAAAACACTTGCAGGCTCTGTTCTTCTGCAATACACTTTCAGGCCCTGTTATTGTGCAAAACACTTGCAAGTTCTGTTTTTGTGCAAAACACATGCAAGTTCTATTTTTTTGCAAAACCCTGGCAGGCCCTGTTCTCGTGTAAAACACTGGCAGGCTCTGTTCTTGTGAAAAACACTTACAGCCATTTTGGTTGTGCAAAACACTCACAATCCCTGTTCCCCTTGAAAACACTTGCAGGCCTTGTTGTGCAAAACACTTGCAGGCCCTGTTCTTGTGTAAAACACTGGTAGGCCCTGTTGTTGTGCAAAACACTTGCAGGCCCTGTTCTTGTGCAAAACACTGGCAGGCCCTGTTCTTGTGTAAAACACTGGCAGGCCCTGTTCTTGTGCAAAACACATGCAAGTTCTGTTCTTGTTCAAAACACTTGCAGGTCCTGTCCTTGTACAAAACACTTGCAGGCTCTGTTCTTGTTCAAAACACTTGCAGCCCCTGTTCTTGTGCAAAACACTTGAAGGCCCTGTTCTTGTTCAAAACACTTGCAGGCGCTATTCCTCTTGAAAATACTGGCAGGCCCTGTTGTGAAAAACACTTGGAGGCTCTCTTTTTGTTCAAAACACTTTCAGGCCCTGTTGTGAAAAACACCTTTCGGACCTGTTTTTGTGCAATACACTTTCAGGCCCTGTTCTTGTGTAAAACAGTGGCAGGCCCTGTTCTTGTGCAAAACAATTGCAGGTCTTGTTCTTGTGCAAAACGCTTGCAGGCCCTGTTCTTGTGCAAAACACTTGCAGGTCCTGTTCTTGTGCAATACACTTGCAGGCTCTGTTCTTGTTCAAAACACTTGCAGGCCCTGTTCTTGTTCAAAACACTTGAAGGCACTGTTCTTGTGTAAAACACTGGCAGGCCCTGTTCTTTTGCAAAACACTGGAAGGCCCTGTTTTCGTGCAAAACACTTGCTTGTCCTGTTCTTGTTCAAACCACTTGCAGGCCCTGTTCTTCTATTAAACACTTGCAGGCCCTATTCCTCTTGAAAATACTGGCAGGCCGTGTTGTGAAAAACACTTGGAGGCTCTCTTTTTGTTCAAAACACTTTCAGGCCCTGTTGTTGTGAAAAACACTTTTAGGACCTGTTCTTGTGCAATACACTTTCAGACCCTGTTCTTGTGCAAAACACTTGCAGGATCTGTTCTTGTTCAAAACACTTGCAGGTCCTGTTCTTGTGCAATACACTTTCAGACCCTGTTCTTGTGCAAAATAGTTGCAAGCTCTGTTCTTGTTCAAAACACTTGCAGGCCCTGTTCTTGTGCAAAACACTTGAAGGCCCTGTTCTTGTTCAAAACACTTGCAGGTGCTATTCCTCTTGAAAATACTGGCAGGCCCTGTTGTGAAAAACACTTGGAGGCTCTCTTTTTGTTCAAAACACTTTCAGGCCCTGTTGTGAAAAACACTTTTAGGACCTGTTTTTGTGCAATACACTTTCAGACCCTGTTCTTGTGCAAAAAAGTTGCAAGCTCTGTTTTTGTGCAAAACACTTGCAGGCACTGTTCCTCTGGAAAACATTTGCAGGCCATGTTCTTGTGGAAAACACTTGTAGGTCCTGTTCTTGTGCAAAACACTTGCAGGCCCTGTTCTTGTTCAAAACACTTGAAGGCACTGTTCTTGTGTAAAACACTGGCAGGCCCTGTTCTTGTGCAAAACACTGGCAGGCCCTGTTGTTGTGCAAAACACTTCCAGGACCTGTTCTTGTGCAATACACTTTCAGACCCTGTTCTTGTGCAAAACACTTGCAGGATCTGTTCTTGTTCAAAACACTTGCAGGCTCTGTTCTTCTGCAATACACTTTCAGGCCCTGTTATTGTGCAAAACACTTGCAAGTTCTGTTTTTGTGCAAAACACATGCAAGTTCTATTTTTTTGCAAAACCCTGGCAGGCCCTGTTCTCGTGTAAAACACTGGCAGGCTCTGTTCTTGTGAAAAACACTTACAGCCATTTTGGTTGTGCAAAACACTCACAATCCCTGTTCCCCTTGAAAACACTTGCAGGCCTTGTTGTGCAAAACACTTGCAGGCCCTGTTCTTGTGTAAAACACTGGTAGGCCCTGTTGTTGTGCAAAACACTTGCAGGCCCTGTTCTTGTGCAAAACACTGGCAGGCCCTGTTCTTGTGTAAAACACTGGCAGGCCCTGTTCTTGTGCAAAACACATGCAAGTTCTGTTCTTGTTCAAAACACTTGCAGGTCCTGTCCTTGTACAAAACACTTGCAGGCTCTGTTCTTGTTCAAAACACTTGCAGCCCCTGTTCTTGTGCAAAACACTTGAAGGCCCTGTTCTTGTTCAAAACACTTGCAGGCGCTATTCCTCTTGAAAATACTGGCAGGCCCTGTTGTGAAAAACACTTGGAGGCTCTCTTTTTGTTCAAAACACTTTCAGGCCCTGTTGTGAAAAACACCTTTCGGACCTGTTTTTGTGCAATACACTTTCAGGCCCTGTTCTTGTGTAAAACAGTGGCAGGCCCTGTTCTTGTGCAAAACAATTGCAGGTCTTGTTCTTGTGCAAAACGCTTGCAGGCCCTGTTCTTGTGCAAAACACTTGCAGGTCCTGTTCTTGTGCAATACACTTGCAGGCTCTGTTCTTGTTCAAAACACTTGAAGGCACTGTTCTTGTGTAAAACACTGGCAGGCCCTGTTCTTTTGCAAAACACTGGAAGGCCCTGTTTTCGTGCAAAACACTTGCTTGTCCTGTTCTTGTTCAAACCACTTGCAGGCCCTGTTCTTCTATTAAACACTTGCAGGCCCTATTCCTCTTGAAAATACTGGCAGGCCGTGTTGTGAAAAACACTTGGAGGCTCTCTTTTTGTTCAAAACACTTTCAGGCCCTGTTGTTGTGAAAAACACTTTTAGGACCTGTTCTTGTGCAATACACTTTCAGACCCTGTTCTTGTGCAAAACACTTGCAGGATCTGTTCTTGTTCAAAACACTTGCAGGTCCTGTTCTTGTGCAATACACTTTCAGACCCTGTTCTTGTGCAAAATAGTTGCAAGCTCTGTTCTTGTTCAAAACACTTGCAGGCCCTGTTCTTGTGCAAAACACTTGAAGGCCCTGTTCTTGTTCAAAACACTTGCAGGTGCTATTCCTCTTGAAAATACTGGCAGGCCCTGTTGTGAAAAACACTTGGAGGCTCTCTTTTTGTTCAAAACACTTTCAGGCCCTGTTGTGAAAAACACTTTTAGGACCTGTTTTTGTGCAATACACTTTCAGACCCTGTTCTTGTGCAAAAAAGTTGCAAGCTCTGTTTTTGTGCAAAACACTTGCAGGCACTGTTCCTCTGGAAAACATTTGCAGGCCATGTTCTTGTGGAAAACACTTGTAGGTCCTGTTCTTGTGCAAAACACTTGCAGGCCCTGTTCTTGTTCAAAACACTTGAAGGCACTGTTCTTGTGTAAAACACTGGCAGGCCCTGTTCTTGTGCAAAACACTGGCAGGCCCTGTTGTTGTGCAAAACACTTCCAGGACCTGTTCTTGTGCAATACACTTTCAGACCCTGTTCTTGTTCAAAACACTTGCAGGATCTGTTCTTCTGCAATACACTTTCAGGCCCTGTTATTGTGCAAAACACTTGCAAGTTCTGTTTTTGTGCAAAACACATGCAAGTTCTATTTTTTTGCAAAACCCTGGCAGGCCCTGTTCTCGTGTAAAACACTGGCAGGCTCTGTTCTTGTGAAAAACACTTACAGCCATTTTGGTTGTGCAAAACACTCACAATCCCTGTTCCCCTTGAAAACACTTGCAGGCCTTGTTGTGCAAAACACTTGCAGGCCCTGTTCTTGTGTAAAACACTGGTAGGCCCTGTTGTTGTGCAAAACACTTGCAGGCCCTGTTCTTGTGCAAAACACTGGCAGGCCCTGTTCTTGTGTAAAACACTGGCAGGCCCTGTTCTTGTGCAAAACACATGCAAGTTCTGTTCTTGTTCAAAACACTTGCAGGTCCTGTCCTTGTACAAAACACTTGCAGGCTCTGTTCTTGTTCAAAACACTTGCAGCCCCTGTTCTTGTGCAAAACACTTGAAGGCCCTGTTCTTGTTCAAAACACTTGCAGGCGCTATTCCTCTTGAAAATACTGGCAGGCCCTGTTGTGAAAAACACTTGGAGGCTCTCTTTTTGTTCAAAACACTTTCAGGCCCTGTTGTGAAAAACACCTTTCGGACCTGTTTTTGTGCAATACACTTTCAGGCCCTGTTCTTGTGTAAAACAGTGGCAGGCCCTGTTCTTGTGCAAAACAATTGCAGGTCTTGTTCTTGTGCAAAACGCTTGCAGGCCCTGTTCTTGTGCAAAACACTTGCAGGTCCTGTTCTTGTGCAATACACTTGCAGGCTCTGTTCTTGTTCAAAACACTTGCAGGCCCTGTTCTTGTTCAAAACACTTGAAGGCACTGTTCTTGTGTAAAACACTGGCAGGCCCTGTTCTTTTGCAAAACACTGGAAGGCCCTGTTTTCGTGCAAAACACTTGCTTGTCCTGTTCTTGTTCAAACCACTTGCAGGCCCTGTTCTTCTATTAAACACTTGCAGGCCCTATTCCTCTTGAAAATACTGGCAGGCCGTGTTGTGAAAAACACTTGGAGGCTCTCTTTTTGTTCAAAACACTTTCAGGCCCTGTTGTTGTGAAAAACACTTTTAGGACCTGTTCTTGTGCAATACACTTTCAGACCCTGTTCTTGTGCAAAACACTTGCAGGATCTGTTCTTGTGCAAAACACTTGAAGGCCCTGTTCTTGTTCAAAACACTTGCAGGCCCTGTTCTTGTGCAAAACACTTGAAGGCCCTGTTCTTGTTCAAAACACTTGCAGGCGCTATTCCTCTTGAAAATACTGGCAGGCCCTGTTGTGAAAAACACTTGGAGGCTCTCTTTTTGTTCAAAACACTTTCAGGCCCTGTTGTGAAAAACACTTTTAGGACCTGTTTTTGTGCAATACACTTTCAGACCCTGTTCTTGTGCAAAAAAGTTGCAAGCTCTGTTTTTGTGCAAAACACTTCCAGGCACTGTTCCTCTGGAAAACATTTGCAGGCCATGTTCTTGTGGAAAACACTTGTAGGTCCTGTTCTTGTGCAAAACACTTGCAGGCCCTGTTCTTGTTCAAAACACTTGAAGGCACTGTTCTTGTGCAAAACACTGGCAGGCCCTGTTCTTGTGCAAAACACTGGCAGGCCCTGTTGTTGTGCAAAACACTTCCAGGACCTGTTCTTGTGCAATACACTTTCAGACCCTGTTCTTGTGCAAAACACTTGCAGGATCTGTTCTTGTTCAAAACACTTGCAGGCTCTGTTCTTCTGCAATACACTTTCAGGCCCTGTTATTGTGCAAAACACTTGCAAGTTCTGTTTTTGTGCAAAACACATGCAAGTTCTATTTTTTTGCAAAACCCTGGCAGGCCCTGTTCTCGTGTAAAACACTGGCAGGCTCTGTTCTTGTGAAAAACACTTACAGCCATTTTGGTTGTGCAAAACACTCACAATCCCTGTTCCCCTTGAAAACACTTGCAGGCCTTGTTGTGCAAAACACTTGCAGGCCCTGTTCTTGTGTAAAACACTGGTAGGCCCTGTTGTTGTGCAAAACACTTGCAGGCCCTGTTCTTGTGCAAAACACTGGCAGGCCCTGTTCTTGTGTAAAACACTGGCAGGCCCTGTTCTTGTGCAAAACACATGCAAGTTCTGTTCTTGTTCAAAACACTTGCAGGTCCTGTCCTTGTACAAAACACTTGCAGGCTCTGTTCTTGTTCAAAACACTTGCAGCCCCTGTTCTTGTGCAAAACACTTGAAGGCCCTGTTCTTGTTCAAAACACTTGCAGGCGCTATTCCTCTTGAAAATACTGGCAGGCCCTGTTGTGAAAAACACTTGGAGGCTCTCTTTTTGTTCAAAACACTTTCAGGCCCTGTTGTGAAAAACACTTTTAGGACCTGTTTTTGTGCAATACACTTTCAGACCCTGTTCTTGTGCAAAACACTTGCAGGCCCTGTTCTTGTTCAAAACACTTGAAGGCACTGTTCTTGTGTAAAACACTGGCAGGCCCTGTTCTTTTGCAAAACACTGGAAGGCCCTGTTTTCGTGCAAAACACTTGCTTGTCCTGTTCTTGTTCAAACCACTTGCAGGCCCTGTTCTTCTATTAAACACTTGCAGGCCCTATTCCTCTTGAAAATACTGGCAGGCCGTGTTGTCAAAAACACTTGGAGGCTCTCTTTTTGTTCAAAACACTTTCAGGCCCTGTTGTTGTGAAAAACACTTTTAGGACCTGTTCTTGTGCAATACACTTTCAGACCCTGTTCTTGTGCAAAACACTTGCAGGATCTGTTCTTGTTCAAAACACTTGCAGGTCCTGTTCTTGTGCAATACACTTTCAGACCCTGTTCTTGTGCAAAATAGTTGCAAGCTCTGTTCTTGTTCAAAACACTTGCAGGCCCTGTTCTTGTGCAAAACACTTGAAGGCCCTGTTCTTGTTCAAAACACTTGCAGGTGCTATTCCTCTTGAAAATACTGGCAGGCCCTGTTGTGAAAAACACTTGGAGGCTCTCTTTTTGTTCAAAACACTTTCAGGCCCTGTTGTGAAAAACACTTTTAGGACCTGTTTTTGTGCAATACACTTTCAGACCCTGTTCTTGTGCAAAAAAGTTGCAAGCTCTGTTTTTGTGCAAAACACTTGCAGGCACTGTTCCTCTGGAAAACATTTGCAGGCCATGTTCTTGTGGAAAACACTTGTAGGTCCTGTTCTTGTGCAAAACACTTGCAGGCCCTGTTCTTGTTCAAAACACTTGAAGGCACTGTTCTTGTGTAAAACACTGGCAGGCCCTGTTCTTGTGCAAAACACTGGCAGGCCCTGTTGTTGTGCAAAACACTTCCAGGACCTGTTCTTGTGCAATACACTTTCAGACCCTGTTCTTGTGCAAAACACTTGCAGGATCTGTTCTTGTTCAAAACACTTGCAGGCTCTGTTCTTCTGCAATACACTTTCAGGCCCTGTTATTGTGCAAAACACTTGCAAGTTCTGTTTTTGTGCAAAACACATGCAAGTTCTATTTTTTTGCAAAACCCTGGCAGGCCCTGTTCTCGTGTAAAACACTGGCAGGCTCTGTTCTTGTGAAAAACACTTACAGCCATTTTGGTTGTGCAAAACACTCACAATCCCTGTTCCGCTTGAAAACACTTGCAGGCCTTGTTGTGCAAAACACTTGCAGGCCCTGTTCTTGTGTAAAACACTGGTAGGCCCTGTTGTTGTGCAAAACACTTGCAGGCCCTGTTCTTGTGCAAAACACTGGCAGGCCCTGTTCTTGTGTAAAACACTGGCAGGCCCTGTTCTTGTGCAAAACACATGCAAGTTCTGTTCTTGTTCAAAACACTTGCAGGTCCTGTCCTTGTACAAAACACTTGCAGGCTCTGTTCTTGTTCAAAACACTTGCAGCCCCTGTTCTTGTGCAAAACACTTGAAGGCCCTGTTCTTGTTCAAAACACTTGCAGGCGCTATTCCTCTTGAAAATACTGGCAGGCCCTGTTGTGAAAAACACTTGGAGGCTCTCTTTTTGTTCAAAACACTTTCAGGCCCTGTTGTGAAAAACACCTTTCGGACCTGTTTTTGTGCAATACACTTTCAGGCCCTGTTCTTGTGTAAAACAGTGGCAGGCCCTGTTCTTGTGCAAAACAATTGCAGGTCTTGTTCTTGTGCAAAACGCTTGCAGGCCCTGTTCTTGTGCAAAACACTTGCAGGTCCTGTTCTTGTGCAATACACTTGCAGGCTCTGTTCTTGTTCAAAACACTTGCAGGCCCTGTTCTTGTTCAAAACACTTGAAGGCACTGTTCTTGTGTAAAACACTGGCAGGCCCTGTTCTTTTGCAAAACACTGGAAGGCCCTGTTTTCGTGCAAAACACTTGCTTGTCCTGTTCTTGTTCAAACCACTTGCAGGCCCTGTTCTTCTATTAAACACTTGCAGGCCCTATTCCTCTTGAAAATACTGGCAGGCCGTGTTGTGAAAAACACTTGGAGGCTCTCTTTTTGTTCAAAACACTTTCAGGCCCTGTTGTTGTGAAAAACACTTTTAGGACCTGTTCTTGTGCAATACACTTTCAGACCCTGTTCTTGTGCAAAACACTTGCAGGATCTGTTCTTGTTCAAAACACTTGCAGGTCCTGTTCTTGTGCAATACACTTTCAGACCCTGTTCTTGTGCAAAACACTGGCAGGCCCTGTTGTTGTGCAAAACACTTCCAGGACCTGTTCTTGTGCAATACACTTTCAGACCCTGTTCTTGTGCAAAACACTTGCAGGATCTGTTCTTGTTCAAAACACTTGCAGGCTCTGTTCTTCTGCAATACACTTTCAGGCCCTGTTATTGTGCAAAACACTTGGAAGTTCTGTTTTTGTGCAAAACACATGCAAGTTCTATTTTTTTGCAAAACCCTGGCAGGCCCTGTTCTCGTGTAAAACACTGGCAGGCTCTGTTCTTGTGAAAAACACTTACAGCCATTTTGGTTGTGCAAAACACTCACAATCCCTGTTCCCCTTGAAAACACTTGCAGGCCTTGTTGTGCAAAACACTTGCAGGCCCTGTTCTTGTGTAAAACACTGGTAGGCCCTGTTGTTGTGCAAAACACTTGCAGGCCCTGTTCTTGTGCAAAACACTGGCAGGCCCTGTTCTTGTGTAAAACACTGGCAGGCCCTGTTCTTGTGTAAAACACATGCAAGTTCTGTTCTTGTTCAAAACACTTGCAGGTCCTGTCCTTGTACAAAACACTTGCAGGCTCTGTTCTTGTTCAAAACACTTGCAGCCCCTGTTCTTGTGCAAAACACTTGAAGGCCCTGTTCTTGTTCAAAACACTTGCAGGCGCTATTCCTCTTGAAAATACTGGCAGGCCCTGTTGTGAAAAACACTTGGAGGCTCTCTTTTTGTTCAAAACACTTTCAGGCCCTGTTGTGAAAAACACTTTTAGGACCTGTTTTTGTGCAATACACTTTCAGACCCTGTTCTTGTGCAAAACACTTGCAGGCCCTGTTCTTGTTCAAAACACTTGAAGGCACTGTTCTTGTGTAAAACACTGGCAGGCCCTGTTCTTTTGCAAAACACTGGAAGGCCCTGTTTTCGTGCAAAACACTTGCTTGTCCTGTTCTTGTTCAAACCACTTGCAGGCCCTGTTCTTCTATTAAACACTTGCAGGCCCTATTCCTCTTGAAAATACTGGCAGGCCGTGTTGTGAAAAACACTTGGAGGCTCTCTTTTTGTTCAAAACACTTTCAGGCCCTGTTGTTGTGAAAAACACTTTTAGGACCTGTTCTTGTGCAATACACTTTCAGACCCTGTTCTTGTTCAAAACACTTGAAGGCACTGTTCTTGTGTAAAACACTGGCAGGCCCTGTTCTTTTGCAAAACACTGGAAGGCCCTGTTTTCGTGCAAAACACTTGCTTGTCCTGTTCTTGTTCAAACCACTTGCAGGCCCTGTTCTTCTATTAAACACTTGCAGGCCCTATTCCTCTTGAAAATACTGGCAGGCCGTGTTGTGAAAAACACTTGGAGGCTCTCTTTTTGTTCAAAACACTTTCAGGCCCTGTTGTTGTGAAAAACACTTTTAGGACCTGTTCTTGTGCAATACACTTTCAGACCCTGTTCTTGTGCAAAACACTTGCAGGATCTGTTCTTGTTCAAAACACTTGCAGGCCCTGTTCTTGTGCAAAACACTTGAAGGCCCTGTTCTTGTTCAAAACACTTGCAGGCGCTATTCCTCTTGAAAATACTGGCAGGCCCTGTTGTGAAAAACACTTGGAGGCTCTCTTTTTGTTCAAAACACTTTCAGGCCCTGTTGTGAAAAACACTTTTAGGACCTGTTTTTGTGCAATACACTTTCAGACCCTGTTCTTGTGCAAAACACTTGCAGGCCCTGTTCTTGTTCAAAACACTTGAAGGCACTGTTCTTGTGTAAAACACTGGCAGGCCCTGTTCTTTTGCAAAACACTGGAAGGCCCTGTTTTCGTGCAAAACACTTGCTTGTCCTGTTCTTGTTCAAACCACTTGCAGGCCCTGTTCTTCTATTAAACACTTGCAGGCCCTATTCCTCTTGAAAATACTGGCAGGCCGTGTTGTCAAAAACACTTGGAGGCTCTCTTTTTGTTCAAAACACTTTCAGGCCCTGTTGTTGTGAAAAACACTTTTAGGACCTGTTCTTGTGCAATACACTTTCAGACCCTGTTCTTGTGCAAAACACTTGCAGGATCTGTTCTTGTTCAAAACACTTGCAGGTCCTGTTCTTGTGCAATACACTTTCAGACCCTGTTCTTGTGCAAAATAGTTGCAAGCTCTGTTCTTGTTCAAAACACTTGCAGGCCCTGTTCTTGTGCAAAACACTTGAAGGCCCTGTTCTTGTTCAAAACACTTGCAGGCGCTATTCCTCTTGAAAATACTGGCAGGCCCTGTTGTGAAAAACACTTGGAGGCTCTCTTTTTGTTCAAAACACTTTCAGGCCCTGTTGTGAAAAACACTTTTAGGACCTGTTTTTGTGCAATACACTTTCAGACCCTGTTCTTGTGCAAAAAAGTTGCAAGCTCTGTTTTTGTGCAAAACACTTGCAGGCACTGTTCCTCTGGAAAACATTTGCAGGCCATGTTCTTGTGGAAAACACTTGTAGGTCCTGTTCTTGTGCAAAACACTTGCAGGCCCTGTTCTTGTTCAAAACACTTGAAGGCACTGTTCTTGTGTAAAACACTGGCAGGCCCTGTTCTTGTGCAAAACACTGGCAGGCCCTGTTGTTGTGCAAAACACTTCCAGGACCTGTTCTTGTGCAATACACTTTCAGACCCTGTTCTTGTGCAAAACACTTGCAGGATCTGTTCTTGTTCAAAACACTTGCAGGCTCTGTTCTTCTGCAATACACTTTCAGGCCCTGTTATTGTGCAAAACACTTGCAAGTTCTGTTTTTGTGCAAAACACATGCAAGTTCTATTTTTTTGCAAAACCCTGGCAGGCCCTGTTCTCGTGTAAAACACTGGCAGGCTCTGTTCTTGTGAAAAACACTTACAGCCATTTTGGTTGTGCAAAACACTCACAATCCCTGTTCCCCTTGAAAACACTTGCAGGCCTTGTTGTGCAAAACACTTGCAGGCCCTGTTCTTGTGTAAAACACTGGTAGGCCCTGTTGTTGTGCAAAACACTTGCAGGCCCTGTTCTTGTGCAAAACACTGGCAGGCCCTGTTCTTGTGTAAAACACTGGCAGGCCCTGTTCTTGTGCAAAACACATGCAAGTTCTGTTCTTGTTCAAAACACTTGCAGGTCCTGTCCTTGTACAAAACACTTGCAGGCTCTGTTCTTGTTCAAAACACTTGCAGACCCTGTTCTTGTGCAAAACACTTGAAGGCCCTGTTCTTGTTCAAAACACTTGCAGCCCCTGTTCTTGTGCAAAACACTTGAAGGCCCTGTTCTTGTTCAAAACACTTGCAGGCGCTATTCCTCTTGAAAATACTGGCAGGCCCTGTTGTGAAAAACACTTGGAGGCTCTCTTTTTGTTCAAAACACTTTCAGGCCCTGTTGTGAAAAACACCTTTCGGACCTGTTTTTGTGCAATACACTTTCAGGCCCTGTTCTTGTGTAAAACAGTGGCAGGCCCTGTTCTTGTGCAAAACAATTGCAGGTCTTGTTCTTGTGCAAAACGCTTGCAGGCCCTGTTCTTGTGCACAACACTTGCAGGTCCTGTTCTTGTGCAATACACTTGCAGGCTCTGTTCTTGTTCAAAACACTTGCAGCCCCTGTTCTTGTGCAAAACACTTGAAGGCCCTGTTCTTGTGCAAAACACATGCAAGTTCTGTTTTTGTGCAAAACACTGGCAGGCCCTGTTCTTGTGTAAAACAGTGGCAGGCCCTGTTCTTGTGCAAAACAATTGCAGGCTCTGTTCTTGTTCAAAACACTTGCAGGCCCTGTTCTTGTGCAAAACACTTGCAGGTCCTGTTCTTGTGCAATACACTGGCAGGCCCTGTTCTTGTGTAAAACACTGGCAGGCCCTGTTCTTGTGCAAAACAATTGCAGGTCTTGTTCTTGTGCAAAACGCTTGCAGGCCCTGTTCTTGTGCAAAACACTTGCAGGTCCTGTTCTTGTGCAATACACTTGCAGGTCCTGTTCTTGTGCAAAATAGTTGCAAGCTCTGTTCTTGTTCAAAACACTTGCAGGCCCTGTTCTTGTGCAAAACACTTGAAGGCCCTGTTCTTGTTCAAAACACTTGCAGGCTCTGTTCTTCTGCAATACACTTTCAGGCCCTGTTATTGTGCAAAACACTTGCAAGTTCTGTTTTTGTGCAAAACACATGCAAGTTCTATTTTTTTGCAAAACCCTGGCAGGCCCTGTTCTCGTGTAAAACACTGGCAGGCTCTGTTCTTGTGAAAAACACTTACAGCCATTTTGGTTGTGCAAAACACTCACAATCCCTGTTCCCCTTGAAAACACTTGCAGGCCTTGTTGTGCAAAACACTTGCAGGCCCTGTTCTTGTGTAAAACACTGGTAGGCCCTGTTGTTGTGCAAAACACTTGCAGGCCCTGTTCTTGTGCAAAACACTGGCAGGCCCTGTTCTTGTGTAAAACACTGGCAGGCCCTGTTCTTGTGCAAAACACATGCAAGTTCTGTTCTTGTTCAAAACACTTGCAGGTCCTGTCCTTGTACAAAACACTTGCAGGTCCTGTTCTTGTGCAATACACTGGCAGGCCCTGTTCTTGTGTAAAACACTGGCAGGCCCTGTTCTTGTGCAAAACAATTGCAGGTCTTGTTCTTGTGCAAAACGCTTGCAGGCCCTGTTCTTGTGCAAAACACTTGCAGGTCCTGTTCTTGTGCAATACACTTGCAGGTCCTGTTCTTGTGCAAAATAGTTGCAAGCTCTGTTCTTGTTCAAAACACTTGCAGGCCCTGTTCTTGTGCAAAACACTTGAAGGCCCTGTTCTTGTTCAAAACACTTGCAGGCTCTGTTCTTCTGCAATACACTTTCAGGCCCTGTTATTGTGCAAAACACTTGCAAGTTCTGTTTTTGTGCAAAACACATGCAAGTTCTATTTTTTTGCAAAACCCTGGCAGGCCCTGTTCTCGTGTAAAACACTGGCAGGCTCTGTTCTTGTGAAAAACACTTACAGCCATTTTGGTTGTGCAAAACACTCACAATCCCTGTTCCCCTTGAAAACACTTGCAGGCCTTGTTGTGCAAAACACTTGCAGGCCCTGTTCTTGTGTAAAACACTGGTAGGCCCTGTTGTTGTGCAAAACACTTGCAGGCCCTGTTCTTGTGCAAAACACTGGCAGGCCCTGTTCTTGTGTAAAACACTGGCAGGCCCTGTTCTTGTGCAAAACACATGCAAGTTCTGTTCTTGTTCAAAACACTTGCAGGTCCTGTCCTTGTACAAAACACTTGCAGGCTCTGTTCTTGTTCAAAACACTTGCAGCCCCTGTTCTTGTGCAAAACACTTGAAGGCCCTGTTCTTGTTCAAAACACTTGCAGCCCCTGTTCTTGTGCAAAACACTTGAAGGCCCTGTTCTTGTTCAAAACACTTGCAGGCGCTATTCCTCTTGAAAATACTGGCAGGCCCTGTTGTGAAAAACACTTGGAGGCTCTCTTTTTGTTCAAAACACTTTCAGGCCCTGTTGTGAAAAACACCTTTCGGACCTGTTTTTGTGCAATACACTTTCAGGCCCTGTTCTTGTGTAAAACAGTGGCAGGCCCTGTTCTTGTGCAAAACAATTGCAGGTCTTGTTCTTGTGCAAAACGCTTGCAGGCCCTGTTCTTGTGCACAACACTTGCAGGTCCTGTTCTTGTGCAATACACTTGCAGGCTCTGTTCTTGTTCAAAACACTTGCAGCCCCTGTTCTTGTGCAAAACACTTGAAGGCCCTGTTCTTGTGCAAAACACATGCAAGTTCTGTTTTTGTGCAAAACACTGGCAGGCCCTGTTCTTGTGTAAAACAGTGGCAGGCCCTGTTCTTGTGCAAAACAATTGCAGGCTCTGTTCTTGTTCAAAACACTTGCAGGCCCTGTTCTTGTGCAAAACACTTGCAGGTCCTGTTCTTGTGCAATACACTGGCAGGCCCTGTTCTTGTGTAAAACACTGGCAGGCCCTGTTCTTGTGCAAAACAATTGCAGGTCTTGTTCTTGTGCAAAACGCTTGCAGGCCCTGTTCTTGTGCAAAACACTTGCAGGTCCTGTTCTTGTGCAAAATAGTTGCAAGCTCTGTTCTTGTTCAAAACACTTGCAGGCCCTGTTCTTGTGCAAAACACTTGAAGGCCCTGTTCTTGTTCAAAACACTTGCAGGCGCTATTCCTCTTGAAAATACTGGCAGGCCCTGTTGTGAAAAACACTTGGAGGCTCTCTTTTTGTTCAAAACACTTTCAGGCCCTGTTGTGAAAAACACTTTTAGGACCTGTTTTTGTGCAATACACTTTCAGACCCTGTTCTTGTGCAAAACACTTGCAGGCCCTGTTCTTGTTCAAAACACTTGAAGGCACTGTTCTTGTGTAAAACACATGCAAGTTCTGTTTTTGTGCAAAACACTGGCAGGCCCTGTTCTTGTGTAAAACAGTGGCAGGCCCTGTTCTTGTGCAAAACAATTGCAGGCTCTGTTCTTGTTCAAAACACTTGCAGGCCCTGTTCTTGTGCAAAACACTTGCAGGTCCTGTTCTTGTGCAATACACTGGCAGGCCCTGTTCTTGTGTAAAACAGTGGCAGGCCCTGTTCTTGTGCAAAACAATTGCAGGTCTTGTTCTTGTGCAAAACGCTTGCAGGCCCTGTTCTTGTGCAAAACACTTGCAGGTCCTGTTCTTGTGCAATACACTTGCAGGCTCTGTTCTTGTTCAAAACACTTGCAGCCCCTGTTCTTGTGCAAAACACTTGAAGGCCCTGTTCTTGTGCAAAACACATGCAAGTTCTGTTTTTGTGCAAAACACTGGCAGGCCCTGTTCTTGTGTAAAACAGTGGCAGGCCCTGTTCTTGTGCAAAACAATTGCAGGCTCTGTTCTTGTTCAAAACACTTGCAGGCCCTGTTCTTGTGCAAAACACTTGCAGGTCCTGTTCTTGTGCAATACACTGGCAGGCCCTGTTCTTGTGTAAAACACTGGCAGGCCCTGTTCTTGTGCAAAACAATTGCAGGTCTTGTTCTTGTGCAAAACGCTTGCAGGCCCTGTTCTTGTGCAAAACACTTGCAGGTCCTGTTCTTGTGCAATACACTTGCAGGTCCTGTTCTTGTGCAAAATAGTTGCAAGCTCTGTTCTTGTTCAAAACACTTGCAGGCCCTGTTCTTGTGCAAAACACTTGAAGGCCCTGTTCTTGTTCAAAACACTTGCAGGCGCTATTCCTCTTGAAAATACTGGCAGGCCCTGTTGTGAAAAACACTTGGAGGCTCTCTTTTTGTTCAAAACACTTTCAGGCCCTGTTGTGAAAAACACTTTTAGGACCTGTTTTTGTGCAATACACTTTCAGACCCTGTTCTTGTGCAAAACACTTGCAGGATCTGTTCTTGTTCAAAACACTTGCAGGTCCTGTTCTTGTGCAATACACTTTCAGACCCTGTTCTTGTGCAAAACACTGGCAGGCCCTGTTGTTGTGCAAAACACTTCCAGGACCTGTTCTTGTGCAATACACTTTCAGACCCTGTTCTTGTGCAAAACACTTGCAGGATCTGTTCTTGTTCAAAACACTTGCAGGCTCTGTTCTTCTGCAATACACTTTCAGGCCCTGTTATTGTGCAAAACACTTGGAAGTTCTGTTTTTGTGCAAAACACATGCAAGTTCTATTTTTTTGCAAAACCCTGGCAGGCCCTGTTCTCGTGTAAAACACTGGCAGGCTCTGTTCTTGTGAAAAACACTTACAGCCATTTTGGTTGTGCAAAACACTCACAATCCCTGTTCCCCTTGAAAACACTTGCAGGCCTTGTTGTGCAAAACACTTGCAGGCCCTGTTCTTGTGTAAAACACTGGTAGGCCCTGTTGTTGTGCAAAACACTTGCAGGCCCAGTTCTTGTGCAAAACACTGGCAGGCCCTGTTCTTGTGTAAAACACTGGCAGGCCCTGTTCTTGTGCAAAACACATGCAAGTTCTGTTCTTGTTCAAAACACTTGCAGGTCCTGTCCTTGTACAAAACACTTGCAGGCTCTGTTCTTGTTCAAAACACTTGCAGCCCCTGTTCTTGTGCAAAACACTTGAAGGCCCTGTTCTTGTTCAAAACACTTGCAGGCGCTATTCCTCTTGAAAATACTGGCAGGCCCTGTTGTGAAAAACACTTGGAGGCTCTCTTTTTGTTCAAAACACTTTCAGGCCCTGTTGTGAAAAACACTTTTAGGACCTGTTTTTGTGCAATACACTTTCAGACCCTGTTCTTGTGCAAAACACTTGCAGGCCCTGTTCTTGTTCAAAACACTTGAAGGCACTGTTCTTGTGTAAAACACTGGCAGGCCCTGTTCTTTTGCAAAACACTGGAAGGCCCTGTTTTCGTGCAAAACACTTGCTTGTCCTGTTCTTGTTCAAACCACTTGCAGGCCCTGTTCTTCTATTAAACACTTGCAGGCCCTATTCCTCTTGAAAATACTGGCAGGCCGTGTTGTGAAAAACACTTGGAGGCTCTCTTTTTGTTCAAAACACTTTCAGGCCCTGTTGTTGTGAAAAACACTTTTAGGACCTGTTCTTGTGCAATACACTTTCAGACCCTGTTCTTGTTCAAAACACTTGAAGGCACTGTTCTTGTGTAAAACACTGGCAGGCCCTGTTCTTTTGCAAAACACTGGAAGGCCCTGTTTTCGTGCAAAACACTTGCTTGTCCTGTTCTTGTTCAAACCACTTGCAGGCCCTGTTCTTCTATTAAACACTTGCAGGCCCTATTCCTCTTGAAAATACTGGCAGGCCGTGTTGTGAAAAACACTTGGAGGCTCTCTTTTTGTTCAAAACACTTTCAGGCCCTGTTGTTGTGAAAAACACTTTTAGGACCTGTTCTTGTGCAATACACTTTCAGACCCTGTTCTTGTGCAAAACACTTGCAGGATCTGTTCTTGTTCAAAACACTTGCAGGCCCTGTTCTTGTGCAAAACACTTGAAGGCCCTGTTCTTGTTCAAAACACTTGCAGGCGCTATTCCTCTTGAAAATACTGGCAGGCCCTGTTGTGAAAAACACTTGGAGGCTCTCTTTTTGTTCAAAACACTTTCAGGCCCTGTTGTGAAAAACACTTTTAGGACCTGTTTTTGTGCAATACACTTTCAGACCCTGTTCTTGTGCAAAACACTTGCAGGCCCTGTTCTTGTTCAAAACACTTGAAGGCACTGTTCTTGTGTAAAACACTGGCAGGCCCTGTTCTTTTGCAAAACACTGGAAGGCCCTGTTTTCGTGCAAAACACTTGCTTGTCCTGTTCTTGTTCAAACCACTTGCAGGCCCTGTTCTTCTATTAAACACTTGCAGGCCCTATTCCTCTTGAAAATACTGGCAGGCCGTGTTGTCAAAAACACTTGGAGGCTCTCTTTTTGTTCAAAACACTTTCAGGCCCTGTTGTTGTGAAAAACACTTTTAGGACCTGTTCTTGTGCAATACACTTTCAGACCCTGTTCTTGTGCAAAACACTTGCAGGATCTGTTCTTGTTCAAAACACTTGCAGGTCCTGTTCTTGTGCAATACACTTTCAGACCCTGTTCTTGTGCAAAATAGTTGCAAGCTCTGTTCTTGTTCAAAACACTTGCAGGCCCTGTTCTTGTGCAAAACACTTGAAGGCCCTGTTCTTGTTCAAAACACTTGCAGGCGCTATTCCTCTTGAAAATACTGGCAGGCCCTGTTGTGAAAAACACTTGGAGGCTCTCTTTTTGTTCAAAACACTTTCAGGCCCTGTTGTGAAAAACACTTTTAGGACCTGTTTTTGTGCAATACACTTTCAGACCCTGTTCTTGTGCAAAAAAGTTGCAAGCTCTGTTTTTGTGCAAAACACTTGCAGGCACTGTTCCTCTGGAAAACATTTGCAGGCCATGTTCTTGTGGAAAACACTTGTAGGTCCTGTTCTTGTGCAAAACACTTGCAGGCCCTGTTCTTGTTCAAAACACTTGAAGGCACTGTTCTTGTGTAAAACACTGGCAGGCCCTGTTCTTGTGCAAAACACTGGCAGGCCCTGTTGTTGTGCAAAACACTTCCAGGACCTGTTCTTGTGCAATACACTTTCAGACCCTGTTCTTGTGCAAAACACTTGCAGGATCTGTTCTTGTTCAAAACACTTGCAGGCTCTGTTCTTCTGCAATACACTTTCAGGCCCTGTTATTGTGCAAAACACTTGCAAGTTCTGTTTTTGTGCAAAACACATGCAAGTTCTATTTTTTTGCAAAACCCTGGCAGGCCCTGTTCTCGTGTAAAACACTGGCAGGCTCTGTTCTTGTGAAAAACACTTACAGCCATTTTGGTTGTGCAAAACACTCACAATCCCTGTTCCCCTTGAAAACACTTGCAGGCCTTGTTGTGCAAAACACTTGCAGGCCCTGTTCTTGTGTAAAACACTGGTAGGCCCTGTTGTTGTGCAAAACACTTGCAGGCCCTGTTCTTGTGCAAAACACTGGCAGGCCCTGTTCTTGTGTAAAACACTGGCAGGCCCTGTTCTTGTGCAAAACACATGCAAGTTCTGTTCTTGTTCAAAACACTTGCAGGTCCTGTCCTTGTACAAAACACTTGCAGGCTCTGTTCTTGTTCAAAACACTTGCAGCCCCTGTTCTTGTGCAAAACACTTGAAGGCCCTGTTCTTGTTCAAAACACTTGCAGCCCCTGTTCTTGTGCAAAACACTTGAAGGCCCTGTTCTTGTTCAAAACACTTGCAGGCGCTATTCCTCTTGAAAATACTGGCAGGCCCTGTTGTGAAAAACACTTGGAGGCTCTCTTTTTGTTCAAAACACTTTCAGGCCCTGTTGTGAAAAACACCTTTCGGACCTGTTTTTGTGCAATACACTTTCAGGCCCTGTTCTTGTGTAAAACAGTGGCAGGCCCTGTTCTTGTGCAAAACAATTGCAGGTCTTGTTCTTGTGCAAAACGCTTGCAGGCCCTGTTCTTGTGCAAAACACTTGCAGGTCCTGTTCTTGTGCAATACACTTGCAGGCTCTGTTCTTGTTCAAAACACTTGCAGCCCCTGTTCTTGTGCAAAACACTTGAAGGCCCTGTTCTTGTGCAAAACACATGCAAGTTCTGTTTTTGTGCAAAACACTGGCAGGCCCTGTTCTTGTGTAAAACAGTGGCAGGCCCTGTTCTTGTGCAAAACAATTGCAGGCTCTGTTCTTGTTCAAAACACTTGCAGGCCCTGTTCTTGTGCAAAACACTTGCAGGTCCTGTTCTTGTGCAATACACTGGCAGGCCCTGTTCTTGTGTAAAACACTGGCAGGCCCTGTTCTTGTGCAAAACAATTGCAGGTCTTGTTCTTGTGCAAAACGCTTGCAGGCCCTGTTCTTGTGCAAAACACTTGCAGGTCCTGTTCTTGTGCAATACACTTGCAGGTCCTGTTCTTGTGCAAAATAGTTGCAAGCTCTGTTCTTGTTCAAAACACTTGCAGGCCCTGTTCTTGTGCAAAACACTTGAAGGCCCTGTTCTTGTTCAAAACACTTGCAGGCGCTATTCCTCTTGAAAATACTGGCAGGCCCTGTTGTGAAAAACACTTGGAGGCTCTCTTTTTGTTCAAAACACTTTCAGGCCCTGTTGTGAAAAACACTTTTAGGACCTGTTTTTGTGCAATACACTTTCAGACCCTGTTCTTGTGCAAAACACTTGCAGGCCCTGTTCTTGTTCAAAACACTTGAAGGCACTGTTCTTGTGTAAAACACATGCAAGTTCTGTTTTTGTGCAAAACACTGGCAGGCCCTGTTCTTGTGTAAAACAGTGGCAGGCCCTGTTCTTGTGCAAAACAATTGCAGGCTCTGTTCTTGTTCAAAACACTTGCAGGCCCTGTTCTTGTGCAAAACACTTGCAGGTCCTGTTCTTGTGCAATACACTGGCAGGCCCTGTTCTTGTGTAAAACAGTGGCAGGCCCTGTTCTTGTGCAAAACAATTGCAGGTCTTGTTCTTGTGCAAAACGCTTGCAGGCCCTGTTCTTGTGCAAAACACTTGCAGGTCCTGTTCTTGTGCAATACACTTGCAGGCTCTGTTCTTGTTCAAAACACTTGCAGCCCCTGTTCTTGTGCAAAACACTTGCAGGTCCTGTTCTTGTGCAATACACTTGCAGGCTCTGTTCTTGTTCAAAACACTTGCAGCCCCTGTTCTTGTGCAAAACACTTGAAGGCCCTGTTCTTGTGCAAAACACATGCAAGTTCTGTTTTTGTGCAAAACACTGGCAGGCCCTGTTCTAGGGTAAAACAGTGGCAGGCCCTGTTCTTGTGCAAAACAATTGCAGGCTCTGTTCTTGTTCAAAACACTTGCAGGCCCTGTTCTTGTGCAAAACACTTGCAGGTCCTGTTCTTGTGCAATACACTGGCAGGCCCTGTTCTTGTGTAAAACACTGGCAGGCCCTGTTCTTGTGCAAAACAATTGCAGGTCTTGTTCTTGTGCAAAACACTTGAAGGCCCTGTTCTTGTTCAAAACACTTGCAGGTGCTATTCCTCTTGAAAATACTGGCAGGCCCTGTTGTGAAAAACACTTGGAGGCTCTCTTTTTGTTCAAAACACTTTCAGGCCCTGTTGTGAAAAACACTTTTAGGACCTGTTTTTGTGCAATACACTTTCAGACCCTGTTCTTGTGCAAAACACTTGCAGGCCCTGTTCTTGTTCAAAACACTTGAAGGCACTGTTCTTGTGTAAAACACATGCAAGTTCTGTTTTTGTGCAAAACACTGGCAGGCCCTGTTCTTGTGTAAAACAGTGGCAGGCCCTGTTCTTGTGCAAAACAATTGCAGGCTCTGTTCTTGTTCAAAACACTTGCAGGCCCTGTTCTTGTGCAAAACACTTGCAGGTCCTGTTCTTGTGCAATACACTGGCAGGCCCTGTTCTTGTGTAAAACAGTGGCAGGCCCTGTTCTTGTGCAAAACAATTGCAGGTCTTGTTCTTGTGCAAAACGCTTGCAGGCCCTGTTCTTGTGCAAAACACTTGCAGGTCCTGTTCTTGTGCAATACACTTGCAGGCTCTGTTCTTGTTCAAAACACTTGCAGCCCCTGTTCTTGTGCAAAACACTTGCAGGTCCTGTTCTTGTGCAATACACTTGCAGGCTCTGTTCTTGTTCAAAACACTTGCAGCCCCTGTTCTTGTGCAAAACACTTGAAGGCCCTGTTCTTGTGCAAAACACATGCAAGTTCTGTTTTTGTGCAAAACACTGGCAGGCCCTGTTCTAGGGTAAAACAGTGGCAGGCCCTGTTCTTGTGCAAAACAATTGCAGGCTCTGTTCTTGTTCAAAACACTTGCAGGCCCTGTTCTTGTGCAAAACACTTGCAGGTCCTGTTCTTGTGCAATACACTGGCAGGCCCTGTTCTTGTGTAAAACACTGGCAGGCCCTGTTCTTGTGCAAAACAATTGCAGGTCTTGTTCTTGTGCAAAACACTTGAAGGCCCTGTTCTTGTTCAAAACACTTGCAGGTGCTATTCCTCTTGAAAATACTGGCAGGCCCTGTTGTGAAAAACACTTGGAGGCTCTCTTTTTGTTCAAAACACTTTCAGGCCCTGTTGTGAAAAACACTTTTAGGACCTGTTTTTGTGCAATACACTTTCAGACCCTGTTCTTGTGCAAAACACTTGCAGGCCCTGTTCTTGTTCAAAACACTTGAAGGCACTGTTCTTGTGTAAAACACATGCAAGTTCTGTTTTTGTGCAAAACACTGGCAGGCCCTGTTCTTGTGTAAAACAGTGGCAGGCCCTGTTCTTGTGCAAAACAATTGCAGGCTCTGTTCTTGTTCAAAACACTTGCAGGCCCTGTTCTTGTGCAAAACACTTGCAGGTCCTGTTCTTGTGCAATACACTGGCAGGCCCTGTTCTTGTGTAAAACAGTGGCAGGCCCTGTTCTTGTGCAAAACAATTGCAGGTCTTGTTCTTGTGCAAAACGCTTGCAGGCCCTGTTCTTGTGCAAAACACTTGCAGGTCCTGTTCTTGTGCAATACACTTGCAGGCTCTGTTCTTGTTCAAAACACTTGCAGCCCCTGTTCTTGTGCAAAACACTTGAAGGCCCTGTTCTTGTGCAAAACACATGCAAGTTCTGTTTTTGTGCAAAACACTGGCAGGCCCTGTTCTAGGGTAAAACAGTGGCAGGCCCTGTTCTTGTGCAAAACAATTGCAGGCTCTGTTCTTGTTCAAAACACTTGCAGGCCCTGTTCTTGTGCAAAACACTTGCAGGTCCTGTTCTTGTGCAATACACTGGCAGGCCCTGTTCTTGTGTAAAACACTGGCAGGCCCTGTTCTTGTGCAAAACAATTGCAGGTCTTGTTCTTGTGCAAAACGCTTGCAGGCCCTGTTCTTGTGCAAAACACTTGCAGGTCCTGTTCTTGTGCAATACACTTGCAGGTCCTGTTCTTGTGCAAAATAGTTGCAAGCTCTGTTCTTGTTCAAAACACTTGCAGGCCCTGTTCTTGTGCAAAACACTTGAAGGCCCTGTTCTTGTTCAAAACACTTGCGGGCGCTATTCCTCTTGAAAATACTGGCAGGCCCTGTTGTGAAAAACACTTGGAGGCTCTCTTTTTGTTCAAAACACTTTCAGGCCCTGTTGTGAAAAACACTTTTAGGACCTGTTTTTGTGCAATACACTTTCAGACCCTGTTCTTGTGCAAAAAAGTTGCAAGCTCTGTTTTTGTGCAAAACACTTGCAGGCACTGTTCCTCTGGAAAACATTTGCAGGCCATGTTCTTGTGGAAAACACTTGTAGGTCCTGTTCTTGTGCAAAACACTTGCAGGCCCTGTTCTTGTTCAAAACACTTGAAGGCACTGTTCTTGTGTAAAACACTGGCAGGCCCTGTTCTTGTGCAAAACACTGGCAGGCCCTGTTGTTGTGCAAAACACTTCCAGGCCCTGTTCTCGTGTAAAACACTGGCAGGCTCTGTTCTTGTGAAAAACACTTACAGCCATTTTGGTTGTGCAAAACACTCACAATCCCTGTTCCCCTTGAAAACACTTGCAGGCCTTGTTGTGCAAAACACTTGCAGGCCCTGTTCTTGTGCAAAACACTGGCAGGCCCTGTTGTTGTGCAAAACACTTCCAGGACCTGTTCTTGTGCAATACACTTTCAGACCCTGTTCTTGTGCAAAACACTTGCAGGATCTGTTCTTGTTCAAAACACTTGCAGGCTCTGTTCTTCTGCAATACACTTTCAGGCCCTGTTATTGTGCAAAACACTTGCAAGTTCTGTTTTTGTGCAAAACACATGCAAGTTCTATTTTTTTGCAAAACCCTGGCAGGCCCTGTTCTCGTGTAAAACACTGGCAGGCTCTGTTCTTGTGAAAAACACTTACAGCCATTTTGGTTGTGCAAAACACTCACAATCCCTGTTCCCCTTGAAAACACTTGCAGGCCTTGTTGTGCAAAACACTTGCAGGCCCTGTTCTTGTGTAAAACACTGGTAGGCCCTGTTGTTGTGCAAAACACTTGTAGGTCCTGTCCTTGTACAAAACACTTGCAGGCTCTGTTCTTGTTCAAAACACTTGCAGCCCCTGTTCTTGTGCAAAACACTTGAAGGCCCTGTTCTTGTTCAAAACACTTGCAGGCGCTATTCCTCTTGAAAATACTGGCAGGCCCTGTTGTGAAAAACACCTTTCGGACCTGTTTTTGTGCAATACACTTTCAGGCCCTGTTCTTGTGTAAAACAGTGGCAGGCCCTGTTCTTGTGCAAAACAATTGCAGGTCTTGTTCTTGTGCAAAACGCTTGCAGGCCCTGTTCTTGTGCAAAACACTTGCAGGTCCTGTTCTTGTGCAATACACTTGCAGGCTCTGTTCTTGTTCAAAACACTTGCAGCCCCTGTTCTTGTGCAAAACACTTGAAGGCCCTGTTCTTGTGCAAAACACATGCAAGTTCTGTTTTTGTGCAAAACACTGGCAGGCCCTGTTCTTGTGTAAAACAGTGGCAGGCCCTGTTCTTGTGCAAAACAATTGCAGGCTCTGTTCTTGTTCAAAACACTTGCAGGCCCTGTTCTTGTGCAAAACACTTGCAGGTCCTGTTCTTGTGCAATACACTGGCAGGCCCTGTTCTTGTGTAAAACACTGGCAGGCCCTGTTCTTGTGCAAAACAATTGCAGGTCTTGTTCTTGTGCAAAACGCTTGCAGGCCCTGTTCTTGTGCAAAACACTTGCAGGTCCTGTTCTTGTGCAATACACTTGCAGGTCCTGTTCTTGTGCAAAATAGTTGCAAGCTCTGTTCTTGTTCAAAACACTTGCAGGCCCTGTTCTTGTGCAAAACACTTGAAGGCCCGGTTCTTGTTCAAAACACTTGCAGGCGCTATTCCTCTTGAAAATACTGGCAGGCCGTGTTGTGAAAAACACTTGGAGGCTCTCTTTTTGTTCAAAACACTTTCAGGCCCTGTTGTTGTGAAAAACCCTTTTAGGACCTGTTCTTGTGCAATACACTTTCAGACCCTGTTCTTGTGCAAAACACTTGCAGGATCTGTTCTTGTTCAAAACACTTGCAGGTCCTGTTCTTGTGCAATACACTTTCAGACCCTGTTCTTGTGCAAAATAGTTGCAAGCTCTGTTCTTGTTCAAAACACTTGCAGGCCCTGTTCTTGTGCAAAACACTTCAAGGCCCTGTTCTTGTTCAAAACACTTGCAGGCGCTATTCCTCTTGAAAATACTGGCAGGCCCTGTTGTGAAAAACACTTGGAGGCTCTCTTTTTGTTCAAAACACTTTCAGGCCCTGTTGTTGTGAAAAACACTTTTAGGACCTGTTCTTGTGCAATACACTTTCAGACCCTGTTCTTGTGCAAAACACTTGCAGGATCTGTTCTTGTTCAAAACACTTGCAGGCCCTGTTCTTGTGCAAAACACTTGAAGGCCCTGTTCTTGTTCAAAACACTTGCAGGCGCTATTCCTCTTGAAAATACTGGCAGGCCCTGTTGTGAAAAACACTTGGAGGCTCTCTTTTTGTTCAAAACACTTTCAGGCCCTGTTGTTGTGAAAAACACTTTTAGGACCTGTTCTTGTGCAATACACTTTCAGACCCTGTTCTTGTGCAAAACACTTGCAGGATCTGTTCTTGTTCAAAACACTTGCAGGCCCTGTTTTTGTGCAAAACACATGCAAGTTCTGTTTTTGTGCAAAACACTGGCAGGCCCTGTTCTTGTGTAAAACACTGGCAGGCCCTGTTCTTGTGTAAAACACTGGCAGGCCCTGTTCTTGTGCAAAACACATGCAAGTTCTGTTCTTGTTCAAAACACTTGCAGCCCCTGTTCTTGTGCAAAACACTTGCAGGCGCTATTCCTCTTGAAAATACTGGCAGGCCCTGTTGTGAAAAACACTTGGAGGCTCTCTGTTTGTTCAAAACACTTTCAGGCCCTGTTGTGAAAAACACTTTTAGGACCTGTTTCTGTGCAATACACTTTCAGACCCTGTTCTTGTGCAAAAAAGTTGCAAGCTCTGTTTTTGTGCAAAACACTGGCAGACCCTGTTCTTGTGTAAAACACTGGCAGGCCCTGTTCTTGTGCAAAACACTGGGAGACCCTGTTCTTGTGTAAAACACTGGCAGGACCTGTTCTTGTGCAAAACACTTGCAGGCCCTGTTCTTGTTCAAAACACTGGCAGGCCCTGTTTTTGTGCAATACACTTTCAGACCCTGTTCTTGTGCAAAATAGTTGCAAGCTCTGTTTTTGTTCAAAAGACTTGCAGGCTCTGTTCTTGTGCAAAACACTTGAAGCCATTTTGGTTGTGCAAAACACTCACAATCCCTGTTCCCCTTGAAAACACTTGCAGGCCTTGTTGTGCAAAACACTTGCAGGTCCTGTTCTTGTGCAAAACACTTGCAGGCACTGTTCCTCTGGAAAACATTTTCAGGCCATGTTCTTGTGGAAAACACTTGTAGGTCCTGTTTTTGTGCAAAACACTTGCAGTCCCTGTTCTTGTTCAAAACACTTGAAGGCACTGTTCTTGTGCAAAACACTGGCAGGCCCTGTTGTTGTGCAAAACACTTCCAGGACCTGTTCATGTGCAATAAACTTTCAGACCCTGTTCTTGTGCAAAACACTTGCAGGATCTGTTCTTGTTCAAAACACTGGCAGGCTCTGTTCTCGTGTAAAACACTGGCAGGCCCTGTTCTTGTGCAAAACACATGCAAGTTCTGTTCTTGTTCAAAACACTTGCAGGTCCTGTCCTTGTACAAAACACTTGCAAGCTCTGTTCTTGTTCAAAACACTTGCAGGCCCTGTTCTTGTGCAAAACACTTGAAGGCCCTGTTCTTGTTCAAAACACTTGCAGGCGCTATTCCTCTTGAAAATACTGGCAGGCCCTGTTGTGAAAAACACTTGGAGGCTCTCTTTTTGTTCAAAACACTTTCAGGCCCTGTTGTTGTGAAAAACACTTTTAGGACCTGTTCTTGTGCAATACACTTTCAGACCCTGTTCTTGTGCAAAACACTTGCAGGATCTGTTCTTGTTCAAAACACTTGCAGGCCCTGTTCTTGTGCAAAACACTTGCAAGTTCTGTTTTTGTGCAAAACACATGCAAGTTCTGTTTTTGTGCAAAACACTGGCAGGCCCTGTTCTTGTGTAAAACACTGGCAGGCCCTGTTCTTGTGCAAAACACTTGCAGGCCCTGTTCTTGTTCAAAACACTGGCAGGCCCTGTTTTTGTGCAATACACTTTCAGACCCTGTTCTTGTGCAAAAAAGTTGCAAGCTCTGTTTTTGTGCAAAACACTGGCAGACCCTGTTCTTGTGTAAAACACTGGCAGGCCCTGTTCTTGTGCAAAACACTGGGAGACCCTGTTCTTGTGTAAAACACTGGCAGGACCTGTTCTTGTGCAAAACACTTGCAGGCCCTGTTCTTGTTCAAAATACTGGCAGGCCCTGTTTTTGTGCAATACACTTTCAGACCCTGTTCTTGTGCAAAATAGTTGCAAGCTCTGTTTTTGTTCAAAAGACTTGCAGGCTCTGTTCTTGTGCAAAACACTTGAAGCCATTTTGGTTGTGCAAAACACTCACAATCCCTGTTCCCCTTGAAAACACTTGCAGGCCTTGTTGTGCAAAACACTTGCAGGTCCTGTTCTTGTGCAAAACACTTGCAGGCACTGTTCCTCTGGAAAACATTTTCAGGCCATGTTCTTGTGGAAAACACTTGTAGGTCCTGTTTTTGTGCAAAACACATGCAAGTTCTGTTCTTGTTCAAAACACTTGCAGCCCCTGTTCTTGTGCAAAACACTTGCAGGCGCTATTCCTCTTGAAAATACTGGCAGGCCCTGTTGTGAAAAACACTTGGAGGCTCTCTTTTTGTTCAAAACACTTTCAGGCCCTGTTGTGAAAAACACTTTTAGGACCTGTTTCTGTGCAATACACTTTCAGACCCTGTTCTTGTGCAAAAAAGTTGCAAGCTCTGTTTTTGTGCAAAACACTGGCAGACTCTGTTCTTGTGTAAAACACTGGCAGGACCTGTTCTTGTGCAAAACACTTGCAGGCCCTGTTCTTGTTCAAAACACTGGCAGGCCCTGTTTTTGTGCAATACACTTTCAGACCCTGTTCTTGTGCAAAATAGTTGCAAGCTCTGTTTTTGTTCAAAAGACTTGCAGGCTCTGTTCTTGTGCAAAAAACTTGAAGCCATTTTGGTTGTGCAAAACACTCACAATCCCTGTTCCCCTTGAAAACACTTGCAGGCCTTGTTGTGCAAAACACTTGCAGGTCCTGTTCTTGTGCAAAACACTTGCAGGCACTGTTCCTCTGGAAAAAGATTTTCAGGCCATGTTCTTGTGGAAAACACTTGTAGGTCCTGTTTTTGTGCAAAACACTTGCAGTCCCTGTTCTTGTTCAAAACACTTGAAGGCACTGTTCTTGTGTAAAACACTGGCAGGCCCTGTTGTTGTGCAAAACACTTCCAGGACCTGTTCATGTGCAATAAACTTTCAGACCCTGTTCTTGTGCAAAACACTTGCAGGATCTGTTCTTGTTCAAAACACTGGCAGGCTCTGTTCTCGTGTAAAACACTGGCAGGCCCTGTTCTTGTGCAAAACACATGCAAGTTCTGTTCTTGTTCAAAACACTTGCAGGTCCTGTCCTTGTACAAAACACTTGCAAGCTCTGTTCTTGTTCAAAACACTTGCAGGCCCTGTTCTTGTGCAAAACACTTGAAGGCCCTGTTCTTGTTCAAAACACTTGCAGGCGCTATTCCTCTTGAAAATACTGGCAGGCCCTGTTGTGAAAAACACTTGGAGGCTCTCTTTTTGTTCAAAACACTTTCAGGCCCTGTTGTTGTGAAAAACACTTTTAGGACCTGTTCTTGTGCAATACACTTTCAGACCCTGTTCTTGTGCAAAACACTTGCAGGATCTGTTCTTGTTCAAAACACTTGCAGGCCCTGTTCTTGTGCAAAACACTTGCAAGTTCTGTTTTTGTGCAAAACACATGCAAGTTCTGTTTTTGTGCAAAACACTGGCAGGCCCTGTTCTTGTGTAAAACACTGGCAGGCCCTGTTCTTGTGCAAAACACTTGCAGGCCCTGTTCTTGTTCAAAACACTGTCAGGCCCTGTTTTTGTGCAATACACTTTCAGACCCTGTTCTTGTGCAAAAAAGTTGCAAGCTCTGTTTTTGTGCAAAACACTGGCAGACCCTGTTCTTGTGTAAAACACTGGCAGGCCCTGTTCTTGTGCAAAACACTGGGAGACCCTGTTCTTGTGTAAAACACTGGCAGGACCTGTTCTTGTGCAAAACACTTGCAGGCCCTGTTCTTGTTCAAAATACTGGCAGGCCCTGTTTTTGTGCAATACACTTTCAGACCCTGTTCTTGTGCAAAATAGTTGCAAGCTCTGTTTTTGTTCAAAAGACTTGCAGGCTCTGTTCTTGTGCAAAACACTTGAAGCCATTTTGGTTGTGCAAAACACTCACAATCCCTGTTCCCCTTGAAAACACTTGCAGGCCTTGTTGTGCAAAACACTTGCAGGTCCTGTTCTTGTGCAAAACACTTGCAGGCACTGTTCCTCTGGAAAACATTTTCAGGCCATGTTCTTGTGGAAAACACTTGTAGGTCCTGTTTTTGTGCAAAACACTTGCAGTCCCTGTTCTTGTTCAAAACACTTGAAGGCACTGTTCTTGTGTAAAACACTGGCAGGCCCTGTTCTTGTGCAAAACACTGGCAGGCCCTGTTGTTGTGCAAAACACTTCCAGGACCTGTTCATGTGCAATACACTTTCAGACCCTGTTCTTGTGCAAAACACTTGCAGGATCTGTTCTTGTTCAAAACACTGGCAGGCTCTGTTCTCGTGTAAAACACTGGCAGGCCCTGTTCTTGTGCAAAACACATGCAAGTTCTGTTCTTGTTCAAAACACTTGCAGGTCCTGTCCTTGTACAAAACACTTGCAAGCTCTGTTCTTGTTCAAAACACTTGCAGGCCCTGTTCTTGTGCAAAACACTTGAAGGCCCTGTTCTTGTTCAAAACACTTGCAGGCGCTATTCCTCTTGAAAATACTGGCAGGCCCTGTTGTGAAAAACACTTGGAGGCTCTCTTTTTGTTCAAAACACTTTCAGGCCCTGTTGTTGTGAAAAACACTTTTAGGACCTGTTCTTGTGCAATACACTTTCAGACCCTGTTCTTGTGCAAAACACTTGCAGGATCTGTTCTTGTTCAAAACACTTGCAGGTCCTGTTCTTGTGCAATACACTTTCAGACCCTGTTCTTGTGCAAAATAGTTGCAAGCTCTGTTCTTGTTCAAAACACTTGCAGGCCCTGTTCTTGTGCAAAACACTTCAAGGCCCTGTTCTTGTTCAAAACACTTGCAGGCGCTATTCCTCTTGAAAATACTGGCAGGCCCTGTTGTGAAAAACACTTGGAGGCTCTCTTTTTGTTCAAAACACTTTCAGGCCCTGTTGTTGTGAAAAACACTTTTAGGACCTGTTCTTGTGCAATACACTTTCAGACCCTGTTCTTGTGCAAAACACTTGCAGGATCTGTTCTTGTTCAAAACACTTGCAGGCCCTGTTCTTGTGCAAAACACTTGAAGGCCCTGTTCTTGTTCAAAACACTTGCAGGCGCTATTCCTCTTGAAAATACTGGCAGGCCCTGTTGTGAAAAACACTTGGAGGCTCTCTTTTTGTTCAAAACACTTTCAGGCCCTGTTGTTGTGAAAAACACTTTTAGGACCTGTTCTTGTGCAATACACTTTCAGACCCTGTTCTTGTGCAAAACACTTGCAGGATCTGTTCTTGTTCAAAACACTTGCAGGCCCTGTTCTTGTGCAAAACACTTGCAAGTTCTGTTTTTGTGCAAAACACATGCAAGTTCTGTTTTTGTGCAAAACACTGGCAGGCCCTGTTCTTGTGTAAAACACTGGCAGGCCCTGTTCTTGTGTAAAACACTGGCAGGCCCTGTTCTTGTGCAAAACACATGCAAGTTCTGTTCTTGTTCAAAACACTTGCAGCCCCTGTTCTTGTGCAAAACACTTGCAGGCGCTATTCCTCTTGAAAATACTGGCAGGCCCTGTTGTGAAAAACACTTGGAGGCTCTCTTTTTGTTCAAAACACTTTCAGGCCCTGTTGTGAAAAACACTTTTAGGACCTGTTTCTGTGCAATACACTTTCAGACCCTGTTCTTGTGCAAAAAAGTTGCAAGCTCTGTTTTTGTGCAAAACACTGGCAGACCCTGTTCTTGTGTAAAACACTGGCAGGCCCTGTTCTTGTGCAAAACACTGGGAGACCCTGTTCTTGTGTAAAACACTGGCAGGACCTGTTCTTGTGCAAAACACTTGCAGGCCCTGTTCTTGTTCAAAACACTGGCAGGCCCTGTTTTTGTGCAATACACTTTCAGACCCTGTTCTTGTGCAAAATAGTTGCAAGCTCTGTTTTTGTTCAAAAGACTTGCAGGCTCTGTTCTTGTGCAAAACACTTGAAGCCATTTTGGTTGTGCAAAACACTCACAATCCCTGTTCCCCTTGAAAACACTTGCAGGCCTTGTTGTGCAAAACACTTGCAGGTCCTGTTCTTGTGCAAAACACTTGCAGGCACTGTTCCTCTGGAAAACATTTTCAGGCCATGTTCTTGTGGAAAACACTTGTAGGTACTGTTTTTGTGCAAAACACTTGCAGTCCCTGTTCTTGTTCAAAACACTTGAAGGCACTGTTCTTGTGCAAAACACTGGCAGGCCCTGTTGTTGTGCAAAACACTTCCAGGACCTGTTCATGTGCAATAAACTTTCAGACCCTGTTCTTGTGCAAAACACTTGCAGGATCTGTTCTTGTTCAAAACACTGGCAGGCTCTGTTCTCGTGTAAAACACTGGCAGGCCCTGTTCTTGTGCAAAACACATGCAAGTTCTGTTCTTGTTCAAAACACTTGCAGGTCCTGTCCTTGTACAAAACACTTGCAAGCTCTGTTCTTGTTCAAAACACTTGCAGGCCCTGTTCTTGTGCAAAACACTTGAAGGCCCTGTTCTTGTTCAAAACACTTGCAGGCGCTATTCCTCTTGAAAATACTGGCAGGCCCTGTTGTGAAAAACACTTGGAGGCTCTCTTTTTGTTCAAAACACTTTCAGGCCCTGTTGTTGTGAAAAACACTTTTAGGACCTGTTCTTGTGCAATACACTTTCAGACCCTGTTCTTGTGCAAAACACTTGCAGGATCTGTTCTTGTTCAAAACACTTGCAGGCCCTGTTCTTGTGCAAAACACTTGCAAGTTCTGTTTTTGTGCAAAACACATGCAAGTTCTGTTTTTGTGCAAAACACTGGCAGGCCCTGTTCTTGTGTAAAACACTGGCAGGCCCTGTTCTTGTGCAAAACACTTGCAGGCCCTGTTCTTGTTCAAAACACTGGCAGGCCCTGTTTTTGTGCAATACACTTTCAGACCCTGTTCTTGTGCAAAAAAGTTGCAAGCTCTGTTCTTGTGCAAAACACTGGGAGACCCTGTTCTTGTGTAAAACACTGGCAGGCCCTGTTCTTGTGCAAAACACTTGCAGGCCCTGTTCTTGTTCAAAACACTGGCAGGCCCTGTTTTTGTGCAATACACTTTCAGACCCTGTTCTTGTGCAAAAAAGTTGCAAGCTCTGTTCTTGTGCAAAACACTGGGAGACCCTGTTCTTGTGTAAAACACTGGCAGGACCTGTTCTTGTGCAATACACTTTCAGACCCTGTTCTTGTGCAAAATAGTTGCAAGCTCTGTTTTTGTTCAAAAGACTTGCAGGCTCTGTTCTTGTGCAAAACACTTGAAGCCATTTTGGTTGTGCAAAACACTCACAATCCCTGTTCCCCTTGAAAACACTTGCAGGCCTTGTTGTGCAAAACACTTGCAGGTCCTGTTCTTGTGCAAAACACTTGCAGGCACTGTTCCTCTGGAAAACATTTTCAGGCCATGTTCTTGTGGAAAACACTTGTAGGTCCTGTTTTTGTGCAAAACACTTGCAGTCCCTGTTCTTGTTCAAAACACTTGAAGGCACTGTTCTTGTGTAAAACACTGGCAGGCCCTGTTCTTGTGCAAAACACTGGCAGGCCCTGTTGTTGTGCAAAACACTTCCAGGACCTGTTCATGTGCAATACACTTTCAGACCCTGTTCTTGTGCAAAACACTTGCAGGATCTGTTCTTGTTCAAAACACTGGCAGGCTCTGTTCTCGTGTAAAACACTGGCAGGCCCTGTTCTTGTGCAAAACACATGCAAGTTCTGTTCTTGTTCAAAACACTTGCAGGTCCTGTCCTTGTACAAAACACTTGCAAGCTCTGTTCTTGTTCAAAACACTTGCAGGCCCTGTTCTTGTGCAAAACACTTGAAGGCCCTGTTCTTGTTCAAAACACTTGCAGGCGCTATTCCTCTTGAAAATACTGGCAGGCCCTGTTGTGAAAAACACTTGGAGGCTCTCTTTTTGTTCAAAACACTTTCAGGCCCTGTTGTTGTGAAAAACACTTTTAGGACCTGTTCTTGTGCAATACACTTTCAGACCCTGTTCTTGTGCAAAACACTTGCAGGATCTGTTCTTGTTCAAAACACTTGCAGGCCCTGTTCTTGTGCAAAACACTTGCAAGTTCTGTTTTTGTGCAAAACACATGCAAGTTCTGTTTTTGTGCAAAACACTGGCAGGCCCTGTTCTTGTGTAAAACACTGGCAGGCCCTGTTCTTGTGCAAAACACTTGCAGGCCCTGTTCTTGTTCAAAACACTGGCAGGCCCTGTTTTTGTGCAATACACTTTCAGACCCTGTTCTTGTGCAAAAAAGTTGCAAGCTCTGTTTTTGTGCAAAACACTGGCAGACCCTGTTCTTGTGTAAAACACTGGCAGGCCCTGTTCTTGTGCAAAACACTGGGAGACCCTGTTCTTGTGCAAAACACTTGCAGGCCCTGTTCTTGTTCAAAATACTGGCAGGCCCTGTTTTTGTGCAATACACTTTCAGACCCTGTTCTTGTGCAAAATAGTTGCAAGCTCTGTTTTTGTTCAAAAGACTTGCAGGCTCTGTTCTTGTGCAAAACACTTGAAGCCATTTTGGTTGTGCAAAACACTCACAATCCCTGTTCCCCTTGAAAACACTTGCAGGCCTTGTTGTGCAAAACACTTGCAGGTCCTGTTCTTGTGCAAAACACTTGCAGGCACTGTTCCTCTGGAAAACATTTTCAGGCCATGTTCTTGTGGAAAACACTTGTAGGTCCTGTTTTTGTGCAAAACACTTGCAGTCCCTGTTCTTGTTCAAAACACTTGAAGGCACTGTTCTTGTGTAAAACACTGGCAGGCCCTGTTCTTGTGCAAAACACTGGCAGGCCCTGTTGTTGTGCAAAACACTTCCAGGACCTGTTCATGTGCAATACACTTTCAGACCCTGTTCTTGTGCAAAACACTTGCAGGATCTGTTCTTGTTCAAAACACTGGCAGGGTCTGTTCTCGTGTAAAACACTGGCAGGCCCTGTTCTTGTGCAAAACACATGCAAGTTCTGTTCTTGTTCAAAACACTTGCAGGTCCTGTTCTTGTGCAAAACACTTGAAGGCCCTGTTCTTGTTCAAAACACTTGCAGGCGCTATTCCTCTTGAAAATACTGGCAGGCCCTGTTGTGAAAAACACTTGGAGGCTCTCTTTTTGTTCAAAACACTTTCAGGCCCTGTTGTGAAAAACACTTGGAGGCTCTCTTTTTGTTCAAAACACTTTCAGGCCCTGTTGTGAAAAACACCTTTAGGACCTGTTTTTGTGCAATACACTTTCAGGCCCTGTTATTGTGCAAAACACTTGCAGGCTCTGTTCTTGTGCAAAACACATGCAAGTTCTGTTTTTGTGCAAAACACTGGCAGGCCCTGTTATTGTGCAAAACACTTGCAGGCTCTGTTCTTGTGCAAAACACATGCAAGTTCTGTTTTTGTGCAAAACACTGGCAGGCCCTGTTCTTGTGTAAAACACTGGCAGGCCCTGTTCTTGTGCAAAACAATTGCAGGTCTTGTTCTTGTGCAAAACGCTTGCAGGCCCTGTTCTTGTGCAAAACACTTGCAGGTCCTGTTCTTGTGCAATACACTTTCAGACCCTGTTCTTGTGCGAAACACTTGCAGGCCCTGTTCTTGTGCAAAACACTGGCAGGCGCTATTCCTCTTGAAAATCCTGGCAGGCCCTGTTCTTGTTCAAAACACTGGCAGGCCCTGTTTTTGTGCAATACACTTTCAGACCCTGTTCTTGTGCAAAATAGTTGCAAGCTCTGTTTTTGTTCAAAAGACTTGCAGGCTCTGTTCTTGTGCAAAACACTTGCAGCCATATTGGTTGTGCAAAACACTCACAATCACTGTTCCCCTTGAAAACACTTGCAGGCCTTGTTGTGCAAAACACTTGCAGGTCCTGTTCTTGTGCAAAACACTTGCAGGCACTGTTCCTCTGGAAAACACTTGCAGGCCCTGTTCTTGTTCAAAACACTTGAAGGCACTGTTCTTGTGTAAAACACTGGAAGGCCCTGTTCTTGTGCAAAACACATGCAAGTTATGTTCTTCTTCAAAACACTTGCAGGTCCTGTCCTTGTACAAAACACTTGCAGGCTCTGTTCTTGTTCAAAACACTTGCAGGCCCTGTTCTTGTGCAAAACACTTGCAAGTTCTGTTTTTATGCAAAACACATGCAGCCCCTGTTCTTATGCAAAACACTTGAAGGCCCTCTTCTTGTTCAAAACACTTGCAGGCGCTATTCCTCTTGAAAATACTGGCAGGCCCTGTTGTGAAAAACACTTGGAGGCTCTCTTTTTGTTCAAAACACTTTCAGGCCCTGTTGTGAAAAACACTTTTAGGACCTGTTTTTGTGCAATACACTTTCAGACCCTGTTCTTGTGCAAAAAAGTTGGAAGCTCTGTTTTTGTGCAAAACACTTGCAGGCCCTGTTCTTGTGCAAAACACTTGCAAGTTCTGTTTTTGTGCAAAACACATGCCAGTTCTGTTTTTCTGCAAAACACTCGCAGGCCCTGTTCTTGTGTAAAACACTGGCAGGCCCTGTTCTTGTGCAAAACACATGCAAGTTCTGTTCTTGTTCAAAACACTTGCAGGCGCTGTTCCTCTTGAAAATACTGGCAGGCCCTGTTGTGAAAAACACTTGCAGGCTCTGTTCTTGTTCAAAACACTTGCAGGCCCTGTTCTTGTGCAAAACACTTGCAGGCGCTATTCCTCTTGAAAATACTGGCAGGCTCTTTTGTGAAAAACACTTGGAGGCTCTCTTTTTGTTCAAAACACTTTCAGGCCCTGTTGTTGTGAAAAACACTTTTAGGACCTGTTCTTGTGCAAAACACTTGCAAGTTCTGTTTTTGTGCAAAACACATGCCAGTTCTGTTTTTGTGCAAAACACTCGCAGGCCCTGTTCTTGTGTAAAACACTGGCAGGCCCTGTTCTTGTTCAAAACACTTTCAGGCCCTGTTGTGAAAAACACTTGGAGGCTCTCTTTTTGTTCAAAACACTTTCAGGCCCTGTTGTGAAAAACACTTTTAGGACCTGTTTTTGTGCAATACACTTTCAGACCCTGTTCTTGTGCAAAAAAGTTGCAAGCTCTGTTTTTGTGCAAAACACTGGCAGACCCTGTTCTTGTGTAAAACACTGGCAGGCCCTGTTCTTGTGCAAAACACTGGCAGACCCTGTTCTTGTGTAAAACACTGGCAGGCCCTGTTCTTGTGCAAAACACTTGCACGCCCTGTTCTTGTTCAAAACACTGGCAGGCCCTGTTTTTGTGCAATACACTTTCAGACCCTGTTCTTGTGCAAAATAGTTGCAAGCTCTGTTTTTGTTCAAAAGACTTGCAGGCTCTGTTCTTGTGCAAAACACTTGAAGCCATTTTGGTTGTGCAAAACACTCACAATCCCTGTTCCCCTTGAAAACACTTGCAGGCCTTGTTGTGCAAAACACTTGCAGGTCCTGTTCTTGTGCAAAACACTTGCAGGCACTGTTCCTCTGGAAAACATTTTCAGGCCATGTTCTTGTGGAAAACACTTGTAGGTCCTGTTCTTGTGCAAAACACTTGCAGGCCCTGTTCTTGTTCAAAACACTTGAAGGCACTGTTCTTGTGTAAAACACTGGCAGGCCCTGTTCTTGTGCGAAACACTTGCAGGCCCTGTTCTTGTGCAAAACACTGGCAGGCGCTATTCCTCTTGAAAATCCTGGCAGGCCCTGTTCTTGTTCAAAACACTGGCAGGCCCTGTTTTTGTGCAATACACTTTCAGACCCTGTTCTTGTGCAAAATAGTTGCAAGCTCTGTTTTTGTTCAAAAGACTTGCAGGCTCTGTTCTTGTGCAAAACACTTGCAGCCATATTGGTTGTGCAAAACACTCACAATCACTGTTCCCCTTGAAAACACTTGCAGGCCTTGTTGTGCAAAACACTTGCAGGTCCTGTTCTTGTGCAAAACACTTGCAGGCACTGTTCCTCTGGAAAACACTTGCAGGCCCTGTTCTTGTTCAAAACACTTGAAGGCACTGTTCTTGTGTAAAACACTGGAAGGCCCTGTTCTTGTGCAAAACACATGCAAGTTATGTTCTTCTTCAAAACACTTGCAGGTCCTGTCCTTGTACAAAACACTTGCAGGCTCTGTTCTTGTTCAAAACACTTGCAGGCCCTGTTCTTGTGCAAAACACTTGCAAGTTCTGTTTTTATGCAAAACACATGCAGCCCCTGTTCTTATGCAAAACACTTGAAGGCCCTCTTCTTGTTCAAAACACTTGCAGGCGCTATTCCTCTTGAAAATACTGGCAGGCCCTGTTGTGAAAAACACTTGGAGGCTCTCTTTTTGTTCAAAACACTTTCAGGCCCTGTTGTGAAAAACACTTTTAGGACCTGTTTTTGTGCAATACACTTTCAGACCCTGTTCTTGTGCAAAAAAGTTGGAAGCTCTGTTTTTGTGCAAAACACTTGCAGGCCCTGTTCTTGTGCAAAACACTTGCAAGTTCTGTTTTTGTGCAAAACACATGCCAGTTCTGTTTTTCTGCAAAACACTCGCAGGCCCTGTTCTTGTGTAAAACACTGGCAGGCCCTGTTCTTGTGCAAAACACATGCAAGTTCTGTTCTTGTTCAAAACACTTGCAGGCGCTGTTCCTCTTGAAAATACTGGCAGGCCCTGTTGTGAAAAACACTTGCAGGCTCTGTTCTTGTTCAAAACACTTGCAGGCCCTGTTCTTGTGCAAAACACTTGCAGGCGCTATTCCTCTTGAAAATACTGGCAGGCTCTTTTGTGAAAAACACTTGGAGGCTCTCTTTTTGTTCAAAACACTTTCAGGCCCTGTTGTTGTGAAAAACACTTTTAGGACCTGTTCTTGTGCAAAACACTTGCAAGTTCTGTTTTTGTGCAAAACACATGCCAGTTCTGTTTTTGTGCAAAACACTCGCAGGCCCTGTTCTTGTGTAAAACACTGGCAGGCCCTGTTCTTGTTCAAAACACTTTCAGGCCCTGTTGTGAAAAACACTTGGAGGCTCTCTTTTTGTTCAAAACACTTTCAGGCCCTGTTGTGAAAAACACTTTTAGGACCTGTTTTTGTGCAATACACTTTCAGACCCTGTTCTTGTGCAAAAAAGTTGCAAGCTCTGTTTTTGTGCAAAACACTGGCAGACCCTGTTCTTGTGTAAAACACTGGCAGGCCCTGTTCTTGTGCAAAACACTGGCAGACCCTGTTCTTGTGTAAAACACTGGCAGGCCCTGTTCTTGTGCAAAACACTTGCACGCCCTGTTCTTGTTCAAAACACTGGCAGGCCCTGTTTTTGTGCAATACACTTTCAGACCCTGTTCTTGTGCAAAATAGTTGCAAGCTCTGTTTTTGTTCAAAAGACTTGCAGGCTCTGTTCTTGTGCAAAACACTTGAAGCCATTTTGGTTGTGCAAAACACTCACAATCCCTGTTCCCCTTGAAAACACTTGCAGGCCTTGTTGTGCAAAACACTTGCAGGTCCTGTTCTTGTGCAAAACACTTGCAGGCACTGTTCCTCTGGAAAACATTTTCAGGCCATGTTCTTGTGCAAAACACATGCCAGTTCTGTTTTTCTGCAAAACACTCGGAGGCCCTGTTCTTGTGTAAAACACTGGCAGGCCCTGTTCTTGTGCAAAACACATGCAAGTTCTGTTCTTGTTCAAAACACTTGCAGGCGCTGTTCCTCTTGAAAATACTGGCAGGCCCTGTTGTGAAAAACACTTGCAGGCTCTGTTCTTGTTCAAAACACTTGCAGGCCCTGTTCTTGTGCAAAACACTTGCAGGCGCTATTCCTCTTGAAAATACTGGCAGGCTCTTTTGTGAAAAACACTTGGAGGCTCTCTTTTTGTTCAAAACACTTTCAGGCCCTGTTGTTGTGAAAAACACTTTTAGGACCTGTTCTTGTGCAAAACACTTGCAAGTTCTGTTTTTGTGCAAAACACATGCCAGTTCTGTTTTTGTGCAAAACACTCGCAGGCCCTGTTCTTGTGTAAAACACTGGCAGGCCCTGTTCTTGTTCAAAACACTTTCAGGCCCTGTTGTGAAAAACACTTGGAGGCTCTCTTTTTGTTCAAAACACTTTCAGGCCCTGTTGTGAAAAACACTTTTAGGACCTGTTTTTGTGCAATACACTTTCAGACCCTGTTCTTGTGCAAAAAAGTTGCAAGCTCTGTTTTTGTGCAAAACACTGGCAGACCCTGTTCTTGTGTAAAACACTGGCAGGCCCTGTTCTTGTGCAAAACACTGGCAGACCCTGTTCTTGTGTAAAACACTGGCAGGCCCTGTTCTTGTGCAAAACACTTGCACGCCCTGTTCTTGTTCAAAACACTGGCAGGCCCTGTTTTTGTGCAATACACTTTCAGACCCTGTTCTTGTGCAAAATAGTTGCAAGCTCTGTTTTTGTTCAAAAGACTTGCAGGCTCTGTTCTTGTGCAAAACACTTGAAGCCATTTTGGTTGTGCAAAACACTCACAATCCCTGTTCCCCTTGAAAACACTTGCAGGCCTTGTTGTGCAAAACACTTGCAGGTCCTGTTCTTGTGCAAAACACTTGCAGGCACTGTTCCTCTGGAAAACATTTTCAGGCCATGTTCTTGTGGAAAACACTTGTAGGTCCTGTTCTTGTGCAAAACACTTGCAGGCCCTGTTCTTGTTCAAAACACTTGAAGGCACTGTTCTTGTGTAAAACACTGGCAGGCCCTGTTCTTGTGCAAAACACTGGCAGGCCCTGTTATTGTGCAAAACACTTGCAGGCTCTGTTCTTGTGCAAAACACATGCAAGTTCTGTTTTTGTGCAAAACACTGGCAGGCCCTGTTCTTGTGTAAAACACTGGCAGGCCCTGTTCTTGTGCAAAACAATTGCAGGTCTTGTTCTTGTGCAAAACGCTTGCAGGCCCTGTTCTTGTGCAAAACACTTGCAGGTCCTGTTCTTGTGCAATACACTTGCAGGTCCTGTTCTTGTGCAAAATAGTTGCAAGCTCTGTTCTTGTTCAAAACACTTGCGGGCCCTGTTCTTGTGCAAAACACTTGAAGGCCCTGTTCTTGTTCAAAACACTTGCAGGCGCTATTCCTCTTGAAAATACTGGCAGGCCCTGTTGTGAAAAACACTTGGAGGCTCTCTTTTTGTTCAAAACACTTTCAGGCCCTGTTGTGAAAAACACCTTTAGGACCTGTTTTTGTGCAATACACTTTCAGGCCCTGTTATTGTGCAAAACACTTGCAGGCTCGATTCTTGTGCAAAACACATGCAAGTTCTGTTTTTGTGCAAAACACTGGCAGGCCCTGTTCTTGTGCAAAACACTTGCAGGCCCTGTTCTTGTGCAAAACACTTGCAGGCGCTATTCCTCTTGAAAATACTGGCAGGCCCTTTTGTGAAAAACACTTGGAGGCTCTCTTTTTGTTCAAAACACTTTCAGGCCCTGTTGTTGCGAAAAACACTTTTAGGACCTGTTCTTGTTCAAAACACTTGCAAGTTCTGTTTTTGTGCAAAACACATGCCAGTTCTGTTTTTGTGCAAAACACTTGCAGGCCCTGTTCTTGTGTAAAACACTGGCAGGCCCTGTTCTTGTTCAAAACACTTTCAGGCCCTGTTGTGAAAAACACTTGGAGGCTCTCTTTTTGTTCAAAACACTTTCAGGCCCTGTTGTGAAAAACACTTTTAGGACCTGTTTTTGTGCAATACACTTTCAGACCCTGTTCTTGTGCAATAAAGTTGCAAGCTCTGTTCTTGTGCAAAACACTTGCAGGATCTGTTCTTGTTCAAAACACTTGCCGGTCCTGTTCTTGTGCAATACACTTTCAGACCCTGTTCTTGTGCAAAATAGTTGCAAGCTCTGTTCTTGTTCAAAACACTTGCAGGCCCTGTTCTTGTGCAAAACACTTGAAGGCCCTGTTCTTGTTCAAAACACTTGCAGGCGCTATTCCTCTTGAAAATACTGGCAGGCCCTGTTGTGAAAAACACTTGGAGGCTCTCTTTTTGTTCAAAACACTTTCAGGCCCTGTTGTTGTGAAAAACACTTTTAGGACCTGTTCTTGTGCAATACACTTTCAGACCCTGTTCTTGTGCAAAACACTTGCAGGATCTGTTCTTGTTCAAAACACTTGCAGGCCCTGTTCTTGTGCAAAACACTTGCAAGTTCTGTTTTTGTGCAAAACACATGCAAGTTCTGTTTTTGTGCAAAACACTGGCAGGCCCTGTTCTTGTGTAAAACACTGGCAGGCCCTGTTCTTGTGTAAAACACTGGCAGGCCCTGTTCTTGTGCAAAACACATGCAAGTTCTGTTCTTGTTCAAAACACTTGCAGCCCCTGTTCTTGTGCAAAACACTTGCAGGCGCTATTCCTCTTGAAAATACTAGCAGGCCCTGTTGTGCAAAACACTTGCAGGTCCTGTTCTTGTGCAAAACACTTGCAGGCACTGTTCCTCTGGAAAACATTTTCAGGCCATGTTCTTGTGGAAAACACTTGTAGGTCCTGTTTTTGTGCAAAACACTTGCAGTCCCTGTTCTTGTTCAAAACACTTGAAGGCACTGTTCTTGTGTAAAACACTGGCAGGCCCTGTTCTTGTGCAAAACACTGGCAGGCCCTGTTGTTGTGCAAAACACTTCCAGGACCTGTTCATGTGCAATACACTTTCAGACCCTGTTCTTGTGCAAAACACTTGCAGGATCTGTTCTTGTTCAAAACACTGGCAGGCTCTGTTCTCGTGTAAAACACTGGCAGGCCCTGTTCTTGTGCAAAACACATGCAAGTTCTGTTCTTGTTCAAAACACTTGCAGGTCCTGTCCTTGTACAAAACACTTGCAGGCTCTGTTCTTGTTCAAAACACTTGCAGCCCCTGTTCTTGTGCAAAACACTTGAAGGCCCTGTTCTTGTTCAAAACACTTGCAGGCGCTATTCCTCTTGAAAATACTGGCAGGCCCTGTTGTGAAAAACACTTGGAGGCTCTCTTTTTGTTCAAAACACTTTCAGGCCCTGTTGTGAAAAACACTTGGAGGCTCTCTTTTTGTTCAAAACACTTTCAGGCCCTGTTGTGAAAAACACCTTTAGGACCTGTTTTTGTGCAATACACTTTCAGGCCCTGTTATTGTGCAAAACACTTGCAGGCTCTGTTCTTGTGCAAAACACATGCAAGTTCTGTTTTTGTGCAAAACACTGGCAGGCCCTGTTCTTGTGTAAAACACTGGCAGGCCCTGTTCTTGTGCAAAACAATTGCAGGTCTTGTTCTTGTGCAAAACGCTTGCAGGCCCTGTTCTTGTGCAAAACACTTGCAGGTCCTGTTCTTGTGCAATACACTTGCAGTTCCTGTTCTTGTGCAAAATAGTTGCAAGCTCTGTTCTTGTTCAAAACACTTGCAGGCCCTGTTCTTGTGCAAAACACTTGAAGGCCCTGTTCTTGTTCAAAACACTTGCACGCGCTATTCCTCTTGAAAATACTGGCAGGCCCTGTTGTGAAAAACACTTGGAGGCTCTCTTTTTGTTCAAAACACTTTCAGGCCCTGTTGTGAAAAACACCTTTACGACCTGTTTTTGTGCAATACACTTTCAGGCCCTGTTATTGTGCAAAACACTTGCAGGCTCTGTTCTTGTGCAAAACACATGCAAGTTCTGTTTTTGTGCAAAACACTGGCAGACCCTGTTCTTGTGTAAAACACTGGCAGGCCCTGTTCTTGTGCAAAACACTGGCAGACCCTGTTCTTGTGTAAAACACTGGCAGGCCCTGTTCTTGTGCAAAACACTTGCACGCCCTGTTCTTGTTCAAAACACTGGCAGGCCCTGTTTTTGTGCAATACACTTTCAGACCCTGTTCTTGTGCAAAATAGTTGCAAGCTCTGTTTTTGTTCAAAAGACTTGCAGGCTCTGTTCTTGTGCAAAACACTTGAAGCCATTTTGGTTGTGCAAAACACTCACAATCCCTGTTCCCCTTGAAAACACTTGCAGGCCTTGTTGTGCAAAACACTTGCAGGTCCTGTTCTTGTGCAAAACACTTGCAGGCACTGTTCCTCTGGAAAACATTTTCAGGCCATGTTCTTGTGGAAAACACTTGTAGGTCCTGTTCTTGTGCAAAACACTTGCAGGCCCTGTTCTTGTTCAAAACACTTGAAGGCACTGTTCTTGTGTAAAACACTGGCAGGCCCTGTTCTTGTGCAAAACACTGGCAGGCCCTGTTATTGTGCAAAACACTTGCAGGCTCTGTTCTTGTGCAAAACACATGCAAGTTCTGTTTTTGTGCAAAACACTGGCAGGCCCTGTTCTTGTGTAAAACACTGGCAGGCCCTGTTCTTGTGCAAAACAATTGCAGGTCTTGTTCTTGTGCAAAACGCTTGCAGGCCCTGTTCTTGTGCAAAACACTTGCAGGTCCTGTTCTTGTGCAATACACTTGCAGGTCCTGTTCTTGTGCAAAATAGTTGCAAGCTCTGTTCTTGTTCAAAACACTTGCGGGCCCTGTTCTTGTGCAAAACACTTGAAGGCCCTGTTCTTGTTCAAAACACTTGCAGGCGCTATTCCTCTTGAAAATACTGGCAGGCCCTGTTGTGAAAAACACTTGGAGGCTCTCTTTTTGTTCAAAACACTTTCAGGCCCTGTTGTGAAAAACACCTTTAGGACCTGTTTTTGTGCAATACACTTTCAGGCCCTGTTATTGTGCAAAACACTTGCAGGCTCGATTCTTGTGCAAAACACATGCAAGTTCTGTTTTTGTGCAAAACACTGGCAGGCCCTGTTCTTGTGCAAAACACTTGCAGGCCCTGTTCTTGTGCAAAACACTTGCAGGCGCTATTCCTCTTGAAAATACTGGCAGGCCCTTTTGTGAAAAACACTTGGAGGCTCTCTTTTTGTTCAAAACACTTTCAGGCCCTGTTGTTGCGAAAAACACTTTTAGGACCTGTTCTTGTTCAAAACACTTGCAAGTTCTGTTTTTGTGCAAAACACATGCCAGTTCTGTTTTTGTGCAAAACACTTGCAGGCCCTGTTCTTGTGTAAAACACTGGCAGGCCCTGTTCTTGTTCAAAACACTTTCAGGCCCTGTTGTGAAAAACACTTGGAGGCTCTCTTTTTGTTCAAAACACTTTCAGGCCCTGTTGTGAAAAACACTTTTAGGACCTGTTTTTGTGCAATACACTTTCAGACCCTGTTCTTGTGCAATAAAGTTGCAAGCTCTGTTCTTGTGCAAAACACTTGCAGGATCTGTTCTTGTTCAAAACACTTGCCGGTCCTGTTCTTGTGCAATACACTTTCAGACCCTGTTCTTGTGCAAAATAGTTGCAAGCTCTGTTCTTGTTCAAAACACTTGCAGGCCCTGTTCTTGTGCAAAACACTTGAAGGCCCTGTTCTTGTTCAAAACACTTGCAGGCGCTATTCCTCTTGAAAATACTGGCAGGCCCTGTTGTGAAAAACACTTGGAGGCTCTCTTTTTGTTCAAAACACTTTCAGGCCCTGTTGTTGTGAAAAACACTTTTAGGACCTGTTCTTGTGCAATACACTTTCAGACCCTGTTCTTGTGCAAAACACTTGCAGGATCTGTTCTTGTTCAAAACACTTGCAGGCCCTGTTCTTGTGCAAAACACTTGCAAGTTCTGTTTTTGTGCAAAACACATGCAAGTTCTGTTTTTGTGCAAAACACTGGCAGGCCCTGTTCTTGTGTAAAACACTGGCAGGCCCTGTTCTTGTGTAAAACACTGGCAGGCCCTGTTCTTGTGCAAAACACATGCAAGTTCTGTTCTTGTTCAAAACACTTGCAGCCCCTGTTCTTGTGCAAAACACTTGCAGGCGCTATTCCTCTTGAAAATACTAGCAGGCCCTGTTGTGCAAAACACTTGCAGGTCCTGTTCTTGTGCAAAACACTTGCAGGCACTGTTCCTCTGGAAAACATTTTCAGGCCATGTTCTTGTGGAAAACACTTGTAGGTCCTGTTTTTGTGCAAAACACTTGCAGTCCCTGTTCTTGTTCAAAACACTTGAAGGCACTGTTCTTGTGTAAAACACTGGCAGGCCCTGTTCTTGTGCAAAACACTGGCAGGCCCTGTTGTTGTGCAAAACACTTCCAGGACCTGTTCATGTGCAATACACTTTCAGACCCTGTTCTTGTGCAAAACACTTGCAGGATCTGTTCTTGTTCAAAACACTGGCAGGCTCTGTTCTCGTGTAAAACACTGGCAGGCCCTGTTCTTGTGCAAAACACATGCAAGTTCTGTTCTTGTTCAAAACACTTGCAGGTCCTGTCCTTGTACAAAACACTTGCAGGCTCTGTTCTTGTTCAAAACACTTGCAGCCCCTGTTCTTGTGCAAAACACTTGAAGGCCCTGTTCTTGTTCAAAACACTTGCAGGCGCTATTCCTCTTGAAAATACTGGCAGGCCCTGTTGTGAAAAACACTTGGAGGCTCTCTTTTTGTTCAAAACACTTTCAGGCCCTGTTGTGAAAAACACTTGGAGGCTCTCTTTTTGTTCAAAACACTTTCAGGCCCTGTTGTGAAAAACACCTTTAGGACCTGTTTTTGTGCAATACACTTTCAGGCCCTGTTATTGTGCAAAACACTTGCAGGCTCTGTTCTTGTGCAAAACACATGCAAGTTCTGTTTTTGTGCAAAACACTGGCAGGCCCTGTTCTTGTGTAAAACACTGGCAGGCCCTGTTCTTGTGCAAAACAATTGCAGGTCTTGTTCTTGTGCAAAACGCTTGCAGGCCCTGTTCTTGTGCAAAACACTTGCAGGTCCTGTTCTTGTGCAATACACTTGCAGTTCCTGTTCTTGTGCAAAATAGTTGCAAGCTCTGTTCTTGTTCAAAACACTTGCAGGCCCTGTTCTTGTGCAAAACACTTGAAGGCCCTGTTCTTGTTCAAAACACTTGCACGCGCTATTCCTCTTGAAAATACTGGCAGGCCCTGTTGTGAAAAACACTTGGAGGCTCTCTTTTTGTTCAAAACACTTTCAGGCCCTGTTGTGAAAAACACCTTTACGACCTGTTTTTGTGCAATACACTTTCAGGCCCTGTTATTGTGCAAAACACTTGCAGGCTCTGTTCTTGTGCAAAACACATGCAAGTTCTGTTTTTGTGCAAAACACTGGCAGGCCCTGTTCTTGTGTAAAACACTGGCAGGCCCTGTTCTTGTGCAAAACAATTGCAGGTCTTGTTCTTGTGCAAAACGCTTGCAGGCCCTGTTCTTGTGCAAAACACTTGCAGGTCCTGTTCTTGTGCAATACACTTTCAGACCCTGTTCTTGTGCGAAACACTTGCAGGCCCTGTTCTTGTGCAAAACACTTGCAGGCGCTATTCCTCTTGAAAATCCTGGCAGGCCCTGTTCTTGTTCAAAACACTGGCAGGCCCTGTTTTTGTGCAATACACTTTCAGACCCTGTTCTTGTGCAAAATAGTTGCAAGCTCTGTTTTTGTTCAAAAGACTTGCAGGCTCTGTTCTTGTGCAAAACACTTGCAGCCATATTGGTTGTGCAAAACACTCACAATCACTGTTCCCCTTGAAAACACTTGCAGGCCTTGTTGTGCAAAACACTTGCAGGTCCTGTTCTTGTGCAAAACACTTGCAGGCACTGTTCCTCTGGAAAACACTTGCAGGCCCTGTTCTTGTTCAAAACACTTGAAGGCACTGTTCTTGTGTAAAACACTGGAAGGCCCTGTTCTTGTGCAAAACACATGCAAGTTATGTTCTTCTTCAAAACACTTGCAGGTCCTGTCCTTGTACAAAACACTTGCAGGCTCTGTTCTTGTTCAAAACACTTGCAGGCCCTGTTCTTGTGCAAAACACTTGCAAGTTCTGTTTTTATGCAAAACACATGCAGCCCCTGTTCTTATGCAAAACACTTGAAGGCCCTCTTCTTGTTCAAAACACTTGCAGGCGCTATTCCTCTTGAAAATACTGGCAGGCCCTGTTGTGAAAAACACTTGGAGGCTCTCTTTTTGTTCAAAACACTTTCAGGCCCTGTTGTGAAAAACACTTTTAGGACCTGTTTTTGTGCAATACACTTTCAGACCCTGTTCTTGTGCAAAAAAGTTGGAAGCTCTGTTTTTGTGCAAAACACTTGCAGGCCCTGTTCTTGTGCAAAACACTTGCAAGTTCTGTTTTTGTGCAAAACACATGCCAGTTCTGTTTTTCTGCAAAACACTCGCAGGCCCTGTTCTTGTGTAAAACACTGGCAGGCCCTGTTCTTGTGCAAAACACATGCAAGTTCTGTTCTTGTTCAAAACACTTGCAGGCGCTGTTCCTCTTGAAAATACTGGCAGGCCCTGTTGTGAAAAACACTTGCAGGCTCTGTTCTTGTTCAAAACACTTGCAGGCCCTGTTCTTGTGCAAAACACTTGCAGGCGCTATTCCTCTTGAAAATACTGGCAGGCTCTTTTGTGAAAAACACTTGGAGGCTCTCTTTTTGTTCAAAACACTTTCAGGCCCTGTTGTTGTGAAAAACACTTTTAGGACCTGTTCTTGTGCAAAACACTTGCAAGTTCTGTTTTTGTGCAAAACACATGCCAGTTCTGTTTTTGTGCAAAACACTCGCAGGCCCTGTTCTTGTGTAAAACACTGGCAGGCCCTGTTCTTGTTCAAAACACTTTCAGGCCCTGTTGTGAAAAACACTTGGAGGCTCTCTTTTTGTTCAAAACACTTTCAGGCCCTGTTGTGAAAAACACTTTTAGGACCTGTTTTTGTGCAATACACTTTCAGACCCTGTTCTTGTGCAAAAAAGTTGCAAGCTCTGTTTTTGTGCAAAACACTGGCAGACCCTGTTCTTGTGTAAAACACTGGCAGGCCCTGTTCTTGTGCAAAACACTGGCAGACCCTGTTCTTGTGTAAAACACTGGCAGGCCCTGTTCTTGTGCAAAACACTTGCACGCCCTGTTCTTGTTCAAAACACTGGCAGGCCCTGTTTTTGTGCAATACACTTTCAGACCCTGTTCTTGTGCAAAATAGTTGCAAGCTCTGTTTTTGTTCAAAAGACTTGCAGGCTCTGTTCTTGTGCAAAACACTTGAAGCCATTTTGGTTGTGCAAAACACTCACAATCCCTGTTCCCCTTGAAAACACTTGCAGGCCTTGTTGTGCAAAACACTTGCAGGTCCTGTTCTTGTGCAAAACACTTGCAGGCACTGTTCCTCTGGAAAACATTTTCAGGCCATGTTCTTGTGGAAAACACTTGTAGGTCCTGTTCTTGTGCAAAACACTTGCAGGCCCTGTTCTTGTTCAAAACACTTGAAGGCACTGTTCTTGTGTAAAACACTGGCAGGCCCTGTTCTTGTGCAAAACACTGGCAGGCCCTGTTATTGTGCAAAACACTTGCAGGCTCTGTTCTTGTGCAAAACACATGCAAGTTCTGTTTTTGTGCAAAACACTGGCAGGCCCTGTTCTTGTGTAAAACACTGGCAGGCCCTGTTCTTGTGCAAAACAATTGCAGGTCTTGTTCTTGTGCAAAACGCTTGCAGGCCCTGTTCTTGTGCAAAACACTTGCAGGTCCTGTTCTTGTGCAATACACTTGCAGGTCCTGTTCTTGTGCAAAATAGTTGCAAGCTCTGTTCTTGTTCAAAACACTTGCGGGCCCTGTTCTTGTGCAAAACACTTGAAGGCCCTGTTCTTGTTCAAAACACTTGCAGGCGCTATTCCTCTTGAAAATACTGGCAGGCCCTGTTGTGAAAAACACTTGGAGGCTCTCTTTTTGTTCAAAACACTTTCAGGCCCTGTTGTGAAAAACACCTTTAGGACCTGTTTTTGTGCAATACACTTTCAGGCCCTGTTATTGTGCAAAACACTTGCAGGCTCGATTCTTGTGCAAAACACATGCAAGTTCTGTTTTTGTGCAAAACACTGGCAGGCCCTGTTCTTGTGTAAAACACTGGCAGGCCCTGTTCTTGTGCAAAACAATTGCAGGTCTTGTTCTTGTGCAAAACGCTTGCAGGCCCTGTTCTTGTGCAAAACACTTGCAGGTCCTGTTCTTGTGCAATACACTTTCAGACCCTGTTCTTGTGCGAAACACTTGCAGGCCCTGTTCTTGTGCAAAACACTTGCAGGCGCTATTCCTCTTGAAAATCCTGGCAGGCCCTGTTCTTGTTCAAAACACTGGCAGGCCCTGTTTTTGTGCAATACACTTTCAGACCCTGTTCTTGTGCAAAATAGTTGCAAGCTCTGTTTTTGTTCAAAAGACTTGCAGGCTCTGTTCTTGTGCAAAACACTTGCAGCCATATTGGTTGTGCAAAACACTCACAATCACTGTTCCCCTTGAAAACACTTGCAGGCCTTGTTGTGCAAAACACTTGCAGGTCCTGTTCTTGTGCAAAACACTTGCAGGCACTGTTCCTCTGGAAAACACTTGCAGGCCCTGTTCTTGTTCAAAACACTTGAAGGCACTGTTCTTGTGTAAAACACTGGAAGGCCCTGTTCTTGTGCAAAACACATGCAAGTTATGTTCTTCTTCAAAACACTTGCAGGTCCTGTCCTTGTACAAAACACTTGCAGGCTCTGTTCTTGTTCAAAACACTTGCAGGCCCTGTTCTTGTGCAAAACACTTGCAAGTTCTGTTTTTATGCAAAACACATGCAGCCCCTGTTCTTATGCAAAACACTTGAAGGCCCTCTTCTTGTTCAAAACACTTGCAGGCGCTATTCCTCTTGAAAATACTGGCAGGCCCTGTTGTGAAAAACACTTGGAGGCTCTCTTTTTGTTCAAAACACTTTCAGGCCCTGTTGTGAAAAACACTTTTAGGACCTGTTTTTGTGCAATACACTTTCAGACCCTGTTCTTGTGCAAAAAAGTTGGAAGCTCTGTTTTTGTGCAAAACACTTGCAGGCCCTGTTCTTGTGCAAAACACTTGCAAGTTCTGTTTTTGTGCAAAACACATGCCAGTTCTGTTTTTCTGCAAAACACTCGCAGGCCCTGTTCTTGTGTAAAACACTGGCAGGCCCTGTTCTTGTGCAAAACACATGCAAGTTCTGTTCTTGTTCAAAACACTTGCAGGCGCTGTTCCTCTTGAAAATACTGGCAGGCCCTGTTGTGAAAAACACTTGCAGGCTCTGTTCTTGTTCAAAACACTTGCAGGCCCTGTTCTTGTGCAAAACACTTGCAGGCGCTATTCCTCTTGAAAATACTGGCAGGCTCTTTTGTGAAAAACACTTGGAGGCTCTCTTTTTGTTCAAAACACTTTCAGGCCCTGTTGTTGTGAAAAACACTTTTAGGACCTGTTCTTGTGCAAAACACTTGCAAGTTCTGTTTTTGTGCAAAACACATGCCAGTTCTGTTTTTGTGCAAAACACTCGCAGGCCCTGTTCTTGTGTAAAACACTGGCAGGCCCTGTTCTTGTTCAAAACACTTTCAGGCCCTGTTGTGAAAAACACTTGGAGGCTCTCTTTTTGTTCAAAACACTTTCAGGCCCTGTTGTGAAAAACACTTTTAGGACCTGTTTTTGTGCAATACACTTTCAGACCCTGTTCTTGTGCAAAAAAGTTGCAAGCTCTGTTTTTGTGCAAAACACTGGCAGACCCTGTTCTTGTGTAAAACACTGGCAGGCCCTGTTCTTGTGCAAAACACTGGCAGACCCTGTTCTTGTGTAAAACACTGGCAGGCCCTGTTCTTGTGCAAAACACTTGCACGCCCTGTTCTTGTTCAAAACACTGGCAGGCCCTGTTTTTGTGCAATACACTTTCAGACCCTGTTCTTGTGCAAAATAGTTGCAAGCTCTGTTTTTGTTCAAAAGACTTGCAGGCTCTGTTCTTGTGCAAAACACTTGAAGCCATTTTGGTTGTGCAAAACACTCACAATCCCTGTTCCCCTTGAAAACACTTGCAGGCCTTGTTGTGCAAAACACTTGCAGGTCCTGTTCTTGTGCAAAACACTTGCAGGCACTGTTCCTCTGGAAAACATTTTCAGGCCATGTTCTTGTGGAAAACACTTGTAGGTCCTGTTCTTGTGCAAAACACTTGCAGGCCCTGTTCTTGTTCAAAACACTTGAAGGCACTGTTCTTGTGTAAAACACTGGCAGGCCCTGTTCTTGTGCAAAACACTGGCAGGCCCTGTTATTGTGCAAAACACTTGCAGGCTCTGTTCTTGTGCAAAACACATGCAAGTTCTGTTTTTGTGCAAAACACTGGCAGGCCCTGTTCTTGTGTAAAACACTGGCAGGCCCTGTTCTTGTGCAAAACAATTGCAGGTCTTGTTCTTGTGCAAAACGCTTGCAGGCCCTGTTCTTGTGCAAAACACTTGCAGGTCCTGTTCTTGTGCAATACACTTGCAGGTCCTGTTCTTGTGCAAAATAGTTGCAAGCTCTGTTCTTGTTCAAAACACTTGCGGGCCCTGTTCTTGTGCAAAACACTTGAAGGCCCTGTTCTTGTTCAAAACACTTGCAGGCGCTATTCCTCTTGAAAATACTGGCAGGCCCTGTTGTGAAAAACACTTGGAGGCTCTCTTTTTGTTCAAAACACTTTCAGGCCCTGTTGTGAAAAACACCTTTAGGACCTGTTTTTGTGCAATACACTTTCAGGCCCTGTTATTGTGCAAAACACTTGCAGGCTCGATTCTTGTGCAAAACACATGCAAGTTCTGTTTTTGTGCAAAACACTGGCAGGCCCTGTTCTTGTGCAAAACACTTGCAGGCCCTGTTCTTGTGCAAAACACTTGCAGGCGCTATTCCTCTTGAAAATACTGGCAGGCCCTTTTGTGAAAAACACTTGGAGGCTCTCTTTTTGTTCAAAACACTTTCAGGCCCTGTTGTTGCGAAAAACACTTTTAGGACCTGTTCTTGTTCAAAACACTTGCAAGTTCTGTTTTTGTGCAAAACACATGCCAGTTCTGTTTTTGTGCAAAACACTTGCAGGCCCTGTTCTTGTGTAAAACACTGGCAGGCCCTGTTCTTGTTCAAAACACTTTCAGGCCCTGTTGTGAAAAACACTTGGAGGCTCTCTTTTTGTTCAAAACACTTTCAGGCCCTGTTGTGAAAAACACTTTTAGGACCTGTTTTTGTGCAATACACTTTCAGACCCTGTTCTTGTGCAATAAAGTTGCAAGCTCTGTTTTTGTGCAAAACACTTGCAGGCTCTGTTCTTGTTCAAAACACTTGCAAGTTCTGTTTTTGTGGAAAACACATGCAAGTTCTGTTTTTGTGCAAAACACTGGCAGACCCTGTTCTTGTGTAAAACACTGGCAGGCCCTGTTCTTGTGCAAAACACATGCAAGTTCTGTTCTTGTTCAAAACACTTGCAGGTCCTGTCCTTGTACAAAACACTTACAGGCTCTGTTCTTGTTCAAAACACTTGCAGGCCCTGTTTTTGTGCAAAACATTTGAAGGCCCTGTTCTTGTTCAAAACACTTGCAGGCACTATTCCTCTTGAAAATACTGGCAGGCCCTGTTGTGAAAAACACTTGGAGGCTCTCTTTTTGTTGAAAACACTTTCAGGCCCTGTTGTGAAAAACACCTTTAGGACCTGTTTTTGTGCAATACACTTTCAGGCCCTGTTATTGTGCAAAACACTTGCAGGCTCTGTTCTTGTGCAAAACACATGCAAGTTCTGTTTTTGTGCAAAACACTGGCAGGCCCTGTTCTTGTGTAAGACACTGGCAGGCCCTGTTCTTGTGCAAAACAATTGCAGGTCTTGTTCTTGTGCAAAACGCTTGCAGGCCTTGTTCTTGTGCAAAACACTTGCAGGTCCTGTTCTTGTGCAATACACTTGCAGGTCCTGTTCTTGTGCAAAATAGTTGCAAGCTCTGTTCTTGTTCAAAACACTTGCAGGCCCTGTTCTTGTGCAAAACACTTGAAGGCCCTGTTCTTGTTCAAAACACTTGCAGGCGCTATTCCTCTTGAAAATACTGGCAGGCCCTGTTGTGAAAAACACTTGGAGGCTCTCTTTTTGTTCAAAACACTTTCAGGCCCTGTTGTGAAAAACACCTTTAGGACCTGTTTTTGTGCAATACACTTTCAGGCCCTGTTATTGTGCAAAACACTTGCTTGTCCTGTTCTTGTTCAAACCACTTGCAGGCCCTGTTCTTCTATTAAACACTTGCAGGCCCTATTCCTCTTGAAAATACTGGCAGGCCGTGTTGTGAAAAACACTTGGAGGCTCTCTTTTTGTTCAAAACACTTTCAGGCCCTGTTGTTGTGAAAAACACTTTTAGGACCTGTTCTTGTTCAAAACACTTGCAGGCCCTGTTCTTGTGCAAAACACTTGCAAGTTCTGTTTTTGTGCAAAACACATGCAAGTTCTGTTTTTGTGCAAAACACTGGCAGGCCCTGTTCTTGTGTAAAACACTGGCAGGCCCTGTTCTTGTGCAAAACACATGCAAGTTCTGTTCTTGTTCAAAACACTTGCAGGTCCTGTCCTTGTACAAAACACTGGCAGGCCCTGTTCTTGTTCAAAACACTTTCAGGCCCTGTTGTGAAAAACACTTGGAGGCTCTCTTTTTGTTCAAAACACTTTCAGGCCCTGTTGTGAAAAACACTTTTAGGACCTGTTTTTGTGCAATACACTTTCAGACCCTGTTCTTGTGCAATAAAGTTGCAAGCTCTGTTTTTGTGCAAAACACTTGCAGGCTCTGTTCTTGTTCAAAACACTTGCAAGTTCTGTTTTTGTGGAAAACACATGCAAGTTCTGTTTTTGTGCAAAACACTGGCAGACCCTGTTCTTGTGTAAAACACTGGCAGGCCCTGTTCTTGTGCAAAACACATGCAAGTTCTGTTCTTGTTCAAAACACTTGCAGGTCCTGTCCTTGTACAAAACACTTACAGGCTCTGTTCTTGTTCAAAACACTTGCAGGCCCTGTTTTTGTGCAAAACATTTGAAGGCCCTGTTCTTGTTCAAAACACTTGCAGGCACTATTCCTCTTGAAAATACTGGCAGGCCCTGTTGTGAAAAACACTTGGAGGCTCTCTTTTTGTTGAAAACACTTTCAGGCCCTGTTGTGAAAAACACCTTTAGGACCTGTTTTTGTGCAATACACTTTCAGGCCCTGTTATTGTGCAAAACACTTGCAGGCTCTGTTCTTGTGCAAAACACATGCAAGTTCTGTTTTTGTGCAAAACACTGGCAGGCCCTGTTCTTGTGTAAAACACTGGCAGGCCCTGTTCTTGTGCAAAACAATTGCAGGTCTTGTTCTTGTGCAAAACGCTTGCAGGCCTTGTTCTTGTGCAAAACACTTGCAGGTCCTGTTCTTGTGCAATACACTTGCAGGTCCTGTTCTTGTGCAAAATAGTTGCAAGCTCTGTTCTTGTTCAAAACACTTGCAGGCCCTGTTCTTGTGCAAAACACTTGAAGGCCCTGTTCTTGTTCAAAACACTTGCAGGCGCTATTCCTCTTGAAAATACTGGCAGGCCCTGTTGTGAAAAACACTTGGAGGCTCTCTTTTTGTTCAAAACACTTTCAGGCCCTGTTGTGAAAAACACCTTTAGGACCTGTTTTTGTGCAATACACTTTCAGGCCCTGTTATTGTGCAAAACACTTGCTTGTCCTGTTCTTGTTCAAACCACTTGCAGGCCCTGTTCTTCTATTAAACACTTGCAGGCCCTATTCCTCTTGAAAATACTGGCAGGCCGTGTTGTGAAAAACACTTGGAGGCTCTCTTTTTGTTCAAAACACTTTCAGGCCCTGTTGTTGTGAAAAACACTTTTAGGACCTGTTCTTGTTCAAAACACTTGCAGGCCCTGTTCTTGTGCAAAACACTTGCAAGTTCTGTTTTTGTGCAAAACACATGCAAGTTCTGTTTTTGTGCAAAACACTGGCAGGCCCTGTTCTTGTGTAAAACACTGGCAGGCCCTGTTCTTGTGCAAAACACATGCAAGTTCTGTTCTTGTTCAAAACACTTGCAGGTCCTGTCCTTGTACAAAACACTTGCAGGCTCTGTTCTTGTTCAAAACACTTACAGCCCCTGTTCTTGTGCAAAACACTTGAAGGCCCTGTTCTTGTTCAAAACACTTGCAGGCGCTATTCCTCTTGAAAATACTGGCAGGCCCTGTTGTGAAAAACACTTGGAGGCTCTCTTTTTGTTCAAAACAATTTCAGGCCCTGTTGTGAAAAACACTTTTAGGACCTGTTTTTGTGCAATACACTTTCAGACCCTGTTCTTGTGCAAAAAAGTTGCAAGCTCTGTTTTTGTGCAAAACACTTGCAGGCTCTGTTCTTGTTCAAAACACTTGCAAGTTCTGTTTTTGTGGAAAACACTGGCAGGGCCTGTTCTTGTGCAAAACACTTGCAGGCCCTGTTCTTGTGCAATACACTTTCAGACCCTGTTCTTGTGCAAAACACTTTTAGGACCTGTTCTTGTGCAATACACTTTCAGACCCTGTTCTTGTGCAAAACACTTGCTTGTCCTGTTCTTGTTCAAAACACTTGCAGGCCCTGTTCTTGTGCAAAACACTTGCAAGTTCTGTTTTTGTGCAAAACACTGGCAGACCCTGTTCTTGTGTAAAACACTGGCAGGCCCTGTTCTTGTGCAAAACACTTGCACGCCCTGTTCTTGTTCAAAACACTGGCAGGCCCTGTTTTTGTGCAATACACTTTCAGACCCTGTTCTTGTGCAAAATAGTTGCAAGCTCTGTTTTTGTTCAAAAGACTTGCAGGCTCTGTTCTTGTGCAAAACACTTGAAGCCATTTTGGTTGTGCAAAACACTCACAATCCCTGTTCCCCTTGAAAACACTTGCAGGCCTTGTTGTGCAAAACACTTGCAGGTCCTGTTCTTGTGCAAAACACTTGCAGGCACTGTTCCTCTGGAAAACATTTTCAGGCCATGTTCTTGTGGAAAACACTTGTAGGTCCTGTTTTTGTGCAAAACACTTGCAGGCCCTGTTCTTGTTCAAAACACTTGAAGGCACTGTTCTTGTGTAAAACACTGGCAGGCCCTGTTCTTGTGCAAAACACTGGCAGGCCCTGTTGTTGTGCAAAACACTTGCAGGACCTGTTCTTGTGCAATACACTTTCAGACCCTGTTCTTGTGCAAAACACTTGCTTGTCCTGTTCTTGTTCAAACCACTTGCAGGCCCTGTTCTTCTATTAAACACTTGCAGGCCCTATTCCTCTTGAAAATACTGGCAGGCCGTGTTGTGAAAAACACTTGGAGGCTCTCTTTTTGTTCAAAACACTTTCAGGCCCTGTTGTTGTGAAAAACACTTTTAGGACCTGTTCTTGTGCAATACACTTTCAGACCCTGTTCTTGTGCAAAACACTTGCAGGATCTGTTCTTGTTCAAAACACTTGCAGGCCCTGTTCTTGTGCAAAACACTTGCAAGTTCTGTTTTTGTGCAAAACACATGCAAGTTCTGTTTTTGTGCAAAACACTGGCAGGCCCTGTTCTTGTGTAAAACACTGGCAGGCCCTGTTCTTGTGCAAAACACATGCAAGTTCTGTTCTTGTTCAAAACACTTGCAGGTCCTGTCCTTGTACAAAACACTTGTAGGCTCTGTTCTTGTTCAAAACACTTACAGCCCCTGTTCTTGTGCAAAACACTTGAAGGCCCTGTTCTTGTTCAAAACACTTGCAGGCGCTATTCCTCTTGAAAATACTGGCAGGCCCTGTTGTGAAAAACACTTGGAGGCTCTCTTTTTGTTCAAAACAATTTCAGGCCCTGTTGTGAAAAACACTTTTAGGACCTGTTTTTGTGCAATACACTTTCAGACCCTGTTCTTGTGCAAAAAAGTTGCAAGCTCTGTTTTTGTGCAAAACACTGGCAGACCCTGTTCTTGTGTAAAACACTGGCAGGCCCTGTTCTTGTGCAAAACACTTGCACGCCCTGTTCTTGTTCAAAACACTGGCAGGCCCTGTTTTTGTGCAATACACTTTCAGACCCTGTTCTTGTGCAAAATAGTTGCAAGCTCTGTTTTTGTTCAAAAGACTTGCAGGCTCTGTTCTTGTGCAAAACACTTGAAGCCATTTTGGTTGTGCAAAACACTCACAATCCCTGTTCCCCTTGAAAACACTTGCAGGCCTTGTTGTGCAAAACAATTGCAGGTCCTGTTCTTGTGCAAAACACTTGCAGGCACTGTTCCTCTGGAAAACATTTTCAGGCCATGTTCTTGTGGAAAACACTTGTAGGTCCTGTTTTTGTGCAAAACACTTGCAGGCCCTGTTCTTGTTCAAAACACTTGAAGGCACTGTTCTTGTGTAAAACACTGGCAGGCCCTGTTCTTGTTCAAAACACTGGCAGGCCCTGTTCTTGTGCAAAACACTTGAAGGCCCTGTTCTTGTTCAAAACACTTTCAGGCCCTGTTGTGAAAAACACTTGGAGGCTCTCTTTTTGTTCAAAACACTTTCAGGCCCTGTTGTGAAAAACACCTTTAGGACCTGTTTTTGTGCAATACACTTTCAGGCCCTGTTATTGTGCAAAACACTTGCAGGCTCTGTTCTTGTGCAAAACACATGCAAGTTCTGTTTTTGTGCAGAACACTGGCAGGCCCTGTTCTTGTGTAAAACACTGGCAGGCCCTGTTCTTGTGCAAAACAATTGCAGGTCTTGTTCTTGTGCAAAACGCTTGCAGGCCTTGTTCTTGTGCAAAACACTTGCAGGTCCTGTTCTTGTGCAAAACACTTGCAGGATCTGTTCTTGTTCAAAACACTTGCAGGCCCTGTTCTTGTGTAAAACACTTGCAGGACCTGTTCTTGTGCAATACACTTTCAGACCCTGTTCTTGTGCAAAACACTTGCAGGATCTGTTCTTGTTCAAAACACTTGCAGGCCCTGTTCTTGTGCAAAACACTTGCAAGTTCTGTTTTTGTGCAAAACACATGCAGCCCCTGTTCTTGTGCAAAACACTTGAATGCCCTGTTCTTGTTCAAAACACTTTCAGACCCTGTTCTTGTGCAAAACACTTGCAGGCCCTGTTCTTGTTCAAAACACTGGCAGACCCTGTTCTTGTTCAAAACACTTGAAGGCACTGTTCTTGTGTAAAACACTGGCAGGCCCTGTTCTTGTGCAATACACTTTCAGACCCTGTTCTTGTGCAAAACACTTGCTTGTCGTGTTCTTGTTCAAACCACTTGCAGGCCCTGTTCTTCTATTAAACACTTGCAGGCCCTGTTGTGAAAAACACTTGCAGGCCCTGTTCTTGTTCAAAACACTTGAAGGCACTGTTCTTGTGTAAAACACTGGCAGGCCCTGTTCTTGTGCAAAACACTGGCAGGCCCTGTTGTTGTGCAAAACACTTTCAGACCCTGTTCTTGTGCAAAACACTTGCAGGATCTGTTCTTGTTCAAAACACTTGCAGGCTCTGTTCTTCTGCAATACACTTTCAGGCCCTGTTATTGTGCAAAACACTTGCAAGTTCTGTTTTTGTGCAAAACACATGCAAGTTCTATTTTTTTGCAAAACCCTGGCAGGCCCTGTTCTCGTGTAAAACACTGGCAGGCTCTGTTCTTGTGAAAAACACTTACAGCCATTTTGGTTGTGCAAAACACTCACAATCCCTGTTCCCCTTGAAAACACTTGCAGGCCTTGTTGTGCAAAACACTTGCAGGGCCTGTTCTTGTGTAAAACACTGGTAGGCCCTGTTCTTGTGCAAAACACTGGCAGGCCCTGTTCTTGTGTAAAACACTGGCAGGCCCTGTTCTTGTGCAAAACACATGCAAGTTCTGTTCTTGTTCAAAACACTTGCAGGTCCTGTCCTTGTACAAAACACTTGCAGGCTCTGTTCTTGTTCAAAACACTTGCAGCCCCTGTTCTTGTGCAAAACACTTGAAGGCCCTGTTCTTGTTCAAAACACTTGCAGGCGCTATTCCTCTTGAAAATACTGGCAGGCCCTGTTGTGAAAAACACTTGGAGGCTCTCTTTTTGTTCAAAACACTTTCAGGCCCTGTTGTGAAAAACACTTTTAGGACCTGTTTTTGTGCAATACACTTTCAGACCCTGTTCTTGTGCAAAAAAGTTGCAAGCTCTGTTTTTGTGCAAAACACTTCCAGGCACTGTTCCTCTGGAAAACATTTGCAGGCCATGTTCTTGTGGAAAACACTTGTAGGTCCTGTTCTTGTGCAAAACACTTGCAGGCCCTGTTCTTGTTCAAAACACTTGAAGGCACTGTTCTTGTGCAAAACACTGGCAGGCCCTGTTCTTGTGCAAAACACTGGCAGGCCCTGTTGTTGTGCAAAACACTTCCAGGACCTGTTCTTGTGCAAAACACTTGCAGGATCTGTTCTTGTTCAAAACACTTGCAGGCTCTGTTCTTCTGCAATACACTTTCAGGCCCTGTTATTGTGCAAAACACTTGCAAGTTCTGTTTTTGTGCAAAACACATGCAAGTTCTATTTTTTTGCAAAACCCTGGCAGGCCCTGTTCTCGTGTAAAACACTGGCAGGCTCTGTTCTTGTGAAAAACACTTACAGCCATTTTGGTTGTGCAAAACACTCACAATCCCTGTTCCCCTTGAAAACACTTGCAGGCCTTGTTGTGCAAAACACTTGCAGGCCCTGTTCTTGTGTAAAACACTGGTAGGCCCTGTTGTTGTGCAAAACACTTGCAGGCCCTGTTCTTGTGCAAAACACTGGCAGGCCCTGTTCTTGTGTAAAACACTGGCAGGCCCTGTTCTTGTGCAAAACACATGCAAATTCTGTTCTTGTTCAAAACACTTGCAGGTCCTGTCCTTGTACAAAACACTTGCAGGCTCTGTTCTTGTTCAAAACACTTGCAGCCCCTGTTCTTGTGCAAAACACTTGAAGGCCCTGTTCTTGTTCAAAACACTTGCAGGCGCTATTCCTCTTGAAAATACTGGCAGGCCCTGTTGTGAAAAACACTTGGAGGCTCTCTTTTTGTTCAAAACACTTTCAGGCCCTGTTGTGAAAAACACTTTTAGGACCTGTTTTTGTGCAATACACTTTCAGACCCTGTTCTTGTGCAAAACACTTGCAGGCCCTGTTCTTGTTCAAAACACTTGAAGGCACTGTTCTTGTGTAAAACACTGGCAGGCCCTGTTCTTTTGCAAAACACTGGAAGGCCCTGTTTTCGTGCAAAACACTTGCTTGTCCTGTTCTTGTTCAAACCACTTGCAGGCCCTGTTCTTCTATTAAACACTTGCAGGCCCTATTCCTCTTGAAAATACTGGCAGGCCGTGTTGTGAAAAACACTTGGAGGCTCTCTTTTTGTTCAAAACACTTTCAGGCCCTGTTGTTGTGAAAAACACTTTTAGGATCTGTTCTTGTGCAATACACTTTCAGACCCTGTTCTTGTGCAAAACACTTGCAGGATCTGTTCTTGTTCAAAACACTTGCAGGTCCTGTTCTTGTGCAATACACTTTCAGACCCTGTTCTTGTGCAAAATAGTTGCAAGCTCTGTTCTTGTTCAAAACACTTGCAGGCCCTGTTCTTGTGCAAAACACTTGAAGGCCCTGTTCTTGTTCAAAACACTTGCAGGTGCTATTCCTCTTGAAAATACTGGCAGGCCCTGTTGTGAAAAACACTTGGAGGCTCTCTTTTTGTTCAAAACACTTTCAGGCCCTGTTGTGAAAAACACTTTTAGGACCTGTTTTTGTGCAATACACTTTCAGACCCTGTTCTTGTGCAAAAAAGTTGCAAGCTCTGTTTTTGTGCAAAACACTTGCAGGCACTGTTCCTCTGGAAAACATTTGCAGGCCATGTTCTTGTGGAAAACACTTGTAGGTCCTGTTCTTGTGCAAAACACTTGCAGGCCCTGTTCTTGTTCAAAACACTTGAAGGCCCTGTTCTTGTGCAAAACACTGGCAGGCCCTGTTGTTGTGCAAAACACTTCCAGGACCTGTTCTTGTGCAATACACTTTCAGACCCTGTTCTTGTGCAAAACACTTGCAGGATCTGTTCTTGTTCAAAACACTTGCAGGCTCTGTTCTTCTGCAATACACTTTCAGGCCCTGTTATTGTGCAAAACACTTGCAAGTTCTGTTTTTGTGCAAAACACATGCAAGTTCTATTTTTTTGCAAAACCCTGGCAGGCCCTGTTCTCGTGTAAAACACTGGCAGGCTCTGTTCTTGTGAAAAACACTTACAGCCATTTTGGTTGTGCAAAACACTCACAATCCCTGTTCCCCTTGAAAACACTTGCAGGCCTTGTTGTGCAAAACACTTGCAGGCCCTGTTCTTGTGTAAAACACTGGTAGGCCCTGTTGTTGTGCAAAACACTTGCAGGCCCTGTTCTTGTGCAAAACACTGGCAGGCCCTGTTCTTGTGTAAAACACTGGCAGGCCCTGTTCTTGTGCAAAACACATGCAAGTTCTGTTCTTGTTCAAAACACTTGCAGGTCCTGTCCTTGTACAAAACACTTGCAGGCTCTGTTCTTGTTCAAAACACTTGCAGCCCCTGTTCTTGTGCAAAACACTTGAAGGCCCTGTTCTTGTTCAAAACACTTGCAGGCGCTATTCCTCTTGAAAATACTGGCAGGCCCTGTTGTGAAAAACACTTGGAGGCTCTCTTTTTGTTCAAAACACTTTCAGGCCCTGTTGTGAAAAACACCTTTCGGACCTGTTTTTGTGCAATACACTTTCAGGCCCTGTTCTTGTGTAAAACAGTGGCAGGCCCTGTTCTTGTGCAAAACAATTGCAGGTCTTGTTCTTGTGCAAAACGCTTGCAGGCCCTGTTCTTGTGCAAAACACTTGCAGGTCCTGTTCTTGTGCAATACACTTGCAGGCTCTGTTCTTGTTCAAAACACTTGCAGGCCCTGTTCTTGTTCAAAACACTTGAAGGCACTGTTCTTGTGTAAAACACTGGCAGGCCCTGTTCTTTTGCAAAACACTGGAAGGCCCTGTTTTCGTGCAAAACACTTGCTTGTCCTGTTCTTGTTCAAACCACTTGCAGGCCCTGTTCTTCTATTAAACACTTGCAGGCCCTATTCCTCTTGAAAATACTGGCAGGCCGTGTTGTGAAAAACACTTGGAGGCTCTCTTTTTGTTCAAAACACTTTCAGGCCCTGTTGTTGTGAAAAACACTTTTAGGACCTGTTCTTGTGCAATACACTTTCAGACCCTGTTCTTGTGCAAAACACTTGCAGGATCTGTTCTTGTTCAAAACACTTGCAGGTCCTGTTCTTGTGCAATACACTTTCAGACCCTGTTCTTGTGCAAAATAGTTGCAAGCTCTGTTCTTGTTCAAAACACTTGCAGGCCCTGTTCTTGTGCAAAACACTTGAAGGCCCTGTTCTTGTTCAAAACACTTGCAGGTGCTATTCCTCTTGAAAATACTGGCAGGCCCTGTTGTGAAAAACACTTGGAGGCTCTCTTTTTGTTCAAAACACTTTCAGGCCCTGTTGTGAAAAACACTTTTAGGACCTGTTTTTGTGCAATACACTTTCAGACCCTGTTCTTGTGCAAAAAAGTTGCAAGCTCTGTTTTTGTGCAAAACACTTGCAGGCACTGTTCCTCTGGAAAACATTTGCAGGCCATGTTCTTGTGGAAAACACTTGTAGGTCCTGTTCTTGTGCAAAACACTTGCAGGCCCTGTTCTTGTTCAAAACACTTGAAGGCACTGTTCTTGTGTAAAACACTGGCAGGCCCTGTTCTTGTGCAAAACACTGGCAGGCCCTGTTGTTGTGCAAAACACTTCCAGGACCTGTTCTTGTGCAATACACTTTCAGACCCTGTTCTTGTGCAAAACACTTGCAGGATCTGTTCTTGTTCAAAACACTTGCAGGCTCTGTTCTTCTGCAATACACTTTCAGGCCCTGTTATTGTGCAAAACACTTGCAAGTTCTGTTTTTGTGCAAAACACATGCAAGTTCTATTTTTTTGCAAAACCCTGGCAGGCCCTGTTCTCGTGTAAAACACTGGCAGGCTCTGTTCTTGTGAAAAACACTTACAGCCATTTTGGTTGTGCAAAACACTCACAATCCCTGTTCCCCTTGAAAACACTTGCAGGCCTTGTTGTGCAAAACACTTGCAGGCCCTGTTCTTGTGTAAAACACTGGTAGGCCCTGTTGTTGTGCAAAACACTTGCAGGCCCTGTCCTTGTACAAAACACTTGCAGGCTCTGTTCTTGTGTAAAACACTGGCAGGCCCTGTTCTTGTGCAAAACACTTGAAGGCCCTGTTCTTGTTCAAAACACTTGCAGGCGCTATTCCTCTTGAAAATACTGGCAGGCCCTGTTGTGAAAAACACTTGGAGGCTCTCTTTTTGTTCAAAACACTTTCAGGCCCTGTTGTGAAAAACACCTTTCGGACCTGTTTTTGTGCAATACACTTTCAGGCCCTGTTCTTGTGTAAAACAGTGGCAGGCCCTGTTCTTGTGCAAAACAATTGCAGGTCTTGTTCTTGTGCAAAACGCTTGCAGGCCCTGTTCTTGTGCAAAACACTTGCAGGTCCTGTTCTTGTGCAATACACTTGCAGGCTCTGTTCTTGTTCAAAACACTTGCAGGCCCTGTTCTTGTTCAAAACACTTGAAGGCACTGTTCTTGTGTAAAACACTGGCAGGCCCTGTTCTTTTGCAAAACACTGGAAGGCCCTGTTTTCGTGCAAAACACTTGCTTGTCCTGTTCTTGTTCAAACCACTTGCAGGCCCTGTTCTTCTATTAAACACTTGCAGGCCCTATTCCTCTTGAAAATACTGGCAGGCCGTGTTGTGAAAAACACTTGGAGGCTCTCTTTTTGTTCAAAACACTTTCAGGCCCTGTTGTTGTGAAAAACACTTTTAGGACCTGTTCTTGTGCAATACACTTTCAGACCCTGTTCTTGTGCAAAAAAGTTGCAAGCTCTGTTTTTGTGCAAAACACTTGCAGGCACTGTTCCTCTGGAAAACATTTGCAGGCCATGTTCTTGTGGAAAACACTTGTAGGTCCTGTTCTTGTGCAAAACACTTGCAGGCCCTGTTCTTGTTCAAAACACTTGAAGGCACTGTTCTTGTGTAAAACACTGGCAGGCCCTGTTCTTGTGCAAAACACTGGCAGGCCCTGTTGTTGTGCAAAACACTTCCAGGACCTGTTCTTGTGCAATACACTTTCAGACCCTGTTCTTGTGCAAAACACTTGCAGGATCTGTTCTTGTTCAAAACACTTGCAGGCTCTGTTCTTCTGCAATACACTTTCAGGCCCTGTTATTGTGCAAAACACTTGCAAGTTCTGTTTTTGTGCAAAACACATGCAAGTTCTATTTTTTTGCAAAACCCTGGCAGGCCCTGTTCTCGTGTAAAACACTGGCAGGCTCTGTTCTTGTGAAAAACACTTACAGCCATTTTGGTTGTGCAAAACACTCACAATCCCTGTTCCCCTTGAAAACACTTGCAGGCCTTGTTGTGCAAAACACTTGCAGGCCCTGTTCTTGTGTAAAACACTGGTAGGCCCTGTTGTTGTGCAAAACACTTGCAGGCCCTGTTCTTGTGCAAAACACTGGCAGGCCCTGTTCTTGTGTAAAACACTGGCAGGCCCTGTTCTTGTGCAAAACACATGCAAGTTCTGTTCTTGTTCAAAACACTTGCAGGTCCTGTCCTTGTACAAAACACTTGCAGGCTCTGTTCTTGTTCAAAACACTTGCAGCCCCTGTTCTTGTGCAAAACACTTGAAGGCCCTGTTCTTGTTCAAAACACTTGCAGGCGCTATTCCTCTTGAAAATACTGGCAGGCCCTGTTGTGAAAAACACTTGGAGGCTCTCTTTTTGTTCAAAACACTTTCAGGCCCTGTTGTGAAAAACACCTTTCGGACCTGTTTTTGTGCAATACACTTTCAGGCCCTGTTCTTGTGTAAAACAGTGGCAGGCCCTGTTCTTGTGCAAAACAATTGCAGGTCTTGTTCTTGTGCAAAACGCTTGCAGGCCCTGTTCTTGTGCAAAACACTTGCAGGTCCTGTTCTTGTGCAATACACTTGCAGGCTCTGTTCTTGTTCAAAACACTTGCAGGCCCTGTTCTTGTTCAAAACACTTGAAGGCACTGTTCTTGTGTAAAACACTGGCAGGCCCTGTTCTTTTGCAAAACACTGGAAGGCCCTGTTTTCGTGCAAAACACTTGCTTGTCCTGTTCTTGTTCAAACCACTTGCAGGCCCTGTTCTTCTATTAAACACTTACAGGCCCTATTCCTCTTGAAAATACTGGCAGGCCGTGTTGTGAAAAACACTTGGAGGCTCTCTTTTTGTTCAAAACACTTTCAGGCCCTGTTGTTGTGAAAAACACTTTTAGGACCTGTTCTTGTGCAATACACTTTCAGACCCTGTTCTTGTGCAAAACACTTGCAGGATCTGTTCTTGTTCAAAACACTTGCAGGTCCTGTTCTTGTGCAATACACTTTCAGACCCTGTTCTTGTGCAAAATAGTTGCAAGCTCTGTTCTTGTTCAAAACACTTGCAGGCCCTGTTCTTGTGCAAAACACTTGAAGGCCCTGTTCTTGTGCAAAACACTTGCAGGTGCTATTCCTCTTGAAAATACTGGCAGGCCCTGTTGTGAAAAACACTTGGAGGCTCTCTTTTTGTTCAAAACACTTTCAGGCCCTGTTGTGAAAAACACTTTTAGGACCTGTTTTTGTGCAATACACTTTCAGACCCTGTTCTTGTGCAAAAAAGTTGCAAGCTCTGTTTTTGTGCAAAACACTTGCAGGCACTGTTCCTCTGGAAAACATTTGCAGGCCATGTTCTTGTGGAAAACACTTGTAGGTCCTGTTCTTGTGCAAAACACTTGCAGGCCCTGTTCTTGTTCAAAACACTTGAAGGCACTGTTCTTGTGTAAAACACTGGCAGGCCCTGTTCTTGTGCAAAACACTGGCAGGCCCTGTTGTTGTGCAAAACACTTCCAGGACCTGTTCTTGTGCAATACACTTTCAGACCCTGTTCTTGTGCAAAACACTTGCAGGATCTGTTCTTGTTCAAAACACTTGCAGGCTCTGTTCTTCTGCAATACACTTTCAGGCCCTGTTATTGTGCAAAACACTTGCAAGTTCTGTTTTTGTGCAAAACACATGCAAGTTCTATTTTTTTGCAAAACCCTGGCAGGCCCTGTTCTCGTGTAAAACACTGGCAGGCTCTGTTCTTGTGAAAAACACTTACAGCCATTTTGGTTGTGCAAAACACTCACAATCCCTGTTCCCCTTGAAAACACTTGCAGGCCTTGTTGTGCAAAACACTTGCAGGCCCTGTTCTTGTGTAAAACACTGGTAGGCCCTGTTGTTGTGCAAAACACTTGCAGGCCCTGTTCTTGTGCAAAACACTGGCAGGCCCTGTTCTTGTGTAAAACACTGGCAGGCCCTGTTCTTGTGCAAAACACATGCAAGTTCTCTTCTTGTTCAAAACACTTGCAGGTCCTGTCCTTGTACAAAACACTTGCAGGCTCTGTTCTTGTTCAAAACACTTGCAGCCCCTGTTCTTGTGCAAAACACTTGAAGGCCCTGTTCTTGTTCAAAACACTTGCAGGCGCTATTCCTCTTGAAAATACTGGCAGGCCCTGTTGTGAAAAACACTTGGAGGCTCTCTTTTTGTTCAAAACACTTTCAGGCCCTGTTGTGAAAAACACCTTTCGGACCTGTTTTTGTGCAATACACTTTCAGGCCCTGTTCTTGTGTAAAACAGTGGCAGGCCCTGTTCTTGTGCAAAACAATTGCAGGTCTTGTTCTTGTGCAAAACGCTTGCAGGCCCTGTTCTTGTGCAAAACACTTGCAGGTCCTGTTCTTGTGCAATACACTTGCAGGCTCTGTTCTTGTTCAAAACACTTGCAGGCCCTGTTCTTGTTCAAAACACTTGAAGGCACTGTTCTTGTGTAAAACACTGGCAGGCCCTGTTCTTTTGCAAAACACTGGAAGGCCCTGTTTTCGTGCAAAACACTTGCTTGTCCTGTTCTTGTTCAAACCACTTGCAGGCCCTGTTCTTCTATTAAACACTTGCAGGCCCTATTCCTCTTGAAAATACTGGCAGGCCGTGTTGTGAAAAACACTTGGAGGCTCTCTTTTTGTTCAAAACACTTTCAGGCCCTGTTGTTGTGAAAAACACTTTTAGGACCTGTTCTTGTGCAATACACTTTCAGACCCTGTTCTTGTGCAAAACACTTGCAGGATCTGTTCTTGTTCAAAACACTTGCAGGTCCTGTTCTTGTGCAATACACTTTCAGACCCTGTTCTTGTGCAAAATAGTTGCAAGCTCTGTTCTTGTTCAAAACACTTGCAGGCCCTGTTCTTGTGCAAAACACTTGAAGGCCCTGTTCTTGTGCAAAACACTTGCAGGTGCTATTCCTCTTGAAAATACTGGCAGGCCCTGTTGTGAAAAACACTTGGAGGCTCTCTTTTTGTTCAAAACACTTTCAGGCCCTGTTGTGAAAAACACTTTTAGGACCTGTTTTTGTGCAATACACTTTCAGACCCTGTTCTTGTGCAAAAAAGTTGCAAGCTCTGTTTTTGTGCAAAACACTTGCAGGCACTGTTCCTCTGGAAAACATTTGCAGGCCATGTTCTTGTGGAAAACACTTGTAGGTCCTGTTCTTGTGCAAAACACTTGCAGGCCCTGTTCTTGTTCAAAACACTTGAAGGCACTGTTCTTGTGTAAAACACTGGCAGGCCCTGTTCTTGTGCAAAACACTGGCAGGCCCTGTTGTTGTGCAAAACACTTCCAGGACCTGTTCTTGTGCAATACACTTTCAGACCCTGTTCTTGTGCAAAACACTTGCAGGATCTGTTCTTGTTCAAAACACTTGCAGGCTCTGTTCTTCTGCAATACACTTTCAGGCCCTGTTATTGTGCAAAACACTTGCAAGTTCTGTTTTTGTGCAAAACACATGCAAGTTCTATTTTTTTGCAAAACCCTGGCAGGCCCTGTTCTCGTGTAAAACACTGGCAGGCTCTGTTCTTGTGAAAAACACTTACAGCCATTTTGGTTGTGCAAAACACTCACAATCCCTGTTCCCCTTGAAAACACTTGCAGGCCTTGTTGTGCAAAACACTTGCAGGCCCTGTTCTTGTGTAAAACACTGGTAGGCCCTGTTGTTGTGCAAAACACTTGCAGGCCCTGTTCTTGTGCAAAACACTGGCAGGCCCTGTTCTTGTGTAAAACACTGGCAGGCCCTGTTCTTGTGCAAAACACATGCAAGTTCTCTTCTTGTTCAAAACACTTGCAGGTCCTGTCCTTGTACAAAACACTTGCAGGCTCTGTTCTTGTTCAAAACACTTGCAGCCCCTGTTCTTGTGCAAAACACTTGAAGGCCCTGTTCTTGTTCAAAACACTTGCAGGCGCTATTCCTCTTGAAAATACTGGCAGGCCCTGTTGTGAAAAACACTTGGAGGCTCTCTTTTTGTTCAAAACACTTTCAGGCCCTGTTGTGAAAAACACCTTTCGGACCTGTTTTTGTGCAATACACTTTCAGGCCCTGTTCTTGTGTAAAACAGTGGCAGGCCCTGTTCTTGTGCAAAACAATTGCAGGTCTTGTTCTTGTGCAAAACGCTTGCAGGCCCTGTTCTTGTGCAAAACACTTGCAGGTCCTGTTCTTGTGCAATACACTTGCAGGCTCTGTTCTTGTTCAAAACACTTGCAGGCCCTGTTCTTGTTCAAAACACTTGAAGGCACTGTTCTTGTGTAAAACACTGGCAGGCCCTGTTCTTTTGCAAAACACTGGAAGGCCCTGTTTTCGTGCAAAACACTTGCTTGTCCTGTTCTTGTTCAAACCACTTGCAGGCCCTGTTCTTCTATTAAACACTTGCAGGCCCTATTCCTCTTGAAAATACTGGCAGGCCGTGTTGTGAAAAACACTTGGAGGCTCTCTTTTTGTTCAAAACACTTTCAGGCCCTGTTGTTGTGAAAAACACTTTTAGGACCTGTTCTTGTGCAATACACTTTCAGACCCTGTTCTTGTGCAAAACACTTGCAGGATCTGTTCTTGTTCAAAACACTTGCAGGTCCTGTTCTTGTGCAATACACTTTCAGACCCTGTTCTTGTGCAAAATAGTTGCAAGCTCTGTTCTTGTTCAAAACACTTGCAGGCCCTGTTCTTGTGCAAAACACTTGAAGGCCCTGTTCTTGTTCAAAACACTTGCAGGTGCTATTCCTCTTGAAAATACTGGCAGGCCCTGTTGTGAAAAACACTTGGAGGCTCTCTTTTTGTTCAAAACACTTTCAGGCCCTGTTGTGAAAAACACTTTTAGGACCTGTTTTTGTGCAATACACTTTCAGACCCTGTTCTTGTGCAAAAAAGTTGCAAGCTCTGTTTTTGTGCAAAACACTTGCAGGCACTGTTCCTCTGGAAAACATTTGCAGGCCATGTTCTTGTGGAAAACACTTGTAGGTCCTGTTCTTGTGCAAAACACTTGCAGGCCCTGTTCTTGTTCAAAACACTTGAAGGCACTGTTCTTGTGTAAAACACTGGCAGGCCCTGTTCTTGTGCAAAACACTGGCAGGCCCTGTTGTTGTGCAAAACACTTCCAGGACCTGTTCTTGTGCAATACACTTTCAGACCCTGTTCTTGTGCAAAACACTTGCAGGATCTGTTCTTGTTCAAAACACTTGCAGGCTCTGTTCTTCTGCAATACACTTTCAGGCCCTGTTATTGTGCAAAACACTTGCAAGTTCTGTTTTTGTGCAAAACACATGCAAGTTCTATTTTTTTGCAAAACCCTGGCAGGCCCTGTTCTCGTGTAAAACACTGGCAGGCTCTGTTCTTGTGAAAAACACTTACAGCCATTTTGGTTGTGCAAAACACTCACAATCCCTGTTCCCCTTGAAAACACTTTAAGGCCTTGTTGTGCAAAACACTTGCAGGCCCTGTTCTTGTGTAAAACACTGGTAGGCCCTGTTGTTGTGCAAAACACTTGCAGGCCCTGTTCTTGTGCAAAACACTGGCAGGCCCTGTTCTTGTGTAAAACACTGGCAGGCCCTGTTCTTGTGCAAAACACATGCAAGTTCTGTTCTTGTTCAAAACACTTGCAGGTCCTGTCCTTGTACAAAACACTTGCAGGCTCTGTTCTTGTTCAAAACACTTGCAGCCCCTGTTCTTGTGCAAAACACTTGAAGGCCCTGTTCTTGTGCAAAACACATGCAAGTTCTGTTTTTGTTCAAAACACTTTCAGGCCCTGTTGTGAAAAACACTTTTAGGACCTGTTTTTGTGCAATACACTTTCAGACCCTGTTTTTGTGCAATACACTTTCAGACCCTGTTCTTGTGCAAAATAGTTGCAAGTTCTGTTCTTGTTCAAAACACTGGCAGGCCCTGTTCTTGTGCAAAACACTTGAAGGCCCTGTTCTTGTTCAAAACACTTGCAGGCGCTATTCCTCTTGAAAATACTGGCAGGCCCTGTTGTGAAAAACACTTGGAGGCTCTCTTTTTGTTCAAAACACTTTCAGGCCCTGTTGTGAAAAACACTTTTAGGACCTGTTTTTGTGCAATACACTTTCAGGCCCTGTTGTGAAAAACACTTGTAGGTCCTGTTCTTGTGCAAAACACTTGCAGGCCCTGTTCTTGTTCAAAACACTTGAAGGCACTGTTCTTGTGTAAAACAGTGGCAGGCCCTGTTCTTGTGCAAAACACTGGCAGGCCCTGTTGTTGTGCAAAACACTTCCAGGACCTGTTCTTGTGCAATACACTTTCAGACCCTGTTCTTGTGCAAAACACTTGCAGGATCTGTTCTTGTTCAAAACACTTGCAGGCTCTGTTCTTCTGCAATACACTTTCAGGCCCTGTTATTGTGCAAAACACTTGCAAGTTCTGTTTTTGTGCAAAACACATGCAAGTTCTATTTTTTTGCAAAACCCTGGCAGGCCCTGTTCTCGTGTAAAACACTGGCAGGCTCTGTTCTTGTGCAAAACAATTGCAGGCTCTGTTCTTGTTCAAAACACTTGCAGGCCCTGTTCTTGTGCAAAACACTTGCAGGTCCTGTTCTTGTGCAATACACTGGCAGGCCCTGTTCTTGTGTAAAACACTGGCAGGCCCTGTTCTTGTGCAAAACAATTGCAGGTCTTGTTCTTGTGCAAAACGCTTGCAGGCCCTGTTCTTGTGCAAAACACTTGCAGGTCCTGTTCTTGTGCAATACACTTGCAGGTCCTGTTCTTGTGCAAAATAGTTGCAAGCTCTGTTCTTGTTCAAAACACTTGCAGGCCCTGTTCTTGTGCAAAACACTTGAAGGCCCTGTTCTTGTTCAAAACACTTGCAGGCGCTATTCCTCTTGAAAATACTGGCAGGCCCTGTTGTGAAAAACACTTGGAGGCTCTCTTTTTGTTCAAAACACTTTCAGGCCCTGTTGTGAAAAACACTTTTAGGACCTGTTTTTGTGCAATACACTTTCAGACCCTGTTCTTGTGCAAAACACTTGCAGGCCCTGTTCTTGTTCAAAACACTTGAAGGCACTGTTCTTGTGTAAAACACATGCAAGTTCTGTTTTTGTGCAAAACACTGGCAGGCCCTGTTCTTGTGTAAAACACTGGCAGGCCCTGTTCTTGTGCAAAACAATTGCAGGTCTTGTTCTTGTGCAAAACGCTTGCAGGCCCTGTTCTTGTGCAAAACACTTGCAGGTCCTGTTCTTGTGCAATACACTTGCAGGTCCTGTTCTTGTGCAAAATAGTTGCAAGCTCTGTTCTTGTTCAAAACACTTGCAGGCCCTGTTCTTGTGCAAAACACTTGAAGGCCCTGTTCTTGTTCAAAACACTTGCAGGCGCTATTCCTCTTGAAAATACTGGCAGGCCCTGTTGTGAAAAACACTTGGAGGCTCTCTTTTTGTTCAAAACACTTTCAGGCCCTGTTGTGAAAAACACTTTTAGGACCTGTTTTTGTGCAATACACTTTCAGACCCTGTTTTTGTGCAATACACTTTCAGACCCTGTTCTTGTGCAAAATAGTTGCAAGTTCTGTTCTTGTTCAAAACACTGGCAGGCCCTGTTCTTGTGCAAAACACTTGAAGGCCCTGTTCTTGTTCAAAACACTTGCAGGCGCTATTCCTCTTGAAAATACTGGCAGGCCCTGTTGTGAAAAACACTTGGAGGCTCTCTTTTTGTTCAAAACACTTTCAGGCCCTGTTGTGAAAAACACTTTTAGGACCTGTTTTTGTGCAATACACTTTCAGGCCCTGTTGTGAAAAACACTTGTAGGTCCTGTTCTTGTGCAAAACACTTGCAGGCCCTGTTCTTGTTCAAAACACTTGAAGGCACTGTTCTTGTGTAAAACAGTGGCAGGCCCTGTTCTTGTGCAATACACTTCCAGGACCTGTTCTTGTGCAATACACTTTCAGACCCTGTTCTTGTGCAAAACACTTGCAGGATCTGTTCTTGTTCAAAACACTTGCAGGCTCTGTTCTTCTGCAATACACTTTCAGGCCCTGTTATTGTGCAAAACACTTGCAAGTTCTGTTTTTGTGCAAAACACATGCAAGTTCTATTTTTTTGCAAAACCCTGGCAGGCCCTGTTCTCGTGTAAAACACTGGCAGGCTCTGTTCTTGTGAAAAACACTTACAGCCATTTTGGTTGTGCAAAACACTCACAATCCCTGTTCCCCTTGAAAACACTTGCAGGCCTTGTTGTGCAAAACACTTGCAGGCCCTGTTCTTGTGTAAAACACTGGTAGGCCCTGTTGTTGTGCAAAACACTTGCAGGCCCTGTTCTTGTGCAAATCACTGGCAGGCCCTGTTCTTGTGTAAAACACATGCAAGTTCTGTTCTTGTTCAAAACACTTGCAGGTCCTGTCCTTGTACAAAACACTTGCAGGCTCTGTTCTTGTTCAAAACACTTGCAGCCCCTGTTCTTGTGCAAAACACTTGAAGGCCCTGTTCTTGTTCAAAACACTTGCAGGCGCTATTCCTCTTGAAAATACTGGCAGGCCCTGTTGTGAAAAACACTTGGAGGCTCTCTTTTTGTTCAAAACACTTTCAGGCCCTGTTGTGAAAAACACCTTTCGGACCTGTTTTTGTGCAATACACTTTCAGGCCCTGTTCTTGTGTAAAACAGTGGCAGGCCCTGTTCTTGTGCAAAACAATTGCAGGTCTTGTTCTTGTGCAAAACGCTTGCAGGCCCTGTTCTTGTGCAAAACACTTGCAGGTCCTGTTCTTGTGCAATACACTTGCAGGCTCTGTTCTTGTTCAAAACACTTGCAGCCCCTGTTCTTGTGCAAAACACTTGAAGGCCCTGTTCTTGTGCAAAACACATGCAAGTTCTGTTTTTGTGCAAAACACTGGCAGGCCCTGTTCTTGTGTAAAACAGTGGCAGGCCCTGTTCTTGTGCAAAACAATTGCAGGCTCTGTTCTTGTTCAAAACACTTGCAGGCCCTGTTCTTGTGCAAAACACTTGCAGGTCCTGTTCTTGTGCAATACACTGGCAGGCCCTGTTCCTGTGTAAAACACTGGCAGGCCCTGTTCTTGTGCAAAACAATTGCAGGTCTTGTTCTTGTGCAAAACGCTTGCAGGCCCTGTTCTTGTGCAAAACACTTGCAGGTCCTGTTCTTGTGCAATACACTTGCAGGTCCTGTTCTTGTGCAAAATAGTTGCAAGCTCTGTTCTTGTTCAAAACACTTGCAGGCCCTGTTCTTGTGCAAAACACTTGAAGGCCCGGTTCTTGTTCAAAACACTTGCAGGCGCTATTCCTCTTGAAAATACTGGCAGGCCGTGTTGTGAAAAACACTTGGAGGCTCTCTTTTTGTTCAAAACACTTTCAGGCCCTGTTGTTGTGAAAAACCCTTTTAGGACCTGTTCTTGTTGAATACACTTTCAGACCCTGTTCTTGTGCAAAACACTTGCAGGATCTGTTCTTGTTCAAAACACTTGCAGGTCCTGTTCTTGTGCAATACACTTTCAGACCCTGTTCTTGTGCAAAATAGTTGCAAGCTCTGTTCTTGTTCAAAACACTTGCAGGCCCTGTTCTTGTGCAAAACACTTGAAGGCCCTGTTCTTGTTCAAAACACTTGCAGGCCCTGTTGTGAAAAACACTTTTAGGACCTGTTTCTGTGCAATACACTTTCAGACCCTGTTCTTGTGCAAAAAAGTTGCAAGCTCTGTTTTTGTGCAAAACACTGGCAGACCCTGTTCTTGTGTAAAACACTGGCAGGCCCTGTTCTTGTGCAAAACACTGGGAGACCCTGTTCTTGTGTAAAACACTGGCAGGCCCTGTTCTTGTGCAAAACACTTGCAGGCCCTGTTCTTGTTCAAAACACTGGCAGGCCCTGTTTTTGTGCAATACACTTTCAGACCCTGTTCTTGTGCAAAATAGTTGCAAGCTCTGTTTTTGTTCAAAAGACTTGCAGGCTCTGTTCTTGTGCAAAACACTTGAAGCCATTTTGGTTGTGCAAAACACTCACAATCCCTGTTCCCCTTGAAAACACTTGCAGGCCTTGTTGTGCAAAACACTTGCAGGTCCTGTTCTTGTGCAAAACACTTGCAGGCACTGTTCCTCTGGAAAACATTTTCAGGCCATGTTCTTATGGAAAACACTTGTAGGTCCTGTTTTTGTGCAAAACACTTGCAGTCCCTGTTCTTGTTCAAAACACTTGAAGGCACTGTTCTTGTGTAAAACACTGGCAGGCCCTGTTGTTGTGCAAAACACTTCCAGGACCTGTTCATGTGCAATACACTTTCAGACCCTGTTCTTGTGCAAAACACTTGCAGGATCTGTTCTTGTTCAAAACACTGGCAGGCTCTGTTCTCGTGTAAAACACTGGCAGGCCCTGTTCTTGTGCAAAACACATGCAAGTTCTGTTCTTGTTCAAAACACTTGCAGGTCCTGTCCTTGTACAAAACACTTGCAAGCTCTGTTCTTGTTCAAAACACTTGCAGGCCCTGTTCTTGTGCAAAACACTTGAAGGCCCTGTTCTTGTTCAAAACACTTGCAGGCGCTATTCCTCTTGAAAATACTGGCAGGCCCTGTTGTGAAAAACACTTGGAGGCTCTCTTTTTGTTCAAAACACTTTCAGGCCCTGTTGTTGTGAAAAACACTTTTAGGACCTGTTCTTGTGCAATACACTTTCAGACCCTGTTCTTGTGCAAAACACTTGCAGGATCTGTTCTTGTTCAAAACACTTGCAGGCCCTGTTCTTGTGCAAAACACTTGCAAGTTCTGTTTTTGTGCAAAACACATGCAAGTTCTGTTTTTGTGCAAAACACTGGCAGGCCCTGTTCTTGTGTAAAACACTGGCAGGCCCTGTTCTTGTGTAAAACACTGGCAGGCCCTGTTCTTGTGCAAAACACATGCAAGTTCTGTTCTTGTTCAAAACACTTGCAGCCCCTGTTCTTGTGCAAAACACTTGAAGGCCCTGTTCTTGTTCAAAACACTTGCAGGCGCTATTCCTCTTGAAAATACTGGCAGGCCCTGTTGTGAAAAACACTTGGAGGCTCTCTTTTTGTTCAAAACACTTTCAGGCCCTGTTGTGAAAAACACTTTTAGGACCTGTTTCTGTGCAATACACTTTCAGACCCTGTTCTTGTGCAAAAAAGTTGCAAGCTCTGTTTTTGTGCAAAACACTGGCAGACCCTGTTCTTGTGTAAAACACTGGCAGGCCCTGTTCTTGTGCAAAACACTGGGAGACCCTGTTCTTGTGTAAAACACTGGCAGGACCTGTTCTTGTGCAAAACACTTGCAGGCCCTGTTCTTGTTCAAAATACTGGCAGGCCCTGTTTTTGTGCAATACACTTTCAGACCCTGTTCTTGTGCAAAATAGTTGCAAGCTCTGTTTTTGTTCAAAAGACTTGCAGGCTCTGTTCTTGTGCAAAACACTTGAAGCCATTTTGGTTGTGCAAAACACTCACAATCCCTGTTCCCCTTGAAAACACTTGCAGGCCTTGTTGTGCAAAACACTTGCAGGTCCTGTTCTTGTGCAAAACACTTGCAGGCACTGTTCCTCTGGAAAACATTTTCAGGCCATGTTCTTGTGGAAAACACTTGTAGGTCCTGTTTTTGTGCAAAACACTTGCAGTCCCTGTTCTTGTTCAAAACACTTGAAGGCACTGTTCTTGTGTAAAACACTGGCAGGCCCTGTTCTTGTGCAAAACACTGGCAGGCCCTGTTGTTGTGCAAAACACTTCCAGGACCTGTTCATGTGCAATACACTTTCAGACCCTGTTCTTGTGCAAAACACTTGCAGGATCTGTTCTTGTTCAAAACACTGGCAGGCTCTGTTCTCGTGTAAAACACTGGCAGGCCCTGTTCTTGTGCAAAACACATGCAAGTTCTGTTCTTGTTCAAAACACTTGCAGGTCCTGTCCTTGTACAAAACACTTGCAGGCTCTGTTCTTGTTCAAAACACTTGCAGCCCCTGTTCTTGTGCAAAACACTTGAAGGCCCTGTTCTTGTTCAAAACACTTGCAGGCGCTATTCCTCTTGAAAATACTGGCAGGCCCTGTTGTGAAAAACACTTGGAGGCTCTCTTTTTGTTCAAAACACTTTCAGGCCCTGTTGTGAAAAACACTTGGAGGCTCTCTTTTTGTTCAAAACACTTTCAGGCCCTGTTGTGAAAAACACCTTTAGGACCTGTTTTTGTGCAATACACTTTCAGGCCCTGTTATTGTGCAAAACACTTGCAGGCTCTGTTCTTGTGCAAAACACATGCAAGTTCTGTTTTTGTGCAAAACACTGGCAGGCCCTGTTCTTGTGTAAAACACTGGCAGGCCCTGTTCTTGTGCAAAACAATTGCAGGTCTTGTTCTTGTGCAAAACGCTTGCAGGCCCTGTTCTTGTGCAAAACACTTGCAGGTCCTGTTCTTGTGCAATACACTTGCAGTTCCTGTTCTTGTGCAAAATAGTTGCAAGCTCTGTTCTTGTTCAAAACACTTGCAGGCCCTGTTCTTCTGCAAAACACTTGAAGGCCCTGTTCTTGTTCAAAACACTTGCAGGCCCTGTTCTTGTGCAAAACACTTGCAAGTTCTGTTTTTGTGCAAAACACATGCAAGTTCTGTTTTTGTGCAAAACACTGGCAGGCCCTGTTCTTGTGTAAAAAACTGGCAGGCCCTGTTCTTGTGCAAAACACATGCAAGTTCTGTTCTTGTTCAAAACACTTGCAGGTCCTGTCCTTGTACAAAACACTTGCAGGCTCTGTTCTTGTTCAAAACACTTACAGCCCCTGTTCTTGTGCAAAACACTTGAAGGCCCTGTTCTTGTTCAAAACACTTGCAGGCGCTATTCCTCTTGAAAATACTGGCAGGCCCTGTTGTGAAAAACACTTGGAGGCTCTCTTTTTGTTCAAAACAATTTCAGGCCCTGTTGTGAAAAACACTTTTAGGACCTGTTTTTGTGCAATACACTTTCAGACCCTGTTCTTGTGCAAAAAAGTTGCAAGCTCTGTTTTTGTTCAAAAGACTTGCAGGCTCTGTTCTTGTGCAAAACACTTGAAGCCATTTTGGTTGTGCAAAACACTCACAATCCCTGTTCCCCTTGAAAACACTTGCAGGCCTTGTTGTGCAAAACACTTGCAGGTCCTGTTCTTGTGCAAAACACTTGCAGGCACTGTTCCTCTGGAAAACATTTTCAGGCCATGTTCTTGTGGAAAACACTTGTAGGTCCTGTTTTTGTGCAAAACACTTGCAGGCCCTGTTCTTGTTCAAAACACTTGAAGGCACTGTTCTTGTGTAAAACTCTGGCAGGCCCTGTTCTTGTGCAAAACACTGGCAGGCCCTGTTGTTGTGCAAAACACTTCCAGGACCTGTTCTTGTGCAATACACTTTCAGACCCTGTTCTTGTGCAAAACACTTGCAGGATCTGTTCTTGTTCAAAACACTGGCAGGCTCTGTTCTCGTGTAAAACACTGGCAGGCTCTGTTCTTGTGAAAAACACTTACAGCCATTTTGGTTGTGCAAAACACTCACAATCCCTGTTCCCCTTGAAAACACTTGCAGGCCCTGTTCTTGTGTAAAACACTGGTAGGCCCTGTTGTTGTGCAAAACACTTGCAGGTCCTGTTCTTGTGCAAAACACTTGGAGGCCCTGTTCTTGTGCAAAACACTTGCAGGCCCTGTTCTTGTGTAAAACACTGGCAGGCCCTGTTCTTGTGTAAAACACTGGCAGGCCCTGTTCTTGTGCAAAACACTGGCAGGCCCTGTTTTTGTGCAAAACACTTGCAGGCACTGTTCCTCTAGAAACCGTTTGCAGGTCCTGTTCTTGTGCAAAACACTTGCAGGCTCTGTTCTTGTTCAAAACACTTGCAGGCCCTGTTCTTGTGCAAAACACTTGAAGGCCCTGTTCTTGTTCAAAACACTTGCAGGCGCTATTCCTCTTGAAAATACTGGCAGGCCCTGTTGTGAAAAACACTTGGAGGCTCTCTTTTTGTTCAAAACACTTTCAGGCCCTGTTGTGAAAAACACTTTTAGGACCTGTTTTTGTGCAATACACTTTCAGACCCTGTTCTTGTGCAAAAAAGTTGCAAGCTCTGTTTTTGTGCAAAACACTTGCAGGCTCTGTTCTTGTTCAAAACACTTGAAGGCACTGTTCTTGTGTAAAACACTGGCAGGCCCTGTTCTTTTGCAAAACACTGGCAGGCCCTGTTCTTGTACAAAACACTTGCAGGCCCTGTTCTTGTGAAAAACACTTGCAGGACCTGTTCTTGTGCAATACACTTTCAGACCCTGTTCTTGTGCAAAACACTGGCAGGCCCTGTTTTTGTGCAAAACACTTGCAGGCACTGTTCCTCTAGAAAACGTTTGCAGGTCCTGTTCTTGTACAAAACACTTGAAGGCACTGTTCTTGTATAAAATACTTGCAGGCCCTGTTCTTGTGCAAAACACTGGCAGGCCCTGTTTTTGTGCAAAACACTTGCAGGCACTGTTCTTGTGGAAAACACTTGCAGCCATTTTTCATGTGCAAAACACTTGCAGGCCGTTTTCCTCTTGAAAATACTGGCAGGGATTGTTGTTGTCCAAAATAGTTGCAAGCTCTGATCTTGTTCAAAACACTTGCAGGCTCTGTTCTTGTGCAAAACACTTGCAGGCACTGTTCCTCTGGAAAACGTTTGCAGGCCCTGTTCTTGTGCAAAACACTTGCAGGCACTGTTCCTCTGGAAAACATTTGCAGGCCATGTTCTTGTGGAAAACAGTTGTAGGTCCTGTTCTTGTGCAAAACACTTGCAGGCCCTGTTCTTGTGCAAAACACTTGCAGGCCCTGTTCTTGTTCAAAACACTTGAAGGCACTGTTCTTGTGTAAAACACTGGCAGGCCCTGTTCTTGTGCAAAACACTTGCAGGCCCTGTTCTTGTGCAATACACTTTCAGGCCCTGTTCTTGTGCAAAATAGTTGCAAGCTTTGTTTTTGTTCAAAACACTTGCAGGCTCTGTTCTTCTGCAAAACACTCACAGTCCCTGTTCCACTTGAAAACAGTTGCAGGCCTTGTTGTGCAAAACACTTGCAGGCCCTGACTTGTGCAATACACTTTCAGACCCTGTTCTTGTGCAAAACACTTGCAGGCCATGTTCTTGTTCAAAGCACTTGAAGGCACTGTTCTTGTGTAAAACACTGGCAGGCCCTGTTCTTGTGCAAAACACTGGCAGGCCCTGTTTTTGTGCAAAACACTTGCAGGCACTGTTCCTCTAGAAAACGTTTGCAGGTCCTGTTCTTGTGCAAAACACTTTCAGAACCTGTTCTTGTGGAAAACACTTGCAGCCATTTTTCATGTGCAAAACACTTGCAGGCCGTTTTCCTCTTGAAAATACTGGCAGGGATTGTTGTTGTCCAAAAATAGTTGCAAGCTCTGATCTTGTTCAAAACACTTGCAGGCTCTGTTCTTCTGCAATACACTTTCAGGCCCTGTTATTGTGCAAAACACTTGCAAGTTCTGTTTTTGTGCAAAACACATGCAAGTTCTGTTTTTGTGCAAAACCCTGGCAGGCCCTGTTCTTGTGCAAAACACTTGCAGCCATTTTGGTTGTGCAAAACACTTGCAGGCCCTGTTCTTGTTCAAAACACTTGAAGGCACTGTTGTTGTGCAAAACACTTGCAGGACCTGTTCTTGTGCAATACACTTTCAGACCCTATTCCTCTTGAAAATACTGGCAGGCCGTGTTGTGAAAAACACTTGGAGGCTCTCTTTTTGTTCAAAACACTTTCAGGCCCTGTTGTTGTGAAAAACACTTTTAGGACCTGTTCTTGTCCAAAACACTTGCACGCCCTGTTCTTGTGCAAAACACTTGCAAGTTCTGTTTTTGTGCAAAACACATGCAAGTTCTGTTTTTGTGCAAAACACTGGCAGGCCCTGTTCTTGTGTAAAACACTGGCAGGCCCTGTTCTTGTGCAAAACACATGCAAGTTCTGTTCTTGTTCAAAACACTTGCAGGTCCTGTCCTTGTACAAAACACTTGCAGGCTCTGTTCTTGTTCAAAACACTGGCAGGCCCTGTTCTTGTGTAAAACACTGGCAGGCCCTGTTCTTGTGCAAAACACATGCAAGTTCTGTTCTTGTTCAAAACACTTGCAGGTCCTGTCCTTGTACAAAACACTTGCAGGCTCTGTTCTTTTGCAAAACACTGGCAGGCCCTGTTTTCGTGCAAAACACTTGCAGGCACTGTTCCTCTGGAAAACGTTTGCAGGCCCTGTTCTTGTGCAAAACACTTGCAGGCACTGTTCCTCTGGAAAACATTTGCAGGCCATGTTCTTGTGGAAAACACTTGTAGGTCCTGTTCTTGTGCAAAACACTTGCAGGCCCTGTTCTTGTGCAAAACACTGGCAGGCCCTGTTGTTGTGCAAAACACTTGCTTGTCCTGTTCTTGTTCAAACCACTTGCAGGCCCTGTTCTTCTATTAAACACTTGCAGGCCCTATTCCTCTTGAAAATACTGGCAGACCTGTTCTTGTTCAAAACACTTGGAGGCTCTCTTTTTGTTCAAAACACTTTCAGGCCCTGTTGTTGTGAAAAACACTTTTAGGACCTGTTCTTGTGCAATACACTTTCAGACCCTGTTCTTGTGCAAAACACTTGCAGGATCTGTTCTTGTGCAAAACACTGGCAGGCCCTGTTCTTGTGCAAAACACATGCAAGTTCTGTTCTTGTTCAAAACACTTGCAGGTCCTGTCCTTGTACAAAACACTTGCAGGCTCTGTTCTTGTTCAAAACACTTGCAGGCCCTGTTCTTGTGCAAAACACTTGAAGGCCCTGTTCTTGTGCAAAACACTGGCAGGCCCTGTTTTTGTGCAAAACACTTGCAGGCACTGTTCCTCTAGAAACCGTTTGCAGGTCCTGTTCTTGTGCAAAACACTTGCAGGCTCTGTTCTTGTTCAAAACACTTGCAGGCCCTGTTCTTGTGCAAAACACTTGAAGGCCCTGTTCTTGTTCAAAACACTTGCAGGCGCTATTCCTCTTGAAAATACTGGCAGGCCCTGTTGTGCAAAACACTTGCAGGCACTGTTCCTCTGGAAAACGTTTGCAGGCCCTGTTCTTGTGCAAAACACTTGCAGGCCCTGTTCTTGTGCAAAACACTGGCAGGCCCTGTTGTTGTGCAAAACACTTGCTTGTCCTGTTCTTGTTCAAACCACTTGCAGGCCCTGTTCTTCTATTAAACACTTGCAGGCCCTATTCCTCTTGAAAATACTGGCAGACCTGTTCTTGTTCAAAACACTTGGAGGCTCTCTTTTTGTTCAAAACACTTTCAGGCCCTGTTGTTGTGGAAAACACTTTTAGGACCTGTTCTTGTGCAATACACTTTCAGACCCTGTTCTTGTGCAAAACACTTGCAGGATCTGTTCTTGTGCAAAACACTGGCAGGCCCTGTTCTTGTGCAAAACACATGCAAGTTCTGTTCTTGTTCAAAACACTTGCAGGTCCTGTCCTTGTACAAAACACTTGCAGGCTCTGTTCTTGTTCAAAACACTTGCAGGCCCTGTTCTTGTGCAAAACACTTGAAGGCCCTGTTCTTGTGCAAAACACTGGCAGGCCCTGTTTTTGTGCAAAACACTTGCAGGCACTGTTCCTCTAGAAACCGTTTGCAGGTCCTGTTCTTGTGCAAAACACTTGCAGGCTCTGTTCTTGTTCAAAACACTTGCAGGCCCTGTTCTTGTGCAAAACACTTGAAGGCCCTGTTCTTGTTCAAAACACTTGCAGGCGCTATTCCTCTTGAAAATACTGGCAGGCCCTGTTGTGCAAAACACTTGCAGGCACTGTTCCTCTGGAAAACGTTTGCAGGCCCTGTTCTTGTGCAAAACACTTGCAGGCACTGTTCCTCTGGAAAACATTTGCAGGCCATGTTCTTGTGGAAAACAGTTGTAGGTCCTGTTCTTGTGCAAAACACTTGCAGGCCCTGTTCTTGTGCAAAACACATGCAAGTTCTGTTCTTGTTCAAAACACTTGCAGGTCCTGTCCTTGTACAAAACACTTGCAGGCTCTGTTCTTGTTCAAAACACTTGCAGGCCCTGTTCTTGTGCAAAACACTTGAAGGCCCTGTTCTTGTGCAAAACACTGGCAGGCCCTGTTTTTGTGCAAAACACTTGCAGGCACTGTTCCTCTAGAAACCGTTTGCAGGTCCTGTTCTTGTGCAAAACACTTGCAGGCTCTGTTCTTGTTCAAAACACTTGCAGGCCCTGTTCTTGTGCAAAACACTTGAAGGCCCTGTTCTTGTTCAAAACACTTGCAGGCGCTATTCCTCTTGAAAATACTGGCAGGCCCTGTTGTGAAAAACACTTGGAGGCTCTCTTTTTGTTCAAAACACTTTCAGGCCCTGTTGTGAAAAACACTTTTAGGACCTGTTTTTGTGCAATACACTTTCAGACCCTGTTCTTGTGCAAAAAAGTTGCAAGCTCTGTTTTTGTGCAAAACACTTGCAGGCTCTGTTCTTGTTCAAAACACTTGCAAGTTCTGTTTTTGTGGAAAACACATGCAAGTTCTGTTTTTGTGCAAAACACTGGCAGACCCTGTTCTTGTGTAAAACACTGGCAGGCCCTGTTCTTGTGCAAAACACATGCAAGTTATGTTCTTGTTCAAAACACTTGCAGGTCCTGTCCTTGTACAAAACACTTGCAGGCTCTGTTCTTGTTCAAAACACTTGCAGGCCCTGTTCTTGTGCAAAACACTTGAAGGCCCTGTTCTTGTGCAAAACACTGGCAGGCCCTGTTTTTGTGCAAAACACTTGCAGGCACTGTTCCTCTAGAAACCGTTTGCAGGTCCTGTTCTTGTGCAAAACACTTGCAGGCTCTGTTCTTGTTCTTGTTTTCCTCTTGAAAATACTGGCAGGGATTGTTGTTGTCCAAAATAGTTGCAAGCTCTGATCTTGTTCAAAACACTTGCAGGCTCTGTTCTTGTGCAAAACACTTGCAGGCACTGTTCCTCTGGAAAACGTTTGCAGGCCCTGTTCTTGTGCAAAACACTTGCAGGCACTGTTCCTCTGGAAAACATTTGCAGGCCATGTTCTTGTGGAAAACAGTTGTAGGTCCTGTTCTTGTGCAAAACACTGGCAGGCCCTGTTCTTGTGCAAAACACATGCAAGTTCTGTTCTTGTTCAAAACACTTGCAGGTCCTGTCCTTGTACAAAACACTTGCAGGCTCTGTTCTTGTTCAAAACACTTGCAGGCCCTGTTCTTGTGCAAAACACTTGAAGGCCCTGTTCTTGTGCAAAACACTGGCAGGCCCTGTTTTTGTGCAAAACACTTGCAGGCACTGTTCCTCTAGAAACCGTTTGCAGGTCCTGTTCTTGTGCAAAACACTTGCAGGCTCTGTTCTTGTTCAAAACACTTGCAGGCCCTGTTCTTGTGCAAAACACTTGAAGGCCCTGTTCTTGTTCAAAACACTTGCAGGCGCTATTCCTCTTGAAAATACTGGCAGGCCCTGTTGTGAAAAACACTTGGAGGCTCTCTTTTTGTTCAAAACACTTTCAGGCCCTGTTGTGAAAAACACTTTTAGGACCTGTTTTTGTGCAATACACTTTCAGACCCTGTTCTTGTGCAAAAAAGTTGCAAGCTCTGTTTTTGTGCAAAACACTTGCAGGCTCTGTTCTTGTTCAAAACACTTGCAAGTTCTGTTTTTGTGGAAAACACATGCAAGTTCTGTTTTTGTGCAAAACACTGGCAGACCCTGTTCTTGTGTAAAACACTGGCAGGCCCTGTTCTTGTGCAAAACACATGCAAGTTATGTTCTTGTTCAAAACACTTGCAGGTCCTGTCCTTGTACAAAACACTTGCAGGCTCTGTTCTTGTTCAAAACACTTGCAGGCCCTGTTCTTGTGCAAAACACTTGAAGGCCCTGTTCTTGTGCAAAACACTGGCAGGCCCTGTTTTTGTGCAAAACACTTGCAGGCACTGTTCCTCTAGAAACCGTTTGCAGGTCCTGTTCTTGTGCAAAACACTTGCAGGCTCTGTTCTTGTTCAAAACACTTGCAGGCCCTGTTCTTGTGCAAAACACTTGAAGGCCCTGTTCTTGTTCAAACACTTGCAGGCGCTATTCCTCTTGAAAATACTGGCAGGCCCTGTTGTGAAAAACACTTGGAGGCTCTCTTTTTGTTCAAAACACTTTCAGGCCCTGTTGTGAAAAACACTTTTAGGACCTGTTTTTGTGCAATACACTTTCAGACCCTGTTCTTGTGCAAAAAAGTTGCAAGCTCTGTTTTTGTGCAAAACACTTGCAGGCTCTGTTCTTGTTCAAAACACTTGAAGGCACTGTTCTTGTGTAAAACACTGGCAGGCCCTGTTCTTTTGCAAAACACTGGCAGGCCCTGTTCTTTTACAAAACACTTGCAGGCCCTGTTCTTGTGAAAAACACTTGCAGGACCTGTTCTTGTGCAATACACTTTCAGACCCTGTTCTTGTGCAAAACACTGGCAGGCCCTGTTTTTGTGCAAAACACTTGCAGGCACTGTTCCTCTAGAAAACGTTTGCAGGTCCTGTTCTTGTACAAAACACTTGAAGGCACTGTTCTTGTATAAAATACTGGCAGGCCCTGTTCTTGTGCAAAACACTGGCAGGCCCTGTTTTTGTGCAAAACACTTGCAGGCACTGTTCTTGTGGAAAACACTTGCAGCCATTTTTCATGTGCAAAACACTTGCAGGCCGTTTTCCTCTTGAAAATACTGGCAGGGATTGTTGTTGTCCAAAATAGTTGCAAGCTCTGATCTTGTTCAAAACACTTGCAGGCTCTGTTCTTGTGCAAAACACTTGCAGGCACTGTTCCTCTGGAAAACGTTTGCAGGCCCTGTTCTTGTGCAAAACACTTGCAGGCACTGTTCCTCTGGAAAACATTTGCAGGCCATGTTCTTGTGGAAAACAGTTGTAGGTCCTGTTCTTGTGCAAAACACTTGCAGGCCCTGTTCTTGTGCAAAACACTTGCAGGCCCTGTTCTTGTTCAAAACACTTGAAGGCACTGTTCTTGTGTAAAACACTGGCAGGCCCTGTTCTTGTGCAAAACACTTGCAGGCCCTGTTCTTGTGCAATACACTTTCAGGCCCTGTTCTTGTGCAAAATAGTTGCAAGCTTTGTTTTTGTTCAAAACACTTGCAGGCTCTGTTCTTCTGCAAAACACTCACAGTCCCTGTTCCACTTGAAAACAGTTGCAGGCCTTGTTGTGCAAAACACTTGCAGGCCCTGACTTGTGCAATACACTTTCAGACCCTGTTCTTGTGCAAAACACTTGCAGGCCATGTTCTTGTTCAAAGCACTTGAAGGCACTGTTCTTGTGTAAAACACTGGCAGGCCCTGTTCTTGTGCAAAACACTGGCAGGCCCTGTTTTTGTGCAAAACACTTGCAGGCACTGTTCCTCTAGAAAACGTTTGCAGGTCCTGTTCTTGTGCAAAACACTTTCAGAACCTGTTCTTGTGGAAAACACTTGCAGCCATTTTTCATGTGCAAAACACTTGCAGGCCGTTTTCCTCTTGAAAATACTGGCAGGGATTGTTGTTGTCCAAAAATAGTTGCAAGCTCTGATCTTGTTCAAAACACTTGCAGGCTCTGTTCTTCTGCAATACACTTTCAGGCCCTGTTATTGTGCAAAACACTTGCAAGTTCTGTTTTTGTGCAAAACACATGCAAGTTCTGTTTATGTGCAAAACCCTGGCAGGCCCTGTTCTTGTGCAAAACACTCACAGTCCCTGTTCCACTTGAAAACAGTTGCAGGCCTTGTTGTGCAAAACACTTGCAGGCCCTGACTTGTGCAATACACTTTCAGACCCTGTTCTTGTGCAAAACACTTGCAGGCCATGTTCTTGTTCAAAGCACTTGAAGGCACTGTTCTTGTGTAAAACACTGGCAGGCCCTGTTCTTGTGCAAAACACTGGCAGGCCCTGTTTTTGTGCAAAACACTTGCAGGCACTGTTCCTCTAGAAAACGTTTGCAGGTCCTGTTCTTGTACAAAACACTTGAAGGCACTGTTCTTGTATAAAATACTGGCAGGCCCTGTTCTTGTGCAAAACACTGGCAGGCCCTGTTTTTGTGCAAAACACTTGCAGGCACTGTTCTTGTGGAAAACACTTGCAGCCATTTTTCATGTGCAAAACACTTGCAGGCCGTTTTCCTCTTGAAAATACTGGCAGGCCCTGTTCTTGTGCAAAACACATGCAAGTTCTGTTCTTGTTCAAAACACTTGCAGGTCCTGTCCTTGTACAAAACACTTGCAGGCTCTGTTCTTGTTCAAAACACTTGCAGGCCCTGTTCTTGTGCAAAACACTTGAAGGCCCTGTTCTTGTGCAAAACACTGGCAGGCCCTGTTTTTGTGCAAAACACTTGCAGGCACTGTTCCTCTAGAAACCGTTTGCAGGTCCTGTTCTTGTGCAAAACACTTGCAGGCTCTGTTCTTGTTCAAAACACTTGCAGGCCCTGTTCTTGTGCAAAACACTTGAAGGCCCTGTTCTTGTTCAAACACTTGCAGGCGCTATTCCTCTTGAAAATACTGGCAGGCCCTGTTGTGAAAAACACTTGGAGGCTCTCTTTTTGTTCAAAACACTTTCAGGCCCTGTTGTGAAAAACACTTTTAGGACCTGTTTTTGTGCAATACACTTTCAGACCCTGTTCTTGTGCAAAAAAGTTGCAAGCTCTGTTTTTGTGCAAAACACTTGCAGGCTCTGTTCTTGTTCAAAACACTTGAAGGCACTGTTCTTGTGTAAAACACTGGCAGGCCCTGTTCTTTTGCAAAACACTGGCAGGCCCTGTTCTTTTACAAAACACTTGCAGGCCCTGTTCTTGTGAAAAACACTTGCAGGACCTGTTCTTGTGCAATACACTTTCAGACCCTGTTCTTGTGCAAAACACTGGCAGGCCCTGTTTTTGTGCAAAACACTTGCAGGCACTGTTCCTCTAGAAAACGTTTGCAGGTCCTGTTCTTGTACAAAACACTTGAAGGCACTGTTCTTGTATAAAATACTGGCAGGCCCTGTTCTTGTGCAAAACACTGGCAGGCCCTGTTTTTGTGCAAAACACTTGCAGGCACTGTTCTTGTGGAAAACACTTGCAGCCATTTTTCATGTGCAAAACACTTGCAGGCCGTTTTCCTCTTGAAAATACTGGCAGGGATTGTTGTTGTCCAAAATAGTTGCAAGCTCTGATCTTGTTCAAAACACTTGCAGGCTCTGTTCTTGTGCAAAACACTTGCAGGCACTGTTCCTCTGGAAAACGTTTGCAGGCCCTGTTCTTGTGCAAAACACTTGCAGGCACTGTTCCTCTGGAAAACATTTGCAGGCCATGTTCTTGTGGAAAACAGTTGTAGGTCCTGTTCTTGTGCAAAACACTTGCAGGCCCTGTTCTTGTGCAAAACACTTGCAGGCCCTGTTCTTGTTCAAAACACTTGAAGGCACTGTTCTTGTGTAAAACACTGGCAGGCCCTGTTCTTGTGCAAAACACTTGCAGGCCCTGTTCTTGTGCAATACACTTTCAGGCCCTGTTCTTGTGCAAAATAGTTGCAAGCTTTGTTTTTGTTCAAAACACTTGCAGGCTCTGTTCTTCTGCAAAACACTCACAGTCCCTGTTCCACTTGAAAACAGTTGCAGGCCTTGTTGTGCAAAACACTTGCAGGCCCTGACTTGTGCAATACACTTTCAGACCCTGTTCTTGTGCAAAACACTTGCAGGCCATGTTCTTGTTCAAAGCACTTGAAGGCACTGTTCTTGTGTAAAACACTGGCAGGCCCTGTTCTTGTGCAAAACACTGGCAGGCCCTGTTTTTGTGCAAAACACTTGCAGGCACTGTTCCTCTAGAAAACGTTTGCAGGTCCTGTTCTTGTGCAAAACACTTTCAGAACCTGTTCTTGTGGAAAACACTTGCAGCCATTTTTCATGTGCAAAACACTTGCAGGCCGTTTTCCTCTTGAAAATACTGGCAGGGATTGTTGTTGTCCAAAAATAGTTGCAAGCTCTGATCTTGTTCAAAACACTTGCAGGCTCTGTTCTTCTGCAATACACTTTCAGGCCCTGTTATTGTGCAAAACACTTGCAAGTTCTGTTTTTGTGCAAAACACATGCAAGTTCTGTTTATGTGCAAAACCCTGGCAGGCCCTGTTCTTGTGCAAAACACTCACAGTCCCTGTTCCACTTGAAAACAGTTGCAGGCCTTGTTGTGCAAAACACTTGCAGGCCCTGACTTGTGCAATACACTTTCAGACCCTGTTCTTGTGCAAAACACTTGCAGGCCATGTTCTTGTTCAAAGCACTTGAAGGCACTGTTCTTGTGTAAAACACTGGCAGGCCCTGTTCTTGTGCAAAACACTGGCAGGCCCTGTTTTTGTGCAAAACACTTGCAGGCACTGTTCCTCTAGAAAACGTTTGCAGGTCCTGTTCTTGTACAAAACACTTGAAGGCACTGTTCTTGTATAAAATACTGGCAGGCCCTGTTCTTGTGCAAAACACTGGCAGGCCCTGTTTTTGTGCAAAACACTTGCAGGCACTGTTCTTGTGGAAAACACTTGCAGCCATTTTTCATGTGCAAAACACTTGCAGGCCGTTTTCCTCTTGAAAATACTGGCAGGGATTGTTGTTGTCCAAAATAGTTGCAAGCTCTGATCTTGTTCAAAACACTTGCAGGCTCTGTTCTTGTGCAAAACACTTGCAGGCACTGTTCCTCTGGAAAACGTTTGCAGGCCCTGTTCTTGTGCAAAACACTTGCAGGCACTGTTCCTCTGGAAAACATTTGCAGGCCATGTTCTTGTGGAAAACAGTTGTAGGTCCTGTTCTTGTGCAAAACACTTGCAGGCCCTGTTCTTGTGCAAAACACTTGCAGGCCCTGTTCTTGTTCAAAACACTTGAAGGCACTGTTCTTGTGTAAAACACTGGCAGGCCCTGTTCTTGTGCAAAACACTTGCAGGCCCTGTTCTTGTGCAATACACTTTCAGGCCCTGTTCTTGTGCAAAATAGTTGCAAGCTTTGTTTTTGTTCAAAACACTTGCAGGCTCTGTTCTTCTGCAAAACACTCACAGTCCCTGTTCCACTTGAAAACAGTTGCAGGCCTTGTTGTGCAAAACACTTGCAGGCCCTGACTTGTGCAATACACTTTCAGACCCTGTTATTGTGCAAAACACTTGCAAGTTCTGTTTTTGTGCAAAACACATGCAAGTTCTGTTTTTGTGCAAAACCCTGGCAGGCCCTGTTCTTGTGCAAAACACTTGCAGCCATTTTGGTTGTGCAAAACACTTGCAGGACCTGTTCTTGTTCAAAACACTTGAAGGCACTGTTGTTGTGCAAAACACTTGCAGGACCTGTTCTTGTGCAATACACTTTCAGACCCTATTCCTCTTGAAAATACTGGCAGGCCGTGTTGTGAAAAACACTTGGAGGCTCTCTTTTTGTTCAAAACATTTTCAGGCCCTGTTGTTGTGAAAAACACTTTTAGGACCTGTTCTTGTCCAAAACACTTGCAGGCCCTGTTCTTGTGCAAAACACTTGCAAGTTCTGTTTTTGTGCAAAACACATGCAAGTTCTGTTTTTGTGCAAAACACTGGCAGGCCCTGTTCTTGTGTAAAACACTGGCAGGCCCTGTTCTTGTGCAAAACACATGCAAGTTCTGTTCTTGTTCAAAACACTTGCAGGTCCTGTCCTTGTACAAAACACTTGCAGGCTCTGTTCTTGTTCAAAACACTGGCAGGCCCTGTTCTTGTGTAAAACACTGGCAGGCCCTGTTCTTGTGCAAAACACATGCAAGTTCTGTTCTTGTTCAAAACACTTGCAGGTCCTGTCCTTGTACAAAACACTTGCAGGCTCTGTTCTTTTGCAAAACACTGGCAGGCCCTGTTTTCGTGCAAAACACTTGCAGGCACTGTTCCTCTGGAAAACGTTTGCAGGCCCTGTTCTTGTGCAAAACACTTGCAGGCACTGTTCCTCTGGAAAACATTTGCAGGCCATGTTCTTGTGGAAAACACTTGTAGGTCCTGTTCTTGTGCAAAACACTTGCAGGCCCTGTTCTTGTGCAAAACACTGGCAGGCCCTGTTGTTGTGCAAAACACTTGCTTGTCCTGTTCTTGTTCAAACCACTTGCAGGCCCTGTTCTTCTATTAAACACTTGCAGGCCCTATTCCTCTTGAAAATACTGGCAGACCTGTTCTTGTTCAAAACACTTGGAGGCTCTCTTTTTGTTCAAAACACTTGCAGGCACTGTTCCTCTGGAAAACACTTGCAAGTTCTGTTTTTGTGCAAAACACATGCAAGTTCTGTTTTTGTGCAAAACACTTGCAGGTCCTGTCCTTGTACAAAACACTTGCAGGATCTGTTCTTGTTCAAAACACTTGCAGCCCCTGTTCTTGTGCAAAACACTTGAAGGCCCTGTTCTTGTTCAAAACACTTGCAGGCGCTATTCCTCTTGAAAATACTGGCAGGCCCTGTTGTGAAAAACACTTGGAGGCTCTCTTTTTGTTCAAAACACTTTCAGGCCCTGTTGTGAAAAACACTTTTAGGACCTGTTTTTGTGCAATACACTTTCAGACCCTGTTCTTGTGCAAAAAAGTTGCAAGCTCTGTTTTTGTGCAAAACACTTGCAGGCTCTGTTCTTGTTCAAAACACTTGCAAGTTCTGTTTTTGTGGAAAACACATGCAAGTTCTGTTTTTGTGCAAAACACTGGCAGACCCTGTTCTTGTGTAAAACACTGGCAGGCCCTGTTCTTGTGCAAAACACATGCAAGTTCTGTTCTTGTTCAAAACACTTGCAGGTCCTGTCCTTGTACAAAACACTTGCAGGCTCTGTTCTTGTTCAAAACACTTGCAGGCCCTGTTCTTGTGCAAAACACTTGAAGGCCCTGTTCTTGTGCAAAACACTGGCAGGCCCTGTTTTTGTGCAAAACACTTGCAGGCACTGTTCCTCTAGAAACCGTTTGCAGGTCCTGTTCTTGTGCAAAACACTTGCAGGCTCTGTTCTTGTTCAAAACACTTGCAGGCCCTGTTCTTGTGCAAAACACTTGAAGGCCCTGTTCTTGTTCAAAACACTTGCAGGCGCTATTCCTCTTGAAAATACTGGCAGGCCCTGTTGTGAAAAACACTTGGAGGCTCTCTTTTTGTTCAAAACACTTTCAGGCCCTGTTGTGAAAAACACTTTTAGGACCTGTTTTTGTGCAATACACTTTCAGACCCTGTTCTTGTGCAAAAAAGTTGCAAGCTCTGTTTTTGTGCAAAACACTTGCAGGCTCTGTTCTTGTTCAAAACACTTGCAAGTTCTGTTTTTGTGGAAAACACATGCAAGTTCTGTTTTTGTGCAAAACACTGGCAGACCCTGTTCTTGTGTAAAACACTGGCAGGCCCTGTTCTTGTGCAAAACACATGCAAGTTCTGTTCTTGTTCAAAACACTTGCAGGTCCTGTCCTTGTACAAAACACTTGCAGGCTCTGTTCTTGTTCAAAACACTTGCAGGCCCTGTTCTTGTGCAAAACACTTGAAGGCCCTGTTCTTGTGCAAAACACTGGCAGGCCCTGTTTTTGTGCAAAACACTTGCAGGCACTGTTCCTCTAGAAACCGTTTGCAGGTCCTGTTCTTGTGCAAAACACTTGCAGGCTCTGTTCTTGTTCAAAACACTTGCAGGCCCTGTTCTTGTGCAAAACACTTGAAGGCCCTGTTCTTGTTCAAAACACTTGCAGGCGCTATTCCTCTTGAAAATACTGGCAGGCCCTGTTGTGAAAAACACTTGGAGGCTCTCTTTTTGTTCAAAACACTTTCAGGCCCTGTTGTGAAAAACACTTTTAGGACCTGTTTTTGTGCAATACACTTTCAGACCCTGTTCTTGTGCAAAAAAGTTGCAAGCTCTGTTTTTGTGCAAAACACTTGCAGGCTCTGTTCTTGTTCAAAACACTTGAAGGCACTGTTCTTGTGTAAAACACTGGCAGGCCCTGTTCTTTTGCAAAACACTGGCAGGCCCTGTTCTTGTACAAAACACTTGCAGGCCCTGTTCTTGTGAAAAACACTTGCAGGACCTGTTCTTGTGCAATACACTTTCAGACCCTGTTCTTGTGCAAAACACTGGCAGGCCCTGTTTTTGTGCAAAACACTTGCAGGCACTGTTCCTCTAGAAAACGTTTGCAGGTCCTGTTCTTGTACAAAACACTTGAAGGCACTGTTCTTGTATAAAATACTGGCAGGCCCTGTTCTTGTGCAAAACACTGGCAGGCCCTGTTTTTGTGCAAAACACTTGCAGGCACTGTTCTTGTGGAAAACACTTGCAGCCATTTTTCATGTGCAAAACACTTGCAGGCCGTTTTCCTCTTGAAAATACTGGCAGGGATTGTTGTTGTCCAAAATAGTTGCAAGCTCTGATCTTGTTCAAAACACTTGCAGGCTCTGTTCTTGTGCAAAACACTTGCAGGCACTGTTCCTCTGGAAAACGTTTGCAGGCCCTGTTCTTGTGCAAAACACTTGCAGGCACTGTTCCTCTGGAAAACATTTGCAGGCCATGTTCTTGTGGAAAACAGTTGTAGGTCCTGTTCTTGTGCAAAACACTTGCAGGCCCTGTTCTTGTGCAAAACACTTGCAGGCCCTGTTCTTGTTCAAAACACTTGAAGGCCCTGTTCTTGTGTAAAACACTGGCAGGCCCTGTTCTTGTGCAAAACACATGCAAGTTCTGTTCTTGTTCAAAACACTTGCAGGTCCTGTCCTTGTACAAAACACTTGCAGGCTCTGTTCTTGTTCAAAACACTGGCAGGCCCTGTTCTTGTGTAAAACACTGGCAGGCCCTGTTCTTGTGCAAAACACATGCAAGTTCTGTTCTTGTTCAAAACACTTGCAGGTCCTGTCCTTGTACAAAACACTTGCAGGCCCTGTTCTTGTGCAAAACACTTGCAGGCGCTATTCCTCTTGAAAATACTGGCAGGCCCTGTTGTGAAAAACACTTGGAGGCTCTCTTTTTGTTCAAAACACTTTCAGGCCCTGTTGTGAAAAACACTTTTAGGACCTGTTTTTGTGCAATACACTTTCAGACCCTGTTCTTGTGCAAAAAAGTTGCAAGCTCTGTTTTTGTGCAAAACACTTGCAGGCTCTGTTCTTGTTCAAAACACTTGCAAGTTCTGTTTTTGTGGAAAACACATGCAAGTTCTGTTTTTGTGCAAAACACTGGCAGACCCTGTTCTTGTGTAAAACACTGGCAGGCCCTGTTCTTGTGCAAAACACATGCAAGTTCTGTTCTTGTTCAAAACACTTGCAGGTCCTGTCCTTGTACAAAACACTTGCAGGCTCTGTTCTTGTTCAAAACACTTGCAGGCCCTGTTCTTGTGCAAAACACTTGAAGGCCCTGTTCTTGTGCAAAACACTGGCAGGCCCTGTTTTTGTGCAAAACACTTGCAGGCACTGTTCCTCTAGAAACCGTTTGCAGGTCCTGTTCTTGTGCAAAACACTTGCAGGCTCTGTTCTTGTTCAAAACACTTGCAGGCCCTGTTCTTGTGCAAAACACTTGAAGGCCCTGTTCTTGTTCAAAACACTTGCAGGCGCTATTCCTCTTGAAAATACTGGCAGGCCCTGTTGTGAAAAACACTTGGAGGCTCTCTTTTTGTTCAAAACACTTTCAGGCCCTGTTGTGAAAAACACTTTTAGGACCTGTTTTTGTGCAATACACTTTCAGACCCTGTTCTTGTGCAAAAAAGTTGCAAGCTCTGTTTTTGTGCAAAACACTTGCAGGCTCTGTTCTTGTTCAAAACACTTGAAGGCACTGTTCTTGTGTAAAACACTGGCAGGCCCTGTTCTTTTGCAAAACACTGGCAGGCCCTGTTCTTGTACAAAACACTTGCAGGCCCTGTTCTTGTGAAAAACACTTGCAGGACCTGTTCTTGTGCAATACACTTTCAGACCCTGTTCTTGTGCAAAACACTGGCAGGCCCTGTTTTTGTGCAAAACACTTGCAGGCACTGTTCCTCTAGAAAACGTTTGCAGGTCCTGTTCTTGTACAAAACACTTGAAGGCACTGTTCTTGTATAAAATACTGGCAGGCCCTGTTCTTGTGCAAAACACTGGCAGGCCCTGTTTTTGTGCAAAACACTTGCAGGCACTGTTCTTGTGGAAAACACTTGCAGCCATTTTTCATGTGCAAAACACTTGCAGGCCGTTTTCCTCTTGAAAATACTGGCAGGGATTGTTGTTGTCCAAAATAGTTGCAAGCTCTGATCTTGTTCAAAACACTTGCAGGCTCTGTTCTTGTGCAAAACACTTGCAGGCACTGTTCCTCTGGAAAACGTTTGCAGGCCCTGTTCTTGTGCAAAACACTTGCAGGCACTGTTCCTCTGGAAAACATTTGCAGGCCATGTTCTTGTGGAAAACAGTTGTAGGTCCTGTTCTTGTGCAAAACACTTGCAGGCCCTGTTCTTGTGCAAAACACTTGCAGGCCCTGTTCTTGTTCAAAACACTTGAAGGCCCTGTTCTTGTGTAAAACACTGGCAGGCCCTGTTCTTGTGCAAAACACATGCAAGTTCTGTTCTTGTTCAAAACACTTGCAGGTCCTGTCCTTGTACAAAACACTTGCAGGCTCTGTTCTTGTTCAAAACACTGGCAGGCCCTGTTCTTGTGTAAAACACTGGCAGGCCCTGTTCTTGTGCAAAACACATGCAAGTTCTGTTCTTGTTCAAAACACTTGCAGGTCCTGTCCTTGTACAAAACACTTGCAGGCTCTGTTCTTTTGCAAAACACTGGCAGGCCCTGTTTTCGTGCAAAACACTTGCAGGCACTGTTCCTCTGGAAAACGTTTGCAGGCCCTGTTCTTGTGCAAAACACTTGCAGGCACTGTTCCTCTGGAAAACATTTGCAGGCCATGTTCTTGTGGAAAACACTTGTAGGTCCTGTTCTTGTGCAAAACACTTGCAGGCCCTGTTCTTGTGCAAAACACTGGCAGGCCCTGTTGTTGTGCAAAACACTTGCTTGTCCTGTTCTTGTTCAAACCACTTGCAGGCCCTGTTCTTCTATTAAACACTTGCAGGCCCTATTCCTCTTGAAAATACTGGCAGACCTGTTCTTGTTCAAAACACTTGGAGGCTCTCTTTTTGTTCAAAACACTTTCAGGCCCTGTTGTTGTGAAAAACACTTTTAGGACCTCTTCTTGTGCAATACACTTTCAGACCCTGTTCTTGTGCAAAACACTTGCAGGATCTGTTCTTGTGCAAAACACTTGCAAGTTCTGTTTTTGTGCAAAACACATGCAAGTTCTGTTTTTGTGCAAAACAGTTGCAGGTCCTGTCCTTGTACAAAACACTTGCAGGATCTGTTCTTGTTCAAAACACTTGCAGGCCCTGTTCTTGTGCAAAACACTTGAAGGCCCTGTTCTTGTGCAAAACACTGGCAGGCCCTGTTTTTGTGCAAAACACTTGCAGGCACTGTTCCTCTAGAAACCGTTTGCAGGTCCTGTTCTTGTGCAAAACACTTGCAGGCTCTGTTCTTGTTCAAAACACTTGCAGGCCCTGTTCTTGTGCAAAACACTTGAAGGCCCTGTTCTTGTTCAAAACACTTGCAGGCGCTATTCCTCTTGAAAATACTGGCAGGCCCTGTTGTGAAAAACACTTGGAGGCTCTCTTTTTGTTCAAAACACTTTCAGGCCCTGTTGTGAAAAACACTTTTAGGACCTGTTTTTGTGCAATACACTTTCAGACCCTGTTCTTGTGCAAAAAAGTTGCAAGCTCTGTTTTTGTGCAAAACACTTGCAGGCTCTGTTCTTGTTCAAAACACTTGAAGGCACTGTTCTTGTGTAAAACACTGGCAGGCCCTGTTCTTTTGCAAAACACTGGCAGGCCCTGTTCTTGTACAAAACACTTGCAGGCCCTGTTCTTGTGAAAAACACTTGCAGGACCTGTTCTTGTGCAATACACTTTCAGACCCTGTTCTTGTGCAAAACACTGGCAGGCCCTGTTTTTGTGCAAAACACTTGCAGGCACTGTTCCTCTAGAAAACGTTTGCAGGTCCTGTTCTTGTACAAAACACTTGAAGGCACTGTTCTTGTATAAAATACTGGCAGGCCCTGTTCTTGTGCAAAACACTGGCAGGCCCTGTTTTTGTGCAAAACACTTGCAGGCACTGTTCTTGTGGAAAACACTTGCAGCCATTTTTCATGTGCAAAACACTTGCAGGCCGTTTTCCTCTTGAAAATACTGGCAGGGATTGTTGTTGTCCAAAATAGTTGCAAGCTCTGATCTTGTTCAAAACACTTGCAGGCTCTGTTCTTGTGCAAAACACTTGCAGGCACTGTTCCTCTGGAAAACGTTTGCAGGCCCTGTTCTTGTGCAAAACACTTGCAGGCACTGTTCCTCTGGAAAACATTTGCAGGCCATGTTCTTGTGGAAAACAGTTGTAGGTCCTGTTCTTGTGCAAAACACTTGCAGGCCCTGTTCTTGTGCAAAACACTTGCAGGCCCTGTTCTTGTTCAAAACACTTGAAGGCCCTGTTCTTGTGTAAAACACTGGCAGGCCCTGTTCTTGTGCAAAACACATGCAAGTTCTGTTCTTGTTCAAAACACTTGCAGGTCCTGTCCTTGTACAAAACACTTGCAGGCTCTGTTCTTGTTCAAAACACTGGCAGGCCCTGTTCTTGTGTAAAACACTGGCAGGCCCTGTTCTTGTGCAAAACACATGCAAGTTCTGTTCTTGTTCAAAACACTTGCAGGTCCTGTCCTTGTACAAAACACTTGCAGGCTCTGTTCTTTTGCAAAACACTGGCAGGCCCTGTTTTCGTGCAAAACACTTGCAGGCACTGTTCCTCTGGAAAACGTTTGCAGGCCCTGTTCTTGTGCAAAACACTTGCAGGCACTGTTCCTCTGGAAAACATTTGCAGGCCATGTTCTTGTGGAAAACACTTGTAGGTCCTGTTCTTGTGCAAAACACTTGCAGGCCCTGTTCTTGTGCAAAACACTGGCAGGCCCTGTTGTTGTGCAAAACACTTGCTTGTCCTGTTCTTGTTCAAACCACTTGCAGGCCCTGTTCTTCTATTAAACACTTGCAGGCCCTATTCCTCTTGAAAATACTGGCAGACCTGTTCTTGTTCAAAACACTTGGAGGCTCTCTTTTTGTTCAAAACACTTTCAGGCCCTGTTGTTGTGAAAAACACTTTTAGGACCTGTTCTTGTGCAATACACTTTCAGACCCTGTTCTTGTGCAAAACACTGGCAGGCCCTGTTTTTGTGCAAAACACTTGCAGGCACTGTTCCTCTAGAAACCGTTTGCAGGTCCTGTTCTTGTGCAAAACACTTGCAGGATCTGTTCTTGTTCAAAACACTTGCAGCCCCTGTTCTTGTGCAAAACACTTGAAGGCCCTGTTCTTGTTCAAAACACTTGCAGGCGCTATTCCTCTTGAAAATACTGGCAGGCCCTGTTGTGAAAAACACTTGGAGGCTCTCTTTTTGTTCAAAACACTTTCAGGCCCTGTTGTGAAAAACACTTTTAGGACCTGTTTTTGTGCAATACACTTTCAGACCCTGTTCTTGTGCAAAAAAGTTGCAAGCTCTGTTTTTGTGCAAAACACTTGCAGGCTCTGTTCTTGTTCAAAACACTTGCAAGTTCTGTTTTTGTGGAAAACACATGCAAGTTCTGTTTTTGTGCAAAACACTGGCAGACCCTGTTCTTGTGTAAAACACTGGCAGGCCCTGTTCTTGTGCAAAACACATGCAAGTTCTGTTCTTGTTCAAAACACTTGCAGGTCCTGTCCTTGTACAAAACACTTGCAGGCTCTGTTCTTGTTCAAAACACTTGCAGGCCCTGTTCTTGTGCAAAACACTTGAAGGCCCTGTTCTTGTGCAAAACACTGGCAGGCCCTGTTCTTGTGCAAAACACTTGCAGGCTCTGTTCTTGTTCAAAACACTTGCAGGCCCTGTTCTTGTGCAAAACACTTGAAGGCCCTGTTCTTGTTCAAAACACTTGCAGGCGCTATTCCTCTTGAAAATACTGGCAGGCCCTGTTGTGAAAAACACTTGGAGGCTCTCTTTTTGTTCAAAACACTTTCAGGCCCTGTTGTGAAAAACACTTTTAGGACCTGTTTTTGTGCAATACACTTTCAGACCCTGTTCTTGTGCAAAAAAGTTGCAAGCTCTGTTTTTGTGCAAAACACTTGCAGGCTCTGTTCTTGTTCAAAACACTTGAAGGCACTGTTCTTGTGTAAAACACTGGCAGGCCCTGTTCTTTTGCAAAACACTGGCAGGCCCTGTTCTTGTACAAAACACTTGCAGGCCCTGTTCTTGTGAAAAACACTTGCAGGACCTGTTCTTGTGCAATACACTTTCAGACCCTGTTCTTGTGCAAAACACTGGCAGCCCCTGTTCTTGTGCAAAACACTTGAAGGCCCTGTTCTTGTTCAAAACACTTGCAGGCGCTATTCCTCTTGAAAATACTGGCAGGCCCTGTTGTGAAAAACACTTGGAGGCTCTCTTTTTGTTCAAAACACTTTCAGGCCCTGTTGTGAAAAACACTTTTAGGACCTGTTTTTGTGCAATACACTTTCAGACCCTGTTCTTGTGCAAAAAAGTTGCAAGCTCTGTTTTTGTGCAAAACACTTGCAGGCTCTGTTCTTGTTCAAAACACTTGCAAGTTCTGTTTTTGTGGAAAACACATGCAAGTTCTGTTTTTGTGCAAAACACTGGCAGACCCTGTTCTTGTGTAAAACACTGGCAGGCCCTGTTCTTGTGCAAAACACATGCAAGTTCTGTTCTTGTTCAAAACACTTGCAGGTCCTGTCCTTGTACAAAACACTTGCAGGCTCTGTTCTTGTTCAAAACACTTGCAGGCCCTGTTCTTGTGCAAAACACTTGAAGGCCCTGTTCTTGTGCAAAACACTGGCAGGCCCTGTTTTTGTGCAAAACACTTGCAGGCACTGTTCCTCTAGAAACCGTTTGCAGGTCCTGTTCTTGTGCAAAACACTTGCAGGCTCTGTTCTTGTTCAAAACACTTGCAGGCCCTGTTCTTGTGCAAAACACTTGAAGGCCCTGTTCTTGTTCAAAACACTTGCAGGCGCTATTCCTCTTGAAAATACTGGCAGGCCCTGTTGTGAAAAACACTTGGAGGCTCTCTTTTTGTTCAAAACACTTTCAGGCCCTGTTGTGAAAAACACTTTTAGGACCTGTTTTTGTGCAATACACTTTCAGACCCTGTTCTTGTGCAAAAAAGTTGCAAGCTCTGTTTTTGTGCAAAACACTTGCAGGCTCTGTTCTTGTTCAAAACACTTGAAGGCACTGTTCTTGTGTAAAACACTGGCAGGCCCTGTTCTTTTGCAAAACACTGGCAGGCCCTGTTCTTGTACAAAACACTTGCAGGCCCTGTTCTTGTGAAAAACACTTGCAGGACCTGTTCTTGTGCAATACACTTTCAGACCCTGTTCTTGTGCAAAACACTGGCAGCCCCTGTTCTTGTGCAAAACACTTGAAGGCCCTGTTCTTGTTCAAAACACTTGCAGGCGCTATTCCTCTTGAAAATACTGGCAGGCCCTGTTGTGAAAAACACTTGGAGGCTCTCTTTTTGTTCAAAACACTTTCAGGCCCTGTTGTGAAAAACACTTTTAGGACCTGTTTTTGTGCAATACACTTTCAGACCCTGTTCTTGTGCAAAAAAGTTGCAAGCTCTGTTTTTGTGCAAAACACTTGCAGGCTCTGTTCTTGTTCAAAACACTTGCAAGTTCTGTTTTTGTGGAAAACACATGCAAGTTCTGTTTTTGTGCAAAACACTGGCAGACCCTGTTCTTGTGTAAAACACTGGCAGGCCCTGTTCTTGTGCAAAACACATGCAAGTTCTGTTCTTGTTCAAAACACTTGCAGGTCCTGTCCTTGTACAAAACACTTGCAGGCTCTGTTCTTGTTCAAAACACTTGCAGGCCCTGTTCTTGTGCAAAACACTTGAAGGCCCTGTTCTTGTGCAAAACACTGGCAGGCCCTGTTTTTGTGCAAAACACTTGCAGGCACTGTTCCTCTAGAAACCGTTTGCAGGTCCTGTTCTTGTGCAAAACACTTGCAGGCTCTGTTCTTGTTCAAAACACTTGCAGGCCCTGTTCTTGTGCAAAACACTTGAAGGCCCTGTTCTTGTTCAAAACACTTGCAGGCGCTATTCCTCTTGAAAATACTGGCAGGCCCTGTTGTGAAAAACACTTGGAGGCTCTCTTTTTGTTCAAAACACTTTCAGGCCCTGTTGTGAAAAACACTTTTAGGACCTGTTTTTGTGCAATACACTTTCAGACCCTGTTCTTGTGCAAAAAAGTTGCAAGCTCTGTTTTTGTGCAAAACACTTGCAGGCTCTGTTCTTGTTCAAAACACTTGAAGGCACTGTTCTTGTGTAAAACACTGGCAGGCCCTGTTCTTTTGCAAAACACTGGCAGGCCCTGTTCTTGTACAAAACACTTGCAGGCCCTGTTCTTGTGAAAAACACTTGCAGGACCTGTTCTTGTGCAATACACTTTCAGACCCTGTTCTTGTGCAAAACACTGGCAGGCCCTGTTTTTGTGCAAAACACTTGCAGGCACTGTTCCTCTAGAAAACGTTTGCAGGTCCTGTTCTTGTACAAAACACTTGAAGGCACTGTTCTTGTATAAAATACTGGCAGGCCCTGTTCTTGTGCAAAACACTGGCAGGCCCTGTTTTTGTGCAAAACACTTGCAGGCACTGTTCTTGTGGAAAACACTTGCAGCCATTTTTCATGTGCAAAACACTTGCAGGCCGTTTTCCTCTTGAAAATACTGGCAGGGATTGTTGTTGTCCAAAATAGTTGCAAGCTCTGATCTTGTTCAAAACACTTGCAGGCTCTGTTCTTGTGCAAAACACTTGCAGGCACTGTTCCTCTGGAAAACGTTTGCAGGCCCTGTTCTTGTGCAAAACACTTGCAGGCACTGTTCCTCTGGAAAACATTTGCAGGCCATGTTCTTGTGGAAAACAGTTGTAGGTCCTGTTCTTGTGCAAAACACTTGCAGGCCCTGTTCTTGTGCAAAACACTTGCAGGCCCTGTTCTTGTTCAAAACACTTGAAGGCCCTGTTCTTGTGCAATACACTTTCAGGCCCTGTTCTTGTGCAAAATAGTTGCAAGCTTTGTTTTTGTTCAAAACACTTGCAGGCTCTGTTCTTCTGCAAAACACTCACAGTCCCTGTTCCACTTGAAAACAGTTGCAGGTCTTGTTGTGCAAAACACTTGCAGGCCCTGACTTGTGCAATACACTTTCAGACCCTGTTCTTGTGCAAAACACTTGCAGGCCATGTTCTTGTTCAAAGCACTTGAAGGCACTGTTCTTGTGTAAAACACTGGCAGGCCCTGTTCTTGTGCAAAACACTGGCAGGCCCTGTTTTTGTGCAAAACACTTGCAGGCACTGTTCCTCTAGAAAACGTTTGCAGGTCCTGTTCTTGTGCAAAACACTTTCAGAACCTGTTCTTGTGGAAAACACTTGCAGCCATTTTTCATGTGCAAAACACTTGCAGGCCGTTTTCCTCTTGAAAATACTGGCAGGGATTGTTGTTGTCCAAAAATAGTTGCAAGCTCTGATCTTGTTCAAAACACTTGCAGGCTCTGTTCTTCTGCAATACACTTTCAGGCCCTGTTATTGTGCAAAACACTTGCAAGTTCTGTTTTTGTGCAAAACACATGCAAGTTCTGTTTTTGTGCAAAACCCTGGCAGGCCCTGTTCTTGTGCAAAACACTTGCAGCCATTTTGGTTGTGCAAAACACTCACAATCCCTGTTCCCCTTGAAAACACTTGCAGGCCTTGTTGTGCAAAACACTTGCAGGTCCTGTTCTTGTGCAAAACACTTGCAGGCACTGTTCCTCTGGAAAACATTTTCAGGCCATGTTCTTGTGGAAAACACTTGTAGGTCCTGTTCTTGTGCAAAACACTTGCAGGCCCTGTTCTTGTTCAAAACACTTGAAGGCACTGTTGTTGTGCAAAACACTTGCAGGACCTGTTCTTGTGCAATACACTTTCAGACCCTATTCCTCTTGAAAATACTGGCAGGCCGTGTTGTGAAAAACACTTGGAGGCTCTCTTTTTGTTCAAAACACTTTCAGGCCCTGTTGTTGTGAAAAACACTTTTAGGACCTGTTCTTGTCCAAAACACTTGCAGGCCCTGTTCTTGTGCAAAACACTTGCAAGTTCTGTTTTTGTGCAAAACACATGCAAGTTCTGTTTTTGTGCAAAACACTGGCAGGCCCTGTTCTTGTGTAAAACACTGGCAGGCCCTGTTCTTGTGCAAAACACATGCAAGTTCTGTTCTTGTTCAAAACACTTGCAGGTCCTGTCCTTGTACAAAACACTTGCAGGCTCTGTTCTTGTTCAAAACACTTGCAGCCCCTGTTCTTGTGCAAAACACTTGAAGGCCCTGTTCTTGTTCAAAACACTTGCAGGCGCTATTCCTCTTGAAAATACTGGCAGGCCCTTTTGTGAAAAACACTTGGAGTCTCTCTTTTTGTTCAAAACACTTTCAGGCCCTGTTGTGAAAAACACTTTTAGGACCTGTTTTTGTGCAATACACTTTCAGACCCTGTTCTTGTGCAAAAAAGTTGCAAGCTCTGTTTTTGTGCAAAACACTTGCAGGCTCTGTTCTTGTTCAAAACACTTGCAAGTTCTGTTTTTGTGCAAAACACTGGCAGACCCTGTTTGTTGCAATATTTTCAGGATCAGACTCAGTAATTAAAGTAAGAATAGTATGTGTTGCAATATTTTCAGGATCAGACTCAATAATTAAAGTAAGAATAGTATGTTTAAATAAAGCTCTGTTTAATCACAGATGGCATTCTATATTCACTGAATATTCACAAATAGAAGCACTGAAAAATGGCATACAGCTCCTTATATATACAAGGGGAGGAGCTAGATATGGGAGTGGTTAGACATACATACATTAAGCAATGGAAATAAGTTAACTCTTGATATACTGTATAGATACTATTTACATGATGGAGAATAAAGCATTTACTTGTGACAAATCCCCCTCTAAATGCTGATTCGACATATGACAATAATTACATTCAGATTCAGAACAATATAAACCTTGTAGCTTGGTAGTTAAGTATTTGTGTTGTTTAGAAGGTAAAGGTTTTGTCAAGATGTCAGCTATTTGCTCTGATGTTTCACAATGAATAGCTTTAATAAATCCGTCTTGTGATAATTGCCTTACATGTTTGAATTTTATATCTATATGTCTAGATCGCTGTCCAATAGCATCAGATCTAGATATTTCGATGGCAGCTTTGTTATCTTCATGTATGATATAAGGCAATGAAGGTTTTTTCCAAATATTAGACAATAAATCATTAAACCATACTAGGTTATTTGATGCTTTAGACAGACAGACATATTCTGCCTCAGTAGTTGATGTAGCTACCAAATCTTGTTTACCAGTGTACCAGTAAACTGGGCAGCCGTTAAGGAAAAATATATAGCCAGATGTACTTTTTCTACAAGTGACATCACCAGCCCAATCTGCATCTGCATAACATGTGAGGATGGGTTCATTTGTATTACTGGGTTCTAATAACAAGCAGAAGTCTAAGCTATTTTTTAAGTATCTTAATATCCTCTTGACAGCTTCCCAATGGTATGATAATGGTTTACTGACATGTCTGGATAATAAGTTAAGGGGTAAAGCAATATCAGGTCTAGTCCAGTTAGAGATATAGAGAAGAGAGCCGATAACAGACCTATACAATGTGTTATCTTTAAATTCTGGAGATGACTCATCAGTGTTTCTTAGAAAATCAGTCTGCATGGGAGTATCACATGGTTTGGCATCATTTAGGTTACATTTGTTTAAGAGTTCTATAATTTTATCCCTTTGGGAAAGTTTGAATCCCTTCTTTGTTTTGCTGATTTGAACACCAAGATATTTGTTTACTTTCCCTAATGATTTTAAGGAAAAGTGTTCATTGAGTTTTGTTACAAAAGTTTCTCTCCTTTTTGTATCTTTGCCTATATATAGAATATCATCAACATAAATCAATACAAATTCTGGAGAATCACCTTCACTCTTAACAAAGAAACAATAGTCAGCAGTAGTGGCAACAAAGTTCATAGTTTTAAGTACTTTGACTAAACATTCATACCATCGCTTGCCAGATTGTTTCAATCCGTATAGACTTTTGTTTAATAGCCATATATCATTTTTGTTTGTATATTGACTATGAGGAGCTCTTACATATATATCTTTATCTAATTTGGCATGTAAATATGCAGTTTGTATATCATATTGAAATACCTCGAGATTAAGTGCTGATGCTATAACTAGAGCTGTTTTAACACTCTCAGTTCTTACAGTAGGAGAGTAAGTGTCTGTATAATCCTCAGGATATCTTTGAGCATAACCTTGTGCGACTAGTCTGGCTTTATACAGTGTGTTACCTCCTTCCAAATTTTTAATTTTATATATCCACCTGGTACCAATAATAGTCTTATCCCTTGGGGCTTGTGTGGGTGTAAAAACATTCAATTCTTGTAAGCTATTCATCTCCTTGGTCATTGCTGATTCCCACTTTTCTCTTTCTTTGGGGGGAAGTTTCAGCACTTCTTCATAAGTGTTTGGTGTTACTATTTCTCCATTCATACACATTACATAATCTTTGTATTTATTAGGCACCTGATTTCTGTTACTTCTGGTTGTTCTCACTGGTATACTATCATTGTCATGCAAATACCTTGCTTCCTTTTTTGTTACTGAATCAGTTTTTATTTTGTGTTGACTATTCGTCCATGTTCTAACTTTGTTTTTGCGTGTGCTGTTATTGTTTTTCTTTTCAATATTCTCATTTTGATGTTCAGTGTCTGAATTGGTGTTTGGGAATATTTCATTAAGGTGTATTTTGGACCAATTGGCCTGTTCATGAAATACTGCTGTTCTTGAAATTATGAATCTGTTATTGTTATCAATAAATCTGTATCCTTTTGTGCCTGTTTCGTATCCCATGAATTTAAGTCTTCTGGATACGTTTTCACCTTTACGCCTTAATTGTTTAGGTATATGTACGTCTGCAGTGACTCCAAATATATGCATGTGTGTTAACTTAGGTTTCCTACCGTACATCACTTCATATGGTGTTTTATTCACTATGCTGGACCAAGTCCTATTTTGGGTGTAATTGGAAAATTGTAAAGCTTCTGACCAGAATTGTTTACCTAAACCAGCATCTTCTAATGTGGATCTAATCATGGTTTGTAGTGTTGAGTTCTTTCTCTCTGCCACTCCGTTCTGGAATGCAGAGAAAGGACTAGATGTGTAATGCAACATCCCTTTATCTTTTAGCCATCGTGAGAATTCGTTTGACATGAACTCACATCCTCTATCTGTCATAATTTGTTTTATTCTAATGTTGTGTTGTGTCTCTATGCGTTTGTAAAATTCTTTGAATTTCTGAAATGTTTCATCCTTATGTCTTAATGTGTAGACAAACCCATAACGACTATAGTCATCCACAATGGTTAGAAAATAGCATTTTTTATATGTGATTGATGGTGTCAATGGACCAACTAAGTCCATGTGTACTAATTCAAAGATTTGTTTGGTTGACCTGGTTGATTTTTTGGGCCTGGGGCTAGTTTTGAGTTTTGTGGATTTACACACTGAGCATTCTAGATAGTTTTTACAGTTTTTTATTTTAACACCATCAGCATGTTCAATCATTTTTTGTACTACAGGAAAACTAGCATGTCCTAATTTTCTATGTAAGATATGGGCACATTCATCATGAATAGGTTTGCCTATATTAGGTCTTTTATCATTGGATGAGTTTTTGTTGTTATGAACTACCTCATGTTCCTCATTATCACTATTACTGTTTTCTTCGTTATTTATGTCATTGTCATCCTCTATGTTGGAATCAATATTGTGTAAACATCTTTCATTTGTTATTAAGTAAGGTAAGCCTCCTTTTATAATGACAGTACCTACGCTTGTTTCATTTTTCTTTAAAGCTGCATTCCCTTTTGAAAAGACTATGTTTATGTCAGATTCTCTGCTTAGTTTTATTGCACTAAGTATGTTATGAGGTATTTCAGGTATTAACAATACCCCCTCTATTTTTCCTAGGCCAGGTAAGATTATATTTCCTCTACCTATGACTTGGACCTTCTCTTGATTAGCTACTTTGATTATAAATTTATCTTCAACAAACGAAGATAATATATTTTTGTTGTGTGTAGTGTGATTTGTTGCACCAGAGTCAATGAGCCAATCGTTATCTTCTGGTCTATGTATGTTGTTGTTGTTGTGTTTGTTCAGTCCATTCAATGAACCAGATTTTCTATCTCTTGAATCATCTCTACCCCCTCTATGTTCCTTATAGATGGGTGGACTTCTATATCTATGTCTGTCAGTGGATGACTGTCTGTTGTGATATCTATCTCTATGATCTGTCCTATGTTTATCTCTGAGGAATTTAGGACAATCTCTTCTATTATGCTCCTTGGACCCACAATTATGGCATTTGATTGGTTCATGGTATCTTTCTTGAAATGCCATTTTCTTATATTGCTTATGCTCTATGTGATTATTATAACGATTTCTTCTCGAATTGTCTTCAGCTATCAACCTATTAGAAAGGTTTTCTATGGATAAATACCCTAAATTGATTGTGTCTAAATGGGATATATAATTATTCCAAGATGGGTCTAATGAATTGATAATAACACTTTTCATTGTTTGATCTGAAATTATTTCTCCTCTTAGTTGTAATTCTGCTCTGACTTTGTTTAAGTATATTAAATGTTCACTTATGGTGACCCCAGATTTTAACCTGGCTGAAAAGAAATCCTTAGACATTCTTGTTGTAGTGGCTACACTATCACTGTGAAACAGCTTAAACATGTATTGAACAATTTCTGATACAGTTAGATTTGACTTAATACTATGATACATAGCAGGAGATATACTGGATATTAGTAAGAAAAATGCTCTATGGTGTAGGCAGTCCAATCTTAAAGTCCAAGGTCTTTTTGGAGGGTTAGTAATGAAAAACAATAAATTTTCTTTCATAAAGACAACTTGGAGCTGTTGGCACCACTCTTGTAAATTAACACCATCTACCCTCAGTTTTGGGAAATCATTGGGTAAATTCCCAATGTTGTTAGCTCCATTACTTACAACTGGAGGAAGTCCATGGTCTTCTAAGTGTTGGTAACCGCAGAATGGCATGGGGATGCTAGCGACGACTTTAAATGGCAGTCTCTGTCTTTCTCTTGCTTCGAAGCTGTCTGTGTAGCTTTGCACATGCGCATTGTCCATTTCGCTCCTGAAGTCATGGTGAAAGGTTCTCGTCGCTGCAGCTCCCTCGCATTGTTCTTCTTCGGAAGACTCGGTCTCTGGTTCAGCCTTGGGAGTCCTGGTGGCGATGGGAGTCCTTTTATTGAGAGCGCTGGTCTCTGGAATTGTTTGCGGCGTAGGTTGGTATCTGCAGGGCTCTCTGGGTTCAGGCGTCGATGCTTTCGCTGTCTGCATAGAGGCGTGCGATCTTCGGGAAGTTCGTTTACTCATTGTTCTTCCTTTTGTTTTTTTACTGCAGTTTTTCACTGATTCTTTAGTTATTTTCAATTTTGACCCAAAAGTTGCAAAAAGCGTTTTCATTGCAGACTCTACTTGATTTTCTATTGATTCTTCTTCAGTCTCTGTGTCAGACTCTTCTGATGTATGGATCTTTTCTCTTTTGTTTTTTGCATCAAGTAAGTCCTTTCGCGCCAGATATTTTGAATCTTGTCTTCTGATTGGCTCTTCATCGCTTAGACTGAAGGTTCGTTGAAACCAAGATGGCTGCCATTCAAAATTTTGCGCGGGACCGTTGTTCTTCTCCTTTGTTGCATTTTTGTCTGTAGACAAATCGCTCACCTTTTTTGAGTCTTTATTTTCATCTGTAACGATGTGCTTTTCTCTCGCTGCTCCGCTTTTTTTCAGTAAGTCTTGGAGGTTCGCGATGAGGTTTTCATCGTTCTTTTGATCTTTTAAAAGTTTTAGTATTTCTGACCTGAGTTTGTTATTTTCTATTTCGTTTTCTTTTTGATCATTGTTCTCATCTATTATTTCTTCGTTGTCTGTAGTACAGTCTTCAGATTCTCTCGATATTTCAGTTGCGTATTCATCAATTATTTCTTGTTCTGCTTCCATTTCTTTAGTATATGCCCTGGTGTTGGGTCTTATTTTTTTGCTTTTTGATTTTTCTCTCTCAGACATTGTTGAATTTTTTATTGAGTCAATTAACCATCCTCTGCTACCAAATTGTTGCAATATTTTCAGGATCAGACTCAATAATTAAAGTAAGAATAGTATGTTTAAATAAAGCTCTGTTTAATCACAGATGGCATTCTATATTCACTGAATATTCACAAATAGAAGCACTGAAAAATGGCATACAGCTCCTTATATTTACAAGGGGAGGAGCTAGATATGGGAGTGGTTAGACATACATACATTAAGCAATGGAAATAAGTTAACTCTTGATATACTGTACAGATACTATTTACATGATGGAGAATAAAGCATTTACTTGTGACACTGTTCTTGTGTAAAACACTGGCAGGCCCTGTTCTTGTGCAAAACACATGCAAGTTCTGTTCTTGTTCAAAACACTTGCAGGTCCTGTCCTTGTACAAAACACTTGCAGGCTCTGTTCTTGTTCAAAACACTTGCAGGCCCTGTTCTTGTGCAAAACACTTGAAGGCCCTGTTCTTGTTCAAAACACTTGCAGGCGCTATTCCTCTTGAAAATACTGGCAGGCCCTGTTGTGAAAAACACTTGGAGGCTCTCTTTTTGTTCAAAACACTTTCAGGCCCTGTTGTGAAAAACACTTTTAGGACCTGTTTTTGTGCAATACACTTTCAGACCCTGTTCTTGTGCAAAAAAGTTGCAAGCTCTGTTCTTGTTCAAAACACTGGCAGGCCCTGTTGTTGTGCAAAACACTTGCAGGACCTGTTCTTGTGCAAAACACTGGCAGGCCCTGTTTTCGTGCAAAACACTTGCAGGCACTGTTCCTCTGGAAAACGTTTGCAGGCCCTGTTCTTGTGCAAAACACTTGCAGGCACTGTTCCTCTGGAAAACATTTGCAGGCCATGTTCTTGTGCAAAACACTTGCAGGCCCTGTTCTTGTTCAAAACACTTGCTTGTCCTGTTCTTGTTCAAACCACTTGCAGGCCCTGTTCTTCTATTAAACACTTGCAGGCCCTATTCCTCTTGAAAATACTGGCAGGCCGTGTTGTGAAAAACACTTGGAGGCTCTCTTTTTGTTCAAAACACTTTCAGGCCCTGTTGTTGTGAAAAACACTTTTAGGACCTGTTCTTGTGCAATACACTTTCAGACCCTGTTCTTGTGCAAAATAGTTGCAAACTCTGTTCTTGTGCAAAACACTTGCAGGCTCTGTTCTTGTGGAAAACACTTGCAGCCATTTTTCATGTGCAAAACACTTGTAGGCCGTTTTCCTCTTGAAAATACTGGCAGGGCTTGTTCTTGTTCAAAACACTTGCAGGCACTGTTCTTGTGTAAAACACTGGCAGGCCCTGTTGTTGTGCAAAACACTTGCAGGTCCTGTTCTTGTGCAAAACACTTGCAGGCCTTGTTGTGCAAAACACTTGCAGGCCCTGACTTGTGCAATACACTTTCAGACCCTATTCTTGTGCAAAACACTTGCAGGCCCTGTTCTTGTACAAAACACTTGCTGGACCTGTTTTTGTGCAATACACTTTCAGACCCTGTTCTTGTGCAAAATAGTTGCAAGCTCTGTTTTTGTTCAAAACACTTGCAGGCTCTGTTCTTGTGCAAAACACTTGCAGGTCCTGTTCTTGTGCAAAACACTTGCAGGCCCTGTTCTTGTGCAAAACACTTGCAGGTCCTGTTCTTGTGCAAAATAGTTCCAAGCTCTGTTCTTGTTCAAAACACTTGCAGGCACTGTTCTTGTGTAAAACACTGGCAGGCCCTGTTGTTGTGCAAAACACTTGCAGGTCCTGTTCTTGTGCAAAACACTTGCAGGCCTTGTTGTGCAAAACACTTGCAGGCCCTGTTTTTGTACAAAACACTTGCAGGCACTGTTCCTCTAGAAAACATTTGCAGGTCCTGTTCTTGTGCAAAACACTTTCAGACCCTGTTCTTGTGCAAAACACTTGCAGGATCTGTTCTTGTTCAAAACACTTGCAGGCCTTGTTCTTGTGCAAAACACTTGCAAGTTCTGTTTTTGTGCAAAACACATGCAAGTTCTGTTTTTGTGCAAAACACTGGCAGGCCCTGTTCTTGTGTAAAACACTGGCAGGCCCTGTTCTTGTGCAAAACACATGCAAGTTCTGTTCTTGTTCAAAACACTTGCAGGTCCTGTCCTTGTACAAAACACTTGCAGGCTCTGTTCTTGTTCAAAACACTTGCAGGCCCTGTTCTTGTGCAAAACACTTGCAGGCGCTATTCCTCTTGAAAATACTGGCAGGCCCTGTTGTGAAAAACACTTGGAGGCTCTCTTTTTGTTCAAAACACTTTCAGGCCCTGTTGTGAAAAACACTTTTAGGACCTGTTTTTGTGCAATACACTTTCAGACCCTGTTCTTGTGCAAAACACTTGCAGGCCGTTTTCCTCTTGAAAATACTGGCAGGGATTGTTGTTGTCCAAAATAGTTGCAAGCTCTGATCTTGTTCAAAACACTTGCAGGCTCTGTTCTTGTGCAATATACTTTCAGGCCCTGTTCTTGTGCAAAATAGTTGCAAGCTCTGTTTTTGTTCAAAACACTTGCAGGCTCTGTTCTTGTGCAAAACACTTGCAGCCATTTTGGTTGTGCAAAACACTCACAGTCCCTGTTCCACTTGAAAACAGTTGTAGGCCTTGTTGTGCAAAACACTTGCAGGCCCTGACTTGTGCAATACACTTTCAGACCCTGTTCTTGTGCAAAACACTTGCAGGCCATGTTCTTGTTCAAAGCACTTGAAGGCACTGTTCTTGTGTAAAACACTGGCAGGCCCTGTTCTTGTGCAAAACACTTGCAGGCACTGTTCCTCTAGAAAACGTTTGCAGGCCCTGTTTTCATGCAAAACACTTGCAGGCCCTGTTCTTGTGCAAAACACTGGCAGGCCCTGTTTTCATGCAAAACACTTGCAGGCACTGTTCTTGTACAAAACACTTGCAGGCCCTGTTGTTGTGAAAAACACTTGCAGGACCTGTTCTTGTGCAATACACTTTCAGACTCTGTTCTTGTGCAAAATAGTTGCAAGCTCTGTTCTTGTTCAAACCTAAGGTGACCAGACGTCCCACTTTTGGCGGGACAGTCCCGCTTTTGAGCAATTTGTTGCGCGTCCCGCGGCGTTTTAAAAAAGTCCCGATTTTTCATTCTGCCTCCTGGTTCCCGGCTGCCTCCTGAATCCCCGCTGATGGCTAGAGGGAAAAAACCTGTTTAAACTCTTGCCGCGGGGCTTCAAAGGGCCGCCCTACGTTAATTAGCTCGGCTTCCCCCTCTCAGCTGATTTGCACAGGGCTCTGCTCTTGCTAAATTGCTCAGTTTTTTTTTCCTCTTTGTGCAAACCAAGCTCAAAACGAAACTGAAAGTAAAACAGGCTGTTGGCTTTGCGGTTTGCTTGCAACGTTGGAAAATTAGGCAGCAGATTTATTTTCCTTTTCCTCACCAAAAAAGGTAAGTGCAAACAATGGAAAATTATTTAGGGCAAAAGAGGAGAGTTCAAGATTTTAAAACACAAAAGAAAAAAAAGCTCTTTTTAACTAGGGAATTGTAATAATTGAGATATTATTAATTGTATACTGTGTTGAAAGCAGAAATGGTTAAGTTGTGGTTTGGAGGAATATATGGGGGAAATTATTTGGTTTATTATTATTGGTAAGTATAATTAATTGATTTGTAAGAAATTGGATTGCATGGAAATAATTGGAATATTCATGTTCATATTGATTAATATACAAAAAAGATAGTTATATAACTAATTGATTTATATTAAAATGTTGAATTTGTATTAAACAACTGTATTACATAATTACATAATTAACCAATGTGAGGATGGATATAAAAATAGATGACAATGGGAAGGGGTATAAAATAGAATAGAAGGGAAAAATTGAATTTGATTAAGATTAGAGATGAGGATGAAGGGTAAAATTGTTTTTTTTAAAAAAATAGATGAGGAATAAATATGGCAAAAAGGAAATATAGAAATTGTAAATTTAATTGAAATGACTAAACACTGTTTAAATTTGTGAACCAGCCAAATATTCTGTTCAAAGAAAATACATTGTATGTATGTGTGTTTCTAATTATTGCTATTTATTCATATTTGTTCTCTTTTATTCTTTAAAGTTTAACAATTCATTCTTTATCTTAATATCTTTATATTTGTTTGGGGTTGGCTTTCTTCCCTTTCATCTTTTTTATTGTACAGCAATCTTTCTCCTCAAACCTACCACCTCTCTTTTCTTTCCTTCTTACTTTCTCTTCCCCCCCTCTTCTTCTCCTCCTCTCTTCCTCCCTCTCTTAACCGTCACTCCTACTCTAATTTCCCTTCCCTTCCTTCATCCCTCTCTATTACTGTATCCTTTTATGCATATGGACTACTCAGAGGGCTGAAAAAGTTATTTTTGACTGGTCCTCGCACTTTTGACCAGTCCTCGAACTTACGACTGTCCTCACATTTTACATTTTTGCCCTATCTTGTCATCATGGTGAAGAGAAGCAGTTGTGAAATGAGTGACATGGTTGTTAAGAATGCTGCACGGGCATAAATGTGAGAGGATGGTCATAAGTGTGAGGACCAGTCAAAAGTGTGAGGACCTGTCAGAAATGACTTTTTTCAGCCCTCTGGTTAGTCCTTTTGTGCATATGGACTACTCAGAGGGCTGAAAAAGTTATTTTTGACTGGTCCTCGCACTTTTGACCAGTCCTCGAACTTACGACTGTCCTCACATTTTACATTTTTGCCCTATCTTGTCATCATGGTGAAGAGAAGCAGTTGTGAAATGAGTGACATGGTTGTTAAGAATGCTGCACGGGCATAAATGTGAGGATGGTCATAAGTGTGAGGACCAGTCAAAAGTGTGAGGACCTGTCAGAAATGACTTTTCAGCCCTCTGAGTAGTCCCTATACACACAGCCATGGCCACCCGGTCACATGACCAGCTAGCCACGCCCACCCAGTCACATGGCCTCCAAGCCACGCCCACACAATAAGCCACGCACACAATGGTGTCCCTCTTACCAATGTTAAAATCTGTTCACCTTACCCTATACACATAGCCATGGCCACCCGGTCACATGACCAGCTAGCCACGCCCACCCAGTCACATGACCAGCTAGCCACGCCCACAAAATAAGCCACGCCCACAATGTCCCTCTTTACCAATGTTAAAATCTGGTCACCTTATTCAAACCACTTGAAGGCCCTGTTCTTCTGTGAAACACTTGGAGGCCCTATTCCTCTTGAAAACACTGGCAGGCCCTGTTGTTGTGCAAAACACTTGCAGGCCCTGTTGTTGTGAAAAACACTTGCAGGTCCTGTTCTTGTGCAAAACACTGGCAGGCACTGTTCTTCTGTAAAACACTGGCAGGCCCTGTTCTTGTGCAGTACACTTGCAGGACCTGATCTTGTGCAAAACACTTTCAGACCCTGTTCTTGTGCAAAACACTTGCAGGATCTGTTCTTGTTCAAAACACTTGCAGGCCTTGTTCTTGTGCAAAACACTTGCAAGTTCTGTTTTTGTGCAAAACACTTGCAGGCTCTGTTCTTGTTCAAAACACTGGCAGGCCCTGTTCTTGTGTAAAACACTGGCAGGCCCTGTTCTTGTGCAAAACACATGCAAGTTCTGTTCTTGTTCAAAACACTTGCAGGTCCTGTCCTTGTACAAAACACTTGCAGGCTCTGTTCTTTTGCAAAACACTGGCAGGCCCTGTTTTCGTGCAAAACACTTGCAGGCACTGTTCCTCTGGAAAACGTTTGCAGGCCCTGTTCTTGTGCAAAACACTTGCAGGCACTGTTCCTCTGGAAAACATTTGCAGGCCATGTTCTTGTGGAAAACACTTGTAGGTCCTGTTCTTGTGCAAAACACTTGCAGGCCCTGTTCTTGTGCAAAACACTGGCAGGCCCTGTTGTTGTGCAAAACACTTGCTTGTCCTGTTCTTGTTCAAACCACTTGCAGGCCCTGTTCTTCTATTAAACACTTGCAGGCCCTATTCCTCTTGAAAATACTGGCAGACCTGTTCTTGTTCAAAACACTTGGAGGCTCTCTTTTTGTTCAAAACACTTTCAGGCCCTGTTGTTGTGAAAAACACTTTTAGGACCTGTTCTTGTGCAATACACTTTCAGACCCTGTTCTTGTGCAAAACACTTGCAGGATCTGTTCTTGTGCAAAACACTTGCAAGTTCTGTTTTTGTGCAAAACACATGCAAGTTCTGTTTTTGTGCAAAACACTTGCAGGTCCTGTCCTTGTACAAAACACTTGCAGGATCTGTTCTTGTTCAAAACACTTGCAGCCCCTGTTCTTGTGCAAAACACTTGAAGGCCCTGTTCTTGTTCAAAACACTTGCAGGCGCTATTCCTCTTGAAAATACTGGCAGGCCCTGTTGTGAAAAACACTTGGAGGCTCTCTTTTTGTTCAAAACACTTTCAGGCCCTGTTGTGAAAAACACTTTTAGGACCTGTTTTTGTGCAATACACTTTCAGACCCTGTTCTTGTGCAAAAAAGTTGCAAGCTCTGTTTTTGTGCAAAACACTTGCAGGCTCTGTTCTTGTTCAAAACACTTGCAAGTTCTGTTTTTGTGGAAAACACATGCAAGTTCTGTTTTTGTGCAAAACACTGGCAGACCCTGTTCTTGTGTAAAACACTGGCAGGCCCTGTTCTTGTGCAAAACACATGCAAGTTCTGTTCTTGTTCAAAACACTTGCAGGTCCTGTCCTTGTACAAAACACTTGCAGGCTCTGTTCTTGTTCAAAACACTTGCAGGCCCTGTTCTTGTGCAAAACACTTGAAGGCCCTGTTCTTGTGCAAAACACTGGCAGGCCCTGTTTTTGTGCAAAACACTTGCAGGCACTGTTCCTCTAGAAACCGTTTGCAGGTCCTGTTCTTGTGCAAAACACTTGCAGGCTCTGTTCTTGTTCAAAACACTTGCAGGCCCTGTTCTTGTGCAAAACACTTGAAGGCCCTGTTCTTGTTCAAAACACTTGCAGGCGCTATTCCTCTTGAAAATACTGGCAGGCCCTGTTGTGAAAAACACTTGGAGGCTCTCTTTTTGTTCAAAACACTTTCAGGCCCTGTTGTGAAAAACACTTTTAGGACCTGTTTTTGTGCAATACACTTTCAGACCCTGTTCTTGTGCAAAAAAGTTGCAAGCTCTGTTTTTGTGCAAAACACTTGCAGGCTCTGTTCTTGTTCAAAACACTTGAAGGCACTGTTCTTGTGTAAAACACTGGCAGGCCCTGTTCTTTTGCAAAACACTGGCAGGCCCTGTTCTTGTACAAAACACTTGCAGGCCCTGTTCTTGTGAAAAACACTTGCAGGACCTGTTCTTGTGCAATACACTTTCAGACCCTGTTCTTGTGCAAAACACTGGCAGCCCCTGTTCTTGTGCAAAACACTTGAAGGCCCTGTTCTTGTTCAAAACACTTGCAGGCGCTATTCCTCTTGAAAATACTGGCAGGCCCTGTTGTGAAAAACACTTGGAGGCTCTCTTTTTGTTCAAAACACTTTCAGGCCCTGTTGTGAAAAACACTTTTAGGACCTGTTTTTGTGCAATACACTTTCAGACCCTGTTCTTGTGCAAAAAAGTTGCAAGCTCTGTTTTTGTGCAAAACACTTGCAGGCTCTGTTCTTGTTCAAAACACTTGCAAGTTCTGTTTTTGTGGAAAACACATGCAAGTTCTGTTTTTGTGCAAAACACTGGCAGACCCTGTTCTTGTGTAAAACACTGGCAGGCCCTGTTCTTGTGCAAAACACATGCAAGTTCTGTTCTTGTTCAAAACACTTGCAGGTCCTGTCCTTGTACAAAACACTTGCAGGCTCTGTTCTTGTTCAAAACACTTGCAGGCCCTGTTCTTGTGCAAAACACTTGAAGGCCCTGTTCTTGTGCAAAACACTGGCAGGCCCTGTTTTTGTGCAAAACACTTGCAGGCACTGTTCCTCTAGAAACCGTTTGCAGGTCCTGTTCTTGTGCAAAACACTTGCAGGCTCTGTTCTTGTTCAAAACACTTGCAGGCCCTGTTCTTGTGCAAAACACTTGAAGGCCCTGTTCTTGTTCAAAACACTTGCAGGCGCTATTCCTCTTGAAAATACTGGCAGGCCCTGTTGTGAAAAACACTTGGAGGCTCTCTTTTTGTTCAAAACACTTTCAGGCCCTGTTGTGAAAAACACTTTTAGGACCTGTTTTTGTGCAATACACTTTCAGACCCTGTTCTTGTGCAAAAAAGTTGCAAGCTCTGTTTTTGTGCAAAACACTTGCAGGCTCTGTTCTTGTTCAAAACACTTGAAGGCACTGTTCTTGTGTAAAACACTGGCAGGCCCTGTTCTTTTGCAAAACACTGGCAGGCCCTGTTCTTGTACAAAACACTTGCAGGCCCTGTTCTTGTGAAAAACACTTGCAGGACCTGTTCTTGTGCAATACACTTTCAGACCCTGTTCTTGTGCAAAACACTGGCAGGCCCTGTTTTTGTGCAAAACACTTGCAGGCACTGTTCCTCTAGAAAACGTTTGCAGGTCCTGTTCTTGTACAAAACACTTGAAGGCACTGTTCTTGTATAAAATACTGGCAGGCCCTGTTCTTGTGCAAAACACTGGCAGGCCCTGTTTTTGTGCAAAACACTTGCAGGCACTTTTCTTGTGGAAAACACTTGCAGCCATTTTTCATGTGCAAAACACTTGCAGGCCGTTTTCCTCTTGAAAATACTGGCAGGGATTGTTGTTGTCCAAAATAGTTGCAAGCTCTGATCTTGTTCAAAACACTTGCAGGCTCTGTTCTTGTGCAAAACACTTGCAGGCACTGTTCCTCTGGAAAACGTTTGCAGGCCCTGTTCTTGTGCAAAACACTTGCAGGCACTGTTCCTCTGGAAAACATTTGCAGGCCATGTTCTTGTGGAAAACAGTTGTAGGTCCTGTTCTTGTGCAAAACACTTGCAGGCCCTGTTCTTGTGCAAAACACTTGCAGGCCCTGTTCTTGTTCAAAACACTTGAAGGCCCTGTTCTTGTGCAATACACTTTCAGGCCCTGTTCTTGTGCAAAATAGTTGCAAGCTTTGTTTTTGTTCAAAACACTTGCAGGCTCTGTTCTTCTGCAAAACACTCACAGTCCCTGTTCCACTTGAAAACAGTTGCAGGTCTTGTTGTGCAAAACACTTGCAGGCCCTGACTTGTGCAATACACTTTCAGACCCTGTTCTTGTGCAAAACACTTGCAGGCCATGTTCTTGTTCAAAGCACTTGAAGGCACTGTTCTTGTGTAAAACACTGGCAGGCCCTGTTCTTGTGCAAAACACTGGCAGGCCCTGTTTTTGTGCAAAACACTTGCAGGCACTGTTCCTCTAGAAAACGTTTGCAGGTCCTGTTCTTGTGCAAAACACTTTCAGAACCTGTTCTTGTGGAAAACACTTGCAGCCATTTTTCATGTGCAAAACACTTGCAGGCCGTTTTCCTCTTGAAAATACTGGCAGGGATTGTTGTTGTCCAAAAATAGTTGCAAGCTCTGATCTTGTTCAAAACACTTGCAGGCTCTGTTCTTCTGCAATACACTTTCAGGCCCTGTTATTGTGCAAAACACTTGCAAGTTCTGTTTTTGTGCAAAACACATGCAAGTTCTGTTTTTGTGCAAAACCCTGGCAGGCCCTGTTCTTGTGCAAAACACTTGCAGCCATTTTGGTTGTGCAAAACACTCACAATCCCTGTTCCCCTTGAAAACACTTGCAGGCCTTGTTGTGCAAAACACTTGCAGGTCCTGTTCTTGTGCAAAACACTTGCAGGCACTGTTCCTCTGGAAAACATTTTCAGGCCATGTTCTTGTGGAAAACACTTGTAGGTCCTGTTCTTGTGCAAAACACTTGCAGGCCCTGTTCTTGTTCAAAACACTTGAAGGCACTGTTGTTGTGCAAAACACTTGCAGGACCTGTTCTTGTGCAATACACTTTCAGACCCTATTCCTCTTGAAAATACTGGCAGGCCGTGTTGTGAAAAACACTTGGAGGCTCTCTTTTTGTTCAAAACACTTTCAGGCCCTGTTGTTGTGAAAAACACTTTTAGGACCTGTTCTTGTCCAAAACACTTGCAGGCCCTGTTCTTGTGCAAAACACTTGCAAGTTCTGTTTTTGTGCAAAACACATGCAAGTTCTGTTTTTGTGCAAAACACTGGCAGGCCCTGTTCTTGTGTAAAACACTGGCAGGCCCTGTTCTTGTGCAAAACACATGCAAGTTCTGTTCTTGTTCAAAACACTTGCAGGTCCTGTCCTTGTACAAAACACTTGCAGGCTCTGTTCTTGTTCAAAACACTTGCAGCCCCTGTTCTTGTGCAAAACACTTGAAGGCCCTGTTCTTGTTCAAAACACTTGCAGGCGCTATTCCTCTTGAAAATACTGGCAGGCCCTTTTGTGAAAAACACTTGGAGTCTCTCTTTTTGTTCAAAACACTTTCAGGCCCTGTTGTGAAAAACACTTTTAGGACCTGTTTTTGTGCAATACACTTTCAGACCCTGTTCTTGTGCAAAAAAGTTGCAAGCTCTGTTTTTGTGCAAAACACTTGCAGGCTCTGTTCTTGTTCAAAACACTTGCAAGTTCTGTTTTTGTGCAAAACACTGGCAGACCCTGTTTGTTGCAATATTTTCAGGATCAGACTCAGTAATTAAAGTAAGAATAGTATGTGTTGCAATATTTTCAGGATCAGACTCAATAATTAAAGTAAGAATAGTATGTTTAAATAAAGCTCTGTTTAATCACAGATGGCATTCTATATTCACTGAATATTCACAAATAGAAGCACTGAAAAATGGCATACAGCTCCTTATATATACAAGGGGAGGAGCTAGATATGGGAGTGGTTAGACATACATACATTAAGCAATGGAAATAAGTTAACTCTTGATATACTGTATAGATACTATTTACATGATGGAGAATAAAGCATTTACTTGTGACAAATCCCCCTCTAAATGCTGATTCGACATATGACAATAATTACATTCAGATTCAGAACAATATAAACCTTGTAGCTTGGTAGTTAAGTATTTGTGTTGTTTAGAAGGTAAAGGTTTTGTCAAGATGTCAGCTATTTGCTCTGATGTTTCACAATGAATAGCTTTAATAAATCCGTCTTGTGATAATTGCCTTACATGTTTGAATTTTATATCTATATGTCTAGATCGCTGTCCAATAGCATCAGATCTAGATATTTCGATGGCAGCTTTGTTATCTTCATGTATGATATAAGGCAATGAAGGTTTTTTCCAAATATTAGACAATAAATCATTAAACCATACTAGGTTATTTGATGCTTTAGACAGACAGACATATTCTGCCTCAGTAGTTGATGTAGCTACCAAATCTTGTTTACCAGTGTACCAGTAAACTGGGCAGCCGTTAAGGAAAAATATATAGCCAGATGTACTTTTTCTACAAGTGACATCACCAGCCCAATCTGCATCTGCATAACATGTGAGGATGGGTTCATTTGTATTACTGGGTTCTAATAACAAGCAGAAGTCTAAGCTATTTTTTAAGTATCTTAATATCCTCTTGACAGCTTCCCAATGGTATGATAATGGTTTACTGACATGTCTGGATAATAAGTTAAGGGGTAAAGCAATATCAGGTCTAGTCCAGTTAGAGATATAGAGAAGAGAGCCGATAACAGACCTATACAATGTGTTATCTTTAAATTCTGGAGATGACTCATCAGTGTTTCTTAGAAAATCAGTCTGCATGGGAGTATCACATGGTTTGGCATCATTTAGGTTACATTTGTTTAAGAGTTCTATAATTTTATCCCTTTGGGAAAGTTTGAATCCCTTCTTTGTTTTGCTGATTTGAACACCAAGATATTTGTTTACTTTCCCTAATGATTTTAAGGAAAAGTGTTCATTGAGTTTTGTTACAAAAGTTTCTCTCCTTTTTGTATCTTTGCCTATATATAGAATATCATCAACATAAATCAATACAAATTCTGGAGAATCACCTTCACTCTTAACAAAGAAACAATAGTCAGCAGTAGTGGCAACAAAGTTCATAGTTTTAAGTACTTTGACTAAACATTCATACCATCGCTTGCCAGATTGTTTCAATCCGTATAGACTTTTGTTTAATAGCCATATATCATTTTTGTTTGTATATTGACTATGAGGAGCTCTTACATATATATCTTTATCTAATTTGGCATGTAAATATGCAGTTTGTATATCATATTGAAATACCTCGAGATTAAGTGCTGATGCTATAACTAGAGCTGTTTTAACACTCTCAGTTCTTACAGTAGGAGAGTAAGTGTCTGTATAATCCTCAGGATATCTTTGAGCATAACCTTGTGCGACTAGTCTGGCTTTATACAGTGTGTTACCTCCTTCCAAATTTTTAATTTTATATATCCACCTGGTACCAATAATAGTCTTATCCCTTGGGGCTTGTGTGGGTGTAAAAACATTCAATTCTTGTAAGCTATTCATCTCCTTGGTCATTGCTGATTCCCACTTTTCTCTTTCTTTGGGGGGAAGTTTCAGCACTTCTTCATAAGTGTTTGGTGTTACTATTTCTCCATTCATACACATTACATAATCTTTGTATTTATTAGGCACCTGATTTCTGTTACTTCTGGTTGTTCTCACTGGTATACTATCATTGTCATGCAAATACCTTGCTTCCTTTTTTGTTACTGAATCAGTTTTTATTTTGTGTTGACTATTCGTCCATGTTCTAACTTTGTTTTTGCGTGTGCTGTTATTGTTTTTCTTTTCAATATTCTCATTTTGATGTTCAGTGTCTGAATTGGTGTTTGGGAATATTTCATTAAGGTGTATTTTGGACCAATTGGCCTGTTCATGAAATACTGCTGTTCTTGAAATTATGAATCTGTTATTGTTATCAATAAATCTGTATCCTTTTGTGCCTGTTTCGTATCCCATGAATTTAAGTCTTCTGGATACGTTTTCACCTTTACGCCTTAATTGTTTAGGTATATGTACGTCTGCAGTGACTCCAAATATATGCATGTGTGTTAACTTAGGTTTCCTACCGTACATCACTTCATATGGTGTTTTATTCACTATGCTGGACCAAGTCCTATTTTGGGTGTAATTGGAAAATTGTAAAGCTTCTGACCAGAATTGTTTACCTAAACCAGCATCTTCTAATGTGGATCTAATCATGGTTTGTAGTGTTGAGTTCTTTCTCTCTGCCACTCCGTTCTGGAATGCAGAGAAAGGACTAGATGTGTAATGCAACATCCCTTTATCTTTTAGCCATCGTGAGAATTCGTTTGACATGAACTCACATCCTCTATCTGTCATAATTTGTTTTATTCTAATGTTGTGTTGTGTCTCTATGCGTTTGTAAAATTCTTTGAATTTCTGAAATGTTTCATCCTTATGTCTTAATGTGTAGACAAACCCATAACGACTATAGTCATCCACAATGGTTAGAAAATAGCATTTTTTATATGTGATTGATGGTGTCAATGGACCAACTAAGTCCATGTGTACTAATTCAAAGATTTGTTTGGTTGACCTGGTTGATTTTTTGGGCCTGGGGCTAGTTTTGAGTTTTGTGGATTTACACACTGAGCATTCTAGATAGTTTTTACAGTTTTTTATTTTAACACCATCAGCATGTTCAATCATTTTTTGTACTACAGGAAAACTAGCATGTCCTAATTTTCTATGTAAGATATGGGCACATTCATCATGAATAGGTTTGCCTATATTAGGTCTTTTATCATTGGATGAGTTTTTGTTGTTATGAACTACCTCATGTTCCTCATTATCACTATTACTGTTTTCTTCGTTATTTATGTCATTGTCATCCTCTATGTTGGAATCAATATTGTGTAAACATCTTTCATTTGTTATTAAGTAAGGTAAGCCTCCTTTTATAATGACAGTACCTACGCTTGTTTCATTTTTCTTTAAAGCTGCATTCCCTTTTGAAAAGACTATGTTTATGTCAGATTCTCTGCTTAGTTTTATTGCACTAAGTATGTTATGAGGTATTTCAGGTATTAACAATACCCCCTCTATTTTTCCTAGGCCAGGTAAGATTATATTTCCTCTACCTATGACTTGGACCTTCTCTTGATTAGCTACTTTGATTATAAATTTATCTTCAACAAACGAAGATAATATATTTTTGTTGTGTGTAGTGTGATTTGTTGCACCAGAGTCAATGAGCCAATCGTTATCTTCTGGTCTATGTATGTTGTTGTTGTTGTGTTTGTTCAGTCCATTCAATGAACCAGATTTTCTATCTCTTGAATCATCTCTACCCCCTCTATGTTCCTTATAGATGGGTGGACTTCTATATCTATGTCTGTCAGTGGATGACTGTCTGTTGTGATATCTATCTCTATGATCTGTCCTATGTTTATCTCTGAGGAATTTAGGACAATCTCTTCTATTATGCTCCTTGGACCCACAATTATGGCATTTGATTGGTTCATGGTATCTTTCTTGAAATGCCATTTTCTTATATTGCTTATGCTCTATGTGATTATTATAACGATTTCTTCTCGAATTGTCTTCAGCTATCAACCTATTAGAAAGGTTTTCTATGGATAAATACCCTAAATTGATTGTGTCTAAATGGGATATATAATTATTCCAAGATGGGTCTAATGAATTGATAATAACACTTTTCATTGTTTGATCTGAAATTATTTCTCCTCTTAGTTGTAATTCTGCTCTGACTTTGTTTAAGTATATTAAATGTTCACTTATGGTGACCCCAGATTTTAACCTGGCTGAAAAGAAATCCTTAGACATTCTTGTTGTAGTGGCTACACTATCACTGTGAAACAGCTTAAACATGTATTGAACAATTTCTGATACAGTTAGATTTGACTTAATACTATGATACATAGCAGGAGATATACTGGATATTAGTAAGAAAAATGCTCTATGGTGTAGGCAGTCCAATCTTAAAGTCCAAGGTCTTTTTGGAGGGTTAGTAATGAAAAACAATAAATTTTCTTTCATAAAGACAACTTGGAGCTGTTGGCACCACTCTTGTAAATTAACACCATCTACCCTCAGTTTTGGGAAATCATTGGGTAAATTCCCAATGTTGTTAGCTCCATTACTTACAACTGGAGGAAGTCCATGGTCTTCTAAGTGTTGGTAACCGCAGAATGGCATGGGGATGCTAGCGACGACTTTAAATGGCAGTCTCTGTCTTTCTCTTGCTTCGAAGCTGTCTGTGTAGCTTTGCACATGCGCATTGTCCATTTCGCTCCTGAAGTCATGGTGAAAGGTTCTCGTCGCTGCAGCTCCCTCGCATTGTTCTTCTTCGGAAGACTCGGTCTCTGGTTCAGCCTTGGGAGTCCTGGTGGCGATGGGAGTCCTTTTATTGAGAGCGCTGGTCTCTGGAATTGTTTGCGGCGTAGGTTGGTATCTGCAGGGCTCTCTGGGTTCAGGCGTCGATGCTTTCGCTGTCTGCATAGAGGCGTGCGATCTTCGGGAAGTTCGTTTACTCATTGTTCTTCCTTTTGTTTTTTTACTGCAGTTTTTCACTGATTCTTTAGTTATTTTCAATTTTGACCCAAAAGTTGCAAAAAGCGTTTTCATTGCAGACTCTACTTGATTTTCTATTGATTCTTCTTCAGTCTCTGTGTCAGACTCTTCTGATGTATGGATCTTTTCTCTTTTGTTTTTTGCATCAAGTAAGTCCTTTCGCGCCAGATATTTTGAATCTTGTCTTCTGATTGGCTCTTCATCGCTTAGACTGAAGGTTCGTTGAAACCAAGATGGCTGCCATTCAAAATTTTGCGCGGGACCGTTGTTCTTCTCCTTTGTTGCATTTTTGTCTGTAGACAAATCGCTCACCTTTTTTGAGTCTTTATTTTCATCTGTAACGATGTGCTTTTCTCTCGCTGCTCCGCTTTTTTTCAGTAAGTCTTGGAGGTTCGCGATGAGGTTTTCATCGTTCTTTTGATCTTTTAAAAGTTTTAGTATTTCTGACCTGAGTTTGTTATTTTCTATTTCGTTTTCTTTTTGATCATTGTTCTCATCTATTATTTCTTCGTTGTCTGTAGTACAGTCTTCAGATTCTCTCGATATTTCAGTTGCGTATTCATCAATTATTTCTTGTTCTGCTTCCATTTCTTTAGTATATGCCCTGGTGTTGGGTCTTATTTTTTTGCTTTTTGATTTTTCTCTCTCAGACATTGTTGAATTTTTTATTGAGTCAATTAACCATCCTCTGCTACCAAATTGTTGCAATATTTTCAGGATCAGACTCAATAATTAAAGTAAGAATAGTATGTTTAAATAAAGCTCTGTTTAATCACAGATGGCATTCTATATTCACTGAATATTCACAAATAGAAGCACTGAAAAATGGCATACAGCTCCTTATATTTACAAGGGGAGGAGCTAGATATGGGAGTGGTTAGACATACATACATTAAGCAATGGAAATAAGTTAACTCTTGATATACTGTACAGATACTATTTACATGATGGAGAATAAAGCATTTACTTGTGACACTGTTCTTGTGTAAAACACTGGCAGGCCCTGTTCTTGTGCAAAACACATGCAAGTTCTGTTCTTGTTCAAAACACTTGCAGGTCCTGTCCTTGTACAAAACACTTGCAGGCTCTGTTCTTGTTCAAAACACTTGCAGGCCCTGTTCTTGTGCAAAACACTTGAAGGCCCTGTTCTTGTTCAAAACACTTGCAGGCGCTATTCCTCTTGAAAATACTGGCAGGCCCTGTTGTGAAAAACACTTGGAGGCTCTCTTTTTGTTCAAAACACTTTCAGGCCCTGTTGTGAAAAACACTTTTAGGACCTGTTTTTGTGCAATACACTTTCAGACCCTGTTCTTGTGCAAAAAAGTTGCAAGCTCTGTTCTTGTTCAAAACACTGGCAGGCCCTGTTGTTGTGCAAAACACTTGCAGGACCTGTTCTTGTGCAAAACACTGGCAGGCCCTGTTTTCGTGCAAAACACTTGCAGGCACTGTTCCTCTGGAAAACGTTTGCAGGCCCTGTTCTTGTGCAAAACACTTGCAGGCACTGTTCCTCTGGAAAACATTTGCAGGCCATGTTCTTGTGCAAAACACTTGCAGGCCCTGTTCTTGTTCAAAACACTTGCTTGTCCTGTTCTTGTTCAAACCACTTGCAGGCCCTGTTCTTCTATTAAACACTTGCAGGCCCTATTCCTCTTGAAAATACTGGCAGGCCGTGTTGTGAAAAACACTTGGAGGCTCTCTTTTTGTTCAAAACACTTTCAGGCCCTGTTGTTGTGAAAAACACTTTTAGGACCTGTTCTTGTGCAATACACTTTCAGACCCTGTTCTTGTGCAAAATAGTTGCAAACTCTGTTCTTGTGCAAAACACTTGCAGGCTCTGTTCTTGTGGAAAACACTTGCAGCCATTTTTCATGTGCAAAACACTTGTAGGCCGTTTTCCTCTTGAAAATACTGGCAGGGCTTGTTCTTGTTCAAAACACTTGCAGGCACTGTTCTTGTGTAAAACACTGGCAGGCCCTGTTGTTGTGCAAAACACTTGCAGGTCCTGTTCTTGTGCAAAACACTTGCAGGCCTTGTTGTGCAAAACACTTGCAGGCCCTGACTTGTGCAATACACTTTCAGACCCTATTCTTGTGCAAAACACTTGCAGGCCCTGTTCTTGTACAAAACACTTGCTGGACCTGTTTTTGTGCAATACACTTTCAGACCCTGTTCTTGTGCAAAATAGTTGCAAGCTCTGTTTTTGTTCAAAACACTTGCAGGCTCTGTTCTTGTGCAAAACACTTGCAGGTCCTGTTCTTGTGCAAAACACTTGCAGGCCCTGTTCTTGTGCAAAACACTTGCAGGTCCTGTTCTTGTGCAAAATAGTTCCAAGCTCTGTTCTTGTTCAAAACACTTGCAGGCACTGTTCTTGTGTAAAACACTGGCAGGCCCTGTTGTTGTGCAAAACACTTGCAGGTCCTGTTCTTGTGCAAAACACTTGCAGGCCTTGTTGTGCAAAACACTTGCAGGCCCTGTTTTTGTACAAAACACTTGCAGGCACTGTTCCTCTAGAAAACATTTGCAGGTCCTGTTCTTGTGCAAAACACTTTCAGACCCTGTTCTTGTGCAAAACACTTGCAGGATCTGTTCTTGTTCAAAACACTTGCAGGCCTTGTTCTTGTGCAAAACACTTGCAAGTTCTGTTTTTGTGCAAAACACATGCAAGTTCTGTTTTTGTGCAAAACACTGGCAGGCCCTGTTCTTGTGTAAAACACTGGCAGGCCCTGTTCTTGTGCAAAACACATGCAAGTTCTGTTCTTGTTCAAAACACTTGCAGGTCCTGTCCTTGTACAAAACACTTGCAGGCTCTGTTCTTGTTCAAAACACTTGCAGGCCCTGTTCTTGTGCAAAACACTTGCAGGCGCTATTCCTCTTGAAAATACTGGCAGGCCCTGTTGTGAAAAACACTTGGAGGCTCTCTTTTTGTTCAAAACACTTTCAGGCCCTGTTGTGAAAAACACTTTTAGGACCTGTTTTTGTGCAATACACTTTCAGACCCTGTTCTTGTGCAAAACACTTGCAGGCCGTTTTCCTCTTGAAAATACTGGCAGGGATTGTTGTTGTCCAAAATAGTTGCAAGCTCTGATCTTGTTCAAAACACTTGCAGGCTCTGTTCTTGTGCAATATACTTTCAGGCCCTGTTCTTGTGCAAAATAGTTGCAAGCTCTGTTTTTGTTCAAAACACTTGCAGGCTCTGTTCTTGTGCAAAACACTTGCAGCCATTTTGGTTGTGCAAAACACTCACAGTCCCTGTTCCACTTGAAAACAGTTGTAGGCCTTGTTGTGCAAAACACTTGCAGGCCCTGACTTGTGCAATACACTTTCAGACCCTGTTCTTGTGCAAAACACTTGCAGGCCATGTTCTTGTTCAAAGCACTTGAAGGCACTGTTCTTGTGTAAAACACTGGCAGGCCCTGTTCTTGTGCAAAACACTTGCAGGCACTGTTCCTCTAGAAAACGTTTGCAGGCCCTGTTTTCATGCAAAACACTTGCAGGCCCTGTTCTTGTGCAAAACACTGGCAGGCCCTGTTTTCATGCAAAACACTTGCAGGCACTGTTCTTGTACAAAACACTTGCAGGCCCTGTTGTTGTGAAAAACACTTGCAGGACCTGTTCTTGTGCAATACACTTTCAGACTCTGTTCTTGTGCAAAATAGTTGCAAGCTCTGTTCTTGTTCAAACCTAAGGTGACCAGACGTCCCACTTTTGGCGGGACAGTCCCGCTTTTGAGCAATTTGTTGCGCGTCCCGCGGCGTTTTAAAAAAGTCCCGATTTTTCATTCTGCCTCCTGGTTCCCGGCTGCCTCCTGAATCCCCGCTGATGGCTAGAGGGAAAAAACCTGTTTAAACTCTTGCCGCGGGGCTTCAAAGGGCCGCCCTACGTTAATTAGCTCGGCTTCCCCCTCTCAGCTGATTTGCACAGGGCTCTGCTCTTGCTAAATTGCTCAGTTTTTTTTTCCTCTTTGTGCAAACCAAGCTCAAAACGAAACTGAAAGTAAAACAGGCTGTTGGCTTTGCGGTTTGCTTGCAACGTTGGAAAATTAGGCAGCAGATTTATTTTCCTTTTCCTCACCAAAAAAGGTAAGTGCAAACAATGGAAAATTATTTAGGGCAAAAGAGGAGAGTTCAAGATTTTAAAACACAAAAGAAAAAAAAGCTCTTTTTAACTAGGGAATTGTAATAATTGAGATATTATTAATTGTATACTGTGTTGAAAGCAGAAATGGTTAAGTTGTGGTTTGGAGGAATATATGGGGGAAATTATTTGGTTTATTATTATTGGTAAGTATAATTAATTGATTTGTAAGAAATTGGATTGCATGGAAATAATTGGAATATTCATGTTCATATTGATTAATATACAAAAAAGATAGTTATATAACTAATTGATTTATATTAAAATGTTGAATTTGTATTAAACAACTGTATTACATAATTACATAATTAACCAATGTGAGGATGGATATAAAAATAGATGACAATGGGAAGGGGTATAAAATAGAATAGAAGGGAAAAATTGAATTTGATTAAGATTAGAGATGAGGATGAAGGGTAAAATTGTTTTTTTTAAAAAAATAGATGAGGAATAAATATGGCAAAAAGGAAATATAGAAATTGTAAATTTAATTGAAATGACTAAACACTGTTTAAATTTGTGAACCAGCCAAATATTCTGTTCAAAGAAAATACATTGTATGTATGTGTGTTTCTAATTATTGCTATTTATTCATATTTGTTCTCTTTTATTCTTTAAAGTTTAACAATTCATTCTTTATCTTAATATCTTTATATTTGTTTGGGGTTGGCTTTCTTCCCTTTCATCTTTTTTATTGTACAGCAATCTTTCTCCTCAAACCTACCACCTCTCTTTTCTTTCCTTCTTACTTTCTCTTCCCCCCCTCTTCTTCTCCTCCTCTCTTCCTCCCTCTCTTAACCGTCACTCCTACTCTAATTTCCCTTCCCTTCCTTCATCCCTCTCTATTACTGTATCCTTTTATGCATATGGACTACTCAGAGGGCTGAAAAAGTTATTTTTGACTGGTCCTCGCACTTTTGACCAGTCCTCGAACTTACGACTGTCCTCACATTTTACATTTTTGCCCTATCTTGTCATCATGGTGAAGAGAAGCAGTTGTGAAATGAGTGACATGGTTGTTAAGAATGCTGCACGGGCATAAATGTGAGAGGATGGTCATAAGTGTGAGGACCAGTCAAAAGTGTGAGGACCTGTCAGAAATGACTTTTTTCAGCCCTCTGGTTAGTCCTTTTGTGCATATGGACTACTCAGAGGGCTGAAAAAGTTATTTTTGACTGGTCCTCGCACTTTTGACCAGTCCTCGAACTTACGACTGTCCTCACATTTTACATTTTTGCCCTATCTTGTCATCATGGTGAAGAGAAGCAGTTGTGAAATGAGTGACATGGTTGTTAAGAATGCTGCACGGGCATAAATGTGAGGATGGTCATAAGTGTGAGGACCAGTCAAAAGTGTGAGGACCTGTCAGAAATGACTTTTCAGCCCTCTGAGTAGTCCCTATACACACAGCCATGGCCACCCGGTCACATGACCAGCTAGCCACGCCCACCCAGTCACATGGCCTCCAAGCCACGCCCACACAATAAGCCACGCACACAATGGTGTCCCTCTTACCAATGTTAAAATCTGTTCACCTTACCCTATACACATAGCCATGGCCACCCGGTCACATGACCAGCTAGCCACGCCCACCCAGTCACATGACCAGCTAGCCACGCCCACAAAATAAGCCACGCCCACAATGTCCCTCTTTACCAATGTTAAAATCTGGTCACCTTATTCAAACCACTTGAAGGCCCTGTTCTTCTGTGAAACACTTGGAGGCCCTATTCCTCTTGAAAACACTGGCAGGCCCTGTTGTTGTGCAAAACACTTGCAGGCCCTGTTGTTGTGAAAAACACTTGCAGGTCCTGTTCTTGTGCAAAACACTGGCAGGCACTGTTCTTCTGTAAAACACTGGCAGGCCCTGTTCTTGTGCAGTACACTTGCAGGACCTGATCTTGTGCAAAACACTTTCAGACCCTGTTCTTGTGCAAAACACTTGCAGGATCTGTTCTTGTTCAAAACACTTGCAGGCCTTGTTCTTGTGCAAAACACTTGCAAGTTCTGTTTTTGTGCAAAACACTTGCAGGCTCTGTTCTTGTTCAAAACACTGGCAGGCCCTGTTCTTGTGTAAAACACTGGCAGGCCCTGTTCTTGTGCAAAACACATGCAAGTTCTGTTCTTGTTCAAAACACTTGCAGGTCCTGTCCTTGTACAAAACACTTGCAGGCTCTGTTCTTTTGCAAAACACTGGCAGGCCCTGTTTTCGTGCAAAACACTTGCAGGCACTGTTCCTCTGGAAAACGTTTGCAGGCCCTGTTCTTGTGCAAAACACTTGCAGGCACTGTTCCTCTGGAAAACATTTGCAGGCCATGTTCTTGTGGAAAACACTTGTAGGTCCTGTTCTTGTGCAAAACACTTGCAGGCCCTGTTCTTGTGCAAAACACTGGCAGGCCCTGTTGTTGTGCAAAACACTTGCTTGTCCTGTTCTTGTTCAAACCACTTGCAGGCCCTGTTCTTCTATTAAACACTTGCAGGCCCTATTCCTCTTGAAAATACTGGCAGACCTGTTCTTGTTCAAAACACTTGGAGGCTCTCTTTTTGTTCAAAACACTTTCAGGCCCTGTTGTTGTGAAAAACACTTTTAGGACCTGTTCTTGTGCAATACACTTTCAGACCCTGTTCTTGTGCAAAACACTTGCAGGATCTGTTCTTGTGCAAAACACTTGCAAGTTCTGTTTTTGTGCAAAACACATGCAAGTTCTGTTTTTGTGCAAAACACTTGCAGGTCCTGTCCTTGTACAAAACACTTGCAGGATCTGTTCTTGTTCAAAACACTTGCAGCCCCTGTTCTTGTGCAAAACACTTGAAGGCCCTGTTCTTGTTCAAAACACTTGCAGGCGCTATTCCTCTTGAAAATACTGGCAGGCCCTGTTGTGAAAAACACTTGGAGGCTCTCTTTTTGTTCAAAACACTTTCAGGCCCTGTTGTGAAAAACACTTTTAGGACCTGTTTTTGTGCAATACACTTTCAGACCCTGTTCTTGTGCAAAAAAGTTGCAAGCTCTGTTTTTGTGCAAAACACTTGCAGGCTCTGTTCTTGTTCAAAACACTTGCAAGTTCTGTTTTTGTGGAAAACACATGCAAGTTCTGTTTTTGTGCAAAACACTGGCAGACCCTGTTCTTGTGTAAAACACTGGCAGGCCCTGTTCTTGTGCAAAACACATGCAAGTTCTGTTCTTGTTCAAAACACTTGCAGGTCCTGTCCTTGTACAAAACACTTGCAGGCTCTGTTCTTGTTCAAAACACTTGCAGGCCCTGTTCTTGTGCAAAACACTTGAAGGCCCTGTTCTTGTGCAAAACACTGGCAGGCCCTGTTTTTGTGCAAAACACTTGCAGGCACTGTTCCTCTAGAAACCGTTTGCAGGTCCTGTTCTTGTGCAAAACACTTGCAGGCTCTGTTCTTGTTCAAAACACTTGCAGGCCCTGTTCTTGTGCAAAACACTTGAAGGCCCTGTTCTTGTTCAAAACACTTGCAGGCGCTATTCCTCTTGAAAATACTGGCAGGCCCTGTTGTGAAAAACACTTGGAGGCTCTCTTTTTGTTCAAAACACTTTCAGGCCCTGTTGTGAAAAACACTTTTAGGACCTGTTTTTGTGCAATACACTTTCAGACCCTGTTCTTGTGCAAAAAAGTTGCAAGCTCTGTTTTTGTGCAAAACACTTGCAGGCTCTGTTCTTGTTCAAAACACTTGAAGGCACTGTTCTTGTGTAAAACACTGGCAGGCCCTGTTCTTTTGCAAAACACTGGCAGGCCCTGTTCTTGTACAAAACACTTGCAGGCCCTGTTCTTGTGAAAAACACTTGCAGGACCTGTTCTTGTGCAATACACTTTCAGACCCTGTTCTTGTGCAAAACACTGGCAGCCCCTGTTCTTGTGCAAAACACTTGAAGGCCCTGTTCTTGTTCAAAACACTTGCAGGCGCTATTCCTCTTGAAAATACTGGCAGGCCCTGTTGTGAAAAACACTTGGAGGCTCTCTTTTTGTTCAAAACACTTTCAGGCCCTGTTGTGAAAAACACTTTTAGGACCTGTTTTTGTGCAATACACTTTCAGACCCTGTTCTTGTGCAAAAAAGTTGCAAGCTCTGTTTTTGTGCAAAACACTTGCAGGCTCTGTTCTTGTTCAAAACACTTGCAAGTTCTGTTTTTGTGGAAAACACATGCAAGTTCTGTTTTTGTGCAAAACACTGGCAGACCCTGTTCTTGTGTAAAACACTGGCAGGCCCTGTTCTTGTGCAAAACACATGCAAGTTCTGTTCTTGTTCAAAACACTTGCAGGTCCTGTCCTTGTACAAAACACTTGCAGGCTCTGTTCTTGTTCAAAACACTTGCAGGCCCTGTTCTTGTGCAAAACACTTGAAGGCCCTGTTCTTGTGCAAAACACTGGCAGGCCCTGTTTTTGTGCAAAACACTTGCAGGCACTGTTCCTCTAGAAACCGTTTGCAGGTCCTGTTCTTGTGCAAAACACTTGCAGGCTCTGTTCTTGTTCAAAACACTTGCAGGCCCTGTTCTTGTGCAAAACACTTGAAGGCCCTGTTCTTGTTCAAAACACTTGCAGGCGCTATTCCTCTTGAAAATACTGGCAGGCCCTGTTGTGAAAAACACTTGGAGGCTCTCTTTTTGTTCAAAACACTTTCAGGCCCTGTTGTGAAAAACACTTTTAGGACCTGTTTTTGTGCAATACACTTTCAGACCCTGTTCTTGTGCAAAAAAGTTGCAAGCTCTGTTTTTGTGCAAAACACTTGCAGGCTCTGTTCTTGTTCAAAACACTTGAAGGCACTGTTCTTGTGTAAAACACTGGCAGGCCCTGTTCTTTTGCAAAACACTGGCAGGCCCTGTTCTTGTACAAAACACTTGCAGGCCCTGTTCTTGTGAAAAACACTTGCAGGACCTGTTCTTGTGCAATACACTTTCAGACCCTGTTCTTGTGCAAAACACTGGCAGGCCCTGTTTTTGTGCAAAACACTTGCAGGCACTGTTCCTCTAGAAAACGTTTGCAGGTCCTGTTCTTGTACAAAACACTTGAAGGCACTGTTCTTGTATAAAATACTGGCAGGCCCTGTTCTTGTGCAAAACACTGGCAGGCCCTGTTTTTGTGCAAAACACTTGCAGGCACTTTTCTTGTGGAAAACACTTGCAGCCATTTTTCATGTGCAAAACACTTGCAGGCCGTTTTCCTCTTGAAAATACTGGCAGGGATTGTTGTTGTCCAAAATAGTTGCAAGCTCTGATCTTGTTCAAAACACTTGCAGGCTCTGTTCTTGTGCAAAACACTTGCAGGCACTGTTCCTCTGGAAAACGTTTGCAGGCCCTGTTCTTGTGCAAAACACTTGCAGGCACTGTTCCTCTGGAAAACATTTGCAGGCCATGTTCTTGTGGAAAACAGTTGTAGGTCCTGTTCTTGTGCAAAACACTTGCAGGCCCTGTTCTTGTGCAAAACACTTGCAGGCCCTGTTCTTGTTCAAAACACTTGAAGGCCCTGTTCTTGTGCAATACACTTTCAGGCCCTGTTCTTGTGCAAAATAGTTGCAAGCTTTGTTTTTGTTCAAAACACTTGCAGGCTCTGTTCTTCTGCAAAACACTCACAGTCCCTGTTCCACTTGAAAACAGTTGCAGGTCTTGTTGTGCAAAACACTTGCAGGCCCTGACTTGTGCAATACACTTTCAGACCCTGTTCTTGTGCAAAACACTTGCAGGCCATGTTCTTGTTCAAAGCACTTGAAGGCACTGTTCTTGTGTAAAACACTGGCAGGCCCTGTTCTTGTGCAAAACACTGGCAGGCCCTGTTTTTGTGCAAAACACTTGCAGGCACTGTTCCTCTAGAAAACGTTTGCAGGTCCTGTTCTTGTGCAAAACACTTTCAGAACCTGTTCTTGTGGAAAACACTTGCAGCCATTTTTCATGTGCAAAACACTTGCAGGCCGTTTTCCTCTTGAAAATACTGGCAGGGATTGTTGTTGTCCAAAAATAGTTGCAAGCTCTGATCTTGTTCAAAACACTTGCAGGCTCTGTTCTTCTGCAATACACTTTCAGGCCCTGTTATTGTGCAAAACACTTGCAAGTTCTGTTTTTGTGCAAAACACATGCAAGTTCTGTTTTTGTGCAAAACCCTGGCAGGCCCTGTTCTTGTGCAAAACACTTGCAGCCATTTTGGTTGTGCAAAACACTCACAATCCCTGTTCCCCTTGAAAACACTTGCAGGCCTTGTTGTGCAAAACACTTGCAGGTCCTGTTCTTGTGCAAAACACTTGCAGGCACTGTTCCTCTGGAAAACATTTTCAGGCCATGTTCTTGTGGAAAACACTTGTAGGTCCTGTTCTTGTGCAAAACACTTGCAGGCCCTGTTCTTGTTCAAAACACTTGAAGGCACTGTTGTTGTGCAAAACACTTGCAGGACCTGTTCTTGTGCAATACACTTTCAGACCCTATTCCTCTTGAAAATACTGGCAGGCCGTGTTGTGAAAAACACTTGGAGGCTCTCTTTTTGTTCAAAACACTTTCAGGCCCTGTTGTTGTGAAAAACACTTTTAGGACCTGTTCTTGTCCAAAACACTTGCAGGCCCTGTTCTTGTGCAAAACACTTGCAAGTTCTGTTTTTGTGCAAAACACATGCAAGTTCTGTTTTTGTGCAAAACACTGGCAGGCCCTGTTCTTGTGTAAAACACTGGCAGGCCCTGTTCTTGTGCAAAACACATGCAAGTTCTGTTCTTGTTCAAAACACTTGCAGGTCCTGTCCTTGTACAAAACACTTGCAGGCTCTGTTCTTGTTCAAAACACTTGCAGCCCCTGTTCTTGTGCAAAACACTTGAAGGCCCTGTTCTTGTTCAAAACACTTGCAGGCGCTATTCCTCTTGAAAATACTGGCAGGCCCTTTTGTGAAAAACACTTGGAGTCTCTCTTTTTGTTCAAAACACTTTCAGGCCCTGTTGTGAAAAACACTTTTAGGACCTGTTTTTGTGCAATACACTTTCAGACCCTGTTCTTGTGCAAAAAAGTTGCAAGCTCTGTTTTTGTGCAAAACACTTGCAGGCTCTGTTCTTGTTCAAAACACTTGCAAGTTCTGTTTTTGTGCAAAACACTGGCAGACCCTGTTTGTTGCAATATTTTCAGGATCAGACTCAGTAATTAAAGTAAGAATAGTATGTGTTGCAATATTTTCAGGATCAGACTCAATAATTAAAGTAAGAATAGTATGTTTAAATAAAGCTCTGTTTAATCACAGATGGCATTCTATATTCACTGAATATTCACAAATAGAAGCACTGAAAAATGGCATACAGCTCCTTATATATACAAGGGGAGGAGCTAGATATGGGAGTGGTTAGACATACATACATTAAGCAATGGAAATAAGTTAACTCTTGATATACTGTATAGATACTATTTACATGATGGAGAATAAAGCATTTACTTGTGACAAATCCCCCTCTAAATGCTGATTCGACATATGACAATAATTACATTCAGATTCAGAACAATATAAACCTTGTAGCTTGGTAGTTAAGTATTTGTGTTGTTTAGAAGGTAAAGGTTTTGTCAAGATGTCAGCTATTTGCTCTGATGTTTCACAATGAATAGCTTTAATAAATCCGTCTTGTGATAATTGCCTTACATGTTTGAATTTTATATCTATATGTCTAGATCGCTGTCCAATAGCATCAGATCTAGATATTTCGATGGCAGCTTTGTTATCTTCATGTATGATATAAGGCAATGAAGGTTTTTTCCAAATATTAGACAATAAATCATTAAACCATACTAGGTTATTTGATGCTTTAGACAGACAGACATATTCTGCCTCAGTAGTTGATGTAGCTACCAAATCTTGTTTACCAGTGTACCAGTAAACTGGGCAGCCGTTAAGGAAAAATATATAGCCAGATGTACTTTTTCTACAAGTGACATCACCAGCCCAATCTGCATCTGCATAACATGTGAGGATGGGTTCATTTGTATTACTGGGTTCTAATAACAAGCAGAAGTCTAAGCTATTTTTTAAGTATCTTAATATCCTCTTGACAGCTTCCCAATGGTATGATAATGGTTTACTGACATGTCTGGATAATAAGTTAAGGGGTAAAGCAATATCAGGTCTAGTCCAGTTAGAGATATAGAGAAGAGAGCCGATAACAGACCTATACAATGTGTTATCTTTAAATTCTGGAGATGACTCATCAGTGTTTCTTAGAAAATCAGTCTGCATGGGAGTATCACATGGTTTGGCATCATTTAGGTTACATTTGTTTAAGAGTTCTATAATTTTATCCCTTTGGGAAAGTTTGAATCCCTTCTTTGTTTTGCTGATTTGAACACCAAGATATTTGTTTACTTTCCCTAATGATTTTAAGGAAAAGTGTTCATTGAGTTTTGTTACAAAAGTTTCTCTCCTTTTTGTATCTTTGCCTATATATAGAATATCATCAACATAAATCAATACAAATTCTGGAGAATCACCTTCACTCTTAACAAAGAAACAATAGTCAGCAGTAGTGGCAACAAAGTTCATAGTTTTAAGTACTTTGACTAAACATTCATACCATCGCTTGCCAGATTGTTTCAATCCGTATAGACTTTTGTTTAATAGCCATATATCATTTTTGTTTGTATATTGACTATGAGGAGCTCTTACATATATATCTTTATCTAATTTGGCATGTAAATATGCAGTTTGTATATCATATTGAAATACCTCGAGATTAAGTGCTGATGCTATAACTAGAGCTGTTTTAACACTCTCAGTTCTTACAGTAGGAGAGTAAGTGTCTGTATAATCCTCAGGATATCTTTGAGCATAACCTTGTGCGACTAGTCTGGCTTTATACAGTGTGTTACCTCCTTCCAAATTTTTAATTTTATATATCCACCTGGTACCAATAATAGTCTTATCCCTTGGGGCTTGTGTGGGTGTAAAAACATTCAATTCTTGTAAGCTATTCATCTCCTTGGTCATTGCTGATTCCCACTTTTCTCTTTCTTTGGGGGGAAGTTTCAGCACTTCTTCATAAGTGTTTGGTGTTACTATTTCTCCATTCATACACATTACATAATCTTTGTATTTATTAGGCACCTGATTTCTGTTACTTCTGGTTGTTCTCACTGGTATACTATCATTGTCATGCAAATACCTTGCTTCCTTTTTTGTTACTGAATCAGTTTTTATTTTGTGTTGACTATTCGTCCATGTTCTAACTTTGTTTTTGCGTGTGCTGTTATTGTTTTTCTTTTCAATATTCTCATTTTGATGTTCAGTGTCTGAATTGGTGTTTGGGAATATTTCATTAAGGTGTATTTTGGACCAATTGGCCTGTTCATGAAATACTGCTGTTCTTGAAATTATGAATCTGTTATTGTTATCAATAAATCTGTATCCTTTTGTGCCTGTTTCGTATCCCATGAATTTAAGTCTTCTGGATACGTTTTCACCTTTACGCCTTAATTGTTTAGGTATATGTACGTCTGCAGTGACTCCAAATATATGCATGTGTGTTAACTTAGGTTTCCTACCGTACATCACTTCATATGGTGTTTTATTCACTATGCTGGACCAAGTCCTATTTTGGGTGTAATTGGAAAATTGTAAAGCTTCTGACCAGAATTGTTTACCTAAACCAGCATCTTCTAATGTGGATCTAATCATGGTTTGTAGTGTTGAGTTCTTTCTCTCTGCCACTCCGTTCTGGAATGCAGAGAAAGGACTAGATGTGTAATGCAACATCCCTTTATCTTTTAGCCATCGTGAGAATTCGTTTGACATGAACTCACATCCTCTATCTGTCATAATTTGTTTTATTCTAATGTTGTGTTGTGTCTCTATGCGTTTGTAAAATTCTTTGAATTTCTGAAATGTTTCATCCTTATGTCTTAATGTGTAGACAAACCCATAACGACTATAGTCATCCACAATGGTTAGAAAATAGCATTTTTTATATGTGATTGATGGTGTCAATGGACCAACTAAGTCCATGTGTACTAATTCAAAGATTTGTTTGGTTGACCTGGTTGATTTTTTGGGCCTGGGGCTAGTTTTGAGTTTTGTGGATTTACACACTGAGCATTCTAGATAGTTTTTACAGTTTTTTATTTTAACACCATCAGCATGTTCAATCATTTTTTGTACTACAGGAAAACTAGCATGTCCTAATTTTCTATGTAAGATATGGGCACATTCATCATGAATAGGTTTGCCTATATTAGGTCTTTTATCATTGGATGAGTTTTTGTTGTTATGAACTACCTCATGTTCCTCATTATCACTATTACTGTTTTCTTCGTTATTTATGTCATTGTCATCCTCTATGTTGGAATCAATATTGTGTAAACATCTTTCATTTGTTATTAAGTAAGGTAAGCCTCCTTTTATAATGACAGTACCTACGCTTGTTTCATTTTTCTTTAAAGCTGCATTCCCTTTTGAAAAGACTATGTTTATGTCAGATTCTCTGCTTAGTTTTATTGCACTAAGTATGTTATGAGGTATTTCAGGTATTAACAATACCCCCTCTATTTTTCCTAGGCCAGGTAAGATTATATTTCCTCTACCTATGACTTGGACCTTCTCTTGATTAGCTACTTTGATTATAAATTTATCTTCAACAAACGAAGATAATATATTTTTGTTGTGTGTAGTGTGATTTGTTGCACCAGAGTCAATGAGCCAATCGTTATCTTCTGGTCTATGTATGTTGTTGTTGTTGTGTTTGTTCAGTCCATTCAATGAACCAGATTTTCTATCTCTTGAATCATCTCTACCCCCTCTATGTTCCTTATAGATGGGTGGACTTCTATATCTATGTCTGTCAGTGGATGACTGTCTGTTGTGATATCTATCTCTATGATCTGTCCTATGTTTATCTCTGAGGAATTTAGGACAATCTCTTCTATTATGCTCCTTGGACCCACAATTATGGCATTTGATTGGTTCATGGTATCTTTCTTGAAATGCCATTTTCTTATATTGCTTATGCTCTATGTGATTATTATAACGATTTCTTCTCGAATTGTCTTCAGCTATCAACCTATTAGAAAGGTTTTCTATGGATAAATACCCTAAATTGATTGTGTCTAAATGGGATATATAATTATTCCAAGATGGGTCTAATGAATTGATAATAACACTTTTCATTGTTTGATCTGAAATTATTTCTCCTCTTAGTTGTAATTCTGCTCTGACTTTGTTTAAGTATATTAAATGTTCACTTATGGTGACCCCAGATTTTAACCTGGCTGAAAAGAAATCCTTAGACATTCTTGTTGTAGTGGCTACACTATCACTGTGAAACAGCTTAAACATGTATTGAACAATTTCTGATACAGTTAGATTTGACTTAATACTATGATACATAGCAGGAGATATACTGGATATTAGTAAGAAAAATGCTCTATGGTGTAGGCAGTCCAATCTTAAAGTCCAAGGTCTTTTTGGAGGGTTAGTAATGAAAAACAATAAATTTTCTTTCATAAAGACAACTTGGAGCTGTTGGCACCACTCTTGTAAATTAACACCATCTACCCTCAGTTTTGGGAAATCATTGGGTAAATTCCCAATGTTGTTAGCTCCATTACTTACAACTGGAGGAAGTCCATGGTCTTCTAAGTGTTGGTAACCGCAGAATGGCATGGGGATGCTAGCGACGACTTTAAATGGCAGTCTCTGTCTTTCTCTTGCTTCGAAGCTGTCTGTGTAGCTTTGCACATGCGCATTGTCCATTTCGCTCCTGAAGTCATGGTGAAAGGTTCTCGTCGCTGCAGCTCCCTCGCATTGTTCTTCTTCGGAAGACTCGGTCTCTGGTTCAGCCTTGGGAGTCCTGGTGGCGATGGGAGTCCTTTTATTGAGAGCGCTGGTCTCTGGAATTGTTTGCGGCGTAGGTTGGTATCTGCAGGGCTCTCTGGGTTCAGGCGTCGATGCTTTCGCTGTCTGCATAGAGGCGTGCGATCTTCGGGAAGTTCGTTTACTCATTGTTCTTCCTTTTGTTTTTTTACTGCAGTTTTTCACTGATTCTTTAGTTATTTTCAATTTTGACCCAAAAGTTGCAAAAAGCGTTTTCATTGCAGACTCTACTTGATTTTCTATTGATTCTTCTTCAGTCTCTGTGTCAGACTCTTCTGATGTATGGATCTTTTCTCTTTTGTTTTTTGCATCAAGTAAGTCCTTTCGCGCCAGATATTTTGAATCTTGTCTTCTGATTGGCTCTTCATCGCTTAGACTGAAGGTTCGTTGAAACCAAGATGGCTGCCATTCAAAATTTTGCGCGGGACCGTTGTTCTTCTCCTTTGTTGCATTTTTGTCTGTAGACAAATCGCTCACCTTTTTTGAGTCTTTATTTTCATCTGTAACGATGTGCTTTTCTCTCGCTGCTCCGCTTTTTTTCAGTAAGTCTTGGAGGTTCGCGATGAGGTTTTCATCGTTCTTTTGATCTTTTAAAAGTTTTAGTATTTCTGACCTGAGTTTGTTATTTTCTATTTCGTTTTCTTTTTGATCATTGTTCTCATCTATTATTTCTTCGTTGTCTGTAGTACAGTCTTCAGATTCTCTCGATATTTCAGTTGCGTATTCATCAATTATTTCTTGTTCTGCTTCCATTTCTTTAGTATATGCCCTGGTGTTGGGTCTTATTTTTTTGCTTTTTGATTTTTCTCTCTCAGACATTGTTGAATTTTTTATTGAGTCAATTAACCATCCTCTGCTACCAAATTGTTGCAATATTTTCAGGATCAGACTCAATAATTAAAGTAAGAATAGTATGTTTAAATAAAGCTCTGTTTAATCACAGATGGCATTCTATATTCACTGAATATTCACAAATAGAAGCACTGAAAAATGGCATACAGCTCCTTATATTTACAAGGGGAGGAGCTAGATATGGGAGTGGTTAGACATACATACATTAAGCAATGGAAATAAGTTAACTCTTGATATACTGTACAGATACTATTTACATGATGGAGAATAAAGCATTTACTTGTGACACTGTTCTTGTGTAAAACACTGGCAGGCCCTGTTCTTGTGCAAAACACATGCAAGTTCTGTTCTTGTTCAAAACACTTGCAGGTCCTGTCCTTGTACAAAACACTTGCAGGCTCTGTTCTTGTTCAAAACACTTGCAGGCCCTGTTCTTGTGCAAAACACTTGAAGGCCCTGTTCTTGTTCAAAACACTTGCAGGCGCTATTCCTCTTGAAAATACTGGCAGGCCCTGTTGTGAAAAACACTTGGAGGCTCTCTTTTTGTTCAAAACACTTTCAGGCCCTGTTGTGAAAAACACTTTTAGGACCTGTTTTTGTGCAATACACTTTCAGACCCTGTTCTTGTGCAAAAAAGTTGCAAGCTCTGTTCTTGTTCAAAACACTGGCAGGCCCTGTTGTTGTGCAAAACACTTGCAGGACCTGTTCTTGTGCAAAACACTGGCAGGCCCTGTTTTCGTGCAAAACACTTGCAGGCACTGTTCCTCTGGAAAACGTTTGCAGGCCCTGTTCTTGTGCAAAACACTTGCAGGCACTGTTCCTCTGGAAAACATTTGCAGGCCATGTTCTTGTGCAAAACACTTGCAGGCCCTGTTCTTGTTCAAAACACTTGCTTGTCCTGTTCTTGTTCAAACCACTTGCAGGCCCTGTTCTTCTATTAAACACTTGCAGGCCCTATTCCTCTTGAAAATACTGGCAGGCCGTGTTGTGAAAAACACTTGGAGGCTCTCTTTTTGTTCAAAACACTTTCAGGCCCTGTTGTTGTGAAAAACACTTTTAGGACCTGTTCTTGTGCAATACACTTTCAGACCCTGTTCTTGTGCAAAATAGTTGCAAACTCTGTTCTTGTGCAAAACACTTGCAGGCTCTGTTCTTGTGGAAAACACTTGCAGCCATTTTTCATGTGCAAAACACTTGTAGGCCGTTTTCCTCTTGAAAATACTGGCAGGGCTTGTTCTTGTTCAAAACACTTGCAGGCACTGTTCTTGTGTAAAACACTGGCAGGCCCTGTTGTTGTGCAAAACACTTGCAGGTCCTGTTCTTGTGCAAAACACTTGCAGGCCTTGTTGTGCAAAACACTTGCAGGCCCTGACTTGTGCAATACACTTTCAGACCCTATTCTTGTGCAAAACACTTGCAGGCCCTGTTCTTGTACAAAACACTTGCTGGACCTGTTTTTGTGCAATACACTTTCAGACCCTGTTCTTGTGCAAAATAGTTGCAAGCTCTGTTTTTGTTCAAAACACTTGCAGGCTCTGTTCTTGTGCAAAACACTTGCAGGTCCTGTTCTTGTGCAAAACACTTGCAGGCCCTGTTCTTGTGCAAAACACTTGCAGGTCCTGTTCTTGTGCAAAATAGTTCCAAGCTCTGTTCTTGTTCAAAACACTTGCAGGCACTGTTCTTGTGTAAAACACTGGCAGGCCCTGTTGTTGTGCAAAAAACTTGCAGGTCCTGTTCTTGTGCAAAACACTTGCAGGCCTTGTTGTGCAAAACACTTGCAGGCCCTGTTTTTGTACAAAACACTTGCAGGCACTGTTCCTCTAGAAAACATTTGCAGGTCCTGTTCTTGTGCAAAACACTTTCAGACCCTGTTCTTGTGCAAAACACTTGCAGGATCTGTTCTTGTTCAAAACACTTGCAGGCCTTGTTCTTGTGCAAAACACTTGCAAGTTCTGTTTTTGTGCAAAACACATGCAAGTTCTGTTTTTGTGCAAAACACTGGCAGGCCCTGTTCTTGTGTAAAACACTGGCAGGCCCTGTTCTTGTGCAAAACACATGCAAGTTCTGTTCTTGTTCAAAACACTTGCAGGTCCTGTCCTTGTACAAAACACTTGCAGGCTCTGTTCTTGTTCAAAACACTTGCAGGCCCTGTTCTTGTGCAAAACACTTGCAGGCGCTATTCCTCTTGAAAATACTGGCAGGCCCTGTTGTGAAAAACACTTGGAGGCTCTCTTTTTGTTCAAAACACTTTCAGGCCCTGTTGTGAAAAACACTTTTAGGACCTGTTTTTGTGCAATACACTTTCAGACCCTGTTCTTGTGCAAAACACTTGCAGGCCGTTTTCCTCTTGAAAATACTGGCAGGGATTGTTGTTGTCCAAAATAGTTGCAAGCTCTGATCTTGTTCAAAACACTTGCAGGCTCTGTTCTTGTGCAATATACTTTCAGGCCCTGTTCTTGTGCAAAATAGTTGCAAGCTCTGTTTTTGTTCAAAACACTTGCAGGCTCTGTTCTTGTGCAAAACACTTGCAGCCATTTTGGTTGTGCAAAACACTCACAGTCCCTGTTCCACTTGAAAACAGTTGTAGGCCTTGTTGTGCAAAACACTTGCAGGCCCTGACTTGTGCAATACACTTTCAGACCCTGTTCTTGTGCAAAACACTTGCAGGCCATGTTCTTGTTCAAAGCACTTGAAGGCACTGTTCTTGTGTAAAACACTGGCAGGCCCTGTTCTTGTGCAAAACACTTGCAGGCACTGTTCCTCTAGAAAACGTTTGCAGGCCCTGTTTTCATGCAAAACACTTGCAGGCCCTGTTCTTGTGCAAAACACTGGCAGGCCCTGTTTTCATGCAAAACACTTGCAGGCACTGTTCTTGTACAAAACACTTGCAGGCCCTGTTGTTGTGAAAAACACTTGCAGGACCTGTTCTTGTGCAATACACTTTCAGACTCTGTTCTTGTGCAAAATAGTTGCAAGCTCTGTTCTTGTTCAAACCTAAGGTGACCAGACGTCCCACTTTTGGCGGGACAGTCCCGCTTTTGAGCAATTTGTTGCGCGTCCCGCGGCGTTTTAAAAAAGTCCCGATTTTTCATTCTGCCTCCTGGTTCCCGGCTGCCTCCTGAATCCCCGCTGATGGCTAGAGGGAAAAAACCTGTTTAAACTCTTGCCGCGGGGCTTCAAAGGGCCGCCCTACGTTAATTAGCTCGGCTTCCCCCTCTCAGCTGATTTGCACAGGGCTCTGCTCTTGCTAAATTGCTCAGTTTTTTTTTCCTCTTTGTGCAAACCAAGCTCAAAACGAAACTGAAAGTAAAACAGGCTGTTGGCTTTGCGGTTTGCTTGCAACGTTGGAAAATTAGGCAGCAGATTTATTTTCCTTTTCCTCACCAAAAAAGGTAAGTGCAAACAATGGAAAATTATTTAGGGCAAAAGAGGAGAGTTCAAGATTTTAAAACACAAAAGAAAAAAAAGCTCTTTTTAACTAGGGAATTGTAATAATTGAGATATTATTAATTGTATACTGTGTTGAAAGCAGAAATGGTTAAGTTGTGGTTTGGAGGAATATATGGGGGAAATTATTTGGTTTATTATTATTGGTAAGTATAATTAATTGATTTGTAAGAAATTGGATTGCATGGAAATAATTGGAATATTCATGTTCATATTGATTAATATACAAAAAAGATAGTTATATAACTAATTGATTTATATTAAAATGTTGAATTTGTATTAAACAACTGTATTACATAATTACATAATTAACCAATGTGAGGATGGATATAAAAATAGATGACAATGGGAAGGGGTATAAAATAGAATAGAAGGGAAAAATTGAATTTGATTAAGATTAGAGATGAGGATGAAGGGTAAAATTGTTTTTTTTAAAAAAATAGATGAGGAATAAATATGGCAAAAAGGAAATATAGAAATTGTAAATTTAATTGAAATGACTAAACACTGTTTAAATTTGTGAACCAGCCAAATATTCTGTTCAAAGAAAATACATTGTATGTATGTGTGTTTCTAATTATTGCTATTTATTCATATTTGTTCTCTTTTATTCTTTAAAGTTTAACAATTCATTCTTTATCTTAATATCTTTATATTTGTTTGGGGTTGGCTTTCTTCCCTTTCATCTTTTTTATTGTACAGCAATCTTTCTCCTCAAACCTACCACCTCTCTTTTCTTTCCTTCTTACTTTCTCTTCCCCCCCTCTTCTTCTCCTCCTCTCTTCCTCCCTCTCTTAACCGTCACTCCTACTCTAATTTCCCTTCCCTTCCTTCATCCCTCTCTATTACTGTATCCTTTTATGCATATGGATTACTCAGAGGGCTGAAAAAGTTATTTTTGACTGGTCCTCGCACTTTTGACCAGTCCTCGAACTTACGACTGTCCTCACATTTTACATTTTTGCCCTATCTTGTCATCATGGTGAAGAGAAGCAGTTGTGAAATGAGTGACATGGTTGTTAAGAATGCTGCACGGGCATAAATGTGAGAGGATGGTCATAAGTGTGAGGACCAGTCAAAAGTGTGAGGACCTGTCAGAAATGACTTTTTTCAGCCCTCTGGTTAGTCCTTTTGTGCATATGGACTACTCAGAGGGCTGAAAAAGTTATTTTTGACTGGTCCTCGCACTTTTGACCAGTCCTCGAACTTACGACTGTCCTCACATTTTACATTTTTGCCCTATCTTGTCATCATGGTGAAGAGAAGCAGTTGTGAAATGAGTGACATGGTTGTTAAGAATGCTGCACGGGCATAAATGTGAGGATGGTCATAAGTGTGAGGACCAGTCAAAAGTGTGAGGACCTGTCAGAAATGACTTTTCAGCCCTCTGAGTAGTCCCTATACACACAGCCATGGCCACCCGGTCACATGACCAGCTAGCCACGCCCACCCAGTCACATGGCCTCCAAGCCACGCCCACACAATAAGCCACGCACACAATGGTGTCCCTCTTACCAATGTTAAAATCTGTTCACCTTACCCTATACACATAGCCATGGCCACCCGGTCACATGACCAGCTAGCCACGCCCACCCAGTCACATGACCAGCTAGCCACGCCCACAAAATAAGCCACGCCCACAATGTCCCTCTTTACCAATGTTAAAATCTGGTCACCTTATTCAAACCACTTGAAGGCCCTGTTCTTCTGTGAAACACTTGGAGGCCCTATTCCTCTTGAAAACACTGGCAGGCCCTGTTGTTGTGCAAAACACTTGCAGGCCCTGTTGTTGTGAAAAACACTTGCAGGTCCTGTTCTTGTGCAAAACACTGGCAGGCACTGTTCTTCTGTAAAACACTGGCAGGCCCTGTTCTTGTGCAGTACACTTGCAGGACCTGATCTTGTGCAAAACACTTTTAGGACCTGTTCTTGTGCAATACACTTTCAGACCCTGTTCTTGTGTAAAATAGTTGCAAGCTCTGTTTTTGTTCAAAACACTTGCAGGCTCTGTTCTTGTGCTAAACACTTGCTGCCATTTTTCTTGTGCAAAACAGTCACAGTCCCTGTTCCACTTGAAAACAGTGGCAGGCCTTGTTGTTGTGCAAAACACTTGCAAGCCCTGTTCTTGTGCAATACACTTTCAGACCCTGTTCTTCTGCAAAAATGGTAGTTGTTCAATTGAAACCAGAATTATGCCAATGAAGAGATGACCCAGCTGATGGACGGGGTCCCCTCTCCCCCACTCTTGGAAACGAGGCGTGTCTTAATGCAGACGGTGCGAGATGAAGATTTGCACAAGAACAGGGTCTGAAAGTTTAGTGCACAAAAACAGGTCCTGCAAGTGTTTTGCACAAGAACAGGGCCTGCAAGTGTTTTGCACAAGAACAGGGCCTGCAAGTGTTTTGCACAAGAACAGTGTTGTGGAATAAGGAATTAAAGAAACATCCCTTTAGGGCAGACAGAATCAGTTTATTTATTTATTGCAATAAAGGATCCAACCTTGGTATCGCTACCAAAGAGGGTTTGAACACCCTCTGATTTTCAGCTCAAAGCATTTATACAGTTTCAAACAAAGGATTCTGTGAAGTCAGCAATTTCTTATTATCACAAGACATTTGTTACACAAAATAACATACCTTAATTATCGAGCTTGTTACTATCTTTGCAAAACAGTTATAATTCTTCTTAGAAGTTACTGAAGCATAGTTTCAAATTATCTCTTGTTGAAACAATAATAATGGTCATCTCCTCTCTCTGACCTTAAAAATGTAAATCACCAAACTATCCTTATCTGTGACAACTGAGAGGCCTTGATGTACTTGAAAGGAATGTGTTTGCCTACGTGCTGGATACAATTGCAAGCATTTTCTCTTTTACAATATTAAGAACAAAGAGGGCCCTTCAGTGATCATCTAGTTGGATCCGCTTTTACTTTATTTATTACTTTATTTGTCACTTTCCCACATTACTCCCCCCTCTGGGAGTTTGTCTATGCATAAACTCCCACAACCTACTTATAAGTGTAACTACTGAATATAAAAAGTTCCAATAAACAACTCTATAATATAAAAATCCTAACAAAATATAAGAAATAAAGGCATATAAAAGATTATATATGATTGCTTCCGCTCTCCTAGGTCTTAGGAAGATTCTTTCCATTTTTCCACCGGTTCCATTTCCACATATGGATCTGCCTCAGAATCTGTAGGTTCTTCTACAGGGCAGGGACCAAGTTGATTAAGAAAATGCTCTGTCAGAGCTAGTTCCCTCTCAACTCGAATTTCCTTTACTGCTCTTATGGATAATTGTCTGAGGAGTGGTATTACACATGGAATGAATGCTAAGCCAGCGATGGCACATATGAACAAAAATATCATTTGTTTAATCCATCCGGATCCAGGCACCCAAGAAAACCACATGTCAGAAGATTGTAACCTCTGACTTATCTTGGAAGCCCTATCCTGCAATTCCCGAGCACCTTCTCTGACCACACCTGATTTATTCATGTAGAAACAACAATCTTCACCTAAAAATATACATGTTCCTCCTTTTTCTGCTGTCAGGAGGTCTAAGGCACGTCGGTTTTGTAACACCACTGCCGCCAAGGAATCTATCTGATTTTGGACTTCGATCAAAGTGCCAGCAATTCGATTCAAACTTCCTTGGAGCTCCTCTGATAGTTGCCTAAATTGGATTACTGAGTGCGTGAGTCCTGCTACACCTGTCCCAACAGCTGTACCCATGCCTATAAGCACTAACAGTGGGATGAGTATAGGGACCCTCTTCTGGACATGTCCCAAAAGGGGAACAGGGATAGCATGCTCTGCACTGACAACACCTACTTTAGGAAAAAGGTGGGCCAGTGTACAAGTTCCAGTCCAGTTTGTTGGTATACACAAATATGCATTTGTTCCACACAGAAAAAACACTCCCTTTTCTTCCACGCATATTCCGATGTTCATGGAAAAGGCATGGATTCTGCAGTTGTTTTCATTAGTCCAAACACCTAAAGTACCTGCTACAAACATCCCTGCTAAAGGTTGTAATGGGACTTCTAGTGAAGGGTCCTTCTGCTTATCTCTGAGAATTGGTCCTTCAAAAACGTATCGAGAGGTAGTATTTCCAGGTGGGAAAAGAATACACAAATCTGATTTGGACTTTAAGTTGAACCAGAGGGGAAATCTTGGAGGTCGAAATGGTCTTGGGCAGCTTTCAAAAGACAGATTCCCTCCACCCCATTTTTCCTTCCTAAAGTTCAGTTCTGGTGGAGCTGTGAAAGTAACCTTTTGTTGAAATTTGTGGTAAGCAGAGGGAAAAATTCCCTTTGTTAATTTTATGTCCACCAAGTTTATTTTAGGGCCAAAATATATTACTGACTGACATTGTTCGTCTGTCAGGGATCCTACAGGCCTACCAAGTTTCTGATGTCTCTTTACACACAAAGAAAGTGTTCCTATGAGGTCTACACCTGTAGCAATTGGGCCTGTGATAGGAAGATGACTTTTTCCCAATCGTTTGAATGCTTCATAAAAATCTCCTTGTATCGGTGAGACGGGTACTTTATCTCTACTATCCCTTTCAAGGAGAATTGTAGCCTTTGTTCTGACCCAGAGTTGTGATTTTATAGGAATAGCATGGTAAGATGTAGGGTCAGCAGATAGACATAACCAGCATTTCTGACCTAGGGTAGGGTTATACTGATTTACAAGATCTTGACTTAATTCCAGAATCTGTGATTATAGTCTCCTCTATGCAATTGTTGCAGAGGCCCATTTTCCTTATCTACTCCCCCCTCAGCTGGGAATGTCAAGATGGGAACCTTAGGTGGTGGAGTTGACTTAGGTCTAAGGTAACGACCCCGTGCATAGACAATGCGTTTTTGGTGGGAGCGAACTTGACCTAAGGTGTGGCCATCTAGGGAATCAATGTTCCTTATATGGTCACTTGAGAATGCAAGAGCGAATAATGTCCAAAGCCATAAGCAAAACATAATCACTGTGGTGTGAAGCTCACAACGTCAGGGAGAGGGTTAGTGGTGCGTGTGGGTTGGGATATAGCAGTAGCAAGAAAAATCCTAGGTCTACCACAAAAACGTTCCTTATATATGTAAAACAAAATTACTAGCAAGATTAGAAAAACAAGTACCCACAAAACCCACTCCCAAACTTCTACTAACATTCGTATGTGTAAGAAAGTGTTATATTACAGCTAATAATATGTATATGTACAATGTGAAGGCAGTTGTCCTCTTTACAAATCTTCCGCCGTGCGCTGGGAATCAGCTTCCGGAGTGATTCAGCAAGGCTGATGATCACCACCGTGCGTAGAGAGTTTGTTCCCGGTAGAACTCAGCAGGGTGTTTTCTTCTTAAATCTCAGCACGAGAGGTTTCTCCGTCTGTGTCACCTGGTACGTCACTGGATCAGTCTGGTTTGCTGGTTTCAGTCTCGTCCAATGGATCCAGGATTTGCCTTCTAGCGTCTTAACTGCAAGAGGTGAACACATCACAACAGTATACGGTCCTTTCCATCTAGGCTTTAAAGGTTCATCTTTCCAATGTTTCACCCACACTCTATCACCTGGCTTGTAATCATGACCTGCTGTTGTAATAGGGGGTGGTCTGCACTCCTGCATATAATGCCTTAATTGATTAACATGATTGTTATGTTGTTGTAACTGTAAAAGTAATCTTTTGGCTTCCACTCCCCCTTTCTGAGCTAAGTCAGGCCAACCTTGAAAATGGTGTTTGAATAAAGCTGGGGGTCTTCCATATAAAAGTTCAAAAGGAGACAACTGGTATTTCGTTCATGGGGTAGTTCTAAAAATGTACAAGGCCATAGGAAAAACTTGAAGCCATGGCAAATGTGTTTCTAGACACAGCTTGGCAATGATTGCTTTCAATGAGCGATGAGCTCTTTCAAGTTTTGTAGCCGATTGAGGTCTAAAAGAACAATGATATCTCCACTTTACACCTGCTGCTTCAGCTAAGTGGCGATTTATACGTTGTACAAATTCAGGGCCATTATCAGAACTGATGTGGGATGGGCAGCCAAATCTTGGAATTATTTCCTTTAAAAGAAAGCGTGCAACCTGTATAGCTAACTTGTTTCGAGTAGGGAAGGCTTCCAGCCAACCAGAATACGTGTCAATAAAAGTGAGCAAAGCTTTATAACCATGGCATCTGGGCATATCAGTGAAATCTACTACTAAATAGTCCATTGGCAAGTAAGAGATGGGCTGTTGTCCGTCAGGTAAACGTGGTCCTTGTCTGGCATTTACTTGAGCACAAGTGGAACACTGAGAAGTGACCTTGGCCACCAGGCTCTGCAAATTAGGGATGTAAAAAGCAGCCTGTAACTGCTGGGCCAAAGCTGTTTTGCCAATGTGCGATGTTTGATGTGCTTCCATTACTAGGGGCCAAGCGAGGGAAACTGGTACCACTGGGCGATTGTCTGGAAGTGTGTACCATCCCCTTACAAGAGTGGCTTTGAGATCCCCTACAGCTTTCTCCCTTTCTACAGGTGTATAGGTTGGATGGGATTTCTCAATGTATGATTCAATTTCTTGTGCCAAATAGAGATGATAATCCGTTTTGTCTATGGGCTGATGTGCTGCAAGTTTAGCTTCTTTATCAGCAAATTGATTGCCTTGTGCAATGAGGGTGTCTGTTTTCTGATGACCTGGGCAATGGATGACAGCTAAAGACTTGGGAGACTGTGCAGCTTGAATCAACCTTTTGATTAAAGAGGCATGTTGTATTAATTTGCCTGAAGAATCAGTGAAGCCCCTTTCTCTATAAATAGCAGCATGTGCTTGAATAGTCAAAAAGGCATATTTACTGTCAGTGTAGACGTTAAGAGTTTTGCCTGAGGCTAATTCCAATGCACGGATAAGAGCCCATAATTCTGCTGCCTGTGCACTTGTGCCCACGGGAAGGGACGAACTTTCAATGACTCCCTCGGCACTAACAATTGCATAGCCCGCATATCTAAGTCCTTGTTCTACAAAGCTGGATCCGTCCGTGAACCAAGTAAGCTGGGCATGTAAAAGAGGGGTGTTAGTTAAGTCTGGCCTGCAGGAATATTGATGATCTAAAACATATAAACAGTCATGCAGTGGGAGAGATGCATCTGGGATAGGCATGAGGGTAGCCGGGTTGATGGATGCGCATTGATGAAGAGTAATTTGAGGATTTTCTAGCAAGAGTGCTTGGTATGTATGCAGCCGTTGGTTACTCAACCACAAATGTCCCTTATTTTCTAAAATAGTTTGCAAAGCATGTGATGTATAAACTGCTACGTCTGAAGTAAAAGTCAGTTTGTTTGTATCTTTCACAAGTTCTGAGACAGCAGCCAGCATTTTAAGACAGTGCGGCCATCCCTGGGCCGGGGCGTCAAGTTGTTTAGATAAGTAAGCTACAGGCCGTTGCCAGGATCCCTGCTGTTGTGTCAACACCCCTAAAGCCACATTATGACGGACATCTACATAGAGACAAAAGGGCTTAGTGAGATCTGGCAATCCAAGAGCAGGGCAGGATGTGAGAAGTGTCTTTAATTGTTCAAAGGAATTTGCTTGCTCTTTGCCCCATTCAAAAGGATCGTTTTCAGCACCACGAGTTGATGAATACAAAGGCTTGGCCAGGAGAGCAAAATTAGGGACCCATAAATGGCAAAAGCCCATAACTCCCAAAATTCCTCTCAGTTCCTTTCGAGTTTTAGGTGGGGGCAGCTGTAAAATTGCCTGTTTTCTAGGTAAGCCTAAGTTTCTTTGGCCTTGAGACAAATTATATCCCAAATATGTAACTTCCTTTTTAACTAATTGTGCTTTCTTTCTGGATGCCCTGTAACCACAGTTTCTCAGTAATTCCAGAAGCATTTGAGTATTTTTGAAACAATTCTCCTGTGTGGTTCCTGTCACTAAGACATCATCTACATATTGAAGGAGACAATCACCTTCCTGAACTGGGTGAAAGTGTTGTAAGTCCAAAGCAAGAGCTTGACCAAAAAGAGTTGGAGAATTTTTAAAACCTTGAGGCAACCTAGTCCATGTGTATTGAGAATGGCGATGTGAGTTAGGGTCTTTCCACTCAAAAGCGAATAGGTCCTGGCTATCAGGATGTAAGGGAATTGTGAAAAAAGCATCCTTCAAGTCTATGACTGAAAACCATGCTGCTGAATGAGGTATAGTTCCAAGCAAAATATATGGATTGGACATAATTGCATGAAGCGTTACAGTCCGGAAATTCACAGGACGAAAATCCTGTGCAGGCCTGTATCCACCATCTGGGTTTTTTATGGGTAATATTGCAGTATTCCATGGGGATTTAGTTTCCCTTAATATGCCTGCAGCTAGGAATTTGTCAATTAAGACCTGGATGGCTGTAGCCGCATCCTGTGGAATATAATACTGGGGCACTCTAATAGGCTGGCATCCTGGTTTCAGCTTGACTTCAACTGGAGATGCAAATATAGCAAGCCCAGGGGGATTATCTTCTGCCCACAAGGTAGGAACATTGAATTTCTCCCAATTGCTTTCAATGAGTGTGTCTTGCATTAGCATTAATCGCCACGTTTCTTCTACTGGGTGTTTTACTGTTAAGTACTGTCCATTATCATTGAAAGAAATAGTGGCTTGTAGTTTAGAAAGTAAATCTCTCCCTAACAGTGGAACTGGGCAATTAGGCATGTACAAAAATTGATGCTCTACTAAGCCGTTTCCAACTTTGCATTTAACTAGTTTCAGGAGACTGTGTGTAACTGCATTGCCAGAAACGCCTTGGACTCTAATCTTCTTAGCTGACAAAGGAGCCACTTGTGTGTTAATTACTGATCGACTGGCTCCGGTATCAACCAGCATGCGTACGTGATGTTTTCCCACCCATAAATCCATCAAGGGCTCTGGGGGGTGGGGTGAAGCCGCGGAGCTGAGGCAGCTTCAATCGTCCCAGTCCATTTCAGCTAAGCCGATAACTTCTGGATGCTGGGTTGACTGGCTGGGTGGAATAAATTGCCTATCATTTCCTCTTCTTCCTCTGAAAACTCCTCTCATATTCCCTCTCACAGACCTTCCGTTAAAACCTCCTTTCTGACTTCCTCTCACCATCTGAGATCCACGCCCATAGGATACTTCTCTGGGTTCCATTCTTCTATGGGGACATTCTCTCTTCCAATGACCTGCTTCCCCACAAAATGCGCACTGATTTGGTCCTAAAACGACCCCACCAAGTGCCAAAGCCAACATCTCCGTCTGCTTTCTGTCCTTAGCAACTTGCTTTTTCTCTTCCTCTCTCTCTCTGTTCAAGTAAACTTTCTTAGCAACCTCTAACAATTCAGATGTGTTCTTGCCAAGAGCACCCTCTAGTTTTTGAAGTTTGTGTCTAATGTCAGGAGCGCTCTGGCTTATAAATCTTTCATTTAACATGAATCTGTTTGCAGGGTCCTCTATATCTATCCCTGTGTGGACCTTATAAGATTCAACCAAACGAGTTAAAAATGCTTCAGGGGATTCATCTTTCTCCTGCAAAATAGTAGTGGTCTTTGCATAATTAACAGGACCTTTTGCAGCCTCTCTCAAACTTTCTACGCATAAGAGGCGGTAGTTATTTAGCAGCGTTTGATGTGGAACATGATTTGCATCCCAAGTGGGGTCTGCTTCCGCTGCTGCAGCGATCTTATCTGCTGCCTGGTTCGCATCAGGAAACATGCGGGTTAGTACTTTTCCTTTAGCAATTTTGAATTTCTCTCTATCTTCCATAGAAAGCAATGTATTTAACAGCAATTGGATATCTCCCCATGTGGGTCGGTGAGTCTGCATAATAGTGTTGAAGAGATCCACAATCTCAAGGGGTTTTTTGCTAAACGGACCGTACTGCTGTTTCCAGTTAAGAAGATCCGTAGTTGTGAAGGGCTGGTACATCATTAATGACATAATGATGGGATGGCCCTGTGGATCCTGTCTATGATCCAGCATCTCCCTTAAAGGGGCCAGAGTTTCTGTCTTTTTAAGACTTGTTTGAGATCTAGTCCGGGAACTAATAGGTTTTTCTTCCTCTTCCTGTTCTCCGTCACTCTTAACTTCTCTTTTGACTTGTAAATTAGGTTTCTGAGGTGGAATGTTTCTCTGTGTTGCAGGCAGTGCTGGATAAAGGTTTTGCCTTGGGGCTGTAGGAAGGGGGGCATAGGGAGGAGGGCGGTTTATCTCTTCCTCCTCTTCCTGACTAAATATCTTAGTTTTAACCCCTTGTTTGGTGTTTTTATTCTGTTCTGTCATCATACACACACGCACACATTCCAACTGATACTTTTTAAGCCATTTGGGGTTTGCCATCTGAATGAGCTGCCATTGATCTATGTATGGGAATTGTTCCCATCGCCCTTTCTGGGTAACGATCTTGTGCACCTTTGAAATTATTATGGGGTCTAGTGAGCCCCCTGCTGGCCATCTCTCCTAGGCCATCACTGCCTAAAGCTGTCCAGACATTTATACAAAAATGTTTTAATTTGTCTGGATCACACAGAGGACCTCCATACGATTCAGTAAAAGCGGTTTGGAAGTGGGCTAGCATGCATTGTAACGGCGTCCATTGGACACTGTTTTTACCACCCATTTCTAACACACTACCAATGACCTGGGGCGCTGGACACTCAACAGTCACCATCAGGAACTGCGTTGGTTTAACCACCCCACACAGCCTAACTTGGAGGATTAAGAGGTGCCACTCTTTCCTCCTAGGAGATTGATCAGATCCCCCTCTGTCTCAAAAATAGATGGGTTCTACCTTTTCCCCATTTAAATGATTACTTGCCTGGCAGGCGTTGTTTCCTCGGCCGTCCGTGGAGTTACTGGGTCTTGTCTGCCCTCTTGTGGGTCCTTGGCTGAAGCTGCTTCGCCAGCGAGCATACGGCCGTCTCCCAACGAAGGATTCTGTAGACTTCAAAGGAGTCTTGTGCCGGCTCTCGAATCTTCGATGTGGAAAAAGTCGCTCTCGCTGGGGCAGTTCGCCTAGGAAGAAAAAAATCTCTGCTTCTCAAAGTCCCATCTGCCGGGTGCCAAAATTGTTGTGGAATAAGGAATTAAAGAAACATCCCTTTAGGGCAGACAGAATCAGTTTATTTATTTATTGCAATAAAGGATCAAACCTTGGTATCGCTACCAAAGAGGGTTTGAACACCCTCTGATTTTCAGCTCAAAGCATTTATACAGTTTCAAACAAAGGATTCTGTGAAGTCAGCAATTTCTTATTATCACAAGACATTTGTTACACAAAATGACATACCTTAATTATTGAGCTTGTTACTATCTTTGCAAAACAGTTATAATTCTTCTTAGAAGTTACTGAAGCATAGTTTCAAATTATCTCTTGTTGAAACAATAATATGGTCATCTCCTCTCTCCGACCTTAAAAATGTAAATCACCAAACTATCCTTATCTGTGACAACTGAGAGGCCTTGATGTACTTGAAAGGAATGTGTTTGCCTACGTGCTGGATACAATTGTGTTATGTCCTTATAAGGACATCCGCCCGGATTGGCTGCCTGCCACCGGGCGGGAAAGTTTGAATCCCTGTCAGGGGGCGGTGCGTCTGCCGGAGCGAATATAAGGAGAGCTCCGGCAGCGCACGGGAGTCTTGCTACTGTTGCTGTTTTAATAAAGTTACTTATGTAACGAGCTGGTCACGTCTTCCATTCCTGCGCCGATCTAACACTGGCGACGAAGGACTAGAGAGAAGAGACGAACCTCGTGGCACCAAGCCAACAAGACCAAGACTCCGGCACCTGGAACCACAGTAGGCATTTCCAAAGGCATGGCATCCGCTGAAGTCACTTTGCCAGCCCTTGCTCCTTTCCGCCCAGGGAAGGACAAGTGGAAATCCTACGTGGTCAAATTTCGGCAATACCTGAGAGGCAACAACATCAGGGACGCCGACGATGACCGAAAGAAGGGCATCTTCCTGGCCAACTGCGGCTCCGAAGTCCTCGACATGGCAATCGATCTCGTAGCACCACGAGACATCGAGGAAGTGCCATGGGCAGACCTGCTGCAGATCCTGGAAGACCACTATGCCCCAACGGGAACACCAGTGGCGAACCGTTTCACCTTCCATCAGAGGGATCAGAAGGAAGGTGAGACCATCAAAGAATTCGTGGCTGCCCTACGCCAGATCGCAGCCAGCTGTGAGTTTGACCACGTGGACAACGCCATCGCTGACCGCGTGGTTTTCGGCATGAGGGACAGGGGCCTCCAAAAGAAATTCCTGAGCAGAAAGAAACTCGTGCTCAAAGATGTGGTGGAGGAAGCCACCGCATCCGAAATCTCGGAGAAAGCAGCCGCCGCAGTAAGCAGAGCAAAGGGAATCCACAAGATTCGCTCCACAGCGCAATCGTCAACAGAGGATTCCACAGCTGGATCCGAATCAGAGGGAGAATCCACCGTCCACAAGGTATCCAGACCCCCAAGGCGGGAAACCGCCCAACGGAACTACAAGGGGGAGCGCTGCGCCAGCTGCAGAGGGGACCATGCCAGAGCAACCTGCAAGTGGAGAGATGCGACCTGCCGACGCTGCAACAGAAGGGGTCACATCGCCGAAGCTTGCAGAGCTGAGGAACCAGCCCCAGAGCCCTCCAGCCACCGTCCCCGCGAGAATCGGAAGGATTACCAGAGACCATCCAAACGGTCCTCTGGCCCTTCCAGACGCAGAGACGACGAATTTCCCCGGAGCGGAGCAGTCCACCAGACGACCATCGCACACACGACCTCAGACAATGCCACCAAGTTCCACGTGACCATCCACGTGGAGGGAGCACCCTGCAAAATGGAGGTAGACTCGGGCTTGGTCTACTCCATCATGGACTGGCAGCAGTTGAAGCGCCTGCAACCCAGCATCACCAAGCGAGAGCTGAAGCCACTACACTCCAAGCTCGTCGACTTTGGGGGAAACCCCATCGGAGTGTTAGGAAGAGCCGACATCCGAGTCACCTACAAGCAGTTCGAAGGCAAGCTCCCCATCACCGTCGTAAAGGACAGCCGACCGAACCTGCTAGGAGTGGAGTGGTTCAAGCCGCTGGGGCTTTCAATCGAAGGCATCAACCAAATTGGCAGGGACGAACTCGACAACCTCATCGAAGAGTTCAAGGAAGTCTTCGATGGTAAGCTGGGGAAATTTGTGGGGAGGCCAATTTCTTTCAATCTGGACAAGGGAATCACCCCAATTAGGCTCAAGCCCCGCCGAGTTCCGTTTGCCCTGCGGCCCAAAGTAGACGAGCAGCTGGATAAGCTGATCGCCCAGGGCGTCCTGGAACCGATCGATCATGCTTCATGGGAGACCCCCATTGTGACCCCACTGAAGCATGATGGGTCTGTGCGCATCTGCGCCGACTACCGTTGTACCATCAACAAGGCGTTGGCACAGAGCGCATACCCAGTCCCAGTGGTGCAACACCTGCTGCATTCCCTGGGATCTGGATCAATCTTTGCGAAACTGGACCTGGCCCAGGCTTACCAGCAACTGCCAGTAGACGAAAAAACGGCGGAGGCTCAAACAATTGTCACGCACAGGGGGGCATTCAAATGTAACCGCCTCCAATTTGGAGTCAGCGCTGCCCCCGGCATCTTCCAATCCATGATGGAACGCCTTCTCCAAGGCGTTCCAGGGGTGGTGCCGTACTTCGATGATGTGCTCATCTCCGGTGACTCAAGAGCTCAACTCCTTGAAAGGCTCAGGCTTGTCCTGCAGCGATTCAAGGCCAAGGGCTTGAGGGTCAGGCGGGACAAGTGCATCATAGGAGTACAGGAAGTCGAGTTCCTGGGCTACCTCATTGACAGCACAGGCATCCACCCCACCAAATCAAAAGTGGAAGCAATCCATGAAGCTCCAAGCCCAAAAAACAAAACGGAGCTTCAGGCTTTCCTTGGGTTGCTCAACTTCTACGCCATTTTCTTAAAACAGAAAGCCACAGTTGCTGAGCCGCTCCACCGCCTGCTGGGGAAATCGGCCTCCTGGAAGTGGGGCCAGGAAGAGGAAGCAGCGTTCCGGGCCATCAAAGGACTATTGACGTCCAAAAGCGTCCTCATCCAATACAGTGAGACGCTGCCCATCAAGCTGACTTGTGATGTGTCTCCATACGGGGTGGGGGCAGTCCTCAGCCATGAACTGCCCAACGGCACGGAAGCCCCAATTGCCTACTTCTCAAAGACCATGTCCGGCGCAGAGCGCAACTACAGCCAGCTGGACAAAGAAGCCCTGGCCATCGTGGCTGGAGTGAAGCGTTTCCACGAATACCTCTACGGAAGACGCTTCACCATAGTCACCGACCACAAGCCACTCCTGGGACTCCTCGCAGGCGATCAACCCACCCCAACCTTCATGTCCCCGCGGATGACGAGATGGGCCATCTTCCTGGCCGGCTACTCCTATAGGCTCGTGCATCAGCCAGGCACAGCCATAGGAAACGCCGACGCACTCAGTAGATGCCCATCGAAGAACCTGGTGGAAGACCCAGCCCCCATGCTCCATCTATTCCACATAGATGACGACGCCAGCTGTCCAGTCTCCTCCGCAGATGTGGCCGCACACACCCAGAGAGACCCCACCCTCCGCCAAGTAAGGTCCTGGATCCTCAGGGGGTGGCCATCGGAACAGACGGAAGAGAGGTTCAGCCCGTTCACAAGGAAACAGAAGGAGCTGTCCACCATAAAGGGCTGTCTGCTATGGGGAGACAGGGTGCTGATTCCAAGCACTCTGCAACGGCGGATGCTAGAGACACTGCACAACGGGCACCCGGGCATCGTCCGCATGAAGGCCCTGGCACGGAGTTACGTCTGGTGGCCCTCACTGGACAGAGACATCGAACAATGGGTCTCCAGATGTGACCCGTGCCAAGAAGTCCGCCCCGCGCCGCCGCAATCCGAAGTCACGAACTGGGAGACCCCCAGCAACCCCTGGTCGAGGGTACACATCGACTTCGCGGGCCCGATGCAGGGGCGACACCTCCTCATCGTGGTAGATGCCTTCTCCAAGTGGCTCGAGGTGATACCCATGGCATCTACCACAACAGAAGCGACGATCCGAGCCCTGCGCCGCCTGTTTGCCACACACGGACTACCGGATGTGCTGGTCTCGGACAACGGCCCCCAGCTCACATCCCTGGCCATGGAGTCCTTCCTGGCAGGACTGGGCATCCGCCATGCCCTCTCCGCTCCGTACAGGCCAGCCAGAAACGGACAAGCGGAACGGATGGTCCGGCTCACAAAAGAAGCCCTCACCAAGATGGGCCCGGGAGACTGGCAAGAACGCATCGACAACTTCCTCCTCACCCAGCACATCACGCCGCATGCCACCACCCACAAGAGCCCGGCCGAACTCCTCATGGGCAGAAGGCTGAGGTCACCCTTGGACCGGCTGCACCCCCAATACAGCCCGGAAGTGACCGCAACCGCCAGCCGGCCGCTTCGCGCCTTCAGCAAAGGAAATTCAGTTTTCGCGCTGAATTTCAACGGCTTTCCTAAGTGGCTGAAAGGGAAGATTGCCAGCACAACCGGCCCCAAATCCTACACCGTCGAGTTGGAAGATGGACAGGTCGTGAGACGTCACATCGACCAACTCCGGAAAAGGTGGGGGGGAGCGCACGAAAACCAGCCTGACGAGGGAGGCCTACAACACCCAGACGAGGTAGGCTTACAACACCCCAGCGAGGTAGACCTACCATACCCAGACGAGGTAGGCCTACCACACCCCTACGAGGCAGAGCAACGCCATCCCAACGGGGTCGGCCCAGCACACTACCAGGCACTGTCACGTCGGCAGTGCAGCGAGGTAGACCGGGGCCAACCGCACGGGGGATGGCAACACCAACCCGGCCAGGTGGGCACCCGGCACAACAGGCCCAGGGACCCCCGACCCAGCCCGCAGGTAGACCAGGACCTGCCCAGAGGGGAAGCACCGCACCCTACCAGCGAAGGCAACCCACGGCAGCCCTACCAGGGAGACCTCAACGCAAGGCGAGTAGACCGGGGACCATCGCAGATGGGCACACCACAGCACATGGGCGAGGGTGGCACACGACTCCCCGGCGAGAGGGACCCCCGCCCAACGCAAGAAACAACCCGGCAACAACAACCCAACCCAGACGACCCCAACCACCAACTGGCGGTAGACCAGGGACTAGGGGGAAGGGAAAGCCGACAACAACCCGGCCAGGGAGGTCTGCGCCACCCCGGCAGGGGAGACCTCCACCGACCCGAGGAGGTAGCCCCACAACGACACCCCGACCAGGTCGACCACCACCAACCCGATGGGGAAGGCCAACGCCTGCCCGGCCAAGGAGACCTGCGCCAACCCTGCAAGGTCAGACACCGCTACCCGAGCCAACACCACCCGCAGCGGGCAGACCGGACCCAAGGGCACCGGCCCGAACCACCCTCCAGACCACAGTGGGCCGGGCCACAGCAGAACCGCAGCCACCGGGAGACCGAGGAAGAGCAAGTGACAGCCGGGGTCTTACCGAGACTCAGATGCTCTTCCCGGGTCGGAACCGAACAGCACAGCCGAGGCGAAAGATCCACAGGCCAGGAGGAAGACCACCAGAACCAGCCATCCAGGGTCTGCGATCCGGCCGGAGGCGCTGAGGGTGACCCCGCACACTCGCCAGCCGAACCGAGCCCGGTTCCGGGGAAGGATCCAGGAGCCACAGGAACCCCGTCCGTCCAGGGCGGGAACACGGGAGAAATGAGACTGCGCAGGTCAAGTAGGGTGCCTAGGCGTCCTACGTACCTGCAGGACTACGTCACGTTTATTGACGAACACTGAACGTTTTTTTCTTGGACTAGGGGGGAGGAGTGTTATGTCCTTATAAGGACATCCGCCCGGATTGGCTGCCTGCCACCGGGCGGGAAAGTTTGAATCCCTGTCAGGGGGCGGTGCGTCTGCCGGAGCGAATATAAGGAGAGCTCCGGCAGCGCACGGGAGTCTTGCTACTGTTGCTGTTTTAATAAAGTTACTTATGTAACGAGCTGGTCACGTCTTCCATTCCTGCGCCGATCTAACAAATTGCAAGCATTTTCTCTTTTACAATATTAAGAACAAAGAGGGCCCTTCAGTGATCATCTAGTTGGACCCGCTTTTACTTTATTTATTACTTTATTTGTCACTTTCCCACATTAACAGGGCCTGCAAGTGTTTTGCACAACAACAAGGCCTGCCAGTGTTTTGTACAAGAACAGGGCCTGCAAGTGTTTTGCACAACAAAAAGGCCTGCCAGTGTTTTGTACAAGAACAGGACCTGCAAGTGTTTTGCACAAGAACAGGGCCTGCAAGTGTTGCTGTAATTCGAGGATCGGACTCAATAAAGATTTCAGAATTGTAGTATTCAAACAAAGTATTGTTTATTTACAGAATGCATTCTATATTCACTGGGTGATTGTAGATAGAAGCAAGGAGGAGGAGCGTACATCTCCTTTTATATCAGTAAAGCGGGATTAGGGGGTAGGAGTGGCTACAGAGGAATACATTAGGAAAGGAAGAATAAATTAACCCTTAGTACTCTATGAGCACATATCCCCTTCATTTAAGAATAAGGCATTTATCCATGACAAATCCCCCTCTAAATGCCGATTCGACATACAACAGTAGTTACATTCAGATTCAGAACAATATAAAACATGTAATTTTGAAGTTAAATATTTATGTTGTTTTGATTGTAAAGGTTTAGTCAGTATATCAGCTATTTGTTCTGTGGTTTCACAATGAATAGCTTTAATGAATCCATTTTGAGATAATTGTCTTACATGTTTGTATTTGATATCTATATGCCTAGATCTTTGACCAATAGCATCCGCTCTAGATATCTCTATTGCAGCTTTGTTATCTTCATATATAGTGAATGGTAGTGAAGTACTCTTCCAAACATTGGTTAATAGATCATTGAACCATATGAGATTATTAGAAGCTTTTGACAAGCAAATATACTCTGCTTCAGTAGTTGATGTAGCTACTAAATCTTGTTTTCCAGTATACCAGTAGACTGGGCAATTGTTAAGAAAGAATACATAGCCGGAAGTGCTCTTCCTGCTCTTAGTGTCGCCTGCCCAGTCAGCATCGGCGTAACAAGTGAGAATAGGCTCTTCAACATTGTTGGGCTCTAACAATAGGCAAAAATCTAAGCTGTGTTTCAAATACCTTAACACCCTTTTAATAGCTTCCCAATGATAAATCAAAGGCTTACTAACATATCTGGATAATAAATTAAGGGGTAGAGCAATATCGGGTCTGGTCCAATTGGCAATATACAAAAGGGAACCAATAACTGATCTGTAAAGTGTATTATCATTAAACTCAGGAGATGATTCATTCATATTCTTTAGAAAATCAGCTTGCATTGGGGTATCACAAGGCTTTGCATCATTCATATTGCACCTGTTCAAGAGTTCAATAATTTTATCCTTCTGAGACAATCTAAATCCTTTTTTAGTTTTACTAATTTGTACTCCAAGATAATTATTTACTTTCCCCAATGATTTCAATGAGAAATGTTCTCCTAATTTTGTTACAAATATATCTCTCTTATCTTTATGTTTGCCAATATACAAAATGTCATCCACATAAATTAATGCAAATTCTAATGAATCACCATCTCTCCTAACAAAGAAACAATTGTCTGCAGTTGTAGCATTGAAGTTCATAGTTTTGAGTACGTTGACCAAGCATTCATACCAGCGTTTGCCAGATTGCTTCAATCCATACAAACTTTTATTTAGTAACCATGTTTTGTTTCTATTTGTGTTTTGACTATGAGGAGCTCTTACATATATTTCCTTATCGAGTTTTGCATGTAAGTATGCAGTTTGTATATCGTATTGAAAGACTTCAAGATTAAGGGCTGATGCTATTACTAAAGCTGTCTTAACACTTTCAGTTCTTACAGTGGGAGAATATGTGTCGGTATAATCCTCAGGGTATCTTTGGGCAAAGCCCTGAGCAACCAGTCTTGCTTTATATAATGTGTTACCCCCTTCTAGATTCTTAATTTTAAATATCCACCTAGTGCCTATAATTGTTTTATCTTTTGGAGCTGGTGTTGGAGTGAATACTTTGAGTTCCCGTAAACTATCCATTTCTTTGGCCATGGCTAATTCCCATTTCTTTCTTTCTTCTGTGGGGAGTTTTAATACTTCTTCATATGTATTAGGTGTTGATGTATCATTATTTATATGCATTATGTAATCCTTATATCTTTTTGGTACTTGATTCCTGTTGCATCTAATTGTTCTTTCTGGTCTGCTGTTGTTATCATGTAAATATCTTGCTTCCTTTTGTGTTAATGAATCTGTTTTGATTTTAGGACAATTTCCCATCCATGTTTTGGTGTTGCTCTTTTGTGTACTGCAGTTTTGTCCTTCCCTTTCTGTTTTATCTTGTGTCTTAATATCTGGTCTTGTTGTTGGGAGTATCTCATTAAGATGTATCTTAGACCAATTGGCCTGTTCGTGAATTGGCCTGCTCTTTTGTGTATTGTGGTCGTGTTCTTCTCTTTCTGTCTTATCATGATTATCAATGTTTGGTTTTGTACTTGGAAAGATCTCATTAAGATGTATCTTAGACCGGCATGATGTATCTTGCAGGCATGGGTCTATTCATTTTTTTTTTAACACTGATCAGCTGTAGGTCGGCCCTTTGAAGCCCCGCGGCAAGAGTTTAAAGAGTTTTTTTCCCTCTAGCCATCAGCGGGGATTCAGGAGGCAGAATGAAAAATCGGGACTTTTTTAAAACGCCGCGGGACGCGGGACAAATTGCTCAAAAGTGGGACTGTCCCGCCAAAAGCGGGACGTCTGGTCACCTTAATATTAATATAACATTTTAAAGCGGCCTTCTCCCTACATCCAAATTTAACATTTATTCAGTTCTATCCAATTCCTCCACTCCCCTAAATATATGACTTAAAGATCCTTTTTCTTAGACTAATCAATCAATAAACTAACCTATTTCAACCCTTCAATTCCTACAAAATCATGCAATACAATTCTAAATATAATCCACTGCCCACTTTACTAAGATATACACATATCTATATATGCATTCCATTTTGTAAAAAGAAAAAAGACAATAACTTTAAATTTATAATCCATATAATATCTTCTTTGGTTTCTTTCCACTGGATTGTTAAATCCATCACCCATAATAGGGTAAAATAACATGCTGGTGCAACAGTTTGTTCAAAATCTTCAATCATCTTCTGCCCCCATCAGTAGTAGATATCCTCGTATATATATAAAAGTAAAAACAACCACCCGAGTGACATTATAATTATATCCATATAGTTATAGTTGTGGTATTCATCAGGATTGTTGATTCCCATCATCCTAATGGGTAACATCCAGATCTTCTGCATGCCCCAGCGTGACTCTCTTGCCTTGTAACTCAAAATAATTATAATATATTTACCAGTAAAAGAAATCCCGAGTGGATAATTCAAATCCAACAAGGTAAGGCTCTTTTCACATCCCAAAATCACGGCATTACAGAGATCTGCCACAATCCTCAGGATAGTATTAAACAATTGTTCGCCTCCACTATCTTTTCAGATGTTCATTCATTTTTTAAAGTCCCTGGCTTCACTGTTGCTTGGTTTAGAAATTGCTGTTTCTATGAGATCTATTTCTTTTCTTTTTCTTTTGCGGGTTGAATTTCCATCCTCGTTTCGTGCCTACCAATTGTGTATCGGCTGATCGATTTTCATTTTGCTTTGTGAGTTGATCTTGTTGGGTTAGTTTTATCATCTCATCTTTCTTCTCCATCACTTGTATATCAACTGGTTGATTTGCGCACTTGTCTGTGACTTGATGGCTCATCACATTGGAGTCGGATGACACTGCTCTCTTATTTATAGACAGTCCAGCTGGGGTATCCAGAGAGTCCAAAGACAACTTATCCACCACAGCCTCTGTAATTTGGTATTTTCTTTTTGTTTCCAACTCCTTTTGCTTATCCTGTATTATGCCTAAAGATGTTAAATTCATTTTTAAAATTTTTTGATAAAATTCTTCCGCTTTTTCAACAGTGTTCAGTTGATATCTTACTCCTTGGTGTCTCAATATTAAACCAACTGGGGCATTCCACCTAAATAGGATATTTCTTTTTTTTAACTCAGTCACTAGAAAGCCAAATTTCTTCCTCTCCATTAACATCTTAGTCGGGAGCTCCTTAAAAATCCAAATCTTTCTTCCATGAAATTGCAAAGTAGAATTAAAAGAGTTCTGCACAATATTATTCCTAATTTCTTTATCTGTAAAATAGATCACCACATCTCTAGGCAATTGCCTTTGCTTTGCCAACCAGGAGTTTATTCTGTAAATTCTATCAATCCTGCAATACACTTCATCAGGTTGAACCTTTAAAATCCCAGCCAGAATTTCAGAAGATATTTTCCTTAAGTCATCTCTATTATTTTCCTGCAAACCTCTCAGTCTAATTGCATATTCTGTAAAATTATATTGAATCATTAAAACTTCTCTTTCAATCCTCTGTTGCACATTTTCTTCATTACCAGTCTTTTGGTCAACCTCCATTTTAGGTTTGTCTTCTGAGCTATTATCCTGAATGTTTACCAAATCCTTTTTAATTTTTTGAATCATGTCATCCAAATTCTCCTCAGTTTCCTTCATTTTAGACTCTAATAATTTAGTCTTTGCATCCACCCGAATCAGAAAGTCTGATAAACCATTAGCTGTTTTTAAAATCTTTCGATTCAAAAAGTCAAACTTTGATTTCACCAGTTCACCAATTTCTTTAATTTCCTGCTTAAATTTTTCGAGTTGCTGGTTCACAATCTCATCCCTTCGTACAATCTCTTCAAGAATAAATTCTATTATATTAAAATCAGGTTTCTGACACTGGAGAGTTAAAACTTGTTGGTGTAATTTATTAATGGGGGAGATTCCCCCCCCCTGTTTGTCTAGCTGTGTGAGTCCCGGTGCCATTTCCCACACAGACAAGATTTAGTGGAAAAGAGAGAGAGAAAAAAAAAGCTTGTTTCCAACCAAGATCAATATCAGATCCCCAAGAAAAAAAAAGAAAAAAAAAAGCAAGAGTGGGAGTGAGGTTTTGCCTCAATTACGGCCAAAAGTATTCATTCCGCTACTTTGTAATAGAAAACGGAAGGACTTTCCCTTTCAGCCTCTCTTCAAGCCGCAGCTTTCAGCCCTTCTCCAGCCACGGCAGACGCCATTTTAAAAGACTCTTTTTCCCCCTTTCCTCTCATCTTTTCTCTTAAATAGTTTTTTAAAGGGTAAAATACTTGCAATTCAGTATTAAGGGTCCAGCTCGCCTTTTCTTTGATTATTCTGTTAAATTCGCAGGCTTGCTCTTGACGCCTGGCTCTGCATAAGCAGAGGTCTCCCAAAGCCCGGAGCAGCGGCAGGGGATATGGGGCTTCTCATCCGCTCCGTCCCAAAAGTAAAAAAAAAACTTTTGGGACTCTGCAGAGAGTTCTACCCACCCCTGCCGGCTCTATCTCCGTTTCCTCTTGGAAACGGAGTTTTTTCGAGCCGCCATTCCGCTGTGAAGGCGGCTCTGACAGGCAATGGAAGCTGACGATCCCAAAGGAACGTCTGGCGGCGGCCAGCAGCAAACCGGAAGTCCTTATCTTGTGTCTTAATATCTGGTCTTGTTGTTGGGAGTATCTCATTAAGATGTATCTTAGACCAATTGGCCTGTTCGTGAATTGGCCTGCTCTTTTGTGTATTGTGGTCGTGTTCTTCTCTTTCTGTCTTATCGTGATTATCAATGTTTGGTTTTGTACTTGGAAAGATCTCATTAAGATGTATCTTAGACCAATTGGCCTGTTCGTGAAATACAGCTGTTCTAGAAATTATGAATTTATTGTTATTGTCAATAAATCTATATCCTTTAGTACCTGTTTCATAGCCCATGAATCTGAGCCTCCTAGATACATTATCTCCCTTACGTCTCAATTGTTTCGGTATATGAACATCTGCTGTAACTCCAAATACATGCATGTGGGCTATCTTAGGTTTTTTATTATACATCAATTCGTATGGTGTTTTATTTATGACACTAGACCAAATTCTGTTAAGTGTATAATTGGAATATAATAATGCTTCCGACCAGAAATGTTTGCCTAAACCAGCATCTTCTAATGTACATCTAATCATGGTTTGTAATGTCGAGTTTTTTCGTTCCGCTACTCCATTTTGAAAAGCAGAGAAAGGACTAGAGGTGAAATGTAACATCCCTTTGTCTTTTAGCCACTGGGAGAATTCCTTTGACATGAATTCAGACCCTCTGTCTGTCATGATCTGTTTTATTTTTATGTTGTGTTGTGTTTCTACACGTTTATAAAATTCTTTAAACTTCTGAAATGTTTCATCTTTGTGTTTCAAGGTGTAGACAAAACCATAACGACTATAGCCGTCTACAATAGTAAAAAAATATCGTTTTTTGTATGTAATTGATGGAGTTAATGGACCAACTAGATCCATATGTACCAGGTTAAAAATATGATTTGATGATCTTGTTGCCTTTTTGGGTCTGGGCTTGGTTCTGAGCTTTGAGGACTTACATACTGAACATTCCAAGTAATTTTTACAGTCTTTTATTTTAACACCCTCAGCATGTTCAATCATTTTTTGGATTACAGGAAAACTGGCATTTTCTGTGTAATATATGTGCACATTCATCATGTATTGGTTTTCCAATTATTGGTCTTTTGTTGGTATGTGTATTGCTGACAGATATGGTTTCATCATTATGTTCTGGTTCGTGTTCCTCATTGTCACTGTCATTATCATTTTCATTTTCTATGCTAGTGTCATTTTCCATGTTTGAATCAATGTTGTGTAGCCATCTTTCCTCTGTGATTAAATATGGTAAATCTCCTTTAGTAATTATATTACCTATGTTTATTTTGTTTTTCTCTAGAGTTACTTTTCCCTTTGAGAATATTATATTTATGTTAGAGTCCCTGTTTAACTTTATTGCACTAAGAATGTTGTGAGGTATTTTGGGTATTAATAGAACCCCCTCTATTTTCCCTAGACCGGGTAATTCTACATTTCCTCTTCCAATGACTTGGACTTCCTCTTGATTTGCTACTTTAATTACAAATTTATCTTCTACGAAGGAAGATAATATTTTCTTATCATGTGTTGTGTGATTTGCTGCCCCGGAATCAATGAGCCAGGCATTATCCTTTGAATCTTGCTTTTTGGTTATAGTGTACTTATCTAATCCATACAATGATCCAGACTTTCTATCTCTTGAGTTATCTCTGCCCCCTCTATGTTCTCTAAAGTTTGGTGAGTTTCTATGTCTGTATCTGTCAATAGATGATTGTCTGTCGTGGTATCTGTTTCTAGTGTCATGTTTTTGTCTTTCCCTAGGAGGTTTTGGACAGTCTCTTCTATAATGTTCTTTGGATCCACAATTATAACACTCAATTGATTCTTGATACCTGTCTTGGAATACTACCCTTTTGGTCTGTCTGTGTTCTTTATATGTACTGTAGCGGCTTCTTCTCAAATTATCTTCAGCTATTAATCTATTTGATGAACTCTCTATAGATAGATATCCTAAATTAATTGTATCCAAATGTGATATGTAATTGTCCCATGATGAGTCTAATGAATTAATGATAACGCTTTTCATTGTCTGATCAGATATTATTTCTCCACTTAAATGAAGCTCTGCTCTAGTTGTGTTTAGTGATAGTAAATGCTCACTTACAGTAGTTCCAGGTTTTATCCTGGCTGAGAAGAAATTTTTAGACATTCTCGTTGTGGTTGCCACACTCTCACTATGAAACAATTTAAACATACAATGAATTATTTCTGAGACAGTTAGATTATGCTTAATACTATGATAGATAGCAGGTGATATACTAGAGATTAGTAAATAAAACGCTCTGTGGTGTAGGCAGTCCAATTTTAGGGTCCATGGTTTTTTAGGAGGGTTAGTTATGAAAAATAATAAATTCTCTTTTAAGAAAACAACCTGGAGTTGTTGACTCCATTCCTGTAAATTAATACCGTCTATTCTCAATTTTGGAAAATCATTAGGCAAGTTTCCAATGTTATTTGTTGCATTACTTACAACTGGAGGCTGTCCATGGTCTTGTATATGCTGATAATTGCAGAATGGTGTAGGTATACTCGCGATTAGTCTGAATGGTTCTCTCTGTTCTTTATTGTCTCTATATTCATCTGGGCGTATTTGCGCATGCGCGTTGATCATTTCGTTTCTGAAGCTGTCGGGAGAGGTTCTCGTCGCTGTAGCTCCCTCGTAGTGTTCTTCCTCTGATGACTCGCTCTCTGGTTCGACTTTAGGTGTCCAGGTGACGATTGGAGCTTGCTTCTTTCCATCGTAGTCGTCTTGGTTGAGGCTTCTGGCTCCCGGAAGCATTTGCGGTGTGGGCGAGTACTTGCAAGGCTCTCTGGGTTTGGGCGTTAGCGTTGTTGTCGTTCGGGTTGAAGTGGATAGATGCTGGAACGTTTGCTTGCTTGCTTCTGCATCTTTGCCTTTGGATTGTGCTGTTTGTCTTTTCTTTGCTGTTCGATCGGCTGGTTCTGGTGTTTTCGTCGATTTCTTCGATATTTTTAAATTCGGACCGAAAGTTGCAAAAAGTGTTTTCATAGCTGTTTCGATTTGTAGTTCGCTTGGTGTTTCTTCGGTGTCTGTATCAGATTCTTCTGATGAATAGATTTTTTCCTTTTTATTTTTCATGCTGTGTAAAGCTTTTCGCGCCAGCCATTTTGAACTCTGCTTTCTGATTGGTTCTGAGTCGGCCATTTTGCTGGGCTGGCAAAACCAAGATGGCTGCCATTCAAAATTTTGCGCGGGACCGTTAGTCTTTCTTTTAGTTACACTCTCATCTATAGGTAATTCGCTTACCATTTTGTGGTCTTTAGATTCTGGTGCGTTGGTGTGATTTTCTCTCGCTGCTCCGCTATCTTTTATGATGTCTTGGAGATTCACGATGAGATTTTTGTCGTCTTTTTGGCTTTTCAGCAGTCTTAGTATTTCTGTTCTGAGTGTGTTATTTTCTGTCTCACTCGCTTCTTGGTCGTCGGGTTCATCGATTACCTCTTCGTTGTCTGTAGTGAAGTTTTCAGATTCTTTTGTCATTATAGTTGTAGATTCATCGATCATTTCTTGATCTGTTTCCATTTCTTTGTTGTGTGCCCTGGTGTTGGGTCTATCTTTTTTGTTTCTGAAGTTTTCTTTCTTTGGCATGTCTGTTTCTTATTGAGTCAGCCAACCATCCTCTGCTACCAGATTGTTGCTGTAATTCGAGGATCGGACTCAATAAAGATTTCAGAATTATAGTATTCAAACAAAGTATTGTTTATTTACAGAAGGCATTCTATATTCACTGGGTGATTGCAGATAGAAGCAAGGAGGAGGAGCGTACATCTCCTTTTATATCAGTAAGGCGGGATTAGGGGGTAGGAGTGGCTACAGAGGAATATATTAGGAAAGGAAGAATAAATTAACCCTTGGTACTGTATGAGCACATATCCCCTTCATTTAAGAATAAGGCATTTATCCACGACAGCAAGTGTTTTGCACAACAACAGGGTTTGCCAGTGTTTTACACAAGAACAGTGCCTGCAAGTGTTTTGAACAAGAACAGAGCTTGCAACTATTTTGGACAACAACAAGCCCTGCCAGTATTTTCAAGAGGAAAACGGCCTGCAAGTGTCTTGCACATGAAAAGCTCTGTCCTGTTCTTGTACAAAACACTTGCAGGCCCTGTTCTTGTGAAAAACACTGGCAGGCTCTGTTCTTGTGGAAAACATTTGCAGCCATTTTTCATGTGCAAAACACTTGCAGGCTGTTTTTCTCTTGAAAATACTGGCAGGCCTTGTTGTTGTGCAAAACACTTGCAAGCCCTGTTCTTGTGCAATACACTTTCAGACCCTGTTCTTGTGCAAAACACTGGCAGGCCCTGTTCTTGTGCAAAACACTGGCAGGCCTTGTAGTCGTGCAATACACTTGCAGGCCCTGTTCTTGTGCAAAAAAGTTGCAAGCTCTGTTCTTTTTTTTTTATTGCAAAAGTTTTACAATTACATTTTCACCCCATTTCCCCCCCAACCCACCCCAAGCTCCCCAACCTAACCCTCCCAACCCCCCAACCCTCCCCTCCCCCCTGACTTCCACAGAATATAATCCCATCAAAATCCCCTTTTTATAAAACCTGAACCCCTCCATCCCCCATATAATTTTTCATCTTCACAAAATTCAAATATTTCTATTTTTATATAATACTTACAGTGAAAAGCTATTTGATACTTCCTAGTTTGATATTTGTTCTGCACATAATCTATACACTTTTTCCATTCCCCTTCATAAGTCTCTTGTGAGCGATCTTTTAGATATGCTGAAATCTTCGCCATCTCTGCAAAGCTGGCCATCTTCAAAGTCCATTCCTCGATAGTGGGCAAAGCTTCATTTTTCCAATATTTACCTATCAATAATCTCGCTGCTGTTATCATATACAATATCAACTTTGTTTCATCCTTTGTAAAACCCTTAACTATACCCAATAAAAACAATTGTGGAGAAAATTGATTTTTTTTCCTCAAAACGTTCTGCATAACCCACCAAATTTTTATCCAAAAAGCCTTAACTTTCTTACAGGTCCACCAAACGTGATAATATGTAGCATCTAAACAATCACATCTCGACTTCCGATTTGTCTCGCCGCCAGCGAAGACGGTCTCCTCTTGAGGACCGCCAGCCCCGCCGTTTGTAGAGCCGCTTCGACATCGAGAAGCGGCTTGAAAACTCCAAAATCCTAAGGATTGTAGGAGCAGAGAAGGCAAGGCACTGGTTGAGCCCCTGTGAGCCCCCAGAGATTTATTGCTGGGGAGGAAACAGGCGCGCCTCCCTTTCAACTTGCCAGACTCCGGACAGCGTGGGACGATCCTGCTGAATTCCGCAGAACAAGCTGGCTGCTGCAAACATTTTATCTGAATGAAACCAACCTTAACAAGCAGCAGAAGTATCAACTTGAACCCCCAAACTTGAGAATCGCAAGTATTGATGTTTTTGGTGATTTTTTAAACTAAGAGAAAGCGCGAGTGAAACTGATTTAAAAAAAAAAAAAATGGCGCCCAGCAACTGAGTTAACGAGCTAGTGAAAGTAATTCTGTGAAGCTTCTTTGATCTGTTACAAAGTAACTCTGCCTGTAACACAAAGGAACAGGAGAAGTGGAAAAACTTTTTTATTAAAATCTGAGTTGGCCTCAGCCTAGCTTCTACCTGATTAAATCTGGGGGACTTTCTTAGAAGCCTTTGTGGAGGTGGAAAAAGAAAAAGGATTTCCCTTTTCAGAAAAACTAAATCACGTGGCAGAATGGCTTCAAAGAAGCAGGAAGGAAAGGCAGCAGGGGGGGGATCCCCCACACACAAACATGAAATACAGTCTCAACAGACTGAGAAAAAAGACTTTGATCTTGAAAATTTAAAAGAATTTATTTCTAAAGTTTTGGATGATAAATTTCAAAAATCCCAACAGGAAATAGATGAAAAACTTCAAAAATCTCAACAGGAAATTATGCAGGAAATTAATGAAATTAAAGATATGGTGAAACAGGATTATGGCAAGGTGACTAAAAAAATATCAGATGTGGCGTCTGGCCTTGCAGAATTTATTATTAAAGTTGATTCTAAAGTGGATGAACTTAAATCAGAAGTCAATGTTAAGATGAAAGATAATGACTATAAAATTTCTGATGTTGATGAGAAAATGCAAAGAGTTGAAAACGAAGTTGTTATGATGCAATTCAGGTCAATGGAATTTGCCATAAGGCTTCGAGGAATTAAAGAAGGTGACAGGCAGGACCTGAGACAGATTTGTGCTGAGGCTTTGGCAGTGCTTTTAAAAATTAATCCTGATGTGGTTTTTTACAAAATAGATAAAATTTACAGAGTGAATTCCTGGGTGGCCAGACAAAGACAACTGCCTAGAGATGTGGTCATATACTTCACGGACAGAACAATAAGAAATGATATCCTGCAACAATCTCTTCTTACCTCTGTGCAAGTGGGGGGCTCACAAATAGGAGTTTATAAAGAACTACCACCTAAAATGTTGAAAGCAAGAAAAGACTTTGGCTTTCTTGTAAAAGAATTGCAAAAGCAAGAAATACCATTTCGGTGGGATGCCCCAACTGGCATAATTTTGAAATACAAGGGTGAAAGACATCGTTTGAATACCGTGGAGAAGGCGGAGTATTTCTATACTACCATTTTTAAAGAAGGAACACCATCTCCACGTTCTTCCACAGTTTTGGAGATTAAGGAGAGTGATAAGAAGCAATCTCAACAAGAATCGCAAGAACAGGTTAAGCAGGTGGAGCTAGAGAAATTGCAGGGTGCTGAAGGAGGTTTCTTGGATGAGCCTTTGCTGGAATCTTCTCCAATCCTGGATTTGGTTCGGATGGCCAAAGTTAAGGATCAGCGTATAACTCGTGCAAAATCCAAACAACTTAAAGAAAAGCAACAACAGGAAAGACAAGAAAAGGAAGCTATGAGTGCCATACAAGATACTGGAGCCATGGGGGGGGGGCGAGACCAAAGATTCGGGAAGATATTTGGTTATTCTGCTCGATGCTTCAGGAAAAGAAAGATGACAATTAAGTGTTTATCTTGGAACGTGAATGGGTTGAATTCAGCACAGAAAAGGAAGAAATTATTTACATATTTGAGACAATTTAATAATGACATAATTTGTTTACAGGAAACGCATATTACAACTCAAGATCAAAAATACTTGATAAATTCTAAATTAGGAACACATTTTATATCTTCAACTTTGCAAAAAAAGAATGGTGTGGTTATTTATGTAAACAAAAGATTAACAGCTAAAATTATAGAAGCAGATGAAGATGGTAGGTTTGTAGCCATCGAATTGCTTACAGCAAATGGCCAAATTCTTTTGATTGGAATTTATGCTCCTAATCAACAACAGGACCATTTCTATAAAATGTTACATACTAAAATATTGCAATGGGACTATAGATCTATTCTAATTATGGGAGATTGGAATGGAGTAATTGATTCGAAATTAGATAAAAAGAGTTTGGCGAAATCTAGGATTAGATTACCACAGACTTTTTTTGACATGAAAGAAGATTTGGAATTAAAAGATATTTGGAGAATACATAATCCAAAAGAACTGGATTATACTTTTTTTTCTGATAGACATAGATCTTTCTCTAGGATTGACTTTATTTTGTTGTCAGATGATTTACTTGTGAAGACAAAAAGAACAAAGAATTTTCCAAGAACTCTGACTGACCATAGCCCAGTATGGATAGAAATTGAAATGGGCAAGATTGAGTGACGCTCTTGGAGAATGAATGAAAACTTGTTCAGATATGAAAAAAATATAATAGAACTTAAAAAGCAGATTAAAGAATTTTTTGAAATGAACCTGAATAAAGGTACCCCAATTGAAATTGTATGGGACGCGAGCAAAGCTTATATGAGAGGGGTGCTTATTTATATGAACTCTAAACATAGACTGATTCCACAAAAGAAAAGATCTGAACTGGAAGTAGAAATAAAGAATAAAGAACAGCTACTTATTAAAAACCCAACAGATGAGAGAGTACGTGGTGTTATAAAACTTTTGAAAGACCAATTTCAAATGCTTATGGCGGAACAAGTTGCAACAAATTTACAATATGCGAAGCATAATACATTTTGTAATGCCAATAAACTGGGCAGATGGTTGGCCTATACATTAAGGAAAAAGCAGAGTATACGGACTATTGATAGTATTGATATTGGAGGGAAAGAAATTTTTCAACAAAAATTAATTAAAGAAGCTTTTGTGGACTATTATACTAAACTGTATGCCAAAGATGATGTGCAGAATGGACTTATAGAAAAATACTTAGATAATAAAAGAGTTACAAAAATTACTGATCAACAAAAGGAAAGAATGAATTATCCTATAACAGAAGAGGAGATAATGGCAGCAATTAAACAACTAAAAACAGCTAAAGCTCCTGGAACGGATGGTTTGACAGCAGTGTATTATAAAACTTTGCAAGCAGAAATGGTGGAACAACTTAGAGATCTATTTTGTAATATTCAACAAGGGGGTAAAATACCCCCATCATGGACAACAGCTTATATTTCTTTGATACCAAAAGAGCAAGCAGGTCCTAAAAAACCGGAGAATTATAGACCAATATCTCTTCTGAACACTGATTATAAAATTTACGCAAAAGTACTAGCCAACAGATTGATGCCAGTAATTCAAGAGGTGATTCATGATGATCAAGCGGGATTTATCAAGGGTAGATACATGAAGGACAATGTAAGGCAAGTAATAGATTTATTGGAATATCTTGAGAAGAATAAACAGATCCCTGCAGTGCTGGTCTTCTTGGATGCAGAGAAAGCCTTTGATAGAGTGGATTGGAATTTTCTGCTAAAGACTTTAAAAAAGATGGACTTTGGGGATCAATTTATACAGGCGGTTTCAGCAATTTACCAAGAGCAAAAGGCACAGATTATTATTAATGGAAGTTTGACAACAGAGTTTAAAATTGAAAAAGGAACAAGACAGGGATGTTCGTTGTCCCCACTGTTGTTTATTTTAACATTAGAAGTCTTGTTAAACACAATACGGGATTCTAATATCTTGAAAGGTATAGTGATAAGGCAAGAGGATTATAGAATAAAGGCATTTGCAGACGATTTGATTGTTACCCTAACACAGCCGATGGAATCAATAATCCAGATGAAAGACATTATAAAAGACTATGGCACAGTATCAGGATTTAGACTGAACCAGAAAAAAACTAAGATGATAGTTAAAAATATGACACAAGATCGAAAACATGAACTTGAAAGCAGGGCAGGTTTTGAGATTGTACCTAAGGTTAAATATCTAGGAGTTCAGGTTGCAGAATCAAACATGAAATTGTTTCAAAATAATTATGAGGTGTTGTGGCGAGATATACAGAAAGATATAGAGACTTGGAAAAAACTGCAGCTGTCCTTACTTGGAAGAATAGCAGCAGTTAAGATGAATATTTTGCCAAGATTTCTTTTTTTGTTTCAAATGATACCGGTGCTTAAAAGTGATAAACAACTGAAAGAATGGCAAAGTGGATTGAATAAGTTTGTCTGGAACGAGAAAAAACCGAGAGTGAAACTGAAAATTATGCAAGATGTTCCAGAAAGGGGAGGCCTTAAACTTCCAAACCTACAGTTATATTATGAAGCAGCAGCTTTGACTCTAGCAAGTGATTGGTTTGGAAGGAAAAAGACTGGAATAATGAATATAGAAAGTTTTGATCTTGAATTTGGATGGCATGCCTACTTATTTTATGACAACAAAGTGGATAAAGTATTTAAAAGCCATATACTTAGAGACTCTTTGATGAGAGTTTGGAAGAAGCACCGACTCAAATGGGATTATAAAATACCGCTATGGCTGGATCTTGGTCATATTATGTGGAATACAAATATAATGTCACTCGGGGGGTTTTTATACAAAGAGGTTCTTTTTACAGATGCGGGCAGATGGCAGTTGAAGACACTACAGACACTGTTGGACGAAGGGATTAAATTAACTTGGTTACAATATAATCAACTACAATCGAGATGGAAAGAGGACCAAAAAATTGGTATTATGTTGCATGAGGAAGAATTGGTTAGACATATAAAAGAGAAAGGTCCAATGCATATTAAAAGGCTTTATAATGTTTTGTTAGAAAGGGATTCAGAAACTGAATTGGTTAAAGATTGTATGATTAAGTGGGCACAAAATTTTGAGGAGCCAGTGATGTTGGAAACTTGGGAAAAAATTTGGGTTTAGAACGTTAAATTTACACAGTCGCAGAATTTGAGGGAAAATTTTTACAAAATGTTTTATAGATGGCATTTAGACCCCAAAAAATTGTCGTGTATGTACCCTAATGTTCAGCCAAAATGTTGGAGATGTGATTGTTTAGATGCTACATATTATCATGTTTGGTGGACCTGTAGGAAAGTTAAGGCCTTCTGGATAAAAATTTGGTGGGTCATGCAGAATGTTTTAAAGAAAAAAATTCAATTTTCTCCACAATTGTTTTTATTGGGTATAGTTAAAGGTTTTACTTCGGGTGAAACAAAGTTGATATTATACATGATAACAGCTGCGAGATTACTGATAGGTAAATACTGGAAGAATGAAGTTTTGCCCACGATCGAGGAATGGACTTTGAAGATGGCCAGTTTTGCAGAGATGGCGAAGATTTCAGCATATTTAAAAGACTGTTCACAAGAGACTTATGAATGGGAATGGAAAAAGTGGATAGATTATGTTCAGAACAAATATCAAACTAAGAAGTATCAAATAGTTTTTATTTGAAAATGATATATTAAGATAGAAACATTTTAATATAATGAAGTTAAAAAATTATAAGGTGGAGGGAGGGGTTCAAGTTATATATAAGTTTTATATTAAGGGGTTTTTTTTTTACCTGATGTGAGTATATTGGAAGTCTGGGGGGGAGGGGAGGGTTAGGGAGGGTTAGGGAGGTTGGGAAGTTTGGGGTGGGTTGAGGGGGGGGAAAGGGGTGAAAATGTAATTGTAAAACTTTTGCAATAAAAAAAAACAATCACATCTCCAACATTTTGGCTGAACATTAGGGTACATACACGACAATTTCTTAGGATCTAAATGCCATCTATAAAACATTTTATAAAAATTTTCCCTCAAATTCTGCGACTGTGTAAATTTAACATTCTGAACCCAAATTTTTTCCCATGTCTCTAACATCACTGGCTCTGCAAAATTTTGTGCCCAGTTAATCATGCAATCTTTAACCAATTCAGTTTCTGAATCCCTTTCTAACAACACATTGTAAAGCCTTTTAATATGCATTGGACCTTTCTCTTTTATATGTCTAACCAATTCTTCCTCATGCAACATAATACCAGTTTTTTGGTCCTCTTTCCATCTCAGTTGAAGTTGATTATACTGTAACCAAGTTAAATTAATCCCTTCGTCCAACAGTGTCTCAAATGTCTTCAGTTGCCATCTGCCCGCATCTGTAAAAATAACTTCTTTATATAACCCCCCCCCCCCCGAGTGACATTATATTTGTATTCCACATGATATGACCAAGATCCAACCATAGCGGTATTTTATAATCCCATTTGAATCGGTGCTTCTTCCAAACTCTGATCAAAGAGTCTCTAAGTATATGGCTTTTAAACACTTTATCCACTCTGTTCTCATAAAATAAGTAGGCATGCCAACCAAATTCGAGATCAAAACTTTCTATATTCATTATTCCAGTCTTTTTCCTTCCAAACCAATCACTTGCTTGGGTCAAAGCTGCTGCTTCATAATATAACTGTAGGTTTGGAAGTTTAAGACCTCCCCTTTCTGGAGCATCTTGCATAATTTTCAGTTTCACTCTCGGTTTTTTCTCATTCCAAACAAACTTATTCAATCCACTTTGCCATTCTTTCAGTTGTTTATCACTTTTAAGCACCGGTATCATTTGAAACAAAAAAAGAAATCTTGGCAAAATATTCATCTTAACTGCTGCTATTCTTCCAAGTAAGGACAGCTGCAGTTTTTTCCAAGTCTCTATATCTTTCTGTATATCTCGCCACAACACCTCATAATTATTTTGAAACAATTTCATGTTTGATTCTGCAACCTGAACTCCTAGATATTTAACCTTAGGTACAATCTCAAAACCTGCCTTGCTTTCAAGTTCATGTTTTCGATCTTGTGTCATATTTTTAACTATCATCTTAGTTTTTTTCTGGTTCAGTCTAAATCCTGATACTGTGCCATAGTCTTTTATAATGTCTTTCATCTGGATTATTGATTCCATCGGCTGTGTTAGGGTAACAACCAGATTGTCTGCAAATGCCCTTATTCTGTAATCCTCTTGCTTTATCACTATACCTTTCAAGATATTTGAATCACGTATTGTGTTCAATAAGACTTCTAGTGTTAAAATAAATAACAATGGGGATAACGGACAACCTTGACTTGTTCCTTTTTCAATATTAAAATCTGTTGTCAAACTTAATAATCTGTGCCTTTTGCTCTTGGTAAATTGCTGAAACCGCCTGTATAAATTGATCCCCAAAGTCCATCTTTTTTAAAGTCTTTAATAGAAAATTCCAGTCCACCCTATCAAAGGCCTTCTCCGCATCCAAGAAAACCAGCACTGCAGGGATCTGTTTATTCTTCTCAAGATATTCCAATAAATCAATAACTTGCCTTACATTGTCCTTCATATATCTACCCTCTATAAATCCCGCTTGGTCATCATGAATCACCTCTTGAATTACTGGCATCAATCTGTTGGCTAATGCTTTTGCGTAAATTTTATAATCATTATTCAGAAGAGATATTGGTCTATAATTCTCCGGTTTTTTAGGACCTACTTGCTCTTTTGGTATCAAAGAAATGTAAGCTGTTTTCCATGATGGGGGTATTTTACCCCCTTGTTTTATGTTACAAAATAAGTCTCTAAGTTGTTCCACCATTTCTGCTTGCAAAGTTTTATAATACACTGCTGTCAAACCATCCGTTCCAGGAGCTTTAGCTGTTTTCAGTTGTTTAATTGCTGCAATTATCTCCTCAACTGTTATAGGATAATTCATTCTTTCCTTTTGTTGGTTGGTAATTTTTGTGACCCTTTTGTTTTCTAAGTATTTTTCTATAAGTCCATTCTGCATATCATCTTTAGCGTATAATTTAGTGTAGTAATCTACAAAAACTTCTTTAATTAATTTTTGTTGAAAAATTTCTTTCCCTCCAATATCAATACTATCAATAGTCCATATACTCTGGTTCTTCCTTAATGTGTAGGCCAACCATCTGCCCGGTTTATTGGCATAACAAAATGTATTATGGTTCGCATATTGTAAATTTGTTGCAGCTTGTTCCGCCATAGGCATTTGGAATTGATCTTTCAAAAGTTTTATAGCACCACGTATTCTTTCATCTGTTGGATTTTTAATAAGTAACTGTTCTTTATTCTTTATTTCTACTTCCAGTTCAACTCTTTTCTTTTGTCGATTCAGTTTATGTTTAGAATTCATATGAATGAGTACCCCTCTCATATACGCTTTGCTCGCATCCCACACCATTTCAATTGGGGTACCCTTATTCAAGTTTATTTCAAAAAAATCTTTAATCTGCTTTTTAAGTTCTATTATGTTTTTTTCATATCTAAACAAATTTTCATTTAATCTCCATGATCTTCTCTCAATCTTTCCAGTCTCAATTTCTATCCATACTGGACTATGATCAGTTAGAGTTCTTGGAAAAATCTTTGTTCTTTTTGTCTTAACAAGTAAATCATCTGATAATAAAATAAAATCAATCCTAGAAAAAGATCGGTCTATCAGAAAAAAAAGTATAATCCAGTTCTTTAGGATTATGTATTCTCCAAATATCTTTTAATTCCAAATCTTCTTTCATGTCGAAAAAAGTCTGTGGTAGTCTGATCCTTGACTTCGCCAAGCTCTTTTTATCTAATTTGGAATCAATTACTCCATTCCAATCTCCCATAATTAAAATAGATCTGTAATCCCATTGCAGTATTTTGGTGTGCAAAATTTTATAAAAATGATCCTGTTGTTGATTAGGAGCATAAATTCCAATCACAAGAATTTGGCCATTTATAGTGTTCAGTTCAATCGCTATAAACCTGCCGCCTTCATCTGCTTCTATAATTTTAGCTGACAGTCTTTTATTTATATAAATGACCACACCATTCTTTTTTTCCAAATTTGAAGCTATTAAATGTATTCCTAATTTTGAGTTTATCAAATATTTTTGATCTTGTGTTCTAACATGAGTTTCTTGTAAGCAAATTATATCATTATTAAATTGTCTCAGATATGTAAATAACTTCTTCCTTTTCTGTGGTGAATTCAATCCATTCACATTCCAAGATAGAAACTTAATCGTCATGTATACCTTTTTGAAGCGACGAGCAGAATTGCCGGATATCTTCCGAAATCTTCGGCTTTGCTCCCCACATGGCTTCGCTTTCTTGTGTAGTACTCTTGACTCCCTTTTTGTATTGTTGTGCCTTAGCTCTTTCCTGTAATTGCTTTTCTTTGAGTTGCTTGGAAATTGCACGAGTTATATGCTGGTCTTTGGCTTCAGCCATCCGAGCTAGGCCCAAAGCCACATCTCTTGTAGTCAAAATTGGAGAAGATTCTGACAGAGGCTCCTCCAAAAAACCTCCTGTAGCACCCTGCATTTCCACTGGCTCTGATTCGACTTGCTTAAGCTGCTCTTCCATCTCTTACTGAGGTTGCTTCTCTTTATCACTCTCCTTTATCTCCAACACAGTAGATGTACGTGGGGATGGTGATCTCTCTTTAAAAACAGTATAATAAAAATGTTCCGCCTTTTCAACAGTATTCAGTCGATGTGTTTCTCCATTGTACTTCAAAATTATGCCAGTTGGAGCATCCCACCGAAATGGAATTTGAGATTTTTTTAATTCATTTACTAAGAAACCAAAATCTTTTCTATCTTTTAACATCTTAGGCGGTAGTTCTTTAAAAATTCCAATTTGAGCTCCCTCCACTTGCACAGAAGAGAGAAAAGATTTTTGCAAAATATCATTTCTCATTCTTCTATCTGTAAAATATATCACCACATCTCTAGGCAGTTGTCTTTGTCTGGCCACCCATGAATTCACTCTGTAAATTTTGTCTATTTTGTAAAAAATCTCTTCAGAATTAATTTTTAACAACACAGCCAAAGCATCAGCACAAATCTGTCTCAGGTCTTGTCGATCATTCTCCTTAATACCTCTAATTCTTATGGCAAATTCCATGGACCGGAATTGCATCATCATAATTTTGTTTTCCACTCTCTGCATTTTATTATCCACATCAGAAATTTTAAAGTCAGTATCCTTTATTTTAACATTCACTTCTGATTTAAATTCTTCCAATTTAGAATCCACTTTAATAATAATTTCTGACAGGCCAGACACCACATTCGATAATTTATTAGTCACCTTGCCATAATTCTCTTGCACCATCTTTTTCATTTCATTAATTTCATGCTTAATTTCCTGTTGAGATTTTTGAAATTTATCATCCAGAGCCTGGGTAATAAAATCTTTTAAACTTTCAAAATCAAAATCTTTTTTCTGGCTCTGCTGAGTAGGAGGAAGCTGCTGCTCAGGTTTATGCGTGGGGGATCCCCCCCCCCTGCTGCCTTTCCTTCCTGTTTCTTAGAAGCCATTCTGCCACGTAGATTAGCTTTTCTGAAAAAGGAGATCCTTTTTCCTTTTCCACCACCACAAAGTCCTCTAAAAAAATCCCCCAGGTTTAATCAAATTGGAGATAGAGTTAGACTGAAGCAAGCTCAGGCTTATTTTAAAAGAATTTTTCCTCTTCTCCTATTCCAGCTTGTTACAAGCGGCGCTACTTTGTAACTTGTTAAAATAACTTTACAAAACCACTCTCACTCTCAGCTTGCTAACGCTGGAGCCGGGTGCCATTTTTTCAAGCCGCTTTCACTCGCTCAGACTTTTACTTAAATCAAAAAGTCACAGGAAGAATAATACTTGCAGTTTCTAGATTTGAAGGTTCAGGTTGTTATTTCCACTAATTATTGAAGTTAGTTTCATTAGTTTGAAAGGTTTGAGCCAGGCTAAGATTCAATATTGGGATAAAACTCAAATATTAGAAATCCAAATCTTTGGTTAAGACAGAAGTGCCTCTTCCGTGCCAAGTGCTGAGATGACAAACGGTATTTGACGTAGGTACAGAATTGTAAAATGGCAAACTGACCCTAAACAGATACATCCTGTTGTTTAATGTTTATTGCACCCCAAATGTCATGTAGATTCTAGAGAAGAAATACTGCTTTCCTTACTGTCCTCTTTACTGCTTGTGAGGTGCCTTTGAGCTCCTTATCTCCTTTTATTATGTCTTGAGCTCCAGAGCTGGAAACCTGAGCCTGTGGGAACAGGGCTGTTATGTCTTTCCTAGAGATAGATTAAAGGGTAACTTCTACGTGTGAAATGCATCACTCTCTGTAATAATTTTGCCTTTAAACTGTATAAATACATGGCCAGAAGAAGCCATCGGCGTTCAGATTTTTGTTTGCCTTTGGGCTGTTTGAACCGTGCACAATAAACTTTTTCCTGCATTGGAGAGCTGGGACTAGTCTTGTTTCATTTCCTGCAACAGGTTGCTGCAGCCGACTTGCTCTGCGCAAAGCAGAGTCGTCCCACGCCATCCGGAGTCTCCGCAAGTTGAAAGGGAGCCGCGCCTGTTTCCTCCCCAGTAGCGATTTTCTGGGGGCTCACAGGGGCTCAACCTGCTCCTTGCTTGCTCTTCTCCACCAATCCTTCAGATTTGGGAGTTTTCAAGCTGCTTCTTGAGATCGAAGCAGCTCTACAGGCGGCGGGGCTGGCGGTCCTAAAAAGGGACCATCTTTTGTCAGAAGCAGACAAACCGGAAGTCGCAAGCTCTGTTCTTGTGCAATACACTTTCAGGCCCTGTTCTTGTGCAAAACACTGGCAAGTTCTGTTTTTGTGCAAAACACTGGCAGGCCCTGTTCTTGTGTAAAACACTGGCAGGCTCTGTTCTTGTGGAAAACAATTGCAGGTCTTGTTCTTGTGCAAAACACTTGCAGGACCTGTTCTTGTTCAAACCACTTGCAGGCCCTGTTCTTCTATTAAACACTTGCAGGCCCTATTCCTCTTGAAAATACTGGCAGGCCCTGTTGTGAAAAACACTTGGAGGCTCTCTTTTTGTTCAAAACACTTTCAGGCCCTGTTGTTGTGAAAAACACTTTTAGGACCTGTTCTTGTGCAATACACTTTCAGACCCTGTTCTTGTGCAAAATAGTTGCAAGCTCTGTTCTTGTGCAAAACACTTGCAGGCTCTGTTCTTGTGGAAACCACTTGCAGCCATTTTTCATGTGCCAAACACTTGCAGGCCGTTTTCCTCTTGAAAATACTGGCAGGACTTGTTGTTGTCCAAAATAGTTGCAAGCTCTGTTCTTGTTCAAAACACTTGCAGGCACTGTTCTTGTGTAAAACACTGGCAGGCCCTGTTGTTGTGCAAGACACTTGCAGGTCCTGTTCTTGTGCAAAACACTTGCAGGCCCTGTTCTTGTACAAAACACTGGCAGGTCCTGCTCTTGTACAAAACACTTGCAGGTCCTGTTCTTGTAGAAAATACTGGCAGGTCCTGCTCTTGTACAAAACACTGGCAGGCCTTGTAGTCGTGCAATACACTTGCAGGCCCTGTTCTTGTGCAAAAAAGTTGCAAGCTCTGTTCTTGTGCAATACACTTTCAGGCCCTGTTCTTGTGCAAAACACTTGCAAGTTCTGTTTTTGTGCAAAACACTTACAAGTTCTGTTTTTGTGCAAAACACTGGCAGGCCCTCTTCTTGTGTAAAACACTGGCAGGCTCTGTTCTTGTGGAAAACATTTGCAGCCATTTTTCATGTGCAAAACACTTGCAGGCCGTTTTTCTCTTCAAAATACTGGCAGGCCCTATTGTTGTGAAAAACACTTGGAGGCTCTCTTTTTGTTCAAAACACTTGCAGGCCCTGTTGTTGTGAAAAACACTTTTAGGACCTGTTCTTGTGCAATACACTTTCAGACCCTGTTCTTGTGCAAAATAGTTGCAAGCTCTGTTCTTGTGCAAAACACTTGCAGGCTCTGTTCTTGTGGAAACCACTTGCAGCCATTTTTCATGTGCCAAACACTTGCAGGCCGTTTTCCTCTTGAAAATACTGGCAGGACTTGTTGTTGTCCAAAATAGTTGCAAGCTCTGTTCTTGTTCAAAACACTTGCAGGCACTGTTCTTGTGTAAAACACTGGCAGGCCCTGTTGTTGTGCAAGACACTTGCAGGTCCTGTTCTTGTGCAAAACACTTGCAGGCCCTGTTCTTGTACAAAACACTGGCAGGTCCTGCTCTTGTACAAAACACTTGCAGGTCCTGTTCTTGTAGAAAATACTGGCAGGTCCTGCTCTTGTACAAAACACTGGCAGGCCTTGTAGTCGTGCAATACACTTGCAGGCCCTGTTCTTGTGCAAAAAAGTTGCAAGCTCTGTTCTTGTGCAATACACTTTCAGGCCCTGTTCTTGTGCAAAACACTTGCAAGTTCTGTTTTTGTGCAAAACACTTACAAGTTCTGTTTTTGTGCAAAACACTGGCAGGCCCTCTTCTTGTGTAAAACACTGGCAGGCTCTGTTCTTGTGGAAAACATTTGCAGCCATTTTTCATGTGCAAAACACTTGCAGGCCGTTTTTCTCTTCAAAATACTGGCAGGCCCTATTGTTGTGAAAAACACTTGGAGGCTCTCTTTTTGTTCAAAACACTTTCAGGCCCTGTTGTTGTGAAAAAAAATTGTAGGACCTGTTCTTGTGCAAAACACTGGAAGGCGTTGTTGTTGTGCAAAACACTTACAGGCCCTGTTCTTGTGCAATACACTTGCAGGCCCTGTTCTTGTGCAAAACACTTGCAGGACCTGTTTTTCTGCAATAAAATTTCAGACCCTGTTTTTGTTCAAAATACTTGCAGGCCCTGTTGTTGTGCAAAACACTTGCAGGTCCTGTTCTTGTGCAAAACACTTGCAGGCCCTGATGTTGTGCAAAACACTTGCAGGTCCTGTTCTTGTACAAAACACTGACAGGCCTTGTTGTTGTGCAAAACACTTGCAGGCCCTGTTCTTGTACAAAACACTGGCAGGCATTGTTGTTGTGCAAAACACTTGCAGGCCCTGTTCTTGTGCAATACACTTGCAGGCCCTGTTTGTCACAAGTAAATGCTTTATTCTCCATCATGTAAATAGTATCTGTACAGTATATCAAGAGTTAACTTATTTCCATTGCTTAATGTATGTATGTCTAACCACTCCCATATCTAGCTCCTCCCCTTGTATATATAAGGAGCTGTATGCCATTTTTCAGTGCTTCTATTTGTGAATATTCAGTGAATATAGAATGCCATCTGTGATTAAACAGAGCTTTATTTAAACATACTATTCTTATTTTAATTATTGAGTCTGATCCTGAAAATATTGCAACAATTTGGTAGCAGAGGATGGTTAATTGACTCAATAAAAAATTCAACAATGTCTGAGAGAGAAAAATCAAAAAGCAAAAAAATAAGACCCAACACCAGGGCATATACTAAAGAAATGGAAGCAGAACAAGAAATAATTGATGAATATGCAACTGAAATATCGCGAGAATCTGAAGACTGTACTACAGACAACGAAGAAATAATAGATGAGAACGATGATCAAAAAGAAAACGAAATAGAAAATAACAAACTCAGGTCAGAAATACTAAAACTTTTAAAAGATCAAAAGAACGATGAAAACCTCATCGCGAACCTCCAAGACTTACTGAAAAAAAGCGGAGCAGCGAGAGAAAAGCACATCGTTACAGATGAAAATAAAGACTCAAAAAAGGTGAGCGATTTGTCTACAGACAAAAATGCAACGAAGGAGAAGAACAACGGTCCCGCGCAAGATTTTGAATGGCAGCCATCTTGGTTTCAACGAACCTTAAGTCTAAGCGATGAAGAGCCAATCAGAAGACAAGATTCAAAATATCTGGCGCGAAAGGACTTACTTGATGCAAAAAACAAAAGAGAAAAGATCCATACATCAGAAGAGTCTGACACAGAGACTGAAGAAGAATCAATAGAAAATCAAGTAGAGTCTGCAATGAAAACGCTTTTTGCAACTTTTGGGTCAAAATTGAAAATAACTAAAGAATCAGCGAAAAACTGCAGTAAAAAAACAAAAGGAAGAACAGTGAGTAAACGAACTTCCCGAAGATCGCACGCCTCTATGCAGACAGCGAAAGCATCGACGCCTGAACCCAGAGAGCCCTGCAGATACCAACCTACGCCGCAAACAATTCCAGAGACCAGCGCTCTCAATAAAAGGACTCCCATCGCCACCAGGACTCCCAAGGCTGAACCAGAGACCAAGTCTTCCGAAGAAGAACAATGCGAGGGAGCTGCAGCGACGAGAACCTTTCACCATGACTTCAGGAGCGAAATGGACAATGCGCATGTGCAAAGCTACACAGACAGCTTCGAAGCAAGAGAAAGACAGAGACTGCCATTTAAAGTCGTCGCTAGCATCCCCATGCCATTCTGCGGTTACCAACACTTAGAAGACCATGGACTTCCTCCAGTTGTAAGTAATGGAGCTAACAACATTGGGAATTTACCCAATGATTTCCCAAAACTGAGGGTAGATGGTGTTAATTTACAAGAGTGGTGCCAACAGCTCCAAGTTGTCTTTATGAAAGAAAATTTATTGTTTTTCATTACTAACCCTCCAAAAAGACCTTGGACTTTAAGATTGGACTGCCTACACCATAGAGCATTTTTCTTACTAATATCCAGTATATCTCCTGCTATGTATCATAGTATTAAGTCAAATCTAACTGTATCAGAAATTGTTCAATGCATGTTTAAGCTGTTTCACAGTGATAGTGTAGCCACTACAACAAGAATGTCTAAGGATTTCTTTTCAGCCAGGTTAAAATCTGGGGTCACCATAAGTGAACATTTAATATACTTAAACAAAGTCAGAGCAGAATTACAACTAAGAGGAGAAATAATTTCAGATCAAACAATGAAAAGTGTTATTATCAATTCATTAGACCCATCTTGGAATAATTATATATCCCATTTAGACACAATCAATTTAGGGTATTTATCCATAGAAAACCTTTCTAATAGGTTGATAGCTGAAGACAATTCGAGAAGAAATCGTTATAATAATCACATAGAGCATAAGCAATATAAGAAAGTGGCATTTCAAGAAAGATACCATGAACCAATCAAATGCCATAATTGTGGGTCCAAGGAGCATAATAGAAGAGATTGTCCTAAATTCCTCAGAGATAAACATAGGACAGATCATAGAGATAGATATCACAACAGACAGTCATCCACTGACAGACATAGATATAGAAGTCCACCCATCTATAAGGAACATAGAGGGGGTAGAGATGATTCAAGAGATAGAAAATCTGGTTCATTGAATGGACTGAACAAACACAACAACAACAACATACATAGACCAGAAGATAACGATTGGCTCATTGACTCTGGTGCAACAAATCACACTACACACAACAAAAATATATTATCTTCGTTTGTTGAAGATAAATTTGTAATCAAAGTAGCTAATCAAGAGAAGGTCCAAGTCATAGGTAGAGGAAATATAATCTTACCTGGCCTAGGAAAAATAGAGGGGGTATTGTTAATACCTGAAATACCTCATAACATACTTAGTGCAATAAAACTAAGCAGAGAATCTGGCATAAACATAGTCTTTTCAAAAGGGAATGCAGCTTTAAAGAAAAATGAAACAAGCGTAGGTACTGTCATTATAAAAGGAGGCTTACCTTACTTAATAACAAATGAAAGATGTTTACACAATATTGATTCCAACATAGAGGATGACAATGACATAAATAACGAAGAAAATAGTAATAGTGATAATGAGGAACATGAGGTAGTTCATAACAACAAAAACTCATCCAATGATAAAAGACCTAATATAGGCAAACCCATTCATGATGAATGTGCTCATATCTTACATAGAAAATTAGGACATGCTAGTTTTCCTGTAGTACAAAAAATGATTGAACGTGCTGATGGTGTTAAAATAAAAAACTGTAAAAACTATCTAGAATGCTCAGTGTGTAAATCCACAAAACTCAAAACTAGCCCCAGGCCCAAAAAATCAACCAGGTCAACCAAACAAATCTTTGAATTAGTACACATGGACTTAGTTGGCCCATTGACACCATCAATCGCATATAAAAAACGCTATTTTCTAACCATTGTGGATGACTATAGTCGTTATGGGTTTGTCTACACATTAAGACATAAGGATGAAACATTTCAGAAATTCAAAGAATTTTACAAACGCATAGAGACACAACACAACATTAGAATAAAACAAATTATGACAGATAGAGGATGTGAGTTCATGTCAAACGAATTCTCACGATGGCTAAAAGATAAAGGGATGTTGCATTACACATCTAGTCCTTTCTCTGCATTCCAGAACGGAGTGGTAGAGAGAAAGAACTCAACACTACAAACCATGATTAGATCCACATTAGAAGATGCTGGTTTAGGTAAACAATTCTGGTCAGAAGCTTTACAATTTTCCAATTACACCCAAAATAGGACTTGATCCAGCATAGTGAATAAAACACCATATGAAGTGATGTACGGTAGGAAACCTAAGTTAACACACATGCATATATTTGGAGTCACTGCAGACATACATATACCTAAACAATTAAGGCGTAAAGGTGAAAACGTATCCAGAAGACTTAAATTCATGGGATACGAAACAGGCACAAAAGGATACAGATTTATTGATAACAATAACAGATTCATAATTTCAAGAACACTTTTCCTTAAAATCATTAGGGAAAGTAAACAAATATCTTGGTGTTCAAATCAGCAAAACAAAGAAGGGATTCAAACTTTCCCAAAGGGATAAAATTATAGAACTCTTAAACAAATGTAACCTAAATGATGCCAAACCATGTGATACTCCCATGCAGACTGATTTTCTAAGAAACACTGATGAGTCATCTCCAGAATTTAAAGATAACACATTGTATAGGTCTGTTATCGGCTCTCTTCTCTATATCTCTAACTGGACTAGACCTGATATTGCTTTACCCCTTAACTTATTATCCAGACATGTCAGTAAACCATTATCATACCATTGGGAAGCTGTCAAGAGGATATTAAGATACTTAAAAAATAGCTTAGACTTCTGCTTGTTATTAGAACCCAATAATACAAATGAACCCATTCTCACATGTTATGCAGATGCAGATTGGGCTGGTGATGTCACTTGTAGAAAAAGTACATCTGGCTATATATTTTTCCTTAACGGCTGCCCAGTTTACTGGTACACTGGTAAGCAAGATTTGGTAGCTACATCAACTACTGAGGCAGAATATGTTTGTCTGTCTAAAGCATCAAATAACCTAGTATGGTTTAATGATTTATTGTCTAATATTTGGAAAAAACCTTCATTGCCTTATATCATACATGAAGATAACAAAGCTGCCATCGAAATATCTAGATCTGATGCTATTGGACAGCGATCTAGACATATAGATATAAAATTCAAACATGTAAGGCAATTATCACAAGACGGATTTATTAAAGCTATTCATTGTGAAACATCAGAGCAAATAGCTGACATCTTGACAAAACCTTTACCTTCTAAACAACACAAATACTTAACTACCAAGCTACAAGGTTTATATTGTTCTGAATCTGAATGTAATTATTGTCATATGTCGAATCAGCATTTAGAGGGGGATTTGTCACAAGTAAATGCTTTATTCTCCATCATGTAAATAGTATCTGTACAGTATATCAAGAGTTAACTTATTTCCATTGCTTAATGTATGTATGTCTAACCACTCCCATATCTAGCTCCTCCCCTTGTATATATAAGGAGCTGTATGCCATTTTTCAGTGCTTCTATTTGTGAATATTCAGTGAATATAGAATGCCATCTGTGATTAAACAGAGCTTTATTTAAACATACTATTCTTATTTTAATTATTGAGTCTGATCCTGAAAATATTGCAACACTGTTCTTGTGCAAAACACTTGCAGGTCCTGTTCTTGTACAATAAAATTTCAGACCCTGTTTTTGTTCAAAACACTTGCAAGCTCTGTTTTTGTTCAAAACACTTGCAGGCTCTGTTCTTGTGCTAAACACTTGCAGCCATTTTTCTTGTGCAAAACACTCACAGTCCCTGTTCCACTTGAATACAGTGGCAGGCCTTGTTGTTGTGCAAAACACTTGGAAGCCCTGTTCTTGTGCAATACACTTTCAGACCCTGTTCTTGTGCAAAACACTTGCAAGCCCTGTTCTTGTGCAATACACTTTCCGACCCTGTTCTTGTGTAAAACACTGGCAGGCACTGTTCTTGTGCAATACACTTTCAGACCCAGTTCTTGTGCAAAATAGTTGCAAGCTCTGTTCTTGTTCAAACCACTTGCAGGCCCTGTTCTTCTGTTAAACACTTGCAGGCCCTATTCCTCTTGAGAACTCTGGCAGGCCCTATTGTTGTGAAAAACACTTGGAGGCTCTCTTTTTGTTCAAAAAACTTGCAGGCCCTGTTGTTGTGAAAAAAAATTGTAGGACCTGTTCTTGTGCACTACACTTTCAGGCCCTGTTCTTGTGCAAAACACTTGCAAGTTCTGTTTTTGTGCAAAACACTGGCAGGCCCTGTTCTTGTGTAAAACACTGGCAGGTTTTTGTAGATGATCCTTTTACCAATGCTATTTCTACTGCAACACGAGTTTGCATACATTAATTTTTATGAATGCTATTTCTACTGCAACACGGGTTTGCCTAGATTACTTTTTACCAATACTCTTTCGACAGCAACACGAATTTGCGTAGATTACTTTTCAGCAATCCTATTTCTACAGCAACACGAGTTTGCATACATTAATTTTTACAAATGCCATTTCTATGGCAACACGGGTTTGCGTTGATCACATTTTACCAATGCTAGTTCTACCGCAACACGAGTGTGCCTAGATTACATTTTACCAATGCTATTTCTACCGCAACACAGGTTTTTGTAGACAATCCTTTTACCAATGCTATTTCTACCACAACACGAGTTTGCACACATTAATTTTTACCAATTCTATTTCTACCACAACATGAGTTTGCATACATTAATTTTTACCAATGCTATTTCTACTGCAACACGGGTTTGCCTAGTTTACTTTTCACCAAGGCTATTTCTACTGCAACACGAGTTTGCATACATTAATTTTTACCAATTCTATTTCTACCACAACATGAGTATGCATAGATTACTTTTTACCATTTCTATTATTACAGCAACACGAGTTTTCGTAGATTACTTTTCACCAATGCTATTTCTACCGCAAGACAGGTTTGCGTACATTACTTTTTACCAATGCTATTTTTACCGCAACACGAGTTTGTGTTGACAAACTTTTTACAAATTATATTTCTACCACAACACGAGTGTGCCTAGATTACATTTTACCAATGCTAATTCTACTGCAACACAGGTTTGCCTAGATTACATTTTACCAATGCTATTTCTACCGCAACAGAAGTTTTTGTAGACAATCCTTTTACCAATGCTATATCTACCGCAACACGAGTTTGCACACATTAATTTTTACCAATTCTATTTCTACCACAACATGAGTATACGTAGATTACTTTTTACCATTTCTATTTGTACAGCAACACGAGTTTTCATAGATTACTTTTCACCAATGCTATTTCTACTGCAACACGAGTTTGCATACTTTAATTTTTACCAATGCTATTGTCAGCGTTCCAAATTAGGCTCTCTTCCAGCGCTGACATAACGAGATGAAGCAGAGAGAGCAGAAGCTTGATTTATTGCTGAGATGAACTTTTACCTAGTTTTTGTATGTTACAGATAGTGTTTCCTGGGAGATGAGAGTGGGGGCTACATTCCTGTGAAAAGAACGTGCCGGGATGTAGAGATGGATCTGCATGATGGCCAATGGGACATTGGGGTTGGAGAGCGGAAGAGGAGGGGGTTGGAAGGAGGGGCCAGTTTGGCTGCAACTTGAATCAGGAATGTCGGTTTTTTTTCTGTTCTTAAATAAAAATGATTCATTAGAGATTTTGCGCTTGAAAATGAAACTTATTTAAGATAGCACCGAAACCTGACAGACAGCCAAACTCTCCTCCAAATCCAGGCTGGCTGAGTTTAAATCATCCCGTTCCCTCCCAGACATCTGTTCGGACGGACTATGGCTGAAGCCAAGCTCTCGGAGGAAAGCCTGCTTCAAGAAACGGGAGGAGCAGAAGCGGTCGTGATCCCAGCCAACTTGGAAAATACAAAGGTTCAACTTTCTCCGCCTTCCCTCCCCGCAGAACTTCAAGCAAAGAAACGTGAGCCAGATAAGTACCCGGGGACTGTGCCAAAAGCCTTAGAGGCGGAATCTCCTTTTGCAAATGTAAAAGATAAAGAAAAACCCCTAAGTGAATTGGGAAGGGCGAGCTGGGGATGGGAATGGCAGCGAAGCCCAGACAAGGCAGCACCTCCCCACCCAAGGATGAGAGACGAGGCAGAGGACTATCAACACCAAGGCTGGCCCTCCAGAGCTCAGCACAGAGAGGAGAGGGCAGAGAGGGAGGAGCCACCCCAGTTTAGAGGGAAGTTCGATGGTGACCCAGACAACCTCGCCCAATTCCTCGTTTCAGCTGAGATATACATAGAGCGGTTCGGACACCTCTACCCTTTCCCCAGAGCCCTAGTGAATGCTATCTTGGAAGGGCTGGAGGGAAAAGCAAAGTGGTGGTCAGCATCACTCTACAAATACAGGGCCCCCCAGCTACAAGATGCGGATGGGTTTTTGCAACTATTGAGAGCCCATTATGAGGAGGAGGAGGAGGACCCCTATGTGGAAGACGAGCTCAGAAACCTAATGCAGAGGGGGAAGCCTATCAGAGAGCATATCCGTGAATTCAGGAGAGTCATTGGGACACTGCCTCCCCTACCAGAGCGATTGCTGGTGTATTTTTTTAGAACAAGCCTAGATAAAAGAATTTCCCAAGTGACTGCCTATCGTGACATCCCAAACCGACTCGCTGAATGGTTCCGGGTAGCGATAAAAGTCGACAGAGGGCTGCGGGTGAGTGACACGTCAAAACCACCAGAGGGAAAGGAGAGAGGCCGACCAGACCAGGGGCCACTCAACAGACGAGAAACCCCAACATCACAACCCTCCTACAGACCAACTGCCCCACGGAGCCCACTGAAATGCTACAGATGTGGGGGAAGCGGCCACATAGCAGCAAGATGTGGAACACCTAGACCGGGACCAGCTCCACTGCCCAAAGCACGACTGGAACGAGGGCCCAAGCGCGTCACCCACGTACCGCGGGAAGCTCCCCAAATCCCGGAGTTTTTTGCTCATCTGACCGAAACCAGAGGAATCCCAGATGAGGGAGATCAGTCCCCCGAACCCTATGACACAGAGGACGAAGGCGAGGATGACCCGATGGTGAGTGGACCCGTCCATCCTTTTCTTTTCCCCATACGCCTAACAGCCCCCAAAACAGGGGCCCAAGAGACTTTCCAAGCCCTAATAGACTCGGGTAGCACACGGTGCCTAATCAACCTACCCACAGTTCTAAAATTGGGAATCCGAGCTAAACAGCTCAAACAACCAATTCGCTTCGAGCAAGTTGATGGGTCCCTAGTGGGAGGAGCGTACGCCACACACTTGACTGAACCCGTGAGACTAGAACTCGCAGATCACTGGGAGATGATCCGCTTCATAATAGCCCCCAAGATGACAGAACCAGTCATATTGGGGCTCTTGTGGCTCGACAAATGGGGCCCAATCATTTGGTGGCAAGAGGGAACCCGCAGGCTGAGAATAGCAAAGGGGCCCCAACCCCTGCCGCCCTGACCAGAAGAATTCCCTCCCACACTGAAACCCCAAAGCAGTCCTCCACTACAGAAGAAAACACCACCAACACAAGGGTCCCTCCCAGAAGGTGCAGCAAAGCAATTGGCAGCTGGACCCACCACCGCTTGTAACGCAAACCAGATCCCAAGGGAGTACCAAGACCTTGCAGGGGTATTCAGCGAGGCCGAGTGTGACATTCTGCCCCCCCACTGCGAGACCGATTGTGCCATCGAGATTATCCCGGGAGCGAAACTACCCAAACCTAAAATGTATGCCATGACGCCCCGAGAAATGCAGGAAATGCGGGACTACATAGACAAAAACTTACAAAGGGGATTTATTGAGCCAGTGAAACCAAGGGTAGCGGCGCCGGTCATGTTTAAAGAGAAAAAGGACGGCTCCATGAGACTGGTGGTCGACTTTCGAAGTTTCAACGCTGTTTGCGTACACAACTTGTACCCCCTCCCCCTCATGAAAGACATGTTAGCCCACCTAGCTAAAGGGAAGGTTTTCACCAAACTAGACCTTCGAGAAGCTTATTACCGAGTACGCATAAAGGCAGGAGATGAATGGAAAACAGCTTTCAACTGCCCCCTGGGTAGTTTCCAGTTTAAAGTAATGCCCTTTGGATTGCAAGGAGCCCCGGCAGTATTCATGCAGTTAATAAACGAAGTCTTACATGAACACCTTTACAAAGGGGTCCTCGTCTACCTGGACGATATTCTTATCTACACGGAGACCATAGACGAACATATACCCCTCGTCCGCCAAGTACTGAAAAAACTGCTACGGGCAAACCTATATGTCAAACTGCCAAAATGCGATTTCCACCAATCACGGCTAGACTACCTGGGCTACCGAGTATCAAATGAGGGGATAGAGATGGACCCAGCCAAGGTCCAATCAGTTCTACAATGGCAGCCCCCTCTCACCCGCAGACAACTGCAAAGTTTTCTAGGCTTTGCGAATTTCTACAGACAATTCATCCCCTCGTTCGCGAAGATTGCCAAACCTTTGATGGACCTCCTAAAGACAGGAAGCCCAGCAATGAAACCTCACCTGGGACAACCCCTACAGTGGGACCTGACCTGCCAACAGGCATTTGAGACGCTAAAAGGACTGTTTGCGAAAGAACCTGTCTTAAAACACCCAGATCCGGAACAGCCTTTTGTCATCCAAGCAGACGCAAGTGATGTGGCAGTAGGAGCCATGTTACTCCAAAAGAAGAACCAAGGTGATCTACAACCCTGCGCCTACACCTCCCGCAAACTCACCGATACGGAGAGGCGATGGGCAGCGTGGGAGAAGGAAGCGTTTGCAGTAAGGTGGGCCTTGTTGACCTGGCGGCACTTTCTAGAGGGAGGCCAGAAACCATTTGAAGTCTGGACTGATCATAAAAACCTAGAGGCCCTAAAAACCCCACGAAAACTGTCGCCCAGGCAATTACGGTGGGCACAATACTTCAATCGTTTCAATTTCGAGCTTAAGCACATCCCAGGAGGGAGAAATTTCCTGGCTGACGCCCTCTCCCAGATGCCCCAATACAACAGTGAGCGGGAGCAAGTAGTGAATGCCATCATCCCCTCCACCCAAGCTGTGGCCCAAGTGATCACCAGACGACAACGACGTGACCAGCAAGGCCAACTTGCAAGTGACTTAATTGCAAAATTAAAAAATGAAATGCTGACAGACCCCTGGTATCGGGACAATCAACATCTCTTGACAAAAAGAGATGAACTAGCATGGAGGGGGACAAAGCTCTATGTCCCACAGAGTTTACGCATCCTGATTCTCAAGAGGAGCCACGACGTCAAACCAGCGGGACACTTCGGGTTCCTAAAGACTCTGCACCTAGTACGAAGGCAGTTCTGGTGGCCACACATGAGAAAGGACGTAGACAGTTATGTAAAAAGCTGCACCATTTGTGCCACGATGAAGACAAGGCCAGGGTGCCCGCCTGGATTGTTGCAACCAGTAGCTGAGCCAACAAGACCATGGGAGGAGATTGCAATGGACTTTATAGTAGACCTACCGAGGAGCAGTGGAAATACAGTGATCTGGACTGTAATAGACTTATTCTCCAAACAGGCACACTTCATTCCTTGTAGTGGACTGCCTTCAGCCCGTCAATTATCCAAACTGTTCCTGAAACACATTTACCGCCTACATGGAGTCCCCAGGAGAATCATTTCTGACAGAGGGGTCCAGTTCACAGCAAAGTTCTGGAGGGAGTTTCTACAATCCGTAGGCTCATCCCAAGGGCTCAGCTCAGCATTTCACCCGAGCACCAATGGAGGGGGCAGAAAGACTGAACGCTATGATAGAACAGTATTTAAGATGCTACGTCGACTACCAGCAGTCCAATTGGGCAGACCTCCTATCTTTTGCGGAGGTTGCATATAATAATGCTGTCCACAGCAGCACGGGGCTAACCCCGTTCAAAATAGTGAGTGGCATGGATTTTGTTCCCATGCCAGAATACCCGAGGGAGCCCCCTTCCTCAGTCAGTTTGACCGACTGGATGGCAATGTTGAGACAAACTTGGGAAAATGTTAAGAGGGCGCTGGCAAAGGCGGCTCAATCTTATAAGGAACAAGCAGACAAGCACCGAACTCCCCAAAGACCATTTCAGCTGGGAGAGAACGTTTACCTCTCCACCAAGTACTTGAGACTTAGACTCCCGAGCAGGAAATTGGGCCCAAAATTTATAGGACCATTTCCTATAATAAAAATAATCAACCCCGTTACAGTGCAATTGCAGTTGCCATGGCTTTTGGGGAAAATTCACCCCGTTTTTCACAGTAGCCTTCTAAAACCTGTAGTGGGGTCTACTTTAAGGCCAACGCCACGTGAACCCCCTGGGCCCCTGGTTGTTGGGGGCCAAATGCACTACGAAGTGCAGCGGATTCTTGATTCAAGATGGCACAGGGGGCGCCTTCAGTACTTAATTAAATGGAAGGGTTACCCATTGTCAGAGGCTTCCTGGGTGAAGAGCGCAAACATTCAAGCTGATCGCCTTATAGCAAAATTCCATGCAGACCACCCGGGAAAGCCGGGAGGGGGGGTGCACAGCCAGGGAGGGGCTGACGAGACTAATCTTGTTGTGTTTTCCCTATGGGATAGGTGATGTCGCAGAAGTGAAGGGAGAGGGGCCGGATGTCAGCGTTCCAAATTAGGCTCTCTTCCAGCGCTGACATAACGAGATGAAGCAGAGAGAGCAGAAGCTTGATTTATTGCTGAGATGAACTTTTACCTAGTTTTTGTATGTTACAGATAGTGTTTCCTGGGAGACGAGGGTGGGGGCTACATTCCTGTGAAAAGAACGTGCCAGGATGTAGAGATGGATCTGCATGATGGCCAATGGGACATTGGGGTTGGAGAGCGGAAGAGGAGGGGGTTGGAAGGAGGGGCCAGTTTGGCTGCAACTTGAATCGGGAATGTCGGTTTTTTTTCTGTTCTTAAATAAAAATGATTCATTAGAGATTTTGCGCTTGAAAATGAAACTTATTTAAGATAGCACTGAAACCTGACAGCTATTTCTACCGCAACACGGGTTTGCCTAGATTACTTTTTACCATTTCTATTTCTACCACAACACGAGTTTGCACAGATTAATTTTTACCAATTCTATTTCTACCACGACATGAGTATGCGTAGATTACCTTTTTCCATTTCTAATTCTACAGCAACACGAGTTTTCGTAGATTACTTTTTACCAATGCTATTTCTACTGCAACACGAGTTTTCATACATTAATTTTTACCAATGCTATTTCTACCGCAAGACAGGTTTGCCTAGATTACTTTTTATCAATACTCTTTCTACAGCAACACGAATTTGCATAGATTACTTTTCAGCAATCCTATTTCTACAGCAACACGAGTTTGCATACATTAATTTTTACAAATGCCATTTCTACGGCAACACGGGTTTGCGTTGATTACATTTTACCAATGCTATTTCTACCGCAATACGAGTTTGTGTAGATTACATTTTACCAATGCTATTTCTACCGCAACACAAATTTGCATTGATTACATTTTACCAATTCTATTTCTACCACATAAGTATGTGTAAATTACTTTTTTCCATTTCTATTTCTACAGCAACACGAGTTTGCGTAGATTACTTTTCAGCAATCCTATTTCTACAGTAACACGAGTTTGCATACATTAATTTTTACCAATGCCATTTCTATAGCAACACGAGTTTTCGTAGATTACTTTTCACCAATGCTATTTCTATCGCAACACAGGTTTGCGTACATTACTTTTTACCAATGCTATTTTTACCGCAACATGAGTTTGTGTTGACAAACTTTTTACAAATTATATTTCTACCACAACACGAGTTACATTTTACCAATGCTATTTCTACCGCAAGACGAGTTTGCCTAGATTACTTTTCCCCAAGGCTATTTCTACCGCAACACGAGTTTGCACACATTAATTTTTACCAATTCTATTTCTACCACAACATGAGTATGTGTAGATTACTTTTTACCATTTCTATTTCTACAGCAACACGAGTTTTCGTAGATTACTTTTCACCAATGCTATTTCTACTGCAACACGAGTTTGCATACATTAATTTTTACCAATACTATTTCTACCGCAAGACGGGTTTGCCTAGATTACTTTTCCCCAAGGCTATTTCTACTGCAACACGAGTTTGCGTACATTAATTTTTACCAATTCTATTTCTACCACAACATGAGTATGCGTAGATTACTTTTTACCATTTCATAGTATGAAGATTTTATGTGGTTGTGTGTTATGTTATTTCTTGTTTTATGTTGTTTGTATGTTTTTTATTATTATTAGTTTTTTATTATTTTTTTATGTTATGTGTTGTCTATATATATTTGTTTGGGTTTTTGGTCATGGAAAGGAAAAAGAGGGAATAGTTAAAATTAAAAATATTAATGGAGGTAATTAAGGTAATGACTTGGAATGTTAAAGGTACTGGGAATCAGATTAAGAGAAGACGTTTAGAATTTAAGATTAAAAGAGATTCTCCTGACATACTTTTTATGCAAGAAACTCATCAGAAATCTGAGGATATAAACAGGATGTATTTAAAAGGTATGCAGGTTTATGAAAAAGCTTTTGGGTCCTCAAAATCTAGAGGTGTTGCAACATTAATATCAAATAGAGTCCAATTTGAAAAAAAATAAATTAATAGCAGATATTGATGGACGATATTTGATAATAACAGGATGTATTAACGAGGAAAAAATAACATTAATTAATTTATATGTACCTAATGTGAATCAAAAAGATTTTTTGAATAAGATTACCGATTTGTTGCAAACTGAAAGGGTAGGGAAGGTAATTATTGCTGGTGATTTTAATTTAACTAGAAACCAGATGGATCGTACCAATCCTACCCGATATGGTGGAATAAGAAAAATGGGGATACTTGATAATTGGATGTTGCAAAATGGTGTAGTAGATGTTTGGAGGGACATTAAAGGTAACAAAAGAATGTATACTTTTCACTCAAAGGTATTTAATTCATATTCAACAATTGACTATATTTTTGCATCCAAGAATCTGATGGATAACGTGGATAATATGGATGTTGGAATATTTAAAGACTCTGACCACGCAGAATTGTTACTAGAATTAGATGTTTTTGGAGAAAAAAGAAAATTGTTGGAGATATGATGAAAAATTGTATAAAAACGAGGAAGATAAGAATCGTATTCTTAAGAAATGGGAAGAAAATTGGGATTGGAATGATAATGGGGAAGTCAATTATGGAACAGTTTGGGACACAATGAAAGCAATTTTTAGAGGAGAAAGTATTAAATTATCAAGTAGGAAGTATAAGAATTATAAAGTAAAAATAGAGGAAAAGAAGAAATTGATAAAAGAACTGGAAAATAGATTTCTAGAGACTAAGGATAGGAAATTATGGAAGGAACTTAAAAAATTGAAAAATAAACAAATAGCGGAAGATACAGAAATAGTTAAAAAAATTAAGCTATTTAAAAAGAGAATTTTTTGAATATGGTAATAAAAATTCAAAATTATTAGCAAGAATGGCGAAAGATAAAAAAGAAAAAAGAGAAATAGGTGTCCTAATAGATGAAAAAGGTAAGAGATGTTATAAAAAATTAGAGAAATGTGAAATTGTTAAAAAGTTTTTTCAAGAATTATATCTTAAAAAAGAAATTGATAATTGTAAATTAAAAAATTTCTTAGAAAAATATGGTCAGAAGAAAATTGATAATAAATATAAAGAAAAAATGGAAAAGAATATTACCTCTGAGAAAATTAAAGATGTGATTCAGAAGCTAAAACTTGGAAAATCTCCAGGTGAGGATGGGTTACCAGCAGAATTTTATAAAGAGTTTAAAGAAACTTTGATCCCAAAATTACAGAAATTGTATAATAAGATATTACATGGAGATGATATTCCCATGTCCTGGAATAGAACAATTATATCCTTAATCCCGAAACCAGGTAAAGATTTTGAAAAAATTGAATCCTATCGGCTCATTTCCTTGATTAACCAAGATGCTAAGATATTTACTGCAATTGTAGCAAATAGATTGAATAATTTTATAGATAAATATATAAACCTTAATCAAGTAGGTTTTGTTAAAGGGCGTTATATGTGTGATTTAGTTAGAAGAGTATTAAATGTTATTGATATTGCTGAGAATAATGGTGATAAGATAGGTATTCTTGCCTTGGATATTTTTAAAGCTTTTGATTCTATACAATGGGATACTATAAAAGAAATGATTTCTGCATTAGGATTTGGTAATAAATTTATTCATATTATTTCCAAATTGTACCAGAGGGGTACGGCAAGAGTGAAGGTAAATGGTATATTTACACAAGATATAAATTTGGAAGCAGGGACAAGACAGGGTTGTCCTCTGTCTCCGACCCTATTTTTATTAGCAATGGAAATTTTAACAACTTTGATTGAAGAGGATTCAGAATTAATAGGTTATAAAGGCGTCAAAGTTAATTAATATACAGATGACACTCTTGTCATTTTAAATAATATTACAAATGATATAAAAAGAGTTCAAATACATTTGGAAGAATTTGATATGACTGGTTTGAAAGTAAATTGGGCAAAATCAGAATTATTAATGGAAATTGATAGGGAAAATAAATTAGAAAAATTACAAAATCAATTTGGAATTAGGATAAAGGGTAATTTAAGATATTTAGGTATTATACTTTCACTTAAAATTAAAAATTTAAAGAAACTAAATTATGACATAGTAATAAAAGAAATTGAAGAGAAAATTGGGAAATATAAAAAACTTACGTTATCTTGGTTTGGTAGAGTAGCTTTATGTAAAATGATGTTACTTCCTAAATTTAACTTTTTATTCGAGATGCTTCCGATTTTTTTAACTGAGAACGACATTGAAGTATATCAAAAAAAATTAGATAAATTTTGTAATGGGGATAAAAAACCAAGATTGATTAAGAAAATGTGGTATCAGAACCAAAAACAAGGTGGTTTAGGAATTCTAAAATTATTAAACTATTATAGAGCATTTAATATAAAAACAGTAGTAAAAATTTTAAAAGGAGATGTTAAACTTTGGGGTAATTTGGAAATGAAAGAAATAAAGAAGTTTGGTTACAAATGGTTTTTGGAAAATTTTAAAGGTAAGGTTAAAATTTGTAATTATTGGTTAAATAGTTTGACTAAAATTGGGACAGAGTAGCAAAAAATTAATACCAGATGCATTGTATTTAGGTAAACTGAAAGAGAATTGCCCAATGAAATTAAATAGTAATAGAGAGAGGATTATAATAGAAGAGAAAGTGGAAACAATTAGTGAATGGTTGAAATTTATAGAAAATGAAATGAGGAAAGAGGAAATTTATGGAAAATTAAACATTAATTGGTTTGAAAGAATTCAAATGAATACATGGAATAGGAAATGCAAAGAAAGGAATGATGAGAGTAGAAAGGAAACGGAATTTGAAAATTTGACATCTCGAATAATAAAAGATGAAATTGGACCAAAGGGATTAGTTAGTAAAATTTATAAAATTATTAATTTTGATAATAATTCACAAAGGGTAATGAAAGAGAATTGGGTAAAAGAACTGGGTATTGAAATTTCTGTTCAAAATTGGAATATGAACTGGGTTAGTAGAATAATGAGGACATTATCAATAAGGATTAAAGAACATAACTATAAAGTCATTTGGAAGTGGTATTTGACCCCAATAAGACTTTTTCAAATGGATAATAAAGTGGATAAAATGTGTTGGAGATGTAAAGTGGAACTCGGGACATATGTTCATATGTGGTGTAAATGTAACGGGGTTGAACTTTTTTGGTCTAGGATAGAAAATGAAATATTTGAAATAATTAAGAAGAGGGTCAAATTGAAATTGGAAACCATATTATTATTAATATTGAATGAAACAACATTAACAACTGGAGAAAGAGAATTGGTGAGGATTTTGGTTATAATGGGGAGAATTATAATTGCTAGATATTGGAAATTAAATGTTGACTTAAAATTAGAAGAATGGTACAATGAAACATGGAAATTTGCATTAAATGATAAATTGACTTGTGATATTAAAATTAGAAGTGGTATATATAAAGAAAATGTTTTTTGGAACACTTGGCAACCATTTGTGGACTTTGCACTTGGGAGATTGGATGAATCAGCACCAGTACCTTATCAAAGAGATTTCTGGAAGAATTGAAGACTTCAAGTTCCTAAAACTTCCTTTCCGTTTGTATAGCACGTTGGGGGAATTTTTTTTTCTTTCCTTACTATTGATTTTTTGTATTGATTTTTTTCCCTTTCTGTTATTCTTTAACAATAAAAATTTTAAAAAAAAATTTAAAAAAAAGAAATAGAAATGTAATCTACGAAAACTCGTGTTGCTGTAATAATAGAAATGGTTAAAAGTGATCTACGCATACTCATGTTGTGGTAGAAATAGAATTGGTAAAAATTAATGTGTGCAAACTCGTGATGCGATAGAAATAGAAATGGTAAAAAGTAATCTACGCATACTCATGTTGTGGTAGAAATAGAATAGGTAAAAATTAATGTATGCAAAGTCATGTTGCAGTAGAAATAGCCTTGGTAAAAATTAATGTATGCAAACTCTTGTTGCAGTAGAAATAGCATTGGTGAAAAGTAATCTACGAAAACTTGTGTTGCTGTAGAAATAGAAATGGAAAAAAGTAATTTACGCATACTCATGTTGTGGTAGAAATAGAATTGGTAAAAATTAATGTGTGCAAACTCGTGTTGCAGTAGAAATAGCATTGGTAAAAGGATCGTCTACAAAAACTTGTGTTGCGGTAGAATTAGCATTGGTAAAATGTAATCTAGGCACACTCGTGTGGCGGTAGAAATATAATTTGTAAAAAGTTTGTCAACACAAACTCGTGTTGCGGTAAAAATAGCATTGGTAAAAAGTAATGTACGCAAACCCGTGTTGCGGTAGAAATAGCATTGGTGAAAAGTAATCTACGAAAACTCGTGTTGCTGTAGAAATAGAAATGGTAAAAAGTAATTGGACGTTGGTCTTACCTGATACGTCCGTTCTCGAACAGGAAGGGACGACGGTCAGACTGGGCTTGACTTCCTCTATGCAGCAGGATCGAGTTGAAGTAATTTGAATGTCTCCGCCCTCCTGGCCAGTGTTTCGGCGAGGGAGAATGCGAACGGTGACGTGTCTTCCTAGAACGAGAGAGAATTAATAACCACCCTCCCCAACCACCCCTGAGGGCCGGAAACAAGGGTGGGGCTGACCGTCGTCCCTTCCTGTTCGAGAACGGACGTATCAGGTAAGACCAATGTCCATTCTCCGTAGGAAGGGAACGACGGTCAGACTGGGGACATACCAAAGCCACATGTCCACCAGGGAGGGCACCTCCGGTCCGAAGGTCTTCAAGTAGGGACGACAGCCTGCAGAACGTGACGGCCGAAGGCCGCATCAGATGATGCGAATGAGTCCACTCTGTAGTGCCGAATGAAGGGAGAGAGCGAGGTCCACGTAACCACCTTGCAGACCTCTTCCAGTGTGGCTTGCATAGCCCAGGCAGCTGAGGTGGCGGCACTCCTGGTCGAGTGGGCTGTAACGTGGCGAGGTATCGGCAGTTTCAACTGTTGGTAGGCCGTAGCAATGGTCGCCCTAATCCAGTGACCCAGTGTGGGCCCCGAGACCCGAGACCCAATAGAGTCAGGCTGGAAAGAGTCAAAAAGCGCCTCCGTCTTGCGGAAGGGAGCCGTCCGGGCGATGTAAATACGCAGAGCCCTACGAACATCCAGGCAATGCCAGGCATGCTCCAAACAATGAGATGGACGAGGACAAAAGTCCGGGAGGACGAGTTATTGAGCTCTGTGGAACAATGAATTAACTTTGGGAAGAAAGGCTGGGTCAAGACGCAGGACAACCCTGTCATTGTGGAATATGCAAAGGTCACTGCGGATGGAAAGGGCAGCCAGTTCCGAAATTTGGCGAGCCGAAGTGATGGCGATAAGAAAGGAGACCTTGAATGATAAGAAGCGGAGGGAGATGCAGTCAGAGCTGTGAGCACCTTGTTCAGGTTCCAGGTGGGGAAGCGATGAACCATAGGGGGATGGAGATTAGAAGCTCCTCGTAGGAAATTGCGTATGAAAGGATGACGAGACAAGGAGTCCGGAGAACCACAGGAGAGAACGGAAGCGATAGCTGCAACCTGGCGGCAGAGGGTGTTGTGAGCCAAACCCGATTCGAAGCCGTCCTTGAGAAAGGAGAGGACCTGTATGACTGATGCCGAAAGGGGATCGATGGAGAAGCGGTGACACCAGGAAACAAAAGCGTTCCATGTGGCTCCATAGATTTGATTAGTCGAGGGACGGCGGGCGGCCTGCATAATGTCAATAACTCCAGAAGGAATGCATTTTGCGGTTAGGATTTGCCGCTCAGTCTCCAAATGGTTAAATGTAGCCAAGCTGGGTCTGGGTAAAGAAGAGTCCCCTGAGACAGAACTACAGATGAGTCCGGGATGCGCCAATGAGGGGCCGCTGATAGAGAGATCAGGTCCGCAAACCACAGATGGCGTGGCCAGTGGGGGGCCACAAGGATGAGTTCTGCCTTCTCCACCAGCATCTTCCAGAGGACTCGCGGGATGAGAGGAAGCGGAGGAAAGGCATAGAGCAGCCCCTGAGGCCAAGGGCTGCGGAGAGCGTTGGTGGCTTCTGCTTGAGGGTCCGGGAAGCGAGAGATGTACCTCGGTAGGAGGTGGTTCATTGATGAGGCAAATAGGTCGATCAGAGGAGACCCGAAATGGAGGAAAATCTGATGGAAGAGGGAGGGGGAAAGACCCCATTCCCCGTGGTCCACCCTGGAGTGGCTGAGGGCGTCGGCACGAACGTTTACGGCCCCGGAAATGTGGTCCGCCTTGATGGAGGAAAGATGAGCCTCGGCCCAGCGTCCCAGGAGGACAGCCTCTGCTAACAAGGCCTTGGAGTGGGTGCCTCCCATCTTGTTTATGTGCGCTTTGGTTGACATGTTGTCCGTGAGGACCAGAATGTCGCGACCTTGCACTAGATGACGAAAGTGGACAAGGGCTAAGCGCACAGCCCGTAACTCCAGGTAGTTTATATTGTGTTGGCGGTCTCGGAGAGACCAGAGGCCTTGAGCCGTGTGATGGTGAAGATGGGCGACCCAGCCGGTCAAGCTGGCGTCCGTCGTGAGAACGAGATGAGAAGGTTCCGTGTAACAGCTGCCCTTTGATATCACTTCCAACGTCCACCACTGGAGAGAGGAGACCACTAGAGGAGGCAGCCGGATGCAGGATAGCGAGGTGCTCCGACTGGACCGTTGGTAAGGGAGGAGGAGCCACTGGAGTTCTCTGCTGTGTAATCGAGACCAGGGAACGATTCCGAAAGTGGAGACCATCTTGCCCGAGAGGCAGGACAATTTCCGAAGCGAAACTGTCCCCTCAGACCTACACTCACTAGCTAAAGTTCGAAGGCTAGCCTGACGGTCTGGGGAAAGGAAAACTAGACAAGAAACAGAATCAATGAAAGCCCCCAGGTGAATGATACGGGTGGAAGGGGACAGGTGGCTTTTAGCCCAGTTCACTGAAAACCCATGGCACTGGAGAAGAGAAAGGACAGAGGAGAGATCTCTAAGAGCAGCGGGGAGAGAAGAAGAATGAATGAGAATCAGGGCCGGATTTAGATGAAAAGAGGCCCTAGGCTATTCCACTTATGAGGCCCTTTCACCTATAGTGAAAGTGTAATTTTAATTTTGCTAACAATTTGAATGTAGGCCCCTCTTGATCTTGAGGCCCTAGGCTGAAGCCTAGTTAGCCTATAGGAAAATCCGGCCCTGATGAGAATATCATCCAAATAAAATTGTAGCCTGATAGGGAGGGAACGGATGTGAGCTATCAGGGCGGCCATGACCTTGGTAAAGACCCTAGGGGCTGAAGAGAGGGCGAAGGGCAAGGCCCTGTACTGAAAATGGGAACCCATAAAATGAAAACGGAGGAATTGTCGGTGGGAGGGGTGGATAGGGATATGGAGGTAAGCCTCTGTCAAATCAATGGAAGAAAGAAAATCCCCAGGGCGAAGACATTCCAAAATAGAGAAGAGGGAGTGCATCTTGAACCGGCGATAAATTATGTACCGGTTCAGAGCCTTCAGGTCCAAGATGGCACGCCAACCCCCCGAGGCCTTCTTAACAAGAAATAGACGAGAGTAGAACCCCTTCCCCTGCTGGCTTGGGGGCACCCGCTGAATAGCCCGAATGGCCAGAAGGTGGTCAATAGCAGAGGAAACTAAAGCTCGTTTGAGAGGATCCCAAGAGAGAGGGCAGGAAATGAAACTAGGAGGGTTTTTTTTTATAAATTCTAAAAGGAGTCCTGAATGTATAGTGGACAAGACCCAGGCATCAGAGACTGAAGACTGCCATTGGTCATAGAAAAAGGACAAACGACCCCCAATTGGAATGTTATCATGAAACTTATCTACCTCTCCTAGAGAAACGTCCCCGACCCCCTCGAAAGGGCCGCCGAGAAGGCAGGCCGCCCCCCGATCTGACCTGAGATTCGGTATGCTGAGCTCGAGGAGGTATGGATCGTTGGTAGCGAGGTTGGAAAGAGTCGGAATCTGATCCTCGAAAGGAGTGAGATCGGGGATAAGGTGAGAAGCGGGAATCCGAACGTCTGCTCAGAGAAGGGAGGATCTTGTGTTTGTCCCTCGTCTCGATCAGGAGTGGTTCCAGAGGGGCCCCGAAGAGATTACTGAAAGAATAGGGAGCCGAGGCCAGTTGCCGCTTGCTGCGCATGTCAGCCTGCCAATTCCGAACCCATAACAGGCGGCGAGAGGTGACCAAAGAACCTAGAGCCCTCGCCGCAAATCTGGTGGCATTAAGAGTTGCATCAGCCGAGTACTTGAGGGCAGCAGTGATTTTATTGATATCCTGATGAGCTCTGACGTCTGTGCGGGGTAAACGGTCCTGTAGCTGCTTAATCCAAAGCAGGGCAGCCCGATTGAAAAAGGACGCAGAAGAGGAGGCTCTGAATAGCATTGGTGAAAAGTAATCAAGCAAACTCGTGTAGCAGTAGAAATAGAAGTTGTAAAAAGTACGTCAACACAAACTGTCTGTCAGGTTCCGATGTTAACTCAAATAAATTTCATTCTCAAACACAAAGTCTTTGATGAAATCTATTATTTATTGAAGAATAACGATCTAGTCCTGAACTCATTTGCAGCCGAAACTGATCCTCTGATCCCATACCCCTCCCTTTCCGTTCCTCAAATCTCAGTGTCTCATTGGCCATCTTCCAAGTCCATCTTCCATCTCAGTTACTTCAAGTCACAGGAATTTCCCCCCTCCTCCCTTCACCTAGGTGACGTTATCTGCTGGGAGGAAAGAACTGGGTGAAAAGTCAAGCTACTGCTTCTAGCAGGCTCTTTCCCACTCATTCATGTCAGCGCTGGGGAAATCATAGTTTGGAGCGCTGACACTGGTGTTGCGGTAGAAAAAGCATTGGTGAAAAGTAATCTACGAAAATTCGTGTTGTGGTAGAAATAGCATTGGTGAAAAGTAATCTACGAAAATTCGTGTTGCGGTAGAAATAGCATTGGTAAAACATAATCTACGCAAACTCGTGTTCCGGTAGAAATAGAACGGGTAAAAAGTAATGTACACAAACCCGTGTTGCGGTAGAAATAGAATTGGTAAAAATTAATGTGTGTAAACTCGTGTTGCGGTAGAAATAGCATTGGTAAAAGGATCGTCTACAAAAACTCGTGTTGTGGTAAAAATACCATTGGTAAAAAGTAATGTACGCAAACCCGTGTTGCTGTAGAAATAGGATTGGTGAAAAGTAATCTACGAAAACTCATGTTGCTGTAGAAATAGAAATGGTAAAAAGTAATTGACGCATACTCATGTTGTGGTAGAAATAAAATTGGTAAAAATTAATGTATGCAAACTCGTGTTGCAGTAGAAATAGCCTTGGTGAAAAGTAATGTCTGCAAACTCGTGTTGCAGTAGAAATTGCATTGGTGAAAAGTAATCTACGCAAACTTGTGTTGCTGTAGAAATAGCATTGGTAAAAAGTAATGTATGCAAAAGCATGTTGCAGTAGAAATAGCATTGCTAAAAATTAATGTATGCAAACTCGTGTTGCTGTAGAAATAGGATTGCTGAAAAGTAATCTACGCAAACACGTGTTGCTGTACAAATAGAATTGGTAAAAAGTAATCTAGGCAAACCCGTGTTGCGGTAGAATTAGCATTGGTAAAATGTAATCTAGGCACACTCGTGTTGCGGTAGAAATATAATTTGTAAAAAGTTTGTCAACACAAACTCGTGTTGCGGTAAAAATAGCATTGGTAAAAGGTAATGTACGCAAACCCGTTTTGCGGTAGAAATAGCATTGGTGAAAAGTAATCTACGAAAACTCGTGTTGCTGTAGAAATAGAAATGGTAAAAAGTAATTGACGCATACTCATGTTGTGGTAGAAATAAAATTGGAAAAAATTAACGTATGCAAACTCATGTTGCAGTAGAAATAGCCTTGGTGAAAAGTAATCTACGCAAATTTGTGTTGTGGTAGAAATAGCATTGGTAAAATGTAATCTACGCCAACTCGTATTGCTGTAGAAATAGCATTGGTAAAAAGTAATGTACACAAACCCATGTTGCGGAAGAAATAGCATTGGTAAAAAGTAATGTATGCAAAAGTGTGTTGCAGTAGAAATAGCATTGGTGAAATGTAATGTACGCAAACCTGTGTTGCCGTAGAAATGGCATTGGTAAAAATTAATGTATGCAAACTCGTGTTGCTGTTGAAATAGGAATGCTGAAAAGTAATCTACGCAAACACGTGTTGCTGTACAGATAGAATTGGTAAAAAGTAATCTAGGCAAACCTGTCTTGCGGTAGAAATAGCATTGGTAAAAATTAATGTATGCAATCTCGTGTTGCGGTAGAAATAGGATTGCTGAAAAGTAATCTACGCAATCTCGTGTTGCTGTAGAAATAGAAATGGAAAAATGTAATCTACGCATACTCATGTTGTGGTAGAAATAGAATTGGTAAAAATTAATGTGTGCAAACTCGTGTTGCGGTAGAAATAGCATTGGTAAAAGGACCGTCTACAAAAATTTGTGTTGCGGTAGAACTAGCATTGGTAAAATGTAATCTAGGCAAACCTGTGTTGCGGTAGAATTAGAATTGGTAAAATGTAATCTAGGCACACTTGTGTTGCGGTAGAAATAGCATTGGTAAAAAGTAATGTACGCAAACCCAGGTTGCCGTAGAAATAGCATTGATAAAAATTAATGTATACAAACTCGTTCTCCCTTGAGAGTGGAGACAGCAGCCAGATGTGGGTTGTGCTCATTGGTCAAATGTGGACTGAGCCTGTCAATTCATTCTTAAATCCCGCCCCTATTCCTAGGGGATTCCAGCTTTTTTGCTCAGTCGTCAGACTAGACAGTTGTGTGGAAAGTGTGCTCTATCTGCTTTTCAGCGTTAGAGTGGTTTTTTTCTAAGTAATTTCTTCAGTTTTGTCTACTGAACATTTTAAATTAATTCACCTATACCTCAGAAGATTCTTAGGACATCTGAGGACGTTTTCTACTTTCAGCATCAAAGAAAACATCATTGAAACTGGTCAGTTAATAATTTCCTTGGAGCATTCCGCTCCCTTAAGGGGGCGGGGGGTTTAATTTTGCCTTTATCAGCAGATGCTATTTAAAACGTGACAAATCAAACTGATCATTAAAGTGGAGTGTCACACTCCCTCATGCTAACCGCTTGTCAGCCACTGAATAAAGTCACAGCTTTACAGATTGTTGCTGCAATCTTTACATCAAAGTTGGCTTTGACGCTTTTAAAAACAGCCTCCCTTTGCTGCTGCTGACTTTAACTGATTTCAGCTGTTTAGCGCTGAATTGCGGCTAAAAATTTAGCCGAAAAGAGGAGTCTTACGCTCCCAAGATCATCTAAAAACCTCTTCTAACATAAATTGATTTCAGCTGCTTAGAGCTGAGTTGCGGCTTCAAATCTAGCCGAAAGAGGAGAATCACGTTCCCAATATCAATTTACGCTCCCAAGAGCAATTAAAGCCTCATTTAATAATTATTCTACATAGGTACTTATAGTTACCTTAACGACTTTTAACTGTTGGAATTTTATCTCTGCCTTACAGTTGAGCCTCGCGCTCACATTGACAGTTGAGCCGGTTGCCATTTGAATACCGGCAATAACTCAAGTTCCATTCCTGAGAGCCTCCAGCCTATCAGGCTGTGCCAGTTGAGTGCTGAAACGCCATTTTGATTACTGGCGCAGCTAGAATTTTACATTTACCTGAGAATATTAAACATATTAGCCTTTATCTATCCTTTCAAACTATTGAAAAATAATAAATATTTTAAATAACTTACATCTTACTGATTATAGATTTGGTCTGATTCCCAATCTATTATTATGCCTAAAGCTATCTCAAAATCCAAACATGGCCGAAAGGCCACAGTAAGAGAGCAATCACAGGCTTCATTTAGGGAGGATCATAATCAGAAACAAAAGGAATGTGTACTTCCTATGCGCACAACCGCAAAACATTCTTTGGTGACTCCCAGTGCTGACATCAGTCAGGACAAGACTGTTAAAAAGTCACGTAAAAGAAATAATTATACCGACTCTAAGGTTTCTTAAATCAGAAGGTCTTCTGATGAACCTATACAGGAAACATCTAATACATCAGACCAAATGTCTTTAAGAGATTACCAGATGTCAGTTCAATCATCTGAAGTTTGGGGTTCTAATCCTGTTATGGGTACAACCACTACTGAGGAGTCTAGCGCTCCCACGTTCTCAGTGCTTAATGCACCTACATCCTCTGTTCCTATCCAAACTTCTAATGAAGTGGACCAGGCTCGAGATCAAGCGCAAATCAATTGGCGCACAGAGGACATTCAACATATGATTAATATGGCAGTACAACAATCCTTGTCGGAACATATTTACCCTGCTAACAGGCAGATTTCTGTTTTTTTTTTTTCCCCGAGCATTCAAAGACTTCTGATTCTCCAGATACATTTAATATGGATGATGCTATTTCACTATAGCCATAAACTTTTGCATTTGAGGAGTTATCTCGCTCCCTGATTCTTGCCGCTTGTCGGCAGTTTTAAGAAAGCGCAGAGTTTTTTCCCTGCTATTTTAAACTGCCTCACAGCTGATTGAGGCTAATTAACATTTTCGACTACGAGGCTTGACTTTCTCTGGCTATCTCCGTTTATCAGTGCTTTGATTATTTGGCCAAATTAGACTGTTTAAGACAGATCTGCCTTCATTTGAGACTGAGCAGTGCTTCAGTTTTTGACAGTTATGCCAGCTCGAGTTCTTAGGTGACTGCTCAGCCGCCATTTTGTTTAAGGGCAAGGGCAAAGTTTTTTTCTATCAAGCCTCCAATCCTTAGTTCTGTACTGGCTATAAGCATATTCTGCCCTTATAAACTAAGACTGCCACATCTGGCTACTGGAAATGGTGTTGGAGATATAATTTACATCTATAACACGTTTATATTAATTTAAACTACTTTTAAATTTACGTTGCCCTATTACAGAACTGATAAAATTTTAGGGGGTCCTTTCAACCCGATTGATTAATTAAGGCCAGTCATGCCTAGGGCTCTGGCCAAGTCAAAATTAGTGCCACAGTGCGAGAGCAGTCAGTGGATTCTAAGATGGAAGCTTCCAAGCATACACAAGGGGAAGGAGTAGCAATTAAGCCTTGTTCTGAGGCTCCTCCTAAGCGCAAGGAGAAGCTACTAAGAAAAACTATTGGCAAAGACAAAGGCACTGGTTCTGCCCCATTGGCTACAACGGTTGGGTCTCCAGGAGAATGTAGACATGCCTCCTCTCTGACCCCGGATCACATGTCAATACAAGATTTCCCACTATTAGTTGAGCCATCTGATTTATGGGAATCTCCTCCTCCTGTTCGGAGTAACAATAATGTGGAGTCTAGCACTCCCACTCTTACGATGGCACAGTTTGTAGATAGCTAGCTCTGACAATTTTCAGAGTTAGACTGTTTTCTTTCATACCTGATTCTTTGGATTTGACCTTGGATGTCGTACTTGGCTATTCTTTTGTTTGCTGGACATCCTTTCATCGAACTGGTAAGTTTCTGTATGTTGGTGGAGCTTTCCGCTCCCGTGGGTGGCTCAAAATCACCGGCTTTGCCAGTGAAGCCCTGCATTTTAAACAGCGACTTCTCTTTGCGGAGTCTTGCACTCCCCACGGTCTTTGGGCAGCCATTTTTGTCACTGCCAGCCGCATAACTGTTAGTGGAGTTTTTCGCACTCCCTGCCTCTCGCCGCTTGTCGGCCTTTCACTCAGGCACAGCTTTTCTCCAGCAGACTCAATAGAGCCGCTTCTCAGCTGTTTGAGACTAGCTGCCGGGTATCTGAGTGGAGTCTTTGCGCTCCCTGACTATCACCGCTTGTCGGTTCTTTTCCTCCAGGCTCTGATTCTCTCCTGCGGAAATGAACAGAGCTCTGCCTGCTGTCACTATTAACCGCTTCTCAGCTGATTGACCTTGCCGCCGGCTTCGAAGTGGAGTTTTCGCGCTCCCTGTGGTTTGCCACTTGTGGTCACATCACAAGGGCTTGGTGATCTGTAAAATCGCCCTAATTTATACCTGCTCGACTCTTTGACTTCTCTTACCGGTCTGCATCTCAGCTGTTTGACATTGCTGATCTGCTCAGTAACGGAGTTTTGTGATCCCTGAGTTGGCAGTTCTGGCCGCCATTATGTTTAGGGGCGAGGCGACACGTTGAGCTTCTCTCAGGCCTCCAGTCTTTCTGGCTGTGCCTGCTACCCTGGCCTAACCTTGCCTTCAGCCCTTTTGGCAGACATTGCTTCACCTTACAGGCTTGGGGTTAATTGCCTTCTCTTTTCTCTGTTGCTGCCTCGCATATTTATCACAGAATGCATCTAGAATTTGACATTCCCCTGATACAGGACTGCCTTGCTTAACATGGGATCTATTTTCCACTTTTTGGGTGTTATATGGCCTATCATGCCTAAGGCTCTGGACAAGTCAAAACATGGCCACCAGGCCACAGTAAGGGAGCAGTCAGTTGCTTCCAAGTGTAAGATGCCAAGCATGCACAAGGGGATGGAGTATCCATTAAACCTCAGGCTAAGTTTTCTGCTAGACGCAAGGAAAAGCTTCTACGGAAGCCTGTAGTCAAGGCCAAGGACAGTGGTCCTACATCATCTACAACAGCCAGGGTTTCTCCAGGGGAACATAGACATGACCTCTCTCCGACCCCAGATCAGATGTTGCTGCAAGACTTCCTGGTGTCAGTTGAGTCAGCTGACTTATTGGGATCTCCCCCACCTGTGGGGTATCAATGCTGTGGAGCAGGGCCAGATTTAGATGAAAAGCTATTCCACTTATGAGGCCCTTTCACCTATAGTGAAAGTGTAATTTTAATTTTGCTAACAATTTGAATGTAGGCCCCTCTTGATCTTGAGGCCCTAGGCTGAAGCCTAGTTAGCCTATAGGAAAATCCGGCCCTGCTGTGGAGTCTAGCACTCCAGCTGGGTTGGTGGTTCATCCACCTGTATCTTCTGCTCTGGTTCAAGCCTCTACAGAGGCCGACCCAGACTGAGACCATGATTCTACCCCTTTACGTCCAGAGGACATTCAATGTATGATTGCAGCAATGGAGCAACGATCCCTGTCGACTCATACTTTCTCGACTGCCAGACCGATTACAGTGTATTCGGTCCATTCGGACTATTCGGCTTCGCTGGACAGAGTCGATATGGAAGATACCCTCTCGCTTGCGGGCTCAGATTCTCCATCCGTCTCCTATGTCAGTAGACACTCTGTATCGGAAGAGATGGAGCCTCAGGAACCAGAGTTGTCGGAGGTTGAGGGCTTACCTCCGGATCAACCTGCATTCACGAGCCTATTTCCCCAGGCTCTGTTTAAGTCTCTTCTGTTTAACCCCTCAGCAGGACATTTCAGATCTCCAATTTACCATTCAGACACTGGCCTCGCACAGCTTCTCTGTTAACATAGAGAAAGCCATCTGAAACTCTCGACTAGAATTCTTCATTTGGAAACTATGATTCTAGAATTATGGTTCCTAGATGACTAGAATTCTTCATTTAGGAACTATAATTGATTTAGTTGAAGGTAAGTTTTTCCTCTACCCGGATCGCAACCCGGGTTGAGATCTCTTGTGGCCAGGGTCATAAAAGATAGAAGGGCATTCCCCTTGCTACTCTCAAGACTGTTGGGCAAGATGGTCTCGGTCATTTCTATTGTTTCCTGGGCCAGGTTACACCTTAGAGACCTTCAATGGTTTCTTTTGCCTTTATAGAATGGGGGCAGGGGTTTCCTCTTCGGCCAGAATTGCAGTTCCGAGGGAAGTGCTCGCGTCCCTTCACTGGTGGTGATCTCCTGCAATTTCCAAAGGCTGCCTGTTCCTGGAGTCTCAATGGGTGATAGTGACCACCAATACCAGCAATTTCGGTTGAGGGGCTCACTGTGGGGTGCAAGTCGCTCAGGCCTCATGGTTCACCATGGACGCTGCTCAATTGGCTGGAGCTTCGTGCGAATTCCCTTGCACTTCGGTTTCTTTTTCGTCAGCTGGGGGCCAGTGCACATGAACTGGTACTCACCGACAACACCTCAGCCAAGGCCCACATAAATTGCCAGGGTGGCACCAGGTCCAGGTCTCTGATGCAGGAGGCCAAACAACTGGGACTTTGGGCAGAGCAACATCTAGCCTTGTTAAAGGTGGACCATATATCGGGAGATGCGATCGTGACGGGGGACTGGCTGAGCCGCCAAAAGATAGATCACGGAGAGTGGAGCATCCATCCTCTCCTATTTCAACTTTGATCTTTGCATCCTCCTACTAATGTGACAGCTCATTCCACCAGAAGTGCTGCAACTATAGCTGCTTGGGCTTCTAAAGCTTCATTGATTGAGATCTGCAGAGCAGCTACTTGGACCTCTTCTTCTTCATTTGTAAGACACTATAAATTAGATAAATTTGCTTCCGCAGAGGCTGACTTTGGGAGAAGAGTATTACAAGGTGTTGAGGTCAGGGAGGAGTATTCTGCCCAGACTGTTCCCTCCCGTGAGCTGGGACAGTGAACTTTGGTATGTCCCACATCTGGCTGCTGTCTCCACTCTCAGGGGAGAAAGGGGCGTTGGTCCTACCTGATACGCCCCTTCTCGTTGAGTGGAGACAGCAGCCAGTCCCACCCTTTATCAGTCTGGTCACTAAAAAGTTTAAATTTCTTTCACAGGTTGTTTATATTTCTACTTTCCACACTCAGAGTCTGTCTTCCTCCTTCGCCAAAGCTGGAATCCCCTAGGAATAGGGGCGGGATTTGAGAATGAATTGACAGGCTCAGTCCACATTTGACCAATGAGCACAACCCACATCTGGCTGCTGTCTCCACTCAACGAGAAGGGGCGTATCAGGTAGGACCAACGCCCCTTTTTGCTGTAGAAATAGGATTGCTGAAAAGTAATATACGCAAACTCATGTTGCGGTAGAAATAGCATTGGTGAATAGTAATCTACGAAAATTCGTTATTGAAGAATAACGATCTAGTCCTGAACTCATTTGCAGCCGAAACTGATCCTCTTTCTGTTCCTCAAATCTCAGTGTCTCATTGGCCATCTTCCAAGTCCATCTTCCATCTCAGTTACTTCAAGTCACAGGAATTTCCCCCCTCCTGCCATCACCTAGATGACGTTATCTGCTGGGAGGAAAGAACTGGGTGAAAAGTCAAGCTACTGCTTCTAGCAGGCTCTTTCCCAATCATTCATGTCAGCGTTGGGGAAATCATAGTTTGGAACGCTGACACTGGTGTTGGGGTAGAAAAAGCATTGGTGAAAAGTAATCTACGAAAATTCGTGTTGCGGTAGAAATAGCATTGGTGAAAAGTAATCTATGAAAATTCGTGTTGCGGTAGAAATAGCATTGGTAAAAATTATTGTACGCAAACTCGTGTTGCGGTAGAAATAGAACGGGTAAAAAGTAATGTACACAAACCCGTGTTGCGGTAGAAATAGGATTGGTAAAAATTAATGTATGCAAACCTGTGTTGCCGTAGAAATGGCATTGGTAAAAATTAATGTATGCAATCTCGTGTTGCAGGAGAAATAGCATGGGTGAAAAGTAATCTACGAAAATTCGTGTTGCGATAGAAATAGCATTGGTAAAACATAATCTACGCAAACTCGTGTTGCGGTAGAAATAGCATTGGTAAAATGTAATATACGCAAATTTGTGTTGTGGTAGAAATAGCATTGGTAAAATGTAATCTACGCCAACTCGTTTTGCTGTAGAAATAGGATTGCTGAAAAGTAATCTAGGCAAACTCGTGTTGCGGTAGAAATAACATTGTTAAAAATTAATGTATGCAAACTCGTGTTGCAGTAGAAATAGCATTGGTGAATAGTAATCTACGAAAATTCGTGTTGCGGTAGAAATAGCATTGGTAAAAATTAATGTATGCAAACTCGTGTTGCTGTAGAAATAGGATTGCTGAAAAGTAATCTACGCAAACACGTGTTGCTGTACAAATAGAATTGGTAAAAAGTAATCTAGGCACACTCGTGTTGCGGTAGAAATATAATTTGTAAAAAGTTTGTCAACACAAACTCGTGTTGCGGTAAAAATAGCATTGGTAAAAAGTAATGTACGCAAACCCGTGTTGCGGTAGAAATAGGATTGGTAAAAATTAATGTATGCAGACGCGTGTTGCGGTAGAAATAGCATTGGTAAAATGTAATCTAGGCAAACCCGTGTTGCGGTAGAAATATAATTTGTAAAAAGTTTGTCAACACAAACTCGTGTTCCGGTAAAAATAGCATTGGTAAAAAGTAATGTATGCAAACCCATGTTGCAGTAGAAATAGCATTGGTGAAAAGTAATCTACGAAAACTTGTGTTGCTGTAGAAATAGAAATGGTAAAAAGTAATTGATGCATACTCATGTTGTGGTAGAAATAGTATTGGTAAAAATTAATGTATGCAAACTCGTGTTGCGGTAGAAATAGCATTGGTAAAAGGATCGTCTACAAAAACTTGTGTTGCAGTAGAAATAGCCTTGGTGAAAAGTAATCTAGGCAAACCCGTGTTGCGGTAGAAATACCATTGGTAAAAAGTAATGTATGCAAACCCATGTTGCAGTAGAAATAGCATTGGTGAAAAGTAATCTACGAAAACTTGTGTTGCTGTAGAAATAGAAATGGTAAAAAGTAATTGATGCATACTCATGTTGTGGTAGAAATAGTATTGGTAAAAATTAATGTATGCAAACTCGTGTTGCGGTAGAAATAGCATTGGTAAAAGGATCGTCTACAAAAACTTGTGTTGCAGTAGAAATAGCCTTGGTGAAAAGTAATCTAGGCAAACCCGTGTTGCGGTAGAAATACCATTGGTAAAAATTAACGTATGCAAACTCGTGTTGCAGTAGAAATAGCATTGGTGAAAAGTAATCTACGAAAACTCGTGTTGCTGTAGAAATAGAAATGGTAAAAAGTAATCTACGCATACTCATGTTGTGGTAGAAATAGAATTGGTAAAAATTAATGTGTGCAAAGTCGTGTTGCGGTAGAAATAGCATTGGTAATAGGATTGTCTACAAAAACCTGTGTTGCAGTAGAAATAGCCTTGGTGAAAAGTAATCTAGGCAAACCCGTATTGCGGTAGAATTAGCAATGGTAAAATGTAATCTACACACACTCGTGTTGCAGTAGAAATATAATTTGTAAAAAGTTAGTCAACACAAACTCGTGTTGCGGTAAAAATAGGATTGGTAAAAAGTAATGTACGCAAACGCGTGTTGCGGTAGAATTAGCATTGGTAAAATGTAATCAAGGCACACTCGTGTTGCGGTAGAAATATAATTTGTAAAAAGTTCGTCAACACAAACTCGTGTTCCGGTAAAAATAGCATTGGTAAAAAGTAATGTATGCAAACCCATGTTGCTGTAGAAATAGAAATGGTAAAAAGTAATTGACGCATACTCATGTTGTGGTAGAAATAGTATTGGTAAAAATTAATGTATGCAAACTCGTGTTGCGGTAGAAATAGCATTGGTAAAAGGATCGTCTACAAAAACTTGTGTTGCGGTAAAAATAGAATTTGCAAAAAGTTCGTCTACGCAAACTTTTGTTGTGGTAGAAATAGCATTGTTAAAATGTAATCTACGCAAACTTGTGTTATGGTAGAAATAGGATTGGTAAAAATAAATGTATGCAAACTCGTGTTGCAGTAGAAATAGCCTTGGTGAAAAGTAATCCAGGCAAACCCGTGTTGCGGTAGAAATACCATTGGTAAAAATTAACGTATGCAAACTCGTGTTGCAGTAGAAATAGCATTGGTGAAAAGTAATCTACGAAAACTCGTGTTGCTGTAGAAATAGAAATGGTAAAAAGTAATCTACACATACTCATGTTGTGGTAGAAATAGAATTGGTAAAAATTAATGTGTGCAAAGTCGTGTTGCGGTAGAAATAGCATTGGTAAAAGGATTGTCTACAAAAACCTGTGTTGCAGTAGAAATAGCCTTGGTGAAAAGTAATCTAGGCAAACCCGTGTTGCGGTAGAATTAGCAATGGTAAAATGTAATCTACGCACACACGTGTTGCAGTAGAAATATAATTTGTAAAAAGTTTGTCAGCACAAACTCATGTTGCAGTAAAAATAGCATTGGTAAAAAGTAATGTACGGAAACCTGTGTTGCAGTAGAAATAGCATTGGTGAAAAGTAATCTACGAAAACTCGTGTTGCTGTAGAAATAGAAATGGTAAAAAGTAATCTACGCATACTCATGTTGTGGTAGAAATATAATTTGTAAAAAGTTCGTCAACACAAACTCGTGTTCCGGTAAAAATAGCATTGGTAAAAAGTAATGTATGCAAACCCATGTTGCAGTAGAAATAGCATTGGTGAAAAGTAATCTACGAAAACTTGTGTTGCTGTAGAAATAGAAATGGTAAAAAGTAATTGACGCATACTCATGTTGTGGTAGAAATAGTATTGGTAAAAATTAATGTATGCAAACTCGTGTTGCGGTAGAAATAGCATTGGTAAAAGGATTGTCTACAAAAACTTGTGTTGCAGTAGAAATAGCCTTGGTGAAAAGTAATCTAGGCAAAGCCGTGTTGCGGTAGAATTAGCAATGGTAAAATGTAATCTACGCACACTCGTGTTGCAGTAGAAATATAATTTGTAAAAAGTTTGTCAGCACAAACACATGTTGCAGTAAAAATAGCATTGGTAAAAAGTAATGTACGCAAACCTGTGTTGCAGTAGAAATAGCATTGGTGAAAAGTAATCTACGAAAACTCGTGTTGCTGTAGAAATAGAAATGGTAAAAAGTAATCTACGCATACTCATGTTGTGGTAGAAATATAATTTGTAAAAAGTTCGTCAACACAAACTCGTGTTCCGGTAAAAATAGCATTGGTAAAAAGTAATGTATGCAAACCCATGTTGCAGTAGAAATAGCATTGGTGAAAAGTAATCTACGAAAACTTGTGTTGCTGTAGAAATAGAAATGGTAAAAAGTAATTGACGCATACTCATGTTGTGGTAGGAATAGAATTGGTAAAAATTAATGTATGCAAACTCGTGTTGCGGTAGAAATAGCATTGGTAAAAGGATCGTCTACAAAAACTTGTGTTGCGGTAAAAATAGAATTTGCAAAAAGTTCGTCTACGCAAACTTTTGTTGTGGTAGAAATAGCATTATTAAAATGTAATCTACGCAAACTTGTGTTATGGTAGAAATAGGATTGGTAAAAATAAATGTATGCAAACTCATGTTGCAGTAGAAATAGCCTTGGTGAAAAGTAATCCAGGCAAACCCATGTTGCGGTAGAAATATAATTTGTAAAAAGTTTGTCAGCACAAACTCGTGTTGCAGTAAAAAAAGCATTAGTGAAAAGTAATCTACGAAAACTCTTGTTGCTGTAATAATAGAAATGGTAAAAAGTAATCTACGCATACTCATGTTGTGGTAGAAATAGAATTGGTAAAAATTAATGTGTGCAAAGTCGTGTTGCGGTAGAAATAGCATTGGTAAAAGGATTGTCTACAAAAACCTGTGTTGCAGTAGAAATAGCCTTGGTGAAAAGTAATCTAGGCAAACCCGTATTGCGGTAGAATTAGCAATGGTAAAATGTAATCTACGCACACTCGTGTTGCAGTAGAAATATAATTTGTAAAAAGTTAGTCAACACAAACTCATGTTGCGGTAAAAATAGGATTGGTAAAAAGTAATGTACGCAAACGCGTGTTGCAGTAGAATTAGCATTGGTAAAATGTAATCAAGGCACACTCGTGTTGCGGTAGAAATATAATTTGTAAAAAGTTCGTCAACACAAACTCGTGTTCCGGTAAAAATAGCATTGGTAAAAAGTAATGTATGCAAACCCATGTTGCTGTAGAAATAGAAATGGTAAAAAGTAATTGACGCATACTCATGTTGTGGTAGAAATAGTATTGGTAAAAATTAATGTATGCAAACTCGTGTTGCGGTAGAAATAGCATTGGTAAAAGGATCGTCTACAAAAACTTGTGTTGCGGTAAAAATAGAATTTGCAAAAAGTTCGTCTACGCAAACTTTTGTTGTGGTAGAAATAGCATTGTTAAAATGTAATCTACGCAAACTTGTGTTATGGTAGAAATAGGATTGGTAAAAATAAATGTATGCAAACTCGTGTTGCAGTAGAAATAGCCTTGGTGAAAAGTAATCCAGGCAAACCCGTGTTGCGGTAGAAATACCATTGGTAAAAATTAACGTATGCAAACTCGTGTTGCAGTAGAAATAGCATTGGTGAAAAGTAATCTACGAAAACTCGTGTTGCTGTAGAAATAGAAATGGTAAAAAGTAATCTACACATACTCATGTTGTGGTAGAAATAGAATTGGTAAAAATTAATGTGTGCAAAGTCGTGTTGCGGTAGAAATAGCATTGGTAAAAGGATTGTCTACAAAAACCTGTGTTGCAGTAGAAATAGCCTTGGTGAAAAGTAATCTAGGCAAACCCGTGTTGCGGTAGAATTAGCAATGGTAAAATGTAATCTACGCACACACGTGTTGCAGTAGAAATATAATTTGTAAAAAGTTTGTCAGCACAAACTCATGTTGCAGTAAAAATAGCATTGGTAAAAAGTAATGTACGCAAACCTGTGTTGCAGTAGAAATAGCATTGGTGAAAAGTAATCTACGAAAACTCGTGTTGCTGTAGAAATAGAAATGGTAAAAAGTAATCTACGCATACTCATGTTGTGGTAGAAATATAATTTGTAAAAAGTTCGTCAACACAAACTCGTGTTCCGGTAAAAATAGCATTGGTAAAAAGTAATGTATGCAAACCCATGTTGCAGTAGAAATAGCATTGGTGAAAAGTAATCTACGAAAACTTGTGTTGCTGTAGAAATAGAAATGGTAAAAAGTAATTGACGCATACTCATGTTGTGGTAGAAATAGTATTGGTAAAAATTAATGTATGCAAACTCGTGTTGCGGTAGAAATAGCATTGGTAAAAGGATTGTCTACAAAAACTTGTGTTGCAGTAGAAATAGCCTTGGTGAAAAGTAATCTAGGCAAAGCCGTGTTGCGGTAGAATTAGCAATGGTAAAATGTAATCTACGCACACTCGTGTTGCAGTAGAAATATAATTTGTAAAAAGTTTGTCAGCACAAACACATGTTGCAGTAAAAATAGCATTGGTAAAAAGTAATGTACGCAAACCTGTGTTGCAGTAGAAATAGCATTGGTGAAAAGTAATCTACGAAAACTCGTGTTGCTGTAGAAATAGAAATGGTAAAAAGTAATCTACGCATACTCATGTTGTGGTAGAAATATAATTTGTAAAAAGTTCGTCAACACAAACTCGTGTTCCGGTAAAAATAGCATTGGTAAAAAGTAATGTATGCAAACCCATGTTGCAGTAGAAATAGCATTGGTGAAAAGTAATCTACGAAAACTTGTGTTGCTGTAGAAATAGAAATGGTAAAAAGTAATTGACGCATACTCATGTTGTGGTAGAAATAGTATTGGTAAAGATTAATGTATGCAAACTCGTGTTGCGGTAGAAATAGCATTGGTAAAAGGATTGTCTACAAAAACTTGTGTTGCAGTAGAAATAGCCTTGGTGAAAAGTAATCTAGGCAAAGCCGTGTTGCGGTAGAATTAGCAATGGTAAAATGTAATCTACGCACACTCGTGTTGCAGTAGAAATATAATTTGTAAAAAGTTTGTCAGCACAAACACATGTTGCAGTAAAAATAGCATTGGTAAAAAGTAATGTACGCAAACCTGTGTTGCAGTAGAAATAGCATTGGTGAAAAGTAATCTACGAAAACTCGTGTTGCTGTAGAAATAGAAATGGTAAAAAGTAATCTACGCATACTCATGTTGTGGTAGAAATATAATTTGTAAAAAGTTCGTCAACACAAACTCGTGTTCCGGTAAAAATAGCATTGGTAAAAAGTAATGTATGCAAACCCATGTTGCAGTAGAAATAGCATTGGTGAAAAGTAATCTACGAAAACTTGTGTTGCTGTAGAAATAGAAATGGTAAAAAGTAATTGACGCATACTCATGTTGTGGTAGGAATAGAATTGGTAAAAATTAATGTATGCAAACTCGTGTTGCGGTAGAAATAGCATTGGTAAAAGGATCGTCTACAAAAACTTGTGTTGCGGTAAAAATAGAATTTGCAAAAAGTTCGTCTACGCAAACTTTTGTTGTGGTAGAAATAGCATTATTAAAATGTAATCTACGCAAACTTGTGTTATGGAAGAAATAGGATTGGTAAAAATAAATGTATGCAAACTCATGTTGCAGTAGAAATAGCCTTGGTGAAAAGTAATCCAGGCAAACCCATGTTGCGGTAGAAATATAATTTGTAAAAAGTTTGTCAGCACAAACTCGTGTTGCAGTAAAAAAAGCATTAGTGAAAAGTAATGTACGAAAACTCTTGTTGCTGTAACAATAGAAATGGTAAAAAGTAATCTACGCATACTCATGTTGTGGTAGAAATAGCATTGGTAAAAATTAATGTATGCAAACTCGTGTTGCAGTAGAAATAGCATTGGTGAAATATAATCTACGAAAACTTGTGTTGCCCTAGAAATAGCATTGGTAAAAAGTAATGTACACAAACCCGTGTTGCCGTAGAAATGGCACTGGTAAAAATTAATGTATGCAAACTCGTGTTGCAGTAGAAATAGCATTGGTGAAAAGTAATCTACGAAAATTCGTGTTACAGTAGAAATAGCATTGGTAAAACATAATCTACGCAAACTCGTGTTGCCGTAGAAATAGCATTGGTAAAAGGATCGTCTACAAAAACCTGTGTTGCAGTAGAAATAGCCTTGGTGAAAAGTAATCTAGGCAAACCCGTGTTGCGGTAGAATTAGCATTGGTAAAAGGATCGTCTACAAAAACCTGTGTTGCAGTAGAAATAGCCTTGGTGAAAAGTAATCTAGGCAAACCCGTGTTGCAGTAGAAATAGCATTGGTGAAGATTAATCTATGAAAACTCGTATTTCTGTAGAAATAGAAATGGAAAAATGTAATCTACGCATACGCATGTTCTGGTAGAAATAGAATTGGTAAAAATTAATATGTTCAAACTCGTGTTGTGGTAGAAATAGAATTGGTAAAATTAATGTATGCAAACTCGTGTTGCAGTAGAAAGAGCCTTGGTGAAAAGTAATCTAGGCAAACTCGTGTTGCGGTCGAAATAGCATTGGTAAAAGTTAATGTATGCAAACTCGTGTTGCAGTAGAAGTAGCATTGTTAATAGGATCGTCTACAAAATCCTGTGTTGTGATAGAAATAGCATTGGTAAAATGTAATCTAGGCAAACCCATGTTGCTGTAGAATTAGCATTGGTAAAATGTAATCTAGGCACACTTGTGTTGCAGTAGAAATATAATTTGTAAAAAGTTTGTCAGCACAAACTCGTGTTGCAGTAAAAAAAGCATTGGTGAAAAGTAATCTACGAAAACTCTTGTTGCTGTAATAATAGAAATGGTAAAAAGTAATCTACGCATACTCATGTTGTGGTAGAAATAGAATTGGTAAAAATTAATGTATGCAAACTCGTGTTGCAGTAGAAATAGCATAGGTGAAAAGGAATCTAGGCAAACCCGTGTTGTGGTAGAAATAGCATTGGTAAAAATTAATGTATGCAAACTCGTGTTGCAGTAGAAATAGCATTGGTGAAATATAATCTACGAAAACTTGTGTTGCGGTAGAAATAGCATTGGTAAAACATAATCTACGCAAACTTGTGTTGCGGTAGAAATAGCATTGGTAAAAGGATCGTCTACAAAAATATGTGTTGCAGTAGAAATAGCCTTGGTGAAAAGTAATCCAGGCAAACCCGTGTTGCGGTAGAAATAGCATTGTTAAAATGTAACCTACGCAAACTTGTGTTATGGTAGAAATAGGATTGGTAAAAATAAATGTATGCAAACTCGTGTTGCAGTAGAAATAGCCTTGGTGAAAAGTAATCCAGGCAAACCCGTGTTGCGGTAGAAATACCATGGGTAAAAATTAACGTATGCAAACTCGTGTTGCAGTGGAAATAGCATTGGTGAAATATAATATACGAAAACTTGTGTTGCGCTAGAAATAGCATTGGTAAAAAGTAATGTACGCAAACTCGTGTTGTGTTAGAAATAGCATTGGTAAAACGTAATCTAGGGACACTCGTGTTGCGGTAGAAATAGCATTGGTAAAAGGATCGTCTATAAAAACTTGTGTTGCGGTAGAAATAGAATTTGTAAAAAGTTCGTCTACACAAACTCTTGTTGCGGTAGAAATAGCATTGCTAAAATGTAAGCTAGGCAAACCCGTCTTGCCATAGAAATGGCATTGGTAAAATTAAGGTATGCAATCTCGTGTTGCAGGAAAAATAGCATTGTTGAAAAGTAATGTACACAAACTCATGTTGCAGTAGAAATAGAATTGGTAAAAATTAATGTATGCAAACTCGTGTTGCAGTAGAAATAGCATTGGTGAAAAGTAATCTATGCAAACTCATGCTGCGGTAGAAATTGCATTGGTAAAATGTAATCTACGCAAATTTGTGTTGTGGTAGAAATAGCATTGGTAAAAATTAATGTATGCAAACTCGTTTTGCAGTAGAAATAGCATTGGTGAAAAGTAATCTACGAAAACTTGTGTTGCTGTAGAAATAGAAATGGTAAAAAGTAATTGACGCATACTCATGTTGTGGTAGAAATAGTATTGGTAAAGATTAATGTATGCAAACTCGTGTTGCGGTAGAAATAGCATTGGTAAAAGGATTGTCTACAAAAACTTGTGTTGCAGTAGAAATAGCCTTGGTGAAAAGTAATCTAGGCAAAGCCGTGTTGCGGTAGAATTAGCAATGGTAAAATGTAATCTACGCACACTCGTGTTGCAGTAGAAATATAATTTGTAAAAAGTTTGTCAGCACAAACACATGTTGCAGTAAAAATAGCATTGGTAAAAAGTAATGTACGCAAACCTGTGTTGCAGTAGAAATAGCATTGGTGAAAAGTAATCTACGAAAACTCGTGTTGCTGTAGAAATAGAAATGGTAAAAAGTAATCTACGCATACTCATGTTGTGGTAGAAATATAATTTGTAAAAAGTTCGTCAACACAAACTCGTGTTCCGGTAAAAATAGCATTGGTAAAAAGTAATGTATGCAAACCCATGTTGCAGTAGAAATAGCATTGGTGAAAAGTAATCTACGAAAACTTGTGTTGCTGTAGAAATAGAAATGGTAAAAAGTAATTGACGCATACTCATGTTGTGGTAGGAATAGAATTGGTAAAAATTAATGTATGCAAACTCGTGTTGCGGTAGAAATAGCATTGGTAAAAGGATCGTCTACAAAAACTTGTGTTGCGGTAAAAATAGAATTTGCAAAAAGTTCGTCTACGCAAACTTTTGTTGTGGTAGAAATAGCATTATTAAAATGTAATCTACGCAAACTTGTGTTATGGAAGAAATAGGATTGGTAAAAATAAATGTATGCAAACTCATGTTGCAGTAGAAATAGCCTTGGTGAAAAGTAATCCAGGCAAACCCATGTTGCGGTAGAAATATAATTTGTAAAAAGTTTGTCAGCACAAACTCGTGTTGCAGTAAAAAAAGCATTAGTGAAAAGTAATGTACGAAAACTCTTGTTGCTGTAACAATAGAAATGGTAAAAAGTAATCTACGCATACTCATGTTGTGGTAGAAATAGCATTGGTAAAAATTAATGTATGCAAACTCGTGTTGCAGTAGAAATAGCATTGGTGAAATATAATCTACGAAAACTTGTGTTGCCCTAGAAATAGCATTGGTAAAAAGTAATGTACACAAACCCGTGTTGCCGTAGAAATGGCACTGGTAAAAATTAATGTATGCAAACTCGTGTTGCAGTAGAAATAGCATTGGTGAAAAGTAATCTACGAAAATTCGTGTTACAGTAGAAATAGCATTGGTAAAACATAATCTACGCAAACTCGTGTTGCCGTAGAAATAGCATTGGTAAAAGGATCGTCTACAAAAACCTGTGTTGCAGTAGAAATAGCCTTGGTGAAAAGTAATCTAGGCAAACCCGTGTTGCGGTAGAATTAGCATTGGTAAAAGGATCGTCTACAAAAACCTGTGTTGCAGTAGAAATAGCCTTGGTGAAAAGTAATCTAGGCAAACCCGTGTTGCAGTAGAAATAGCATTGGTGAAGATTAATCTATGAAAACTCGTATTTCTGTAGAAATAGAAATGGAAAAATGTAATCTACGCATACGCATGTTCTGGTAGAAATAGAATTGGTAAAAATTAATATGTTCAAACTCGTGTTGTGGTAGAAATAGAATTGGTAAAATTAATGTATGCAAACTCGTGTTGCAGTAGAAAGAGCCTTGGTGAAAAGTAATCTAGGCAAACTCGTGTTGCGGTCGAAATAGCATTGGTAAAAGTTAATGTATGCAAACTCGTGTTGCAGTAGAAGTAGCATTGTTAATAGGATCGTCTACAAAATCCTGTGTTGTGATAGAAATAGCATTGGTAAAATGTAATCTAGGCAAACCCATGTTGCTGTAGAATTAGCATTGGTAAAATGTAATCTAGGCACACTTGTGTTGCAGTAGAAATATAATTTGTAAAAAGTTTGTCAGCACAAACTCGTGTTGCAGTAAAAAAAGCATTGGTGAAAAGTAATCTACGAAAACTCTTGTTGCTGTAATAATAGAAATGGTAAAAAGTAATCTATGCATACTCATGTTGTGGTAGAAATAGAATTGGTAAAAATTAATGTATGCAAACTCGTGTTGCAGTAGAAATAGCATAGGTGAAAAGGAATCTAGGCAAACCCGTGTTGTGGTAGAAATAGCATTGGTAAAAATTAATGTATGCAAACTCGTGTTGCAGTAGAAATAGCATTGGTGAAATATAATCTACGAAAACTTGTGTTGCGGTAGAAATAGCATTGGTAAAACATAATCTACGCAAACTTGTCTTGCGGTAGAAATAGCATTGGTAAAAGGATCGTCTACAAAAATATGTGTTGCAGTAGAAATAGCCTTGGTGAAAAGTAATCCAGGCAAACCCGTGTTGCGGTAGAAATAGCATTGTTAAAATGTAACCTACGCAAACTTGTGTTATGGTAGAAATAGGATTGGTAAAAATAAATGTATGCAAACTCGTGTTGCAGTAGAAATAGCCTTGGTGAAAAGTAATCCAGGCAAACCCGTGTTGCGGTAGAAATACCATGGGTAAAAATTAACGTATGCAAACTCGTGTTGCAGTGGAAATAGCATTGGTGAAATATAATATACGAAAACTTGTGTTGCTCTAGAAATAGCATTGGTAAAAAGTAATGTACGCAAACTCGTGTTGTGTTAGAAATAGCATTGGTAAAACGTAATCTAGGGACACTCGTGTTGCGGTAGAAATAGCATTGGTAAAAGGATCGTCTATAAAAACTTGTGTTGCGGTAGAAATAGAATTTGTAAAAAGTTCGTCTACACAAACTCTTGTTGCGGTAGAAATAGCATTGCTAAAATGTAAGCTAGGCAAACCCGTCTTGCCATAGAAATGGCATTGGTAAAATTAAGGTATGCAATCTCGTGTTGCAGGAAAAATAGCATTGTTGAAAAGTAATGTACACAAACTCATGTTGCAGTAGAAATAGAATTGGTAAAAATTAATGTATGCAAACTCGTGTTGCAGTAGAAATAGCATTGGTGAAAAGTAATCTATGCAAACTCATGCTGCGGTAGAAATTGCATTGGTAAAATGTAATCTACGCAAATTTGTGTTGTGGTAGAAATAGCATTGGTAAAAATTAATGTATGCAAACTCGTTTTGCAGTAGAAATAGCATTGGTGAAAAGTAGTCCACGAAAACTCGTCTTGCTGTAGAAATAGAAATGGTAAAAACTAATCTACGCATACTCATGTTGTGGTAGAAATATAATTTGTAAAAAGTTCGTCAACACAAACTCGTGTTCCGGTAAAAATAGCATTGGTAAAAAGTAATGTATGCAAACCCATGTTGCAGTAGAAATAGCATTGGTGAAAAGTAATCTACGAAAACTTGTGTTGCTGTAGAAATAGAAATGGTAAAAAGTAATTGACGCATACTCATGTTGTGGTAGAAATAGTATTGGTAAAGATTAATGTATGCAAACTCGTGTTGCGGTAGAAATAGCATTGGTAAAAGGATTGTCTACAAAAACTTGTGTTGCAGTAGAAATAGCCTTGGTGAAAAGTAATCTAGGCAAAGCCGTGTTGCGGTAGAATTAGCAATGGTAAAATGTAATCTACGCACACTCGTGTTGCAGTAGAAATATAATTTGTAAAAAGTTTGTCAGCACAAACACATGTTGCAGTAAAAATAGCATTGGTAAAAAGTAATGTACGCAAACCTGTGTTGCAGTAGAAATAGCATTGGTGAAAAGTAATCTACGAAAACTCGTGTTGCTGTAGAAATAGAAATGGTAAAAAGTAATCTACGCATACTCATGTTGTGGTAGAAATATAATTTGTAAAAAGTTCGTCAACACAAACTCGTGTTCCGGTAAAAATAGCATTGGTAAAAAGTAATGTATGCAAACCCATGTTGCAGTAGAAATAGCATTGGTGAAAAGTAATCTACGAAAACTTGTGTTGCTGTAGAAATAGAAATGGTAAAAAGTAATTGACGCATACTCATGTTGTGGTAGGAATAGAATTGGTAAAAATTAATGTATGCAAACTCGTGTTGCGGTAGAAATAGCATTGGTAAAAGGATCGTCTACAAAAACTTGTGTTGCGGTAAAAATAGAATTTGCAAAAAGTTCGTCTACGCAAACTTTTGTTGTGGTAGAAATAGCATTATTAAAATGTAATCTACGCAAACTTGTGTTATGGTAGAAATAGGATTGGTAAAAATAAATGTATGCAAACTCATGTTGCAGTAGAAATAGCCTTGGTGAAAAGTAATCCAGGCAAACCCATGTTGCGGTAGAAATATAATTTGTAAAAAGTTTGTCAGCACAAACTCGTGTTGCAGTAAAAAAAGCATTAGTGAAAAGTAATGTACGAAAACTCTTGTTGCTGTAATAATAGAAATGGTAAAAAGTAATCTACGCATACTCATGTTGTGGTAGAAATAGCATTGGTAAAAATTAATGTATGCAAACTCGTGTTGCGGTAGAAATAGCATTGGTAAAAGGATTGTCTACAAAAACTTGTGTTGCAGTAGAAATAGCCTTGGTGAAAAGTAATCTAGGCAAAGCCGTGTTGCGGTAGAATTAGCAATGGTAAAATGTAATCTACGCACACTCGTGTTGCAGTAGAAATATAATTTGTAAAAAGTTTGTCAGCACAAACACATGTTGCAGTAAAAATAGCATTGGTAAAAAGTAATGTACGCAAACCTGTGTTGCAGTAGAAATAGCATTGGTGAAAAGTAATCTACGAAAACTCGTGTTGCTGTAGAAATAGAAATGGTAAAAAGTAATCTACGCATACTCATGTTGTGGTAGAAATATAATTTGTAAAAAGTTCGTCAACACAAACTCGTGTTCCGGTAAAAATAGCATTGGTAAAAAGTAATGTATGCAAACCCATGTTGCAGTAGAAATAGCATTGGTGAAAAGTAATCTACGAAAACTTGTGTTGCTGTAGAAATAGAAATGGTAAAAAGTAATTGACGCATACTCATGTTGTGGTAGAAATAGTATTGGTAAAGATTAATGTATGCAAACTCGTGTTGCGGTAGAAATAGCATTGGTAAAAGGATTGTCTACAAAAACTTGTGTTGCAGTAGAAATAGCCTTGGTGAAAAGTAATCTAGGCAAAGCCGTGTTGCGGTAGAATTAGCAATGGTAAAATGTAATCTACGCACACTCGTGTTGCAGTAGAAATATAATTTGTAAAAAGTTTGTCAGCACAAACACATGTTGCAGTAAAAATAGCATTGGTAAAAAGTAATGTACGCAAACCTGTGTTGCAGTAGAAATAGCATTGGTGAAAAGTAATCTACGAAAACTCGTGTTGCTGTAGAAATAGAAATGGTAAAAAGTAATCTACGCATACTCATGTTGTGGTAGAAATATAATTTGTAAAAAGTTCGTCAACACAAACTCGTGTTCCGGTAAAAATAGCATTGGTAAAAAGTAATGTATGCAAACCCATGTTGCAGTAGAAATAGCATTGGTGAAAAGTAATCTACGAAAACTTGTGTTGCTGTAGAAATAGAAATGGTAAAAAGTAATTGACGCATACTCATGTTGTGGTAGGAATAGAATTGGTAAAAATTAATGTATGCAAACTCGTGTTGCGGTAGAAATAGCATTGGTAAAAGGATCGTCTACAAAAACTTGTGTTGCGGTAAAAATAGAATTTGCAAAAAGTTCGTCTACGCAAACTTTTGTTGTGGTAGAAATAGCATTATTAAAATGTAATCTACGCAAACTTGTGTTATGGAAGAAATAGGATTGGTAAAAATAAATGTATGCAAACTCATGTTGCAGTAGAAATAGCCTTGGTGAAAAGTAATCCAGGCAAACCCATGTTGCGGTAGAAATATAATTTGTAAAAAGTTTGTCAGCACAAACTCGTGTTGCAGTAAAAAAAGCATTAGTGAAAAGTAATGTACGAAAACTCTTGTTGCTGTAATAATAGAAATGGTAAAAAGTAATCTACGCATACTCATGTTGTAGTAGAAATAGCATTGGTAAAAATTAATGTATGCAAACTCGTGTTGCAGTAGAAATAGCATTGGTGAAATATAATCTACGAAAACTTGTGTTGCCCTAGAAATAGCATTGGTAAAAAGTAATGTACACAAACCCGTGTTGCCGTAGAAATGGCACTGGTAAAAATTAATGTATGCAAACTCGTGTTGCAGTAGAAATAGCATTGGTGAAAAGTAATCTACGAAAATTCGTGTTACAGTAGAAATAGCATTGGTAAAACATAATCTACGCAAACTCGTGTTGCCGTAGAAATAGCATTGGTAAAAGGATCGTCTACAAAAACCTGTGTTGCAGTAGAAATAGCCTTGGTGAAAAGTAATCTAGGCAAACCCGTGTTGCGGTAGAATTAGCATTGGTAAAAGGATCGTCTACAAAAACCTGTGTTGCAGTAGAAATAGCCTTGGTGAAAAGTAATCTAGGCAAACCCGTGTTGCAGTAGAAATAGCATTGGTGAAGATTAATCTATGAAAACTCGTATTTCTGTAGAAATAGAAATGGAAAAATGTAATCTACGCATACGCATGTTCTGGTAGAAATAGAATTGGTAAAAATTAATATGTTCAAACTCGTGTTGTGGTAGAAATAGAATTGGTAAAATTAATGTATGCAAACTCGTGTTGCAGTAGAAAGAGCCTTGGTGAAAAGTAATCTAGGCAAACTCGTGTTGCGGTCGAAATAGCATTGGTAAAAGTTAATGTATGCAAACTCGTGTTGCAGTAGAAGTAGCATTGTTAATAGGATCGTCTACAAAATCCTGTGTTGTGATAGAAATAGCATTGGTAAAATGTAATCTAGGCAAACCCATGTTGCTGTAGAATTAGCATTGGTAAAATGTAATCTAGGCACACTTGTGTTGCAGTAGAAATATAATTTGTAAAAAGTTTGTCAGCACAAACTCGTGTTGCAGTAAAAAAAGCATTGGTGAAAAGTAATCTACGAAAACTCTTGTTGCTGTAATAATAGAAATGGTAAAAAGTAATCTACGCATACTCATGTTGTGGTAGAAATAGAATTGGTAAAAATTAATGTATGCAAACTCGTGTTGCAGTAGAAATAGCATAGGTGAAAAGGAATCTAGGCAAACCCGTGTTGTGGTAGAAATAGCATTGGTAAAAATTAATGTATGCAAACTCGTGTTGCAGTAGAAATAGCATTGGTGAAATATAATCTACGAAAACTTGTGTTGCGGTAGAAATAGCATTGGTAAAACATAATCTACGCAAACTTGTGTTGCGGTAGAAATAGCATTGGTAAAAGGATCGTCTACAAAAATATGTGTTGCAGTAGAAATAGCCTTGGTGAAAAGTAATCCAGGCAAACCCGTGTTGCGGTAGAAATAGCATTGTTAAAATGTAACCTACGCAAACTTGTGTTATGGTAGAAATAGGATTGGTAAAAATAAATGTATGCAAACTCGTGTTGCAGTAGAAATAGCCTTGGTGAAAAGTAATCCAGGCAAACCCGTGTTGCGGTAGAAATACCATGGGTAAAAATTAACGTATGCAAACTCGTGTTGCAGTGGAAATAGCATTGGTGAAATATAATATACGAAAACTTGTGTTGCGCTAGAAATAGCATTGGTAAAAAGTAATGTACGCAAACTCGTGTTGTGTTAGAAATAGCATTGGTAAAACGTAATCTAGGGACACTCGTGTTGCGGTAGAAATAGCATTGGTAAAAGGATCGTCTATAAAAACTTGTGTTGCGTTAGAAATAGAATTTGTAAAAAGTTCGTCTACACAAACTCTTGTTGCGGTAGAAATAGCATTGCTAAAATGTAAGCTAGGCAAACCCGTCTTGCCATAGAAATGGCATTGGTAAAATTAAGGTATGCAATCTCGTGTTGCAGGAAAAATAGCATTGTTGAAAAGTAATGTACACAAACTCATGTTGCAGTAGAAATAGAATTGGTAAAAATTAATGTATGCAAACTCGTGTTGCAGTAGAAATAGCATTGGTGAAAAGTAATCTATGCAAACTCATGCTGCGGTAGAAATTGCATTGGTAAAATGTAATCTACGCAAATTTGTGTTGTGGTAGAAATAGCATTGGTAAAAATTAATGTATGCAAACTCGTTTTGCAGTAGAAATAGCATTGGTGAAAAGTAGTCCACGAAAACTCGTCTTGCTGTAGAAATAGAAATGGTAAAAACTAATCTACGCATACTCATGTTGTGGTAGAAATATAATTTGTAAAAAGTTCGTCAACACAAACTCGTGTTCCGGTAAAAATAGCATTGGTAAAAAGTAATGTATGCAAACCCATGTTGCAGTAGAAATAGCATTGGTGAAAAGTAATCTACGAAAACTTGTGTTGCTGTAGAAATAGAAATGGTAAAAAGTAATTGACGCATACTCATGTTGTGGTAGAAATAGTATTGGTAAAGATTAATGTATGCAAACTCGTGTTGCGGTAGAAATAGCATTGGTAAAAGGATTGTCTACAAAAACTTGTGTTGCAGTAGAAATAGCCTTGGTGAAAAGTAATCTAGGCAAAGCCGTGTTGCGGTAGAATTAGCAATGGTAAAATGTAATCTACGCACACTCGTGTTGCAGTAGAAATATAATTTGTAAAAAGTTTGTCAGCACAAACACATGTTGCAGTAAAAATAGCATTGGTAAAAAGTAATGTACGCAAACCTGTGTTGCAGTAGAAATAGCATTGGTGAAAAGTAATCTACGAAAACTCGTGTTGCTGTAGAAATAGAAATGGTAAAAAGTAATCTACGCATACTCATGTTGTGGTAGAAATATAATTTGTAAAAAGTTCGTCAACACAAACTCGTGTTCCGGTAAAAATAGCATTGGTAAAAAGTAATGTATGCAAACCCATGTTGCAGTAGAAATAGCATTGGTGAAAAGTAATCTACGAAAACTTGTGTTGCTGTAGAAATAGAAATGGTAAAAAGTAATTGACGCATACTCATGTTGTGGTAGGAATAGAATTGGTAAAAATTAATGTATGCAAACTCGTGTTGCGGTAGAAATAGCATTGGTAAAAGGATCGTCTACAAAAACTTGTGTTGCGGTAAAAATAGAATTTGCAAAAAGTTCGTCTACGCAAACTTTTGTTGTGGTAGAAATAGCATTATTAAAATGTAATCTACGCAAACTTGTGTTATGGAAGAAATAGGATTGGTAAAAATAAATGTATGCAAACTCATGTTGCAGTAGAAATAGCCTTGGTGAAAAGTAATCCAGGCAAACCCATGTTGCGGTAGAAATATAATTTGTAAAAAGTTTGTCAGCACAAACTCGTGTTGCAGTAAAAAAAGCATTAGTGAAAAGTAATGTACGAAAACTCTTGTTGCTGTAACAATAGAAATGGTAAAAAGTAATCTACGCATACTCATGTTGTGGTAGAAATAGCATTGGTAAAAATTAATGTATGCAAACTCGTGTTGCAGTAGAAATAGCATTGGTGAAATATAATCTACGAAAACTTGTGTTGCCCTAGAAATAGCATTGGTAAAAAGTAATGTACACAAACCCGTGTTGCCGTAGAAATGGCACTGGTAAAAATTAATGTATGCAAACTCGTGTTGCAGTAGAAATAGCATTGGTGAAAAGTAATCTACGAAAATTCGTGTTACAGTAGAAATAGCATTGGTAAAACATAATCTACGCAAACTCGTGTTGCCGTAGAAATAGCATTGGTAAAAGGATCGTCTACAAAAACCTGTGTTGCAGTAGAAATAGCCTTGGTGAAAAGTAATCTAGGCAAACACGTGTTGCGGTAGAATTAGCATTGGTAAAAGGATCGTCTACAAAAACCTGTGTTGCAGTAGAAATAGCCTTGGTGAAAAGTAATCTAGGCAAACCCGTGTTGCAGTAGAAATAGCATTGGTGAAGATTAATCTATGAAAACTCGTATTTCTGTAGAAATAGAAATGGAAAAATGTAATCTACGCATACGCATGTTCTGGTAGAAATAGAATTGGTAAAAATTAATATGTTCAAACTCGTGTTGTGGTAGAAATAGAATTGGTAAAATTAATGTATGCAAACTCGTGTTGCAGTAGAAAGAGCCTTGGTGAAAAGTAATCTAGGCAAACTCGTGTTGCGGTCGAAATAGCATTGGTAAAAGTTAATGTATGCAAACTCGTGTTGCAGTAGAAGTAGCATTGTTAATAGGATCGTCTACAAAATCCTGTGTTGTGATAGAAATAGCATTGGTAAAATGTAATCTAGGCAAACCCATGTTGCTGTAGAATTAGCATTGGTAAAATGTAATCTAGGCACACTTGTGTTGCAGTAGAAATATAATTTGTAAAAAGTTTGTCAGCACAAACTCGTGTTGCAGTAAAAAAAGCATTGGTGAAAAGTAATCTACGAAAACTCTTGTTGCTGTAATAATAGAAATGGTAAAAAGTAATCTATGCATACTCATGTTGTGGTAGAAATAGAATTGGTAAAAATTAATGTATGCAAACTTGTGTTGCAGTAGAAATAGCATAGGTGAAAAGGAATCTAGGCAAACCCGTGTTGTGGTAGAAATAGCATTGGTAAAAATTAATGTATGCAAACTCGTGTTGCAGTAGAAATAGCATTGGTGAAATATAATCTACGAAAACTTGTGTTGCGGTAGAAATAGCATTGGTAAAACATAATCTACGCAAACTTGTGTTGCGGTAGAAATAGCATTGGTAAAAGGATCGTCTACAAAAATATGTGTTGCAGTAGAAATAGCCTTGGTGAAAAGTAATCCAGGCAAACCCGTGTTGCGGTAGAAATAGCATTGTTAAAATGTAACCTACGCAAACTTGTGTTATGGTAGAAATAGGATTGGTAAAAATAAATGTATGCAAACTCGTGTTGCAGTAGAAATAGCCTTGGTGAAAAGTAATCCAGGCAAACCCGTGTTGCGGTAGAAATACCATGGGTAAAAATTAACGTATGCAAACTCGTGTTGCAGTGGAAATAGCATTGGTGAAATATAATATACGAAAACTTGTGTTGCTCTAGAAATAGCATTGGTAAAAAGTAATGTACGCAAACTCGTGTTGTGTTAGAAATAGCATTGGTAAAACGTAATCTAGGGACACTCGTGTTGCGGTAGAAATAGCATTGGTAAAAGGATCGTCTATAAAAACTTGTGTTGCGGTAGAAATAGAATTTGTAAAAAGTTCGTCTACACAAACTCTTGTTGCGGTAGAAATAGCATTGCTAAAATGTAAGCTAGGCAAACCCGTCTTGCCATAGAAATGGCATTGGTAAAATTAAGGTATGCAATCTCGTGTTGCAGGAAAAATAGCATTGTTGAAAAGTAATGTACACAAACTCATGTTGCAGTAGAAATAGAATTGGTAAAAATTAATGTATGCAAACTCGTGTTGCAGTAGAAATAGCATTGGTGAAAAGTAATCTATGCAAACTCATGCTGCGGTAGAAATTGCATTGGTAAAATGTAATCTACGCAAATTTGTGTTGTGGTAGAAATAGCATTGGTAAAAATTAATGTATGCAAACTCGTTTTGCAGTAGAAATAGCATTGGTGAAAAGTAGTCCACGAAAACTCGTCTTGCTGTAGAAATAGAAATGGTAAAAACTAATCTACGCATACTCATGTTGTGGTAGAAATATAATTTGTAAAAAGTTCGTCAACACAAACTCGTGTTCCGGTAAAAATAGCATTGGTAAAAAGTAATGTATGCAAACCCATGTTGCAGTAGAAATAGCATTGGTGAAAAGTAATCTACGAAAACTTGTGTTGCTGTAGAAATAGAAATGGTAAAAAGTAATTGACGCATACTCATGTTGTGGTAGAAATAGTATTGGTAAAGATTAATGTATGCAAACTCGTGTTGCGGTAGAAATAGCATTGGTAAAAGGATTGTCTACAAAAACTTGTGTTGCAGTAGAAATAGCCTTGGTGAAAAGTAATCTAGGCAAAGCCGTGTTGCGGTAGAATTAGCAATGGTAAAATGTAATCTACGCACACTCGTGTTGCAGTAGAAATATAATTTGTAAAAAGTTTGTCAGCACAAACACATGTTGCAGTAAAAATAGCATTGGTAAAAAGTAATGTACGCAAACCTGTGTTGCAGTAGAAATAGCATTGGTGAAAAGTAATCTACGAAAACTCGTGTTGCTGTAGAAATAGAAATGGTAAAAAGTAATCTACGCATACTCATGTTGTGGTAGAAATATAATTTGTAAAAAGTTCGTCAACACAAACTCGTGTTCCGGTAAAAATAGCATTGGTAAAAAGTAATGTATGCAAACCCATGTTGCAGTAGAAATAGCATTGGTGAAAAGTAATCTACGAAAACTTGTGTTGCTGTAGAAATAGAAATGGTAAAAAGTAATTGACGCATACTCATGTTGTGGTAGGAATAGAATTGGTAAAAATTAATGTATGCAAACTCGTGTTGCGGTAGAAATAGCATTGGTAAAAGGATCGTCTACAAAAACTTGTGTTGCGGTAAAAATAGAATTTGCAAAAAGTTCGTCTACGCAAACTTTTGTTGTGGTAGAAATAGCATTATTAAAATGTAATCTACGCAAACTTGTGTTATGGTAGAAATAGGATTGGTAAAAATAAATGTATGCAAACTCATGTTGCAGTAGAAATAGCCTTGGTGAAAAGTAATCCAGGCAAACCCATGTTGCGGTAGAAATATAATTTGTAAAAAGTTTGTCAGCACAAACTCGTGTTGCAGTAAAAAAAGCATTAGTGAAAAGTAATGTACGAAAACTCTTGTTGCTGTAATAATAGAAATGGTAAAAAGTAATCTACGCATACTCATGTTGTGGTAGAAATAGCATTGGTAAAAATTAATGTATGCAAACTCGTGTTGCAGTAGAAATAGCATTGGTGAAATATAATCTACGAAAACTTGTGTTGCCCTAGAAATAGCATTGGTAAAAAGTAATGTACACAAACCCGTGTTGCCGTAGAAATGGCACTGGTAAAAATTAATGTATGCAAACTCGTGTTGCAGTAGAAATAGCATTGGTGAAAAGTAATCTACGAAAATTCGTGTTACAGTAGAAATAGCATTGGTAAAACATAATCTACGCAAACTCGTGTTGCCGTAGAAATAGCATTGGTAAAAGGATCATCTACAAAAACCTGTGTTGCAGTAGAAATAGCCTTGGTGAAAAGTAATCTAGGCAAACCCGTGTTGCGGTAGAATTAGCATTGGTAAAAGGATCGTCTACAAAAACCTGTGTTGCAGTAGAAATAGCCTTGGTGAAAAGTAATCTAGGCAAACCCGTGTTGCAGTAGAAATAGCATTGGTGAAGATTAATCTATGAAAACTCGTATTTCTGTAGAAATAGAAATGGAAAAATGTAATCTACGCATACGCATGTTCTGGTAGAAATAGAATTGGTAAAAATTAATATGTTCAAACTCGTGTTGTGGTAGAAATAGAATTGGTAAAATTAATGTATGCAAACTCGTGTTGCAGTAGAAAGAGCCTTGGTGAAAAGTAATCTAGGCAAACTCGTGTTGCGGTCGAAATAGCATTGGTAAAAGTTAATGTATGCAAACTCGTGTTGCAGTAGAAGTAGCATTGTTAATAGGATCGTCTACAAAATCCTGTGTTGTGATAGAAATAGCATTGGTAAAATGTAATCTAGGCAAACCCATGTTGCTGTAGAATTAGCATTGGTAAAATGTAATCTAGGCACACTTGTGTTGCAGTAGAAATATAATTTGTAAAAAGTTTGTCAGCACAAACTCGTGTTGCAGTAAAAAAAGCATTGGTGAAAAGTAATCTACGAAAACTCTTGTTGCTGTAATAATAGAAATGGTAAAAAGTAATCTACGCATACTCATGTTGTGGTAGAAATAGAATTGGTAAAAATTAATGTATGCAAACTCGTGTTGCAGTAGAAATAGCATAGGTGAAAAGGAATCTAGGCAAACCCGTGTTGTGGTAGAAATAGCATTGGTAAAAATTAATGTATGCAAACTCGTGTTGCAGTAGAAATAGCATTGGTGAAATATAATCTACGAAAACTTGTGTTGCGGTAGAAATAGCATTGGTAAAACATAATCTACGCAAACTCGTGTTGCGGTAGAAATAGCATTGGTAAAAGGATCGTCTACAAAAATATGTGTTGCAGTAGAAATAGCCTTGGTGAAAAGTAATCCAGGCAAACCCGTGTTGCGGTAGAAATAGCATTGTTAAAATGTAACCTACGCAAACTTGTGTTATGGTAGAAATAGGATTGGTAAAAATAAATGTATGCAAACTCGTGTTGCAGTAGAAATAGCCTTGGTGAAAAGTAATCCAGGCAAACCCGTGTTGCGGTAGAAATACCATGGGTAAAAATTAACGTATGCAAACTCGTGTTGCAGTGGAAATAGCATTGGTGAAATATAATATACGAAAACTTGTGTTGCGCTAGAAATAGCATTGGTAAAAAGTAATGTACGCAAACTCGTGTTGTGTTAGAAATAGCATTGGTAAAACGTAATCTAGGGACACTCGTGTTGCGGTAGAAATAGCATTGGTAAAAGGATCTTCTATAAAAACTTGTGTTGCGGTAGAAATAGAATTTGTAAAAAGTTCGTCTACACAAACTCTTGTTGCGGTAGAAATAGCATTGGTAAAATGTAAGCTAGGCAAACCCGTCTTGCCATAGAAATGGCATTGGTAAAATTAAGGTATGCAATCATGTGTTGCAGGAGAAATAGCATTGTTGAAAAGTAATGTACACAAACTCATGTTGCAGTAGAAATAGAATTGGTAAAAATTAATGTATGCAAACTCGTGTTGCAGTAGAAATAGCATTGGTGAAAAGTAATCTATGCAAACTCATGCTGCGGTAGAAATTGCATTGGTAAAATGTAATCTACGCAAATTTGTGTTGTGGTAGAAATAGCATTGGTAAAAATTAATGTATGCAAACTCGTTTTGCAGTAGAAATAGCATTGGTGAAAAGTAGTCCACGAAAACTCGTCTTGCTGTAGAAATAGAAATGGTAAAAACTAATCTACGCAAACTCGTGTTGCTGTAGAAAGAGTATTGGTAAAAAGTAATCTAGGCAAACCCGTGTTGCGGTAGAAATGGCATTGGTAAAAATTATTGTACGCAAAGTAGTGTTGCGGTAGAAATAGGATTGCTGAAAAGTAATCTATGGAAACTCATGTTGCTGTAGAAATAGCATTGGTAAAATGTAATCTACGCAAACTCGAATTGCGGTAGAAATAGCATTGGTAAAAAGTAATGTATGCAAAGTCGTGTTGAAGTAGAAATAGCATTAGTTAATAGTAATGTATGAAAATTCGTGTTGCGGTAGAAATAGGATTGGAAAAAAATGATGTACAAAAACCCGTGTTCTGGTAGAAATAGCATTTGTAAAAATTATTGTATGCAAACTCGTGTTGCAAGAAAGATAGCATTGGTGAATAGTAATCTACGAAAATTCGTGTTGCGGTAGAAATAGCATTGGTAAAACATAATCTACGCAAACTCGTGTTGCGGTAGAAATAGCATTGGTAAAAGGATCGTCTACAAAAATATGTGTTGCAGTAGAAATAGCCTTGGTGAAAAGTAATCCAGGCAAACCCGTGTTGCGGTAGAAATAGCATTGGTAAAAGTTAATGTATGCAAACCCGTGTTGCGGTAGAATTAGCATTGTAAAATGTAATCTAGGCACACTTGTGTTACAGTAGAAATATAATTTGTAAAAAGTTTGTCAGCACAAACTCGTGTTGCAGTAGAAATAGCATTGGTGAAAAGTAATATACGCAAACCTGTGTTGCCGTAGAAATGGCATTGGTAAAAATTAATGTATGCAAACTCGTGTTGCAGAAGAAATAGGATTGCTGAAAACTAATCTACGAAAATTCGTGTTGCGGTAGAAATAGAATAGGTAAAAATTATTGTACGCAAACTCGTGTTGCGGTAGAAATAGAATGGGAATAAAGTCATGTACGCAAACTCGTGTTTCGGTAGAAATGGCCTTGGTAAAAATTAATGTACGCAAACTCGTGTTGCTCGTAGAAATAGAATAGGTAAAAATTATTGTACGCAAACTCGTGTTGCGGTAGAAATAGAATGGGAAAAAAGTAATGTACGCAAACTCGTGTTGCGGTAGAAATGGCATTGGTAAAAATTATTGTACGCAAACTAGTGTTGCGGTAGAAATAGGATTGCTGAAAAGTAATCTATGGAAACTCATGTTGCTGTAGAAATAGCATTGGTAAAATGTAATCTACGCAAACTCGAATTGCGGTAGAAATAGCATTGGTAAAAAGTAATGTATGCAAAGTCGTGTTGAAGTAGAAATAGCATTAGTTAGTAGTAATGTATGAAAATTCGTGTTGCGGTAGAAATAGGATTGGAAAAAAATGATGTACAAAAACCCGTGTTCTGGTAGAAATAGCATTTGTAAAAATTATTGTATGCAAACTCGTGTTGCAAGAAAGATAGCATTGGTGAATAGTAATCTACGAAAATTCGTGTTGCAGTAGAAATAGCATTGGTGAAATATAATCTACGAAAACTTGTGTTGCGGTAGAAATAGCATTGGTAAAACATAATCTACGCAAACTCGTGTTGCGGTAGAAGTAGCATTGGTAAAAGGATCGTCTACAAAAATATGTGTTGCAGTAGAAATAGCCTTGGTGAAAAGTAATCCAGGCAAACCCGTGTTGCGGTAGAAATAGCATTGTTAAAATGTAACCTACGCAAACTTGTGTTATGGTAGAAATAGGATTGGTAAAAATAAATGTATGCAAACTCGTGTTGCAGTAGAAATAGCCTTGGTGAAAAGTAATCCAGGCAAACCCGTGTTGCGGTAGAAATACCATGGGTAAAAATTAACGTATGCAAACTCGTGTTGCAGTAGAAATAGCATTGGTGAAATATAATATACGAAAACTTGTGTTGCGCTAGAAATAGCATTGGTAAAAAGTAATGTACGCAAACTCGTGTTGTGTTAGAAATAGCATTGGTAAAACGTAATCTAGGGACACTCGTGTTGCGGTAGAAATAGCATTGGTAAAAGGATTGTCTATAAAAACTTGTGTTGCGGTAGAAATAGAATTTGTAAAAAGTTCGTCTACACAAACTCTTGTTGCGGTAGAAATAGCATTGGTAAAATGTAAGCTAGGCAAACCCGTCTTGCCGTAGAAATGGCATTGGTAAAATTAAGGGATGCAATCTCGTGTTGCAGGAGAAATAGCATTGTTGAAAAGTAATGTACACAAACTCATGTTGCAGTAGAAATAGAATTGGTAAAAATTAATGTATGCAAACTCGTGTTGCAGTAGAAATAGCATTGGTGAAAAGTAATCTATGCAAACTCATGCTGCGGTAGAAATTGCATTGGTAAAATGTAATCTACGCAAATTTGTGTTGTGGTAGAAATAGCATTGGTAAAAATTAATGTATGCAAACTCGTCTTGCTGTAGAAATAGAAATGGTAAAAACTAATCTACGCAAACTCGTGTTGCTGTAGAAAGAGTATTGGTAAAAAGTAATCTAGGCAAACCCGTGTTGCGGTAGAAATAGGATTACTAAAAAGTAATCTACACAAATTCGTTTTCTTGTAGAAAGAGAATTGGTAAAAGATAATCTAGGCAAACCCGTGTTGCGGTAGAATTAGCATTGGTAAAATGTAATCTAGGCACACTTGTGTTACAGTAGAAATATAATTTGTAAAAAGTTTGTCAGCACAAACTCGTGTTGCAGTAGAAATAGCATTGGTGAAAAGTAATATACGCAAACCTGTGTTGCCGTAGAAATGGCATTGGTAAAAATTAATGTATGCAAACTCGTGTTGCAGAAGAAATAGGATTGCTGAAAACTAATCTACGAAAATTCGTGTTGCGGTAGAAATAGAATAGGTAAAAATTATTGTACGCAAACTCGTGTTGCGGTAGAAATAGAATGGGAAAAAAGTCATGTACGCAAACTCGTGTTTCGGTAGAAATGGCCTTGGTAAAAATTAATGTACGCAAACTCGTGTTGCTCGTAGAAATAGAATAGGTAAAAATTATTGTACGCAAACTCGTGTTGCAGTAGAAATAGAATGGGAAAAAAGTAATGTACGCAAACTCGTGTTGCGGTAGAAATGGCATTGGTAAAAATTATTGTACGCAAACTAGTGTTGCGGTAGAAATAGGATTGCTGAAAAGTAATCTATGGAAACTCATGTTGCTGTAGAAATAGCATTGGTAAAATGTAATCTACGCAAACTCGAATTGCGGTAGAAATAGCATTGGTAAAAAGTAATGTATGCAAAGTCGTGTTGAAGTAGAAATAGCATTAGTTAGTAGTAATGTATGAAAATTCGTGTTGCGGTAGAAATAGGATTGGAAAAAAATGATGTACAAAAACCCGTGTTCTGGTAGAAATAGCATTTGTAAAAATTATTGTATGCAAACTCGTGTTGCAAGAAAGATAGCATTGGTGAATAGTAATCTACGAAAATTCGTGTTGCAGTAGAAATAGCATTGGTGAAATATAATCTACGAAAACTTGTGTTGCGGTAGAAATAGCATTGGTAAAACATAATCTACGCAAACTCGTGTTGCGGTAGAAGTAGCATTGGTAAAAGGATCGTCTACAAAAATATGTGTTGCAGTAGAAATAGCCTTGGTGAAAAGTAATCCAGGCAAACCCGTGTTGCGGTAGAAATAGCATTGTTAAAATGTAACCTACGCAAACTTGTGTTATGGTAGAAATAGGATTGGTAAAAATAAATGTATGCAAACTCGTGTTGCAGTAGAAATAGCCTTGGTGAAAAGTAATCCAGGCAAACCCGTGTTGCGGTAGAAATACCATGGGTAAAAATTAACGTATGCAAACTCGTGTTGCAGTAGAAATAGCATTGGTGAAATATAATATACGAAAACTTGTGTTGCGCTAGAAATAGCATTGGTAAAAAGTAATGTACGCAAACTCGTGTTGTGTTAGAAATAGCATTGGTAAAACGTAATCTAGGGACACTCGTGTTGCGGTAGAAATAGCATTGGTAAAAGGATCGTCTATAAAAACTTGTGTTGCGGTAGAAATAGAATTTGTAAAAAGTTCGTCTACACAAACTCTTGTTGCGGTAGAAATAGCATTGGTAAAATGTAAGCTAGGCAAAGCCGTCTTGCCGTAGAAATGGCATTGGTAAAATTAAGGGATGCAATCTCGTGTTGCAGGAGAAATAGCATTGTTGAAAAGTAATGTACACAAACTCATGTTGCAGTAGAAATAGAATTGGTAAAAATTAATGTATGCAAACTCGTGTTGCAGTAGAAATAGCATTGGTGAAAAGTAATCTATGCAAACTCATGCTGCGGTAGAAACTGCATTGGTAAAATGTAATCTACGCAAATTTGTGTTGTGGTAGAAATAGCATTGGTAAAAATTAATGTATGCAAACTCGTCTTGCTGTAGAAATAGAAATGGTAAAAACTAATCTACGCAAACTCGTGTTGCTGTAGAAAGAGTATTGGTAAAAAGTAATCTAGGCAAACCCGTGTTGCGGTAGAAATAGGATTACTAAAAAGTAATCTACACAAATTCGTTTTCTTGTAGAAAGAGAATTGGTAAAAGATAATCTAGGCAAACCCGTGTTGCGGTAGAATTAGCATTGGTAAAATGTAATCTAGGCACACTTGTGTTACAGTAGAAATATAATTTGTAAAAAGTTTGTCAGCACAAACTCGTGTTGCAGTAGAAATAGCATTGGTGAAAAGTAATATACGCAAACCTGTGTTGCCGTAGAAATGGCATTGGTAAAAATTAATGTATGCAAACTCGTGTTGCAGAAGAAATAGGATTGCTGAAAACTAATCTACGAAAATTCGTGTTGCGGTAGAAATAGAATAGGTAAAAATTATTGTACGCAAACTCGTGTTGCGGTAGAAATAGAATGGGAAAAAAGTCATGTACGCAAACTCGTGTTTCGGTAGAAATGGCCTTGGTAAAAATTAATGTACGCAAACTCGTGTTGCTCGTAGAAATAGAATAGGTAAAAATTATTGTACGCAAACTCGTGTTGCGGTAGAAATAGAATGGGAAAAAAGTAATGTACGCAAACTCGTGTTGCGGTAGAAATGGCATTGGTAAAAATTATTGTACGCAAACTAGTGTTGCGGTAGAAATAGGATTGCTGAAAAGTAATCTATGGAAACTCATGTTGCTGTAGAAATAGCATTGGTAAAATGTAATCTATGCAAACTCGAATTGCGGTAGAAATAGCATTGGTAAAAAGTAATGTATGCAAAGTCGTGTTGAAGTAGAAATAGCATTAGTTAGTAGTAATGTATGAAAATTCGTGTTGCGGTAGAAATAGGATTGGAAAAAAATGATGTACAAAAACCCGTGTTCTGGTAGAAATAGCATTTGTAAAAATTATTGTATGCAAACTCGTCTTGCAAGAAAGATAGCATTGGTGAATAGTAATCTACGAAAATTCGTGTTGCAGTAGAAATAGCATTGGTGAAATATAATCTACGAAAACTTGTGTTGCGGTAGAAATAGCATTGGTAAAACATAATCTACGCAAACTCGTGTTGCGGTAGAAGTAGCATTGGTAAAAGGATCGTCTACAAAAATATGTGTTGCAGTAGAAATAGCCTTGGTGAAAAGTAATCCAGGCAAACCCGTGTTGCGGTAGAAATAGCATTGTTAAAATGTAACCTACGCAAACTTGTGTTATGGTAGAAATAGGATTGGTAAAAATAAATGTATGCAAACTCGTGTTGCAGTAGAAATAGCCTTGGTGAAAAGTAATCCAGGCAAACCCGTGTTGCGGTAGAAATACCATGGGTAAAAATTAACGTATGCAAACTCGTGTTGCAGTAGAAATAGCATTGGTGAAATATAATATACGAAAACTTGTGTTGCGCTAGAAATAGCATTGGTAAAAAGTAATGTACGCAAACTCGTGTTGTGTTAGAAATAGCATTGGTAAAACGTAATCTAGGGACACTCGTGTTGCGGTAGAAATAGCATTGGTAAAAGGATCGTCTATAAAAACTTGTGTTGCGGTAGAAATAGAATTTGTAAAAAGTTCGTCTACACAAACTCTTGTTGCGGTAGAAATAGCATTGGTAAAATGTAAGCTAGGCAAACCCGTCTTGCCGTAGAAATGGCATTGGTAAAATTAAGGGATGCAATCTCGTGTTGCAGGAGAAATAGCATTGTTGAAAAGTAATGTACACAAACTCATGTTGCAGTAGAAATAGAATTGGTAAAAATTAATGTATGCAAACTCGTGTTGCAGTAGAAATAGCATTGGTGAAAAGTAATCTATGCAAACTCATGCTGCGGTAGAAACTGCATTGGTAAAATGTAATCTACGCAAATTTGTGTTGTGGTAGAAATAGCATTGGTAAAAATTAATGTATGCAAACTCGTCTTGCTGTAGAAATAGAAATGGTAAAAACTAATCTACGCAAACTCGTGTTGCTGTAGAAAGAGTATTGGTAAAAAGTAATCTAGGCAAACCCGTGTTGCGGTAGAAATAGGATTACTAAAAAGTAATCTACACAAATTCGTTTTCTTGTAGAAAGAGAATTGGTAAAAGATAATCTAGGCAAACCCGTGTTGCGGTAGAATTAGCATTGGTAAAATGTAATCTAGGCACACTTGTGTTACAGTAGAAATATAATTTGTAAAAAGTTTGTCAGCACAAACTCGTGTTGCAGTAGAAATAGCATTGGTGAAAAGTAATATACGCAAACCTGTGTTGCCGTAGAAATGGCATTGGTAAAAATTAATGTATGCAAACTCGTGTTGCAGAAGAAATAGGATTGCTGAAAACTAATCTACGAAAATTCGTGTTGCGGTAGAAATAGAATAGGTAAAAATTATTGTACGCAAACTCGTGTTGCGGTAGAAATAGAATGGGAAAAAAGTCATGTACGCAAACTCGTGTTTCGGTAGAAATGGCCTTGGTAAAAATTAATGTACGCAAACTCGTGTTGCTCGTAGAAATAGAATAGGTAAAAATTATTGTACGCAAACTCGTGTTGCGGTAGAAATAGAATGGGAAAAAAGTAATGTACGCAAACTCGTGTTGCGGTAGAAATGGCATTGGTAAAAATTATTGTACGCAAACTAGTGTTGCGGTAGAAATAGGATTGCTGAAAAGTAATCTATGGAAACTCATGTTGCTGTAGAAATAGCATTGGTAAAATGTAATCTACGCAAACTCGAATTGCGGTAGAAATAGCATTGGTAAAAAGTAATGTATGCAAAGTCGTGTTGAAGTAGAAATAGCATTAGTTAGTAGTAATGTATGAAAATTCGTGTTGCGGTAGAAATAGGATTGGAAAAAAATGATGTACAAAAACCCGTGTTCTGGTAGAAATAGCATTTGTAAAAATTATTGTATGCAAACTCGTGTTGCAAGAAAGATAGCATTGGTGAATAGTAATCTACGAAAATTCGTGTTGCAGTAGAAATAGCATTGGTGAAATATAATCTACGAAAACTTGTGTTGCGGTAGAAATAGCATTGGTAAAACATAATCTACGCAAACTCGTGTTGCGGTAGAAGTAGCATTGGTAAAAGGATCGTCTACAAAAATATGTGTTGCAGTAGAAATAGCCTTGGTGAAAAGTAATCCAGGCAAACCCGTGTTGCGGTAGAAATAGCATTGTTAAAATGTAACCTACGCAAACTTGTGTTATGGTAGAAATAGGATTGGTAAAAATAAATGTATGCAAACTCGTGTTGCAGTAGAAATAGCCTTGGTGAAAAGTAATCCAGGCAAACCCGTGTTGCGGTAGAAATACCATGGGTAAAAATTAACGTATGCAAACTCGTGTTGCAGTAGAAATAGCATTGGTGAAATATAATATACGAAAACTTGTGTTGCGCTAGAAATAGCATTGGTAAAAAGTAATGTACGCAAACTCGTGTTGTGTTAGAAATAGCATTGGTAAAACGTAATCTAGGGACACTCGTGTTGCGGTAGAAATAGCATTGGTAAAAGGATTGTCTATAAAAACTTGTGTTGCGGTAGAAATAGAATTTGTAAAAAGTTCGTCTACACAAACTCTTGTTGCGGTAGAAATAGCATTGGTAAAATGTAAGCTAGGCAAACCCGTCTTGCCGTAGAAATGGCATTGGTAAAATTAAGCGATGCAATCTCGTGTTGCAGGAGAAATAGCATTGTTGAAAAGTAATGTACACAAACTCATGTTGCAGTAGAAATAGAATTGGTAAAAATTAATGTATGCAAACTCGTGTTGCAGTAGAAATAGCATTGGTGAAAAGTAATCTATGCAAACTCATGCTGCGGTAGAAATTGCATTGGTAAAATGTAATCTACGCAAATTTGTGTTGTGGTAGAAATAGCATTGGTAAAAATTAATGTATGCAAACTCATCTTGCTGTAGAAATAGAAATGGTAAAAACTAATCTACGCAAACTCGTGTTGCTGTAGAAAGAGTATTGGTAAAAAGTAATCTAGGCAAACCCGTGTTGCGGTAGAAATAGGATTACTAAAAAGTAATCTACACAAATTCGTTTTCTTGTAGAAAGAGAATTGGTAAAAGATAATCTAGGCAAACCCGTGTTGCGGTAGAATTAGCATTGGTAAAATGTAATCTAGGCACACTTGTGTTACAGTAGAAATATAATTTGTAAAAAGTTTGTCAGCACAAACTCGTGTTGCAGTAGAAATAGCATTGGTGAAAAGTAATATACGCAAACCTGTGTTGCCGTAGAAATGGCATTGGTAAAAATTAATGTATGCAAACTCGTGTTGCAGAAGAAATAGGATTGCTGAAAACTAATCTACGAAAATTCGTGTTGCGGTAGAAATAGAATAGGTAAAAATTATTGTACGCAAACTCGTGTTGCGGTAGAAATAGAATGGGAAAAAAGTCATGTACGCAAACTCGTGTTTCGGTAGAAATGGCCTTGGTAAAAATTAATGTACGCAAACTCGTGTTGCTCGTAGAAATAGAATAGGTAAAAATTATTGTACGCAAACTCGTGTTGCGGTAGAAATAGAATGGGAAAAAAGTAATGTACGCAAACTCGTGTTGCGGTAGAAATGGCATTGGTAAAAATTATTGTACGCAAACTAGTGTTGCGGTAGAAATAGGATTGCTGAAAAGTAATCTATGGAAACTCATGTTGCTGTAGAAATAGCATTGGTAAAATGTAATCTACGCAAACTCGAATTGCGGTAGAAATAGCATTGGTAAAAAGTAATGTATGCAAAGTCGTGTTGAAGTAGAAATAGCATTAGTTAGTAGTAATGTATGAAAATTCGTGTTGCAGTAGAAATAGGATTGGAAAAAAATGATGTACAAAAACCCGTGTTCTGGTAGAAATAGCATTTGTAAAAATTATTGTATGCAAACTCGTCTTGCAAGAAAGATAGCATTGGTGAATAGTAATCTACGAAAATTCGTGTTGCAGTAGAAATAGCATTGGTGAAATATAATCTACGAAAACTTGTGTTGCGGTAGAAATAGCATTGGTAAAACATAATCTACGCAAACTCGTGTTGCGGTAGAAGTAGCATTGGTAAAAGGATCGTCTACAAAAATATGTGTTGCAGTAGAAATAGCCTTGGTGAAAAGTAATCCAGGCAAACCCGTGTTGCGGTAGAAATAGCATTGTTAAAATGTAACCTATGCAAACTTGTGTTATGGTAGAAATAGGATTGGTAAAAATAAATGTATGCAAACTCGTGTTGCAGTAGAAATAGCCTTGGTGAAAAGTAATCCAGGCAAACCCGTGTTGCGGTAGAAATACCATGGGTAAAAATTAACGTATGCAAACTCGTGTTGCAGTAGAAATAGCATTGGTGAAATATAATATACGAAAACTTGTGTTGCGCTAGAAATAGCATTGGTAAAAAGTAATGTACGCAAACTCGTGTTGTGTTAGAAATAGCATTGGTAAAACGTAATCTAGGGACACTCGTGTTGCGGTAGAAATAGCATTGGTAAAAGGATCGTCTATAAAAACTTGTGTTGCGGTAGAAATAGAATTTGTAAAAAGTTCGTCTACACAAACTCTTGTTGCGGTAGAAATAGCATTGGTAAAATGTAAGCTAGGCAAACCCGTCTTGCCGTAGAAATGGCATTGGTAAAATTAAGGGATGCAATCTCGTGTTGCAGGAGAAATAGCATTGTTGAAAAGTAATGTACACAAACTCATGTTGCAGTAGAAATAGAATTGGTAAAAATTAATGTATGCAAACTCGTGTTGCAGTAGAAATAGCATTGGTGAAAAGTAATCTATGCAAACTCATGCTGCGGTAGAAACTGCATTGGTAAAATGTAATCTACGCAAATTTGTGTTGTGGTAGAAATAGCATTGGTAAAAATTAATGTATGCAAACTCGTCTTGCTGTAGAAATAGAAATGGTAAAAACTAATCTACGCAAACTCGTGTTGCTGTAGAAAGAGTATTGGTAAAAAGTAATCTAGGCAAACCCGTGTTGCGGTAGAAATAGGATTACTAAAAAGTAATCTACACAAATTCGTTTTCTTGTAGAAAGAGAATTGGTAAAAGATAATCTAGGCAAACCCGTGTTGCGGTAGAATTAGCATTGGTAAAATGTAATCTAGGCACACTTGTGTTACAGTAGAAATATAATTTGTAAAAAGTTTGTCAGCACAAACTCGTGTTGCAGTAGAAATAGCATTGGTGAAAAGTAATATACGCAAACCTGTGTTGCCGTAGAAATGGCATTGGTAAAAATTAATGTATGCAAACTCGTGTTGCAGAAGAAATAGGATTGCTGAAAACTAATCTACGAAAATTCGTGTTGCGGTAGAAATAGAATAGGTAAAAATTATTGTACGCAAACTCGTGTTGCGGTAGAAATAGAATGGGAAAAAAGTCATGTACGCAAACTCGTGTTTCGGTAGAAATGGCCTTGGTAAAAATTAATGTACGCAAACTCGTGTTGCTCGTAGAAATAGAATAGGTAAAAATTATTGTACGCAAACTCGTGTTGCGGTAGAAATAGAATGGGAAAAAAGTAATGTACGCAAACTCGTGTTGCGGTAGAAATGGCATTGGTAAAAATTATTGTACGCAAACTAGTGTTGCGGTAGAAATAGGATTGCTGAAAAGTAATCTATGGAAACTCATGTTGCTGTAGAAATAGCATTGGTAAAATGTAATCTACGCAAACTCGAATTGCGGTAGAAATAGCATTGGTAAAAAGTAATGTATGCAAAGTCGTGTTGAAGTAGAAATAGCATTAGTTAGTAGTAATGTATGAAAATTCGTGTTGCGGTAGAAATAGGATTGGAAAAAAATGATGTACAAAAACCCGTGTTCTGGTAGAAATAGCATTTGTAAAAATTATTGTATGCAAACTCGTGTTGCAAGAAAGATAGCATTGGTGAATAGTAATCTACGAAAATTCGTGTTGCAGTAGAAATAGCATTGGTGAAATATAATCTACGAAAACTTGTGTTGCGGTAGAAATAGCATTGGTAAAACATAATCTACGCAAACTCGTGTTGCGGTAGAAGTAGCATTGGTAAAAGGATCGTCTACAAAAATATGTGTTGCAGTAGAAATAGCCTTGGTGAAAAGTAATCCAGGCAAACCCGTGTTGCGGTAGAAATAGCATTGTTAAAATGTAACCTACGCAAACTTGTGTTATGGTAGAAATAGGATTGGTAAAAATAAATGTATGCAAACTCGTGTTGCAGTAGAAATAGCCTTGGTGAAAAGTAATCCAGGCAAACCCGTGTTGCGGTAGAAATACCATGGGTAAAAATTAACGTATGCAAACTCGTGTTGCAGTAGAAATAGCATTGGTGAAATATAATATACGAAAACTTGTGTTGCGCTAGAAATAGCATTGGTAAAAAGTAATGTACGCAAACTCGTGTTGTGTTAGAAATAGCATTGGTAAAACGTAATCTAGGGACACTCGTGTTGCGGTAGAAATAGCATTGGTAAAAGGATTGTCTATAAAAACTTGTGTTGCGGTAGAAATAGAATTTGTAAAAAGTTCGTCTACACAAACTCTTGTTGCGGTAGAAATAGCATTGGTAAAATGCAAGCTAGGCAAACCCGTCTTGCCGTAGAAATGGCATTGGTAAAATTAAGCGATGCAATCTCGTGTTGCAGGAGAAATAGCATTGTTGAAAAGTAATGTACACAAACTCATGTTGCAGTAGAAATAGAATTGGTAAAAATTAATGTATGCAAACTCGTGTTGCAGTAGAAATAGCATTGGTGAAAAGTAATCTATGCAAACTCATGCTGCGGTAGAAATTGCATTGGTAAAATGTAATCTACGCAAATTTGTGTTGTGGTAGAAATAGCATTGGTAAAAATTAATGTATGCAAACTCGTCTTGCTGTAGAAATAGAAATGGTAAAAACTAATCTACGCAAACTCGTGTTGCTGTAGAAAGAGTATTGGTAAAAAGTAATCTAGGCAAACCCGTGTTGCGGTAGAAATAGGATTACTAAAAAGTAATCTACACAAATTCGTTTTCTTGTAGAAAGAGAATTGGTAAAAGATAATCTAGGCAAACCCGTGTTGCGGTAGAATTAGCATTGGTAAAATGTAATCTAGGCACACTTGTGTTACAGTAGAAATATAATTTGTAAAAAGTTTGTCAGCACAAACTCGTGTTGCAGTAGAAATAGCATTGGTGAAAAGTAATATACGCAAACCTGTGTTGCCGTAGAAATGGCATTGGTAAAAATTAATGTATGCAAACTCGTGTTGCAGAAGAAATAGGATTGCTGAAAACTAATCTACGAAAATTCGTGTTGCGGTAGAAATAGAATAGGTAAAAATTATTGTACGCAAACTCGTGTTGCGGTAGAAATAGAATGGGAAAAAAGTCATGTACGCAAACTCGTGTTTCGGTAGAAATGGCCTTGGTAAAAATTAATGTACGCAAACTCGTGTTGCTCGTAGAAATAGAATAGGTAAAAATTATTGTACGCAAACTCGTGTTGCGGTAGAAATAGAATGGGAAAAAAGTAATGTACGCAAACTCGTGTTGCGGTAGAAATGGCATTGGTAAAAATTATTGTACGCAAACTAGTGTTGCGGTAGAAATAGGATTGCTGAAAAGTAATCTATGGAAACTCATGTTGCTGTAGAAATAGCATTGGTAAAATGTAATCTATGCAAACTCGAATTGCGGTAGAAATAGCATTGGTAAAAAGTAATGTATGCAAAGTCGTGTTGAAGTAGAAATAGCATTAGTTAGTAGTAATGTATGAAAATTCGTGTTGCAGTAGAAATAGGATTGGAAAAAAATGATGTACAAAAACCCGTGTTCTGGTAGAAATAGCATTTGTAAAAATTATTGTATGCAAACTCGTCTTGCAAGAAAGATAGCATTGGTGAATAGTAATCTACGAAAATTCGTGTTGCAGTAGAAATAGCATTGGTGAAATATAATCTACGAAAACTTGTGTTGCGGTAGAAATAGCATTGGTAAAACATAATCTACGCAAACTCGTGTTGCGGTAGAAGTAGCATTGGTAAAAGGATCGTCTACAAAAATATGTGTTGCAGTAGAAATAGCCTTGGTGAAAAGTAATCCAGGCAAACCCGTGTTGCGGTAGAAATAGCATTGTTAAAATGTAACCTACGCAAACTTGTGTTATGGTAGAAATAGGATTGGTAAAAATAAATGTATGCAAACTCGTGTTGCAGTAGAAATAGCCTTGGTGAAAAGTAATCCAGGCAAACCCGTGTTGCGGTAGAAATACCATGGGTAAAAATTAACGTATGCAAACTCGTGTTGCAGTAGAAATAGCATTGGTGAAATATAATATACGAAAACTTGTGTTGCGCTAGAAATAGCATTGGTAAAAAGTAATGTACGCAAACTCGTGTTGTGTTAGAAATAGCATTGGTAAAACGTAATCTAGGGACACTCGTGTTGCGGTAGAAATAGCATTGGTAAAAGGATCGTCTATAAAAACTTGTGTTGCGGTAGAAATAGAATTTGTAAAAAGTTCGTCTACACAAACTCTTGTTGCGGTAGAAATAGCATTGGTAAAATGTAAGCTAGGCAAACCCGTCTTGCCGTAGAAATGGCATTGGTAAAATTAAGCGATGCAATCTCGTGTTGCAGGAGAAATAGCATTGTTGAAAAGTAATGTACACAAACTCATGTTGCAGTAGAAATAGAATTGGTAAAAATTAATGTATGCAAACTCGTGTTGCAGTAGAAATAGCATTGGTGAAAAGTAATCTATGCAAACTCATGCTGCGGTAGAAACTGCATTGGTAAAATGTAATCTACGCAAATTTGTGTTGTGGTAGAAATAGCATTGGTAAAAATTAATGTATGCAAACTCGTCTTGCTGTAGAAATAGAAATGGTAAAAACTAATCTACGCAAACTCGTGTTGCTGTAGAAAGAGTATTGGTAAAAAGTAATCTAGGCAAACCCGTGTTGCGGTAGAAATAGGATTACTAAAAAGTAATCTACACAAATTCGTTTTCTTGTAGAAAGAGAATTGGTAAAAGATAATCTAGGCAAACCCGTGTTGCGGTAGAATTAGCATTGGTAAAATGTAATCTAGGCACACTTGTGTTACAGTAGAAATATAATTTGTAAAAAGTTTGTCAGCACAAACTCGTGTTGCAGTAGAAATAGCATTGGTGAAAAGTAATATACGCAAACCTGTGTTGCCGTAGAAATGGCATTGGTAAAAATTAATGTATGCAAACTCGTGTTGCAGAAGAAATAGGATTGCTGAAAACTAATCTACGAAAATTCGTGTTGCGGTAGAAATAGAATAGGTAAAAATTATTGTACGCAAACTCGTGTTGCGGTAGAAATAGAATGGGAAAAAAGTCATGTACGCAAACTCGTGTTTCGGTAGAAATGGCCTTGGTAAAAATTAATGTACGCAAACTCGTGTTGCTCGTAGAAATAGAATAGGTAAAAATTATTGTACGCAAACTCGTGTTGCGGTAGAAATAGAATGGGAAAAAAGTAATGTACGCAAACTCGTGTTGCGGTAGAAATGGCATTGGTAAAAATTATTGTACGCAAACTAGTGTTGCGGTAGAAATAGGATTGCTGAAAAGTAATCTATGGAAACTCATGTTGCTGTAGAAATAGCATTGGTAAAATGTAATCTATGCAAACTCGAATTGCGGTAGAAATAGCATTGGTAAAAAGTAATGTATGCAAAGTCGTGTTGAAGTAGAAATAGCATTAGTTAGTAGTAATGTATGAAAATTCGTGTTGCAGTAGAAATAGGATTGGAAAAAAATGATGTACAAAAACCCGTGTTCTGGTAGAAATAGCATTTGTAAAAATTATTGTATGCAAACTCGTCTTGCAAGAAAGATAGCATTGGTGAATAGTAATCTACGAAAATTCGTGTTGCAGTAGAAATAGCATTGGTGAAATATAATCTACGAAAACTTGTGTTGCGGTAGAAATAGCATTGGTAAAACATAATCTACGCAAACTCGTGTTGCGGTAGAAGTAGCATTGGTAAAAGGATCGTCTACAAAAATATGTGTTGCAGTAGAAATAGCCTTGGTGAAAAGTAATCCAGGCAAACCCGTGTTGCGGTAGAAATAGCATTGTTAAAATGTAACCTACGCAAACTTGTGTTATGGTAGAAATAGGATTGGTAAAAATAAATGTATGCAAACTCGTGTTGCAGTAGAAATAGCCTTGGTGAAAAGTAATCCAGGCAAACCCGTGTTGCGGTAGAAATACCATGGGTAAAAATTAACGTATGCAAACTCGTGTTGCAGTAGAAATAGCATTGGTGAAATATAATATACGAAAACTTGTGTTGCGCTAGAAATAGCATTGGTAAAAAGTAATGTACGCAAACTCGTGTTGTGTTAGAAATAGCATTGGTAAAACGTAATCTAGGGACACTCGTGTTGCGGTAGAAATAGCATTGGTAAAAGGATCGTCTATAAAAACTTGTGTTGCGGTAGAAATAGAATTTGTAAAAAGTTCGTCTACACAAACTCTTGTTGCGGTAGAAATAGCATTGCTAAAATGTAAGCTAGGCAAACCCGTCTTGCCGTAGAAATGGCATTGGTAAAATTAAGGGATGCAATCTCGTGTTGCAGGAGAAATAGCATTGTTGAAAAGTAATGTACACAAACTCATGTTGCAGTAGAAATAGAATTGGTAAAAATTAATGTATGCAAACTCGTGTTGCAGTAGAAATAGCATTGGTGAAAAGTAATCTATGCAAACTCATGCTGCGGTAGAAATTGCATTGGTAAAATGTAATCTACGCAAATTTGTGTTGTGGTAGAAATAGCATTGGTAAAAATTAATGTATGCAAACTCGTCTTGCTGTAGAAATAGAAATGGTAAAAACTAATCTACGCAAACTCGTGTTGCTGTAGAAAGAGTATTGGTAAAAAGTAATCTAGGCAAACCCGTGTTGCGGTAGAAATAGGATTACTAAAAAGTAATCTACACAAATTCGTTTTCTTGTAGAAAGAGAATTGGTAAAAGATAATCTAGGCAAACCCGTGTTGCGGTAGAATTAGCATTGGTAAAATGTAATCTAGGCACACTTGTGTTACAGTAGAAATATAATTTGTAAAAAGTTTGTCAGCACAAACTCGTGTTGCAGTAGAAATAGCATTGGTGAAAAGTAATATACGCAAACCTGTGTTGCCGTAGAAATGGCATTGGTAAAAATTAATGTATGCAAACTCGTGTTGCAGAAGAAATAGGATTGCTGAAAACTAATCTACGAAAATTCGTGTTGCGGTAGAAATAGAATAGGTAAAAATTATTGTACGCAAACTCGTGTTGCGGTAGAAATAGAATGGGAAAAAAGTCATGTACGCAAACTCGTGTTTCGGTAGAAATGGCATTGGTAAAAATTAATGTACGCAAACTCGTGTTGCTCGTAGAAATAGAATAGGTAAAAATTATTGTACGCAAACTCGTGTTGCGGTAGAAATAGAATGGGAAAAAAGTAATGTACGCAAACTCGTGTTGCGGTAGAAATGGCATTGGTAAAAATTATTGTACGCAAACTAGTGTTGCGGTAGAAATAGGATTGCTGAAAAGTAATCTATGGAAACTCATGTTGCTGTAGAAATAGCATTGGTAAAATGTAATCTACGCAAACTCGAATTGCGGTAGAAATAGCATTGGTAAAAAGTAATGTATGCAAAGTCGTGTTGAAGTAGAAATAGCATTAGTTAGTAGTAATGTATGAAAATTCGTGTTGCGGTAGAAATAGGATTGGAAAAAAATGATGTACAAAAACCCGTGTTCTGGTAGAAATAGCATTTGTAAAAATTATTGTATGCAAACTCGTGTTGCAAGAAAGATAGCATTGGTGAATAGTAATCTACGAAAATTCGTGTTGCGGTAGAAATAGGATTGGTAAAAAGTGATGTACAAAAACTCGTGTTGCGGTAGAAATAGGATTGCTGAAAAGTAATCTACGCAAATTTTTGTTGTGGTAGAAATAGCATTGGTAAAATGTAATCTACGCAAACTCATATTGCGGTAGAAATAGCATTGGTAAAAAGTAATGTACACAAACCCGTGTTGCGGTAGAAATAGCATTGGTAAAAATTAATGTACGCAAACTCATGTTGCTGTAGAAATAGGATTGCTGAAAAGTAATCTATGCAAACTCATGTTGCCGTAGAAATAGCATTGGTAAAATGTAATCTACGGAAACTCGAATTGCGGTAGAAATAGCATTGGTAAAATGTAATCTACGCAAATTTGTGTTGCGGTAGAACTAGCATTGGTAAAAAGTAATATACGCAAACCTGTGTTGCCGTAGAAATGGCATTGGTAAAAATTAATGTATGCAAACTTGTGTTGCTGTAGAAATAGGATTGCTGAAATGTAACCTCCGCAAACTCGTGCTGCAGTAGAAATAGAATTGGCGAAAAGTAATCTAGGCAAACCCGTGTTGCGGTAGAAATAGCATTGGTAAAATGTAAGCTAGGCAAACCCGTCTTGCCATAGAAATGGCATTGGTAAAATTAAGGTATGCAATCTCGTGTTGCAGGAGAAATAGCATTGTTGAAAAGTAATGTACACAAACTCATGTTGCAGTAGAAATAGAATTGGTAAAAATTAATGTATGCAAACTCGTGTTGCAGTAGAAATAGCATTGGTGAAAAGTAATCTATGCAAACTCATGCTGCGGTAGAAATTGCATTGGTAAAATGTAATCTACGCAAATTTGTGTTGTGGTAGAAATAGCATTGGTAAAAATTAATGTATGCAAAGTCGTTTTGCAGTAGAAATAGCATTGGTGAAAAGTAGTCCACGAAAACTCGTCTTGCTGTAGAAATAGAAATGGTAAAAACTAATCTACGCAAACTCGTGTTGCTGTAGAAAGAGTATTGGTAAAAAGTAATCTAGGCAAACCCGTGTTGCGGTAGAAATAGGATTACTAAAAAGTAATCTACACAAATTCGTTTTCTTGTAGAAAGAGAATTGGTAAAAGATAATCTAGGCAAACCCGTGTTGCGGTAGAAATAGCACTGGTAAAAATTAACGTAAGCAAACCCGTGTTGCAGTAGAAGTAGCATTGGTGAAAAGTAATCTAGGCAAACTCGTGTTGCGGTCGAAATAGCATTGGTAAAAGTTAATGTATGCAAACTCGTGTTGCAGTAGAAGTAGCATTTTTAAAAGGATCGTCTACAAAATCCTGTGTTGTGATAGAAATAGCACTGGTAAAAAGTAATCTAGGCACACTTGTGTTACAGTAGAAATATAATTTGTAAAAAGTTTGTCAGCACAAACTCGTGTTGCAGTAGAAATAGCATTGGTAAAAAGTAATGTATGCAAACTCGTGTTGCAGTAGAAATAGCATTGGTGAAAAGTAATCTATGCAAACTCATGTTGCGGTAGAAATAGCATTGTTAAAAAGTAATATACGCAAACCTGTGTTGCCGTAGAAATGGCATTGGTAAAAATTAATGTATGCAAACTCGTGTTGCAGAAGAAATAGGATTGCTGAAAACTAATCTACGAAAATTCGTGTTGCGGTAGAAATAGAATAGGTAAAAATTATTGTACGCAAACTCGTGTTGCGGTAGAAATAGAATGGGAAAAAAGTCATGTACGCAAACTCGTGTTGCGGTAGAAATGGCATTGGTAAAAATTATTGTACGCAAACTCGTGTTGCTTGTAGAAATAGAATAGGTAAAAATTATTGTACGCAAACTCGTGTTGCGGTAGAAATAGAATGGGAAAAAAGTAATGTACGCAAACTCGTGTTGCGGTAGAAATGGCATTGGTAAAAATTATTGTACGCAAAGTAGTGTTGCGGTAGAAATAGGATTGCTGAAAAGTAATCTATGGAAACTCATGTTGCTGTAGAAATAGCATTGGTAAAATGTAATCTACGCAAACTCGAATTGCGGTAGAAATAGCATTGGTTAAAAGTAATGTATGCAAAGTCGTGTTGAAGTAGAAATAGCATTAGTTAATAGTAATGTATGAAAATTCGTGTTGCGGTAGAAATAGGATTGGAAAAAAATGATGTACAAAAACCCGTGTTCTGGTAGAAATAGCATTTGTAAAAATTATTGTATGCAAACTCGTGTTGCAAGAAAGATAGCATTGGTGAATAGTAATCTACGAAAATTCGTGTTGCGGTAGAAATAGCATTGGTAAAACATAATCTACGCAAACTCGTGTTGCGGTAGAAATAGCATTGGTAAAAGGATCGTCTACAAAAATATGTGTTACAGTAGAAATAGCCTTGGTGAAAAGTAATCCAGGCAAACCCGTGTTGCGGTAGAAATAGCATTGGTAAAAGTTAATGTATGCAAACCCGTGTTGCGGTAGAATTAGCATTGGTAAAATGTAATCTAGGCACACTTGTGTTACAGTAGAAATATAATTTGTAAAAAGTTTGTCAGCACAAACTCGTGTTGCAGTAGAAATAGCATTGGTGAAAAGTAATATACGCAAACCTGTGTTGCCGTAGAAATGGCATTGGTAAAAATTAATGTATGCAAACTCGTGTTGCAGAAGAAATAGGATTGCTGAAAACTAATCTACGAAAATTCGTGTTGCGGTAGAAATAGAATAGGTAAAAATTATTGTACGCAAACTCGTGTTGCGGTAGAAATAGGATTGCTGAAAAGTAATCTACGCAAATTTTTGTTGTGGTAGAAATAGCATTGGTAAAATGTAATCTACGCAAACTCATATTGCGGTAGAAATAGCATTGGTAAAAAGTAATGTACACAAACCCGTGTTGCGGTAGAAATAGCATTGGTAAAAATTAATGTACGCAAACTCATGTTGCTGTAGAAATAGGATTGCTGAAAAGTAATCTATGCAAACTCATGTTGCCGTAGAAATAGCATTGGTAAAATGTAATCTACGCAAATTTGTGTTATGGTAGAAATAGCATTGGTAAAATGTAATCTACGCAAAATCATATTGCGGTAGAAATCGCATTGGTAAAAAGTAATGTACACAATCCCGTGTTGCGGTAGAAATAGCATTGGTAAAAGTTAATGTATGCAAACTCGTGTTGCAGTAGAAATAGCATTGGTGAAAAGTAATCAACGAAAACTCGTGTTCCTGTAGAAATAGAAATGGTAAAAACTAATCTACGCTAACTCGTGTTGCGGTAGAAATATCTTTGGTAAAAATTAATGTACAAAAACCCGTATTGCGGTAGAAATAGCATTGGTAAAAATCATTGTACGCAAACACGTGTTGCGGTAGAAGTAGAATGGGTAAAAAGTAATGTATGCAAACTCGTTTTGCAGTAGAAATAGCATTGGTGAAAAGTAGTCCACGAAAACTCGTCTTGCTGTAGAAATACAAATGGTAAAAACTAATCTACGCAAACTCGTGTTGCTGTAGAAAGAGTATTGGTAAAAAGTAATCTAGGCAAACCCGTGTTGCGGTAGAAATAGGATTACTAAAAAGTAATCTACACAAATTCGTTTTCTTGTAGAAAGAGAATTGGTAAAAGATAATCTAGGCAAACCCGTGTTGCGGTAGAAATAGCATTGGTAAAAATTAACGTAAGCAAACCCGTGTTGCAGTAGAAGTAGCATTGGTGAAAAGTAATCTAGGCAAACTCGTGTTGCGGTCGAAATAGCATTGGTAAAAGTTAATGTATGCAAACTCGTGTTGCAGTAGAAGTAGCATTTTTAAAAGGATCGTCTACAAAATCCTGTGTTGTGATAGAAATAGCACTGGTAAAAAGTAATCTAGGCACACTTGTGTTACAGTAGAAATATAATTTGTAAAAAGTTTGTCAGCACAAACTCGTGTTGCAGTAGAAATAGCATTGGTGAAAAGTAATCTATGCAAACTCATGTTGCGGTAGAAATAGCATTGTTAAAAAGTAATATACGCAAACCTGTGTTGCCGTAGAAATGGCATTGGTAAAAATTAATGTATGCAAACTCGTGTTGCAGAAGAAATAGGATTGCTGAAAACTAATCTACGAAAATTCGTGTTGCGGTAGAAATAGAATAGGTAAAAATTATTGTACGCAAACTCGTGTTGCGGTAGAAATAGAATGGGAAAAAAGTCATGTACGCAAACTCGTGTTGCGGTAGAAATGGCATTGGTAAAAATTATTGTACGCAAACTCGTGTTGCTCGTAGAAATAGAATAGGTAAAAATTATTGTACGCAAACTCGTGTTGCGGTAGAAATAGAATGGGAAAAAAGTAATGTACGCAAACTCGTGTTGCGGTAGAAATGGCATTGGTAAAAATTATTGTACGCAAAGTAGTGTTGCGGTAGAAATAGGATTGCTGAAAAGTAATCTATGGAAACTCATGTTGCTGTAGAAATAGCATTGGTAAAATGTAATCTACGCAAACTCGAATTGCGGTAGAAATAGCATTGGTTAAAAGTAATGTATGCAAAGTCGTGTTGAAGTAGAAATAGCATTAGTTAATAGTAATGTATGAAAATTCGTGTTGCGGTAGAAATAGGATTGGAAAAAAATGATGTACAAAAACCCGTGTTCTGGTAGAAATAGCATTTGTAAAAATTATTGTATGCAAACTCGTGTTGCAAGAAAGATAGCATTGGTGAATAGTAATCTACGAAAATTCGTGTTGCGGTAGAAATAGCATTGGTAAAACATAATCTACGCAAACTCGTGTTGCGGTAGAAATAGCATTGGTAAAAGGATCGTCTACAAAAATATGTGTTACAGTAGAAATAGCCTTGGTGAAAAGTAATCCAGGCAAACCCGTGTTGCGGTAGAAATAGCATTGGTAAAAGTTAATGTATGCAAACCCGTGTTGCGGTAGAATTAGCATTGGTAAAATGTAATCTAGGCACACTTGTGTTACAGTAGAAATATAATTTGTAAAAAGTTTGTCAGCACAAACTCGTGTTGCAGTAGAAATAGCATTGGTGAAAAGTAATATACGCAAACCTGTGTTGCCGTAGAAATGGCATTGGTAAAAATTAATGTATGCAAACTCGTGTTGCAGAAGAAATAGGATTGCTGAAAACTAATCTACGAAAATTCGTGTTGCGGTAGAAATAGAATAGGTAAAAATTATTGTACGCAAACTCGTGTTGCGGTAGAAATAGGATTGCTGAAAAGTAATCTACGCAAATTTTTGTTGTGGTAGAAATAGCATTGGTAAAATGTAATCTACGCAAACTCATATTGCGGTAGAAATAGCATTGGTAAAAAGTAATGTACACAAACCCGTGTTGCGGTAGAAATAGCATTGGTAAAAATTAATGTACGCAAACTCATGTTGCTGTAGAAATAGGATTGCTGAAAAGTAATCTATGCAAACTCATGTTGCCGTAGAAATAGCATTGGTAAAATGTAATCTACGCAAATTTGTGTTATGGTAGAAATAGCATTGGTAAAATGTAATCTACGCAAAATCATATTGCGGTAGAAATCGCATTGGTAAAAAGTAATGTACACAATCCCGTGTTGCGGTAGAAATAGCATTGGTAAAAGTTAATGTATGCAAACTCGTGTTGCAGTAGAAATAGCATTGGTGAAAAGTAATCAACGAAAACTCGTGTTCCTGTAGAAATAGAAATGGTAAAAACTAATCTACGCTAACTCGTGTTGCGGTAGAAATATCTTTGGTAAAAATTAATGTACAAAAACCCGTATTGCGGTAGAAATAGCATTGGTAAAAATCATTGTACGCAAACACGTGTTGCGGTAGAAGTAGAATGGGTAAAAAGTAATGTATGCAAACTCGTTTTGCAGTAGAAATAGCATTGGTGAAAAGTAGTCCACGAAAACTCGTCTTGCTGTAGAAATACAAATGGTAAAAACTAATCTACGCAAACTCGTGTTGCTGTAGAAAGAGTATTGGTAAAAAGTAATCTAGGCAAACCCGTGTTGCGGTAGAAATAGGATTACTAAAAAGTAATCTACACAAATTCGTTTTCTTGTAGAAAGAGAATTGGTAAAAGATAATCTAGGCAAACCCGTGTTGCGGTAGAAATAGCATTGGTAAAAATTAACGTAAGCAAACCCGTGTTGCAGTAGAAGTAGCATTGGTGAAAAGTAATCTAGGCAAACTCGTGTTGCGGTCGAAATAGCATTGGTAAAAGTTAATGTATGCAAACTCGTGTTGCAGTAGAAGTAGCATTTTTAAAAGGATCGTCTACAAAATCCTGTGTTGTGATAGAAATAGCACTGGTAAAAAGTAATCTAGGCACACTTGTGTTACAGTAGAAATATAATTTGTAAAAAGTTTGTCAGCACAAACTCGTGTTGCAGTAGAAATAGCATTGGTGAAAAGTAATCTATGCAAACTCATGTTGCGGTAGAAATAGCATTGTTAAAAAGTAATATACGCAAACCTGTGTTGCCGTAGAAATGGCATTGGTAAAAATTAATGTATGCAAACTCGTGTTGCAGAAGAAATAGGATTGCTGAAAACTAATCTACGAAAATTCGTGTTGCGGTAGAAATAGAATAGGTAAAAATTATTGTACGCAAACTCGTGTTGCGGTAGAAATAGAATGGGAAAAAAGTCATGTACGCAAACTCGTGTTGCGGTAGAAATGGCATTGGTAAAAATTATTGTACGCAAACTCGTGTTGCTCGTAGAAATAGAATAGGTAAAAATTATTGTACGCAAACTCGTGTTGCGGTAGAAATAGAATGGGAAAAAAGTAATGTACGCAAACTCGTGTTGCGGTAGAAATGGCATTGGTAAAAATTATTGTACGCAAAGTAGTGTTGCGGTAGAAATAGGATTGCTGAAAAGTAATCTATGGAAACTCATGTTGCTGTAGAAATAGCATTGGTAAAATGTAATCTACGCAAACTCGAATTGCGGTAGAAATAGCATTGGTAAAAAGTAATGTATGCAAAGTCGTGTTGAAGTAGAAATAGCATTAGTTAATAGTAATGTATGAAAATTCGTGTTGCGGTAGAAATAGGATTGGAAAAAAATGATGTACAAAAACCCGTGTTCTGGTAGAAATAGCATTTGTAAAAATTATTGTATGCAAACTCGTGTTGCAAGAAAGATAGCATTGGTGAATAGTAATCTACGAAAATTCGTGTTGCGGTAGAAATAGCATTGGTAAAACATAATCTACGCAAACTCGTGTTGCGGTAGAAATAGCATTGGTAAAAGGATCGTCTACAAAAATATGTGTTGCAGTAGAAATAGCCTTGGTGAAAAGTAATCCAGGCAAACCCATGTTGCGGTAGAAATAGCATTGGTAAAAGTTAATGTATGCAAACCCGTGTTGCGGTAGAATTAGCATTGGTAAAATGTAATCTAGGCACACTTGTGTTACAGTAGAAATATAATTTGTAAAAAGTTTGTCAGCACAAACTCGTGTTGCAGTAGAAATAGCATTGGTGAAAAGTAATATACGCAAACCTGTGTTGCCGTAGAAATGGCATTGGTAAAAATTAATGTATGCAAACTCGTGTTGCAGAAGAAATAGGATTGCTGAAAACTAATCTACGAAAATTCGTGTTGCGGTAGAAATAGAATAGGTAAAAATTATTGTACGCAAACTCGTGTTGCGGTAGAAATAGGATTGCTGAAAAGTAATCTACGCAAATTTTTGTTGTGGTAGAAATAGCATTGGTAAAATGTAATCTACGCAAACTCATATTGCGGTAGAAATAGCATTGGTAAAAAGTAATGTACACAAACCCGTGTTGCGGTAGAAATAGCATTGGTAAAAATTAATGTACGCAAACTCATGTTGCTGTAGAAATAGGATTGCTGAAAAGTAATCTATGCAAACTCATGTTGCCGTAGAAATAGCATTGGTAAAATGTAATCTACACAAATTTGTGTTATGGTAGAAATAGCATTGGTAAAATGTAATCTACGCAAACTCATATTGCGGTAGAAATCGCATTGGTAAAAAGTAATGTACACAATCCCGTGTTGCGGTAGAAATAGCATTGGTAAAAATTAATGTATGCAAACTCGTGTTGCAGTAGAAATAGCATTGGTGAAAAGTAATCAACGAAAACTCGTGTTCCTGTAGAAATAGAAATGGTAAAAACTAATCTACGCTAACTCGTGTTGCGGTAGAAATATCTTTGGTAAAAATTAATGTACAAAAACCCGTATTGCGGTAGAAATAGCATTGGTAAAAATCATTGTACGCAAACACGTGTTGCGGTAGAAGTAGAATGGGTAAAAAGTAATGTATGCAAACTCGTGTTGCGGTAGAAATAGCATTGGTAAAAATTAATGTACGCAAACTCATGTTGCTATAGAAATAGGATTGCTGAAATGCAATCAATGCAAACTCATGTTGCGGTAGAAATAGCATTGGTAAAATGTAATCTACGGAAACTCGAATTGCGGTAGAAATAGCATTGGTAAAATGTAATCTACGCAAATTTGTGTTGCGGTAGAACTAGCATTGGTAAAAAGTAATATACGCAAACCTGTGTTGCCGTAGAAATGGCATTGGTAAAAATTAATGTATGCAAACTTGTGTTGCTGTAGAAATAGGATTGCTGAAATGTAACCTCCGCAAACTCGTGCTGCAGTAGAAATAGAATTGGCGAAAAGTAATCTAGGCAAACCCGTGTTGCGGTAGAAATAGCATTGGTAAAATGTAAGCTAGGCAAACCCGTCTTGCCATAGAAATGGCATTGGTAAAATTAAGGTATGCAATCTCGTGTTGCAGGAGAAATAGCATTGTTGAAAAGTAATGTACACAAACTCATGTTGCAGTAGAAATAGAATTGGTAAAAATTAATCTACGCAAACTCGTGTTGCTGTAGAAAGAGTATTGGTAAAAAGTAATCTAGGCAAACCCGTGTTGCGGTAGAAATAGGATTACTAAAAAGTAATCTACACAAATTCGTTTTCTTGTAGAAAGAGAATTGGTAAAAGATAATCTAGGCAAACCCGTGTTGCGGTAGAAATAGCATTGGTAAAAATTAACGTAAGCAAACCCGTGTTGCAGTAGAAGTAGCATTGGTGAAAAGTAATCCAGGCAAACCCATGTTGCGGTAGAAATATAATTTGTAAAAAGTTTGTCAGCACAAACTCGTGTTGCAGAAAAAAAAGCATTAGTGAAAAGTAATCTACGAAAACTCTTGTTGCTGTAATAATAGAAATGGTAAAAAGTAATCTACGCATACTCATGTTGTGGTAGAAATAGAATTGGTAAAAATTAATGTGTGCAAAGTCGTGTTGTGGTAGAAATAGCATTGGTAAAAGGATTGTCTACAAAAACCTGTGTTGCAGTAGAAATAGCCTTGGTGAAAAGTAATCTAGGCAAACCCGTATTGCGGTAGAATTAGCAATGGTAAAATGTAATCTACGCACACTCGTGTTGCAGTAGAAATATAATTTGTAAAAAGTTAGTCAACACAAACTCATGTTGCGGTATCTTGGAATGTCAATGGTTTAAATTCTCCACAAAAAAGAAAGAGAATATTTCACTACTTGAAGCAATTTCAGAATGATGTTATTTGTTTGCAAGAAACGCATATTAAATCTTCAGATCAAAAGTATTTGATAAATTCGAAATTAGGTACACATTTTGTGGCATCAGCACCAGAGAAGAAAAATGGCCTAGTTATATACATTAAAAGAGGTTTAGTGGCTAATTTAATTGAGGCTGATACTCAAGGTAGATATATTGCAATTGAATTAACAACACAGAATGGGAAGCTGCTTGTAATTGGAGTATACGCACCTAATCAACAACAAGATAAATTTTATAAATTTTTACATACTAAAATATTACAATGGGATTATAGATCTTTACTTCTAATGGGTGATTGGAATGGGGTAATAAATACCCAGAAAGATAAAAAAAAGTCTATCTAAGATATCCATGCGTGCTAAGTTGCCTAAATCTTTTTTTGATATTCTGGAGGATATGGAGCTCAGAGATATTTGGAGAGAAAGGAATGTATCAGAAAGTGATTTTACTTTTTTTTCAGATAGGCATCAATCTTTCTCTAGGATTGATTTTATATTAACTACAAATGATCTTTTTTCTAGGGTGAAGAACACGAAGATATGTCCAAGATCTTTAACTGATCATAGCCCGGTTTGGGTGGAATTAGAGCAGGAAAGAGGGGAAAGGAGGTCTTGGAGGTTAAATGAGAATTTATTTAGATATGAAGATAACTTGTCTGAGCTTAAAAAACAAATGAAAGAATTTTTTGTTAACAATATGAATAAAGGAACCTCGATGGAGATGGTATGGGATGCGAGTAAGGCATATATGAGAGGAACATTAATTTTTTTGAACAATAAATATAGACTAAAACAACAAAACAGACGGAAAGAGATAGAGGAGGAAATTAAAAAGAAAGAACAATCGCTTATAACTAACCCGGGAGATAAAAAGGCAAAAGATATGATTAATATTTTAAGAGAGCAATTTAATATGTTATTGGCTGGGCAAGTAGCAACTAGCATACAATATGCCAGACATAATACATTTTGTAATGCTAATAAACCTGGGAGATGGTTGGCTTATACGATGAGGAAAAAACAAAAATCACGTGTTATAGATAAGATAGAATTTAGAGGTAAAGAAATTTATCAACAGAATTTAATAAAAAAGGCTTTTTTTGGAGTTTTATACAAAGTTATATGCTAAAGATGTGATTCAAGATGTTGATATTGATAGATATTTAAAGATGGAGATTCCTGAATTAACATTGGAACAGAGAGAGAGATTGAATCAGCCAATAACGTCCGAGGAAATTGTTGGGGCAATTAAACAATTAAAAATAGGTAAGGCTCCAGGAACAGATGGATTAACAGCTGTCTATTATAAACATTTACAATCTGAAATGTTAGAACCACTCAAAATCTTATTTAATAAAATACAAGTAGGAGGAGGAGTACCACCTTCCTGGAAAACAGCTTTTGTCTCACTAATTCCAAAAGAGGACCAAAACTCCATTAAACCTGAGAACTTCAGGCCAATTTCACTTCTGAATACTGATTATAAGATTTTTGCTAAGATATTGGCTAATAGATTAATGCCAGTTATGCAACAAATAATTCATAATGATCAATCAGGGTTTATAAAAGGGAGACAAATGAGATATAATGTTAGACAAATTGTAAACTTACTGGAATACTTGGAAAAAAATAATCAAGTCCCTGCAGCGTTTATATTTTTGGATGCAGAGAAGGCATTTGATCGTTTGAACTGGCAATTTTTGTTTAAAATAATAGAGAAAATGCATTTTGGGGAATATTTTACACAATCAATTAGAGCGATATATCAGCAGCAAACAGCACAAATTATAGTTAATGGAGGTTTAACAGAGGCTTTTAAAATTGAGAGAGGAACAAGGCAGGGGTGTCCTCTGTCCCCACTATTATTTATTTTGACTTTGGAGGTATTATTGAACAAGATACGGGACTCAGAAAAACTGAAGGGTATTGTAATTAGACAACAAGATTATAGATTAAGAGCATTTGCAGATGATTTGGTTATTACCTTATCCCAACCTATAGAGTTGGTTCCATATATATTGGATATAATCGATCAATACGGGAAAGTATCAGGATTTAAAGTTAACCCACATAAGACAAAGATGATAGTTAAAAATATGACTATACTGGAAAGAGATAAACTGGCGAGATTAACAGATTTTGAAATAGTTAAAAAGGTTAAATATCTAGGGGTATACATAGCAGCTTCAAATACAAAATTATACAAAAACAATTATGAGGTCCTTTGGCAGAAGGTACAGAAGGATATGGAAAATTGGAAAAAATTACAGTTGTCTTTATTGGGAAGAATTGCAGCAATTAAAATGAATGTCTTACCTAGATTTTTATTTTTGTTCCAAATGTTACCTGTGCTTAAGAAAGATGAGAATTTGAGAGAATGGCAGAAAGGTGTTAATACTTTTATTTGGGCTGGGAAAAAACCCAGAATAAAAATGAAAATTATGCAAGATACACGTGAAAGAGGGGGTCTCAAAATGCCTAATTTAAGATTATATTATGAAGCAGCGGTTTTATCACAAATTAGTGATTGGTTTAATTTAACTGAGGGGAGAATTTTGAATTTAGAAGGTCATGATTTGTTATATGGATGGCATGCCTATTTGTTATATGACAAAAAAGTGGATAAAGTATTTAAGGCTCATATATTAAGAAATGCTTTGTTGAGGGTTTGGAAAAAATATCAATATAAGTTAAATTATAAGATACCTGTATGGGCAAATCCTAGACATGCAATAGAAAATATAAGTATAGAACAAAAACAGGAGGTGATTAACTATAAAGAGCTTCTTATTATTGAAAGGGGGGTAATGTATTTGAAATCTTTAGATACACTGAGAGAAGAAGGTATAATTTACACATGGTTTCAGTACGGTCAACTTCAAGCTAGATGGAAGGAAGATCAAAAAACTGGCTTTGTGCAAAATGAGGAGAATTTGGTAAAACAAATTAGAGATCAAAAACAAATGCATATTAAAAGGTTGTATAATGCTTTATTGGAAATAGATTCTGAGACGGAATTGGTTAAAGATTGTATGATTAAATGGGCACAAAATTTTCAAGAGCCAGTAATGATGGAGACATGGGAAAAGATTTGGATTAGAAATGTGAAATTTACACAAGCACAAAATTTAAGAGAAAATTTTTATAAAATGTTCTATAGATGGCACTTAGATCCCAAAAAATTATCATGTATGTATCCTAATGTGCAAGCTAAATGTTGGAGATGTGATTGTGATGATGCAACTTATTATCATATATGGTGGACTTGTAGAAAAATCAAAGCATTTTGGATAAAGATTTGGTGGGTGATGCAGAATATTTTTAAAAAGAGACTGAAATTTACTCCACAGTTGTTCTTAATGGGTATAACTACGGACTGTACAGTTGCAGAGACTAAATTGATTTTGAACTTGATAACAGCAGCAAGATTGTTGGTAGCACAACACTGGAAGAAGGACTATTTGCCTACTATTGATGATTGGATATTGAAAGTAACTAATTTAGCTGAAATGGCTAAAATTTCAGCATATCTGAAGGATCACACACAAGAAAGGTATATACAGGACTGGAGAAGATGGATTGATTATATACAAAATAAGTATCAGACCAAAAAATATCAAATAGCTTATGAATGATTTCTTTTATTTGTATAAGCGCTATATAAGTGATATTAGAAGTATTATGTTTAAGAAATAAGATTTTATATATGGGGGGTTAAGAATTTTTTTTTAGGGGGTGTTAGTTTGATGAATGGTTATGCAATTTAGTTCATTGTTAAAGGTTAATAGAAATACCTTGTGTTCTGCTCTGGGAAGTCGGAGAGGGGGAGGGGGTTGGGAGGGAGGGTTGTGGGGAAATTGTGTTTGTTTTAAAACTTTTTCAATAAAAAAAAAAAAAAAACTTGTGTTGCGGTAAAAATAGAATTTGCAAAAAGTTCGTCTACGCAAACTTTTGTTGTGGTAGAAATAGCATTGTTAAAATGTAATCTACGCAAACTTGTGTTATGGTAGAAATAGGATTGGTAAAAATAAATGTATGCAAACTCGTGTTGCAGTAGAAATAGCCTTGGTGAAAAGTAATCCAGGCAAACCCGTGTTGCGGTAGAAATACCATTGGTAAAAATTAACGTATGCAAACTCGTGTTGCAGTAGAAATAGCATTGGTGAAAAGTAATCTACGAAAACTCGTGTTGCTGTAGAAATAGAAATGGTAAAAAGTAATCTACACATACTCATGTTGTGGTAGAAATAGAAGTGGTAAAAATTAATGTGTGCAAAGTCGTGTTGCGGTAGAAATAGCATTGGTAAAAGGATTGTCTACAAAAACCTGTGTTGCAGTAGAAATAGCCTTGGTGAAAAGTAATCTAGGCAAACCCGTGTTGCGGTAGAATTAGCAATGGTAAAATGTAATCTACGCACACACGTGTTGCAGTAGAAATATAATTTGTAAAAAGTTTGTCAGCACAAACTCATGTTGCAGTAAAAATAGCATTGGTAAAAAGTAATGTACGCAAACCTGTGTTGCAGTAGAAATAGCATTGGTGAAAAGTAATCTACGAAAACTCGTGTTGCTGTAGAAATAGAAATGGTAAAAAGTAATCTACGCATACTCATGTTGTGGTAGAAATATAATTTGTAAAAAGTTCGTCAACACAAACTCGTGTTCCGGTAAAAATAGCATTGGTAAAAAGTAATGTATGCAAACCCATGTTGCAGTAGAAATAGCATTGGTGAAAAGTAATCTACGAAAACTTGTGTTGCTGTAGAAATAGAAATGGTAAAAAGTAATTGACGCATACTCATGTTGTGGTAGAAATAGTATTGGTAAAAATTAATGTATGCAAACTCGTGTTGCGGTAGAAATAGCATTGGTAAAAGGATTGTCTACAAAAACTTGTGTTGCAGTAGAAATAGCCTTGGTGAAAAGTAATCTAGGCAAACCCGTGTTGCGGTAGAATTAGCAATGGTAAAATGTAATCTACGCACACTCGTGTTGCAGTAGAAATATAATTTGTAAAAAGTTTGTCAGCACAAACACATGTTGCAGTAAAAATAGCATTGGTAAAAAGTAATGTACGCAAACCTGTGTTGCAGTAGAAATAGCATTGGTGAAAAGTAATCTACGAAAACTCGTGTTGCTGTAGAAATAGAAATGGTAAAAAGTAATCTACGCATACTCATGTTGTGGTAGAAATATAATTTGTAAAAAGTTCGTCAACACAAACTCGTGTTCCGGTAAAAATAGCATTGGTAAAAAGTAATGTATGCAAACCCATGTTGCAGTAGAAATAGCATTGGTGAAAAGTAATCTACGAAAACTTGTGTTGCTGTAGAAATAGAAATGGTAAAAAGTAATTGACGCATACTCATGTTGTGGTAGGAATAGAATTGGTAAAAATTAATGTATGCAAACTCGTGTTGCGGTAGAAATAGCATTGGTAAAAGGATCGTCTACAAAAACTTGTGTTGCGGTAAAAATAGAATTTGCAAAAAGTTCGTCTACGCAAACTTTTGTTGTGGTAGAAATAGCATTATTAAAATGTAATCTACGCAAACTTGTGTTATGGTAGAAATAGGATTGGTAAAAATAAATGTATGCAAACTCATGTTGCAGTAGAAATAGCCTTGGTGAAAAGTAATCCAGGCAAACCCATGTTGCGGAAGAAATATAACTTGTAAAAAGTTTGTCAGCACAAACTCGTGTTGCAGTAAAAAAAGCATTAGTGAAAAGTAATCTAGGCAAACCCGTGTTGCGGTAGAATTAGCATTGGTAAAATGTAATCTAGGCACACTCGTGTTGCAGTAAAAAAAGCATTAGTGAAAAGTAATCTACGAAAACTCTTGTTGCTGTAATAATAGAAATGGTAAAAAGTAATCTACGCATACTCATGTTGTGGTAGAAATAGCATTGGTAAAAATTAATGTATGCAAACTCGTGTTGCAGTAGAAATAGCATTGGTGAAATATAATCTACGAAAACTTGTGTTGCCCTAGAAATAGCATTGGTAAAAAGTAATGTACACAAACCCGTGTTGCCGAAGAAATGGCACTGGTAAAAATTAATGTATGCAAACTCGTGTTGCAGTAGAAATAGTATTGGTGAAAAGTAATCTACGAAAATTCGTGTTACGGTAGAAATAGCATTGGTAAAACATAATCTACGCAAACTCGTGTTGCCGTAGAAATAGCATTGGTAAAAGGATCGTCTACAAAAACCTGTGTTGCAGTAGAAATAGCCTTGGTGAAAAGTAATCTAGGCAAACCCGTGTTGCGGTAGAATTAGCATTGGTAAAATGTAATCTAGGCACACTCGTGTTGCAGTAGAAATAGCATTGGTGAAGATTAATCTATGAAAACTCGTGTTTCTGTAGAAATAGAAATGGAAAAATGTAATCTACGCATACGCATGTTCTGGTAGAAATAGAATTGGTAAAAATTAATATGTTCAAACTCGTGTTGTGGTAGAAATAGAATTGGTAAAATTAATGTATGCAAACTCGTGTTGCAGTAGAAAGAGCCTTGGTGAAAAGTAATCTAGGCAAACTCGTGTTGCGGTCGAAATAGCATTGGTAAAAGTTAATGTATGCAAACTCGTGTTGCAGTAGAAGTAGCATTGTTAATAGGATCGTCTACAAAATCCTGTGTTGTGATAGAAATAGCATTGGTAAAATGTAATCTAGGCAAACCCATGTTGCTGTAGAATTAGCATTGGTAAAATGTAATCTAGGCACACTTGTGTTGCAGTAGAAATATAATTTGTAAAAAGTTTGTCAGCACAAACTCGTGTTGCAGTAAAAAAAGCATTGGTGAAAAGTAATCTACGAAAACTCTTGTTGCTGTAATAATAGAAATGGTAAAAAGTAATCTACGCATACTCATGTTGTGGTAGAAATAGAATTGGTAAAAATTAATGTATGCAAACTCGTGTTGCAGTAGAAATAGCATAGGTGAAAAGGAATCTAGGCAAACCCGTGTTGTGGTAGAAATAGCATTGGTAAAAATTAATGTATGCAAACTCGTGTTGCAGTAGAAATAGCATTGGTGAAATATAATCTACGAAAACTTGTGTTGCGGTAGAAATAGCATTGGTAAAACATAATCTACGCAAACTCGTGTTGCGGTAGAAATAGCATTGGTAAAAGGATCGTCTACAAAAATATGTGTTGCAGTAGAAATAGCCTTGGTGAAAAGTAATCTAGGCAAACTCGTGTTGCGGTCGAAATAGCATTGGTAAAAGTTAATGTATGCAAACTCGTGTTGCAGTAGAAGTAGCATTTTTAAAAGGATCGTCTACAAAATCCTGTGTTGTGATAGAAATAGCACTGGTAAAATGTAATCTAGGCAAACCCGTGTTGCGGTAGAATTAGCATTGGTAAAATGTAATCTAGGCACACTTGTGTTACAGTAGAAATATAATTTGTAAAAAGTTTGTCAGCACAAACTCGTGTTGCAGTAGAAATAGCATTGGTGAAAAGTAATCTATGCAAACTCATGTTGCGGTAGAAATAGCATTGTTAAAAAGTAATATACGCAAACCTGTGTTGCCGTAGAAATGGCATTGGTAAAAATTAATGTATGCAAACTCGTGTTGCAGAAGAAATAGGATTGCTGAAAACTAATCTACGAAAATTCGTGTTGCGGTAGAAATAGAATAGGTAAAAATTATTGTACGCAAACTCGTGTTGCGGTAGAAATAGAATGGGAAAAAAGTAATGTACGCAAACTCGTGTTGCGGTAGAAATGGCATTGGTAAAAATTATTGTACGCAAAGTAGTGTTGCGGTAGAAATAGGATTGCTGAAAAGTAATCTATGAAAACTCATGTTGCTGTAGAAATAGCATTGGTAAAATGTAATCTACGCAAACTCGAATTGCGGTAGAAATAGCATTGGTAAAAAGTAATGTATGCAAAGTCGTGTTGAAGTAGAAATAGCATTAGTTAATAGTAATGTATGAAAATTCGTGTTGCGGTAGAAATAGGATTGGAAAAAAATGATGTACAAAAACCCGTGTTCTGGTAGAAATAGCATTTGTAAAAATTATTGTATGCAAACTCGTGTTGCAAGAAAGATAGCATTGGTGAATAGTAATCTACGAAAATTCGTGTTGCGGTAGAAATAGGATTGGTAAAAAGTGATGTACAAAAACTCGTGTTGCGGTAGAAATAGGATTGCTGAAAAGTAATCTACGCAAATTTTTGTTGTGGTAGAAATAGCATTGGTAAAATGTAATCTACGCAAACTCATATTGCGGTAGAAATAGCATTGGTAAAAAGTAATGTACACAAACCCGTGTTGCGGTAGAAATAGCATTGGTAAAAATTAATGTACGCAAACTCATGTTGCTGTAGAAATAGGATTGCTGAAAAGTAATCTATGCAAACTCATGTTGCCGTAGAAATAGCATTGGTAAAATGTAATCTACGCAAATTTGTGTTATGGTAGAAATAGCATTGGTAAAATGTAATCTATGCAAACTCATATTGCGGTAGAAATCGCATTGGTAAAAAGTAATGTACACAATCCCGTGTTGCGGTAGAAATAGCATTGGTAAAAATTAATGTATGCAAACTCGTGTTGCAGTAGAAATAGCATTGGTGAAAAGTAATCAACGAAAACTCGTGTTCCTGTAGAAATAGAAATGGTAAAAACTAATCTACGCTAACTCGTGTTGCGGTAGAAATATCTTTGGTAAAAATTAATGTACAAAAACCCGTATTGCGGTAGAAATAGCATTGGTAAAAATCATTGTACGCAAACACGTGTTGCGGTAGAAGTAGAATGGGTAAAAAGTAATGTATGCAAACTCGTGTTGCGGTAGAAATAGCATTGGTAAAAATTAATGTACGCAAACTCATGTTGCTATAGAAATAGGATTGCTGAAATGCAATCAATGCAAACTCATGTTGCGGTAGAAATAGCATTGGTAAAATGTAATCTACGGAAACTCGAATTGCGGTAGAAATAGCATTGGTAAAATGTAATCTACGCAAATTTGTGTTGCGGTAGAACTAGCATTGGTAAAAAGTAATATACGCAAACCTGTGTTGCCGTAGAAATGGCATTGGTAAAAATTAATGTATGCAAACTTGTGTTGCTGTAGAAATAGGATTGCTGAAATGTAACCTCCGCAAACTCGTGCTGCAGTAGAAATAGAATTGGCGAAAAGTAATCTAGGCAAACCCGTGTTGCGGTAGAAATAGCATTGGTAAAATGTAAGCTAGGCAAACCCGTCTTGCCATAGAAATGGCATTGGTAAAATTAAGGTATGCAATCTCGTGTTGCAGGAGAAATAGCATTGTTGAAAAGTAATGTACACAAACTCATGTTGCAGTAGAAATAGCATTGGTAAAAATTAATGTATGCAAACTCGTTTTGCAGTAGAAATAGCATTGGTGAAAAGTAGTCCACGAAAACTCGTCTTGCTGTAGAAAGAGTATTGGTAAAAGATAATCTAGGCAAACCCGTGTTGCGGTAGAAATAGCATTGGTAAAAATTAACGTAAGCAAACCCGTGTTGCAGTAGAAGTAGCATTGGTGAAAAGTAATCTAGGCAAACTCGTGTTGCGGTCGAAATAGCATTGGTAAAAGTTAATGTATGCAAACTCGTGTTGCAGTAGAAGTAGCATTTTTAAAAGGATCGTCTACAAAATCCTGTGTTGTGATAGAAATAGCACTGGTAAAATGTAATCTAGGCACACTTGTGTTACAGTAGAAATATAATTTGTAAAAAGTTTGTCAGCACAAACTCGTGTTGCAGTAGAAATAGCATTGGTGAAAAGTAATCAATGCAAACTCATGTTGCGGTAGAAATAGCATTGGTAAAAAGTAATGTATGCAAACTCGTGTTGCAGTAGAAATAGCATTGGTGAAAAGTAATCTATGCAAACTCATGTTGCGGTAGAAATAGCATTGTTAAAAAGTAATATACGCAAACCTGTGTTGCCGTAGAAATGGCATTGGTAAAAATTAATGTATGCAAACTCGTGTTGCAGAAGAAATAGGATTGCTGAAAACTAATCTACGAAAATTCGTGTTGCGGTAGAAATAGAATAGGTAAAAATTATTGTACGCAAACTCGTGTTGCGGTAGAAATAGAATGGGAAAAAAGTAATGTACGCAAACTCGTGTTTCGGTAGAAATGGCATTGGTAAAAATTAATGTACGCAAACTCGTGTTGCTCGTAGAAATAGAATAGGTAAAAATTATTGTACGCAAACTCGTGTTGCGGTAGAAATAGAATGGGAAAAAAGTAATGTACGCAAACTCGTGTTGCGGTAGAAATGGCATTGGTAAAAATTATTGTACGCAAACTAGTGTTGCGGTAGAAATAGGATTGCTGAAAAGTAATCTATGGAAACTCATGTTGCTGTAGAAATAGCATTGGTAAAATGTAATCTACGCAAACTCGAATTGCGGTAGAAATAGCATTGGTAAAAAGTAATGTATGCAAAGTCGTGTTGAAGTAAAAATAGCATTAGTTAGTAGTAATGTATGAAAATTCGTGTTGCGGTAGAAATAGGATTGGAAAAAAATGATGTACAAAAACCCGTGTTCTGGTAGAAATAGCATTTGTAAAAATTATTGTATGCAAACTCGTGTTGCAAGAAAGATAGCATTGGTGAATAGTAATCTACGAAAATTCGTGTTGCAGTAGAAATAGCATTGGTGAAATATAATCTACGAAAACTTGTGTTGTGGTAGAAATAGCATTGGTAAAACATAATCTACGCAAACTCGTGTTGCGGTAGAAATAGCATTGGTAAAAGGATCGTCTACAAAAATATGTGTTGCAGTAGAAATAGCCTTGGTGAAAAGTAATCCAGGCAAACCCGTGTTGCGGTAGAAATAGCATTGTTAAAATGTAACCTACGCAAACTTGTGTTATGGTAGAAATAGGATTGGTAAAAATAAATGTATGCAAACTCGTGTTGCAGTAGAAATAGCCTTGGTGAAAAGTAATCCAGGCAAACCCGTGTTGCGGTAGAAATACCATGGGTAAAAATTAACGTATGCAAACTCGTGTTGCAGTAGAAATAGCATTGGTGAAATATAATATACGAAAACTTGTGTTGCGCTAGAAATAGCATTGGTAAAAAGTAATGTACGCAAACTCGTGTTGTGTTAGAAATAGCATTGGTAAAACGTAATCTAGGGACACTCGTGTTGCGGTAGAAATAGCATTGGTAAAAGGATCGTCTGTAAAAACTTGTGTTGCGGTAGAAATAGAATTTGTAAAAAGTTCGTCTACACAAACTCTTGTTGCGGTAGAAATAGCATTGGTAAAATGTAAGCTAGGCAAACCCGTCTTGCCGTAGAAATGGCATTGGTAAAATTAAGGTATGCAATCTCGTGTTGCAGGAGAAATAGCATTGTTGAAAAGTAATGTACACAAAATCATGTTGCAGTAGAAATAGAATTGGTAAAAATTAATGTATGCAAACTCGTGTTGCAGTAGAAATAGCATTGGTGAAAAGTAATCTATGCAAACTCATGCTGCGGTAGAAATTGCATTGGTAAAATGTAATCTACGCAAATTTGTGTTGTGGTAGAAATAGCATTGGTAAAAATTAATGTATGCAAACTCGTTTTGCAGTAGAAATAGCATTGGTGAAAAGTAGTCCACGAAAACTCGTCTTGCTGTAGAAATAGAAATGGTAAAAACTAATCTACGCAAACTCGTGTTGCTGTAGAAAGAGTATTGGTAAAAAGTAATCTAGTCAAACCCGTGTTGCGGTAGAAATAGGATTACTAAAAAGTAATCTACACAAATTCGTTTTCTTGTAGAAAGAGAATTGGTAAAAGATAATCTAGGCAAACCCGTGTTGCGGTAGAAATAGCATTGGTAAAAATTAACGTAAGCAAACCCGTGTTGCAGTAGAAGTAGCATTGGTGAAAAGTAATCTAGGCAAACTCGTGTTGCGGTCGAAATAGCATTGGTAAAAGTTAATGTATGCAAACTCATGTTGCAGTAGAAGTAGCATTTTTAAAAGGATCGTCTACAAAATCCTGTGTTGTGATAGAAATAGCACTGGTAAAATGTAATCTAGACAAACCCATGTTGCGGTATAATTAGCATTGGTAAAATGTAATCTAGGCACACTTGTGTTACAGTAGAAATATAATTTGTAAAAAGTTTGTCAGCACAAACTCGTGTTGCAGTAGAAATAGCATTGGTGAAAAGTAATCTATGCAAACTCATGTTGCGGTTGAAATAGCATTGTTAAAAAGTAATATACGCAAACCTGTGTTGCCGTAGAAATGGCATTGGTAAAAATTAATGTATGCAAACTCGTGTTGCAGTAGAAATACCATGGGTAAAAATTAACGTATGCAAACTCGTGTTGCAGTAGAAATAGCATTGGTGAAATATAATCTACGAAAACTTGTGTTGCGCTAGAAATAGCATTGGTAAAAAGTAATGTACACAAACCCGTGTTGCGGTAGAAATAGCATTGGTAAAAATTAATGTACGCAAACTCATGTTGCTGTAGAAATAGGATTGCTGAAAAGTAATCTATGCAAACTCATGTTGCCGTAGAAATAGCATTGGTAAAATGTAATCTACGCAAATTTGTGTTATGGTAGAAATAGCATTGGTAAAATGTAATCTACGCAAACTCGTGTTGCGGTAGAAATGGCATTGGTAAAAATTAATGTACGCAAACTCGTGTTGCTCGTAGAAATAGAATAGGTAAAAATTATTGTACGCAAACTCGTGTTGCGGTAGAAATAGAATGGGAAAAAAGTAATGTACGCAAATTTGTGTTGCGGTAGAACTAGCATTGGTAAAAAGTAATATACGCAAACCTGTGTTGCCGTAGAAATGGCATTGGTAAAAATTAATGTATGCAAACTTGTGTTGCTGTAGAAATAGGATTGCTGAAATGTAACCTCCGCAAACTCGTGCTGCAGTAGAAATAGAATTGGCGAAAAGTAATCTAGGCAAACCCGTGTTGCGGTAGAAATAGCATTGGTAAAATGTAAGCTAGGCAAACCCGTCTTGCCATAGAAATGGCATTGGTAAAATTAAGGTATGCAATCTCGTGTTGCAGGAGAAATAGCATTGTTGAAAAGTAATGTACACAAACTCATGTTGCAGTAGAAATAGAATTGGTAAAAATTAATGTATGCAAACTCGTGTTGCAGTAGAAATAGCATTGGTGAAAAGTAATCTATGCAAACTCATGCTGCGGTAGAAATTGCATTGGTAAAATGTAATCTACGCAAATTTGTGTTGTGGTAGAAATAGCATTGGTAAAAATTAATGTATGCAAACTCGTTTTGCAGTAGAAATAGCATTGGTGAAAAGTAGTCCACGAAAACTCGTCTTGCTGTAGAAATAGAAATGGTAAAAACTAATCTACGCAAACTCGTGTTGCTGTAGAAAGAGTATTGGTACAAAGTAATCTAGGCAAACCCGTGTTGCGGTAGAAATAGGATTACTAAAAAGTAATCTACACAAATTCGTTTTCTTGTAGAAAGAGAATTGGTAAAAGATAATCTAGGCAAACCCGTGTTGCGGTAGAAATAGCATTGGTAAAAATTAACGTAAGCAAACCCGTGTTGCAGTAGAAGTAGCATTGGTGAAAAGTAATCTAGGCAAACTCGTGTTGCGGTCGAAATAGCATTGGTAAAAGTTAATGTATGCAAACTCGTGTTGCAGTAGAAGTAGCATTTTTAAAAGGATCGTCTACAAAATCCTGTGTTGTGATAGAAATAGCACTGGTAAAATGTAATCTAGGCACACTTGTGTTACAGTAGAAATATAATTTGTAAAAAGTTTGTCAGCACAAACTCGTGTTGCAGTAGAAATAGCATTGGTGAAAAGTAATCAATGCAAACTCATGTTGCGGTAGAAATAGCATTGGTAAAAAGTAATGTATGCAAACTCGTGTTGCAGTAGAAATAGCATTGGTGAAAAGTAATCTATGCAAACTCATGTTGCGGTAGAAATAGCATTGTTAAAAAGTAATATACGCAAACCTGTGTTGCCGTAGAAATGGCATTGGTAAAAATTAATGTATGCAAACTCGTGTTGCAGAAGAAATAGGATTGCTGAAAACTAATCTACGAAAATTCGTGTTGCGGTAGAAATAGAATAGGTAAAAATTATTGTACGCAAACTCGTGTTGCGGTAGAAATAGAATGGGAAAAAAGTCATGTACGCAAACTCGTGTTTCGGTAGAAATGGCATTGGTAAAAATTAATGTACGCAAACTTGTGTTGCTCGTAGAAATAGAATAGGTAAAAATTATTGTACGCAAACTCGTGTTGCAGTAGAAATAGAATGGGAAAAAAGTAATGTACGCAAACTCGTGTTGCGGTAGAAATGGCATTGGTAAAAATTATTGTACGCAAACTAGTGTTGCGGTAGAAATAGGATTGCTGAAAAGTAATCTATGGAAACTCATGTTGCTGTAGAAATAGCATTGGTAAAATGTAATCTACGCAAACTCGAATTGCGGTAGAAATAGCATTGGTAAAAAGTAATGTATGCAAAGTCGTGTTGAAGTAGAAATAGCATTAGTTAGTAGTAATGTATGAAAATTCGTGTTGCGGTAGAAATAGGATTGGAAAAAAATGATGTACAAAAACCCGTGTTCTGGTAGAAATAGCATTTGTAAAAATTATTGTATGCAAACTCGTGTTGCAAGAAAGATAGCATTGGTGAATAGTAATCTACGAAAATTCGTGTTGCGGTAGAAATAGCATTGGTGAAATATAATCTACGAAAACTTGTGTTGTGGTAGAAATAGCATTGGTAAAACATAATCTACGCAAACTCGTGTTGCGGTAGAAATAGCATTGGTAAAAGGATCGTCTACAAAAATATGTGTTGCAGTAGAAATAGCCTTGGTGAAAAGTAATCCAGGCAAACCCGTGTTGCGGTAGAAATAGCATTGTTAAAATGTAACCTACGCAAACTTGTGTTATGGTAGAAATAGGATTGGTAAAAATAAATGTATGCAAACTCGTGTTGCAGTAGAAATAGCCTTGGTGAAAAGTAATCCAGGCAAACCCGTGTTGCGGTAGAAATACCATGGGTAAAAATTAACGTATGCAAACTCGTGTTGCAGTAGAAATAGCATTGGTGAAATATAATATACGAAAACTTGTGTTGCGCTAGAAATAGCATTGGTAAAAAGTAATGTACGCAAACTCGTGTTGTGTTAGAAATAGCATTGGTAAAACGTAATCTAGGGACACTCGTGTTGCGGTAGAAATAGCATTGGTAAAAGGATCGTCTATAAAAACTTGTGTTGCGGTAGAAATAGAATTTGTAAAAAGTTCGTCTACACAAACTCTTGTTGCGGTAGAAATAGCATTGGTAAAATGTAAGCTAGGCAAACCCGTCTTGCCATAGAAATGGCATTGGTAAAATTAAGGTATGCAATCTCGTGTTGCAGGAGAAATAGCATTGTTGAAAAGTAATGTACACAAACTCATGTTGCAGTAGAAATAGAATTGGTAAAAATTAATGTATGCAAACTCGTGTTGCAGTAGAAATAGCATTGGTGAAAAGTAATCTATGCAAACTCATGCTGCGGTAGAAATTGCATTGGTAAAATGTAATCTACGCAAATTTGTGTTGTGGTAGAAATAGCATTGGTAAAAATTAATGTATGCAAACTCGTTTTGCAGTAGAAATAGCATTGGTGAAAAGTAGTCCACGAAAACTCATCTTGCTGTAGAAATAGAAATGGTAAAAACTAATCTACGCAAACTCGTGTTGCTGTAGAAAGAGTATTGGTAAAAAGTAATCTAGGCAAACCCGTGTTGCGGTAGAAATAGGATTACTAAAAAGTAATCTACACAAATTCGTTTTCTTGTAGAAAGAGAATTGGTAAAAGATAATCTAGGCAAACCCGTGTTGCGGTAGAAATAGCATTGGTAAAAATTAACGTAAGCAAACCCGTGTTGCAGTAGAAGTAGCATTGGTGAAAAGTAATCTAGGCAAACTCGTGTTGCGGTCGAAATAGCATTGGTAAAAGTTAATGTATGCAAACTCGTGTTGCAGTAGAAGTAGCATTTTTAAAAGGATCGTCTACAAAATCCTGTGTTGTGATAGAAATAGCACTGGTAAAATGTAATCTAGGCAAACCCGTGTTGCGGTAGAATTAGCATTGGTAAAATGTAATCTAGGCACACTTGTGTTACAGTAGAAATATAATTTGTAAAAAGTTTGTCAGCACAAACTCGTGTTGCAGTAGAAATAGCATTGGTGAAAAGTAATCAATGCAAACTCATGTTGCGGTAGAAATAGCATTGGTAAAAAGTAATGTATGCAAACTCGTGTTGCAGTAGAAATAGCATTGGTGAAAAGTAGTCAACGAAAACTCGTCTTGCTGTAGAAATAGAAATGGTAAAAACTAATCTACGCAAACTCGTGTTGCTGTAGAAAGAGTATTGGTAAAAAGTAATCTAGGCAAACCCGTGTTGCGGTAGAAATAGGATTACTAAAAAGTAATCTACACAAATTCGTTTTCTTGTAGAAAGAGAATTGGTAAAAGATAATCTAGGCAAACCCGTGTTGCGGTAGAAATAGCATTGGTAAAAATTAACGTAAGCAAACCCGTGTTGCAGTAGAAGTAGCATTGGTGAAATATAATCTACGAAAACTTGTGTTGTGGTAGAAATAGCATTGGTAAAACATAATCTACGCAAACTCGTGTTGCGGTAGAAATAGCATTGGTAAAAGGATCGTCTACAAAAATATGTGTTGCAGTAGAAATAGCCTTGGTGAAAAGTAATCCAGGCAAACCCGTGTTGCGGTAGAAATAGCATTGTTAAAATGTAACCTACGCAAACTTGTGTTATGGTAGAAATAGGATTGGTAAAAATAAATGTATGCAAACTCGTGTTGCAGTAGAAATAGCCTTGGTGAAAAGTAATCCAGGCAAACCCGTGTTGCGGTAGAAATACCATGGGTAAAAATTAACGTATGCAAACTCGTGTTGCAGTAGAAATAGCATTGGTGAAATATAATATACGAAAACTTGTGTTGCGCTAGAAATAGCATTGGTAAAAAGTAATGTACGCAAACTCGTGTTGTGTTAGAAATAGCATTGGTAAAACGTAATCTAGGGACACTCGTGTTGCGGTAGAAATAGCATTGGTAAAAGGATCGTCTATAAAAACTTGTGTTGCGGTAGAAATAGAATTTGTAAAAAGTTCGTCTACACAAACTCTTGTTGCGGTAGAAATAGCATTGGTAAAATGTAAGCTAGGCAAACCCGTCTTGCCATAGAAATGGCATTGGTAAAATTAAGGTATGCAATCTCGTGTTGCAGGAGAAATAGCATTGTTGAAAAGTAATGTACACAAACTCATGTTGCAGTAGAAATAGAATTGGTAAAAATTAATGTATGCAAACTCGTGTTGCAGTAGAAATAGCATTGGTGAAAAGTAATCTATGCAAACTCATGCTGCGGTAGAAATTGCATTGGTAAAATGTAATCTACGCAAATTTGTGTTGTGGTAGAAATAGCATTGGTAAAAATTAATGTATGCAAACTCGTTTTGCAGTAGAAATAGCATTGGTGAAAAGTAGTCCACGAAAACTCGTCTTGCTGTAGAAATAGAAATGGTAAAAACTAATCTACGCAAACTCGTGTTGCTGTAGAAAGAGTATTGGTAAAAAGTAATCTAGGCAAACCCGTGTTGCGGTAGAAATAGGATTACTAAAAAGTAATCTACACAAATTCGTTTTCTTGTAGAAAGAGAATTGGTAAAAGATAATCTAGGCAAACCCGTGTTGCGGTAGAAATAGCATTGGTAAAAATTAACGTAAGCAAACCCGTGTTGCAGTAGAAGTAGCATTGGTGAAAAGTAATCTAGGCAAACTCGTGTTGCGGTCGAAATAGCATTGGTAAAAGTTAATGTATGCAAACTCGTGTTGCAGTAGAAGTAGCATTTTTAAAAGGATCGTCTACAAAATCCTGTGTTGTGATAGAAATAGCACTGGTAAAATGTAATCTAGGCAAACCCGTGTTGCGGTAGAATTAGCATTGGTAAAATGTAATCTAGGCACACTTGTGTTACAGTAGAAATATAATTTGTAAAAAGTTTGTCAGCACAAACTCGTGTTGCAGTAGAAATAGCATTGGTGAAAAGTAATCAATGCAAACTCATGTTGCGGTAGAAATAGCATTGGTAAAAAGTAATGTATGCAAACTCGTGTTGCAGTAGAAATAGCATTGGTGAAAAGTAGTCAACGAAAACTCGTCTTGCTGTAGAAATAGAAATGGTAAAAACTAATCTACGCAAACTCGTGTTGCTGTAGAAAGAGTATTGGTAAAAAGTAATCTAGGCAAACCCGTGTTGCGGTAGAAATAGGATTACTAAAAAGTAATCTACACAAATTCGTTTTCTTGTAGAAAGAGAATTGGTAAAAGATAATCTAGGCAAACCCGTGTTGCGGTAGAAATAGCATTGGTAAAAATTAACGTAAGCAAACCCGTGTTGCAGTAGAAGTAGCATTGGTGAAAAGTAATCTAGGCAAACTCGTGTTGCGGTCGAAATAGCATTGGTAAAAGTTAATGTATGCAAACTCGTGTTGCAGTAGAAGTAGCATTTTTAAAAGGATCGTCTACAAAATCCTGTGTTGTGATAGAAATAGCACTGGTAAAATGTAATCTAGGCACACTTGTGTTACAGTAGAAATATAATTTGTAAAAAGTTTGTCAGCACAAACTCGTGTTGCAGTAGAAATAGCATTGGTGAAAAGTAATCAATGCAAACTCATGTTGCGGTAGAAATAGCATTGGTAAAAAGTAATGTATGCAAACTCGTGTTGCAGTAGAAATAGCATTGGTGAAAAGTAATCTATGCAAACTCATGTTGCGGTAGAAATAGCATTGTTAAAAAGTAATATACGCAAACCTGTGTTGCCGTAGAAATGGCATTGGTAAAAATTAATGTATGCAAACTCGTGTTGCAGAAGAAATAGGATTGCTGAAAACTAATCTACGAAAATTCGTGTTGCGGTAGAAATAGAATAGGTAAAAATTATTGTACGCAAACTCGTGTTGCGGTAGAAATGGCATTGGTAAAAATTATTGTACGCAAACTCGTGTTGCTCGTAGAAATAGAATAGGTAAAAATTATTGTACGCAAACTCGTGTTGCGGTAGAAATAGAATGGGAAAAAAGTAATGTACGCAAACTCGTGTTGCGGTAGAAATGGCATTGGTAAAAATTATTGTACGCAAAGTAGTGTTGCGGTAGAAATAGGATTGCTGAAAAGTAATCTATGGAAACTCATGTTGCTGTAGAAATAGCATTGGTAAAATGTAATCTACGCAAACTCGAATTGCGGTAGAAATAGCATTGGTAAAAAGTAATGTATGCAAAGTCGTGTTGAAGTAGAAATAGCATTAGTTAATAGTAATGTATGAAAATTCGTGTTGCGGTAGAAATAGGATTGGAAAACAATGATGTACAAAAACCCGTGTTCTGGTAGAAATAGCATTTGTAAAAATTATTGTATGCAAACTCGTGTTGCAAGAAAGATAGCATTGGTGAATAGTAATCTACGAAAATTCGTGTTGCAGTAGAAATAGCATTGGTGAAATATAATCTACGAAAACTTGTGTTGTGGTAGAAATAGCATTGGTAAAACATAATCTACGCAAACTCGTGTTGCGGTAGAAATAGCATTGGTAAAAGGATCGTCTACAAAAATATGTGTTGCAGTAGAAATAGCCTTGGTGAAAAGTAATCCAGGCAAACCCGTGTTGCGGTAGAAATAGCATTGGTAAAAGTTAATGTATGCAAACCCGTGTTGCGGTAGAATTAGCATTGGTAAAATGTAATCTAGGCACACTTGTGTTACAGTAGAAATATAATTTGTAAAAAGTTTGTCAGCACAAACTCGTGTTGCAGTAGAAATAGCATTGGTGAAAAGTAATCAATGCAAACTCATGTTGCAGTAGAAATAGCATTGGTAAAAATTAATGTATGCAAACTCGTGTTGCAGTAGAAATAGCATTGCTGAAAACTAATCTACGAAAATTCGTGTTGCGGTAGAAATAGAATAGGTAAAAATTATTGTACGCAAACTAGTGTTGCGGTAGAAATAGAATGGGAAAAAAGTCATGTACGCAAACTCGTGTTGCGGTAGAAATGGCATTGGTAAAAATTAATGTACGCAAGCTCGTGTTGCTCGTAGAAATAGAATAGGTAAAAATTATTGTACGCAAACTCGTGTTGCGGTAGAAATAGAATGGGAAAAAAGTAATGTACGCAAACTCGTGTTGCGGTAGAAATGGCATTGGTAAAAATTATTGTACGCAAACTAGTGTTGCGGTAGAAATAGGATTGCTGAAAAGTAATCTATGGAAACTCATGTTGCTGTAGAAATAGCATTGGTAAAATGTAATCTACGCAAACTCGAATTGCGGTAGAAATAGCATTGGTAAAAAGTAATGTATGCAAAGTCGTGTTGAAGTAGAAATAGCATTAGTTAATAGTAATGTATGAAAATTCGTGTTGCGGTAGAAATAGGATTGGAAAACAATGATGTACAAAAACCCGTGTTCTGGTAGAAATAGCATTTGTAAAAATTATTGTATGCAAACTCGTGTTGCAAGAAAGATAGCATTGGTGAATAGTAATCTACGAAAATTCGTGTTGCAGTAGAAATAGCATTGGTGAAATATAATCTACGAAAACTTGTGTTGTGGTAGAAATAGCATTGGTAAAACATAATCTACGCAAACTCGTGTTGCGGTAGAAATAGCATTGGTAAAAGGATCGTCTACAAAAATATGTGTTGCAGTAGAAATAGCCTTGGTGAAAAGTAATCCAGGCAAACCCGTGTTGCGGTAGAAATAGCATTGGTAAAAGTTAATGTATGCAAACCCGTGTTGCGGTAGAATTAGCATTGGTAAAATGTAATCTAGGCACACTTGTGTTACAGTAGAAATATAATTTGTAAAAAGTTTGTCAGCACAAACTCGTGTTGCAGTAGAAATAGCATTGGTGAAAAGTAATCAATGCAAACTCATGTTGCAGTAGAAATAGCATTGGTAAAAATTAATGTATGCAAACTCGTGTTGCAGTAGAAATAGCATTGCTGAAAACTAATCTACGAAAATTCGTGTTGCGGTAGAAATAGAATAGGTAAAAATTATTGTACGCAAACTAGTGTTGCGGTAGAAATAGAATGGGAAAAAAGTCATGTACGCAAACTCGTGTTGCGGTAGAAATGGCATTGGTAAAAATTAATGTACGCAAGCTCGTGTTGCTCGTAGAAATAGAATAGGTAAAAATTATTGTACGCAAACTCGTGTTGCGGTAGAAATAGAATGGGAAAAAAGTAATGTACGCAAACTCGTGTTGCGGTAGAAATGGCATTGGTAAAAATTATTGTACGCAAACTAGTGTTGCGGTAGAAATAGGATTGCTGAAAAGTAATCTATGGAAACTCATGTTGCTGTAGAAATAGCATTGGTAAAATGTAATCTACGCAAACTCGAATTGCGGTAGAAATAGCATTGGTAAAAAGTAATGTATGCAAAGTCGTGTTGAAGTAGAAATAGCATTAGTTAATAGTAATGTATGAAAATTCGTGTTGCGGTAGAAATAGGATTGGAAAAAAATGATGTACAAAAACCCGTGTTCTGGTAGAAATAGCATTTGTAAAAATTATTGTATGCAAACTCGTGTTGCAAGAAAGATAGCATTGGTGAATAGTAATCTACGAAAATTCGTGTTGCAGTAGAAATAGCATTGGTGAAATATAATCTACGAAAACTTGTGTTGCGGTAGAAATAGCATTGGTAAAACATAATCTACGCAAACTCGTGTTGCGGTAGAAATAGCATTGGTAAAAGGATCGTCTACAAAAATATGTGTTGCAGTAGAAATAGCCTTGGTGAAAAGTAATCCAGGCAAACCCGTGTTGCGGTAGAAATAGCATTGGTAAAATGTAATCTAGGCACACTTGTGTTACAGTAGAAATATAATTTGTAAAAAGTTTGTCAGCACAAACTCGTGTTGCAGTAGAAATAGCATTGGTGAAAAGTAATCAATGCAAACTCATGTTGCGGTAGAAATAGCATTGGTAAAAAGTAATGTATGCAAACTCGTGTTGCAGTAGAAATAGCATTGGTGAAAAGTAATCTATGCAAACTCATGTTGCGGTAGAAATAGCATTGTTAAAAAGTAATATATGCAAACCTGTGTTGCCGTAGAAATGGCATTGGTAAAAATTAATGTATGCAAACTCGTGTTGCAGAAGAAATAGGATTGCTGAAAACTAATCTACGAAAATTCGTGTTGCGGTAGAAATAGAATAGGTAAAAATTATTGTACGCAAACTCGTGTTGCGGTAGAAATAGAATGGGAAAAAAGTCATGTACGCAAACTCGTGTTGCGGTAGAAATGGCATTGGTAAAAATTAATGTACGCAAACTAGTGTTGCGGTAGAAATAGGATTGCTGAAAAGTAATCTATGGAAACTCATGTTGCTGTAGAAATAGCATTGGTAAAATGTAATCTACGCAAACTCGAATTGCGGTAGAAATAGCATTGGTAAAAAGTAATGTATGCAAAGTCGTGTTGAAGTAGAAATAGCATTAGTTAATAGTAATGTATGAAAATTCGTGTTGCGGTAGAAATAGGATTGGAAAAAAATGATGTACAAAAACCCGTGTTCTGGTAGAAATAGCATTTGTAAAAATTATTGTATGCAAACTCGTGTTGCAAGAAAGATAGCATTGGTGAATAGTAATCTACGAAAATTCGTGTTGCAGTAGAAATAGCATTGGTGAAATATAATCTACGAAAACTTGTGTTGCGGTAGAAATAGCATTGGTAAAACATAATCTACGCAAACTCGTGTTGCGGTAGAAATAGCATTGGTAAAAGGATCGTCTACAAAAATATGTGTTGCAGTAGAAATAGCCTTGGTGAAAAGTAATCCAGGCAAACCCGTGTTGCGGTAGAAATAGCATTGGTAAAAGTTAATGTATGCAAACCCGTGTTGCGGTAGAATTAGCATTGGTAAAATGTAATCTAGGCACACTTGTGTTACAGTAGAAATATAATTTGTAAAAAGTTTGTCAGCACAAACTCGTGTTGCAGTAGAAATAGCATTGGTGAAAAGTAATCAATGCAAACTCATGTTGCGGTAGAAATAGCATTGGTAAAAAGTAATGTATGCAAACTCGTGTTGCAGTAGAAATAGCATTGGTGAAAAGTAATCTATGCAAACTCATGTTGCGGTAGAAATAGCATTGTTAAAAAGTAATATACGCAAACCTGTGTTGCCGTAGAAATGGCATTGGTAAAAATTAATGTATGCAAACTCGTGTTGCAGAAGAAATAGGATTGCTGAAAACTAATCTACGAAAATTCGTGTTGCGGTAGAAATAGAATAGGTAAAAATTATTGTACGCAAACTCGTGTTGCGGTAGAAATAGAATGGGAAAAAAGTCATGTACGCAAACTCGTGTTGCTCGTAGAAATAGAATAGGTAAAAATTATTGTACGCAAACTCGTGTTGCGGTAGAAATAGAATGGGAAAAAAGTAATGTACGCAAACTCGTGTTGCGGTAGAAATGGCATTGGTAAAAATTATTGTACGCAAACTAGTGTTGCGGTAGAAATAGGATTGCTGAAAAGTAATCTATGGAAACTCATGTTGCTGTAGAAATAGCATTGGTAAAATGTAATCTACGCAAACTCGAATTGCGGTAGAAATAGCATTGGTAAAAAGTAATGTATGCAAAGTCGTGTTGAAGTAGAAATAGCATTAGTTAATAGTAATGTATGAAAATTCGTGTTGCGGTAGAAATAGGATTGGAAAAAAATGATGTACAAAAACCCGTGTTCTGGTAGAAATAGCATTTGTAAAAATTATTGTATGCAAACTCGTGTTGCAAGAAAGATAGCATTGGTGAATAGTAATCTACGAAAATTCGTGTTGCAGTAGAAATAGCATTGGTGAAATATAATCTACGAAAACTTGTGTTGCGGTAGAAATAGCATTGGTAAAACATAATCTACGCAAACTCGTGTTGCGGTAGAAATAGCATTGGTAAAAGGATCGTCTACAAAAATATGTGTTGCAGTAGAAATAGCCTTGGTGAAAAGTAATCCAGGCAAACCCGTGTTGCGGTAGAAATAGCATTGGTAAAAGTTAATGTATGCAAACCCGTGTTGCGGTAGAATTAGCATTGGTAAAATGTAATCTAGGCACACTTGTGTTACAGTAGAAATATAATTTGTAAAAAGTTTGTCAGCACAAACTCGTGTTGCAGTAGAAATAGCATTGGTGAAAAGTAATCAATGCAAACTCATGTTGCGGTAGAAATAGCATTGGTAAAAAGTAATGTATGCAAACTCGTGTTGCAGTAGAAATAGCATTGGTGAAAAGTAATCTATGCAAACTCATGTTGCGGTAGAAATAGCATTGTTAAAAAGTAATATACGCAAACCTGTGTTGCCGTAGAAATGGCATTGGTAAAAATTAATGTATGCAAACTCGTGTTGCAGAAGAAATAGGATTGCTGAAAACTAATCTACGAAAATTCGTGTTGCGGTAGAAATAGAATAGGTAAAAATTATTGTACGCAAACTCGTGTTGCGGTAGAAATAGAATGGGAAAAAAGTCATGTACGCAAACTCGTGTTGCGGTAGAAATGGCATTGGTAAAAATTAATGTACGCAAACTCGTGTTGCTCGTAGAAATAGAATAGGTAAAAATTATTGTACGCAAACTCGTGTTGCGGTAGAAATAGAATGGGAAAAAAGTAACGTACGCAAACTCGTGTTGCGGTAGAAATGGCATTGGTAAAAATTATTGTACGCAAACTAGTGTTGCGGTAGAAATAGGATTGCTGAAAAGTAATCTATGGAAACTCATGTTGCTGTAGAAATAGCATTGGTAAAATGTAATCTACGCAAACTCGAATTGCGGTAGAAATAGCATTGGTAAAAAGTAATGTATGCAAAGTCGTGTTGAAGTAGAAATAGCATTAGTTAATAGTAATGTATGAAAATTCGTGTTGCGGTAGAAATAGGATTGGAAAAAAATGATGTACAAAAACCCGTGTTCTGGTAGAAATAGCATTTGTAAAAATTATTGTATGCAAACTCGTGTTGCAAGAAAGATAGCATTGGTGAATAGTAATCTACGAAAATTCGTGTTGCGGTAGAAATAGGATTGGTAAAAAGTGATGTACAAAAACTCGTGTTGCGGTAGAAATAGGATTGCTGAAAAGTAATCTACGCAAATTTTTGTTGTGGTAGAAATAGCATTGGTAAAATGTAATCTACGCAAACTCATATTGCGGTAGAAATAGCATTGGTAAAAAGTAATGTACACAAACCCGTGTTGCGGTAGAAATAGCATTGGTAAAAATTAATGTACGCAAACTCATGTTGCTGTAGAAATAGGATTGCTGAAAAGTAATCTATGCAAACTCATGTTGCCGTAGAAATAGCATTGGTAAAATGTAATCTACGGAAACTCGAATTGCGGTAGAAATAGCATTGGTAAAATGTAATCTACGCAAATTTGTATTGCGGTAGAACTAGCATTGGTAAAAAGTAATATACGCAAACCTGTGTTGCCGTAGAAATGGCATTGGTAAAAATTAATGTATGCAAACTTGTGTTGCTGTAGAAATAGGATTGCTGAAATGTAACCTCCGCAAACTCGTGCTGCAGTAGAAATAGAATTGGCGAAAAGTAATCTAGGCACACCCGTGTTGCGGTAGAAATACCATTGGTAAAAATTAATGTATGCAAACTCGTGTTGCAGTAGAAATAGCATTGGTGAAAAGTAATCTACGCATACTCATGTTGTGGTAGAAATAGCATTGGTAAAAGGATTGTCTACAAAAACTTGTGTTGCAGTAGAAATAGCCTTGGTGAAAAGTAATCTAGGCAAAAACGTGTTGCGGTAGAATTAGCAATGGTAAAATGTAATCTACGCAAACTCGTGTTGCGGTAGAAATAGCATTGGTAAAAGGATCGTCTACAAAAATATGTGTTGCAGTAGAAATAGCCTTGGTGAAAAGTAATCTAGGCAAACCCATGTTGCGGTAGAATTAGCATTGGTAAAATGTAATCTAGGCACACTTGTGTTGCAGTAGAAATATAATTTGTAAAAAGTTTGACAGCACAAACTCGTGTTGCAGTAAAAAAAGCATTGGTGAAAAGTAATCTACGAAAACTCTTGTTGCTGTAATAATAGAAATGGTAAAAAGTAATCTACGCATACTCATGTTGTGGTAGAAATAGAATTGGTAAAAATTATTGTACGCAAACTAGTGTTGCGGTAGAAATAGGATTGCTGAAAAGTAATCTATGCAAACTCATGTTGCTGTAGAAATAGCATTGGTAAAATGTAATCTACGCAAACTCGAATTGCGGTAGAAATAGCATTGGTAAAAAGTAATGTATGAAAATTCATGTTGCTGTAGAAATAGGATTGGAAAAAAATGAAGTACAAAAACCCGTATTCTGGTAGAAATAGCATTTGTAAAAATTATTATATGGAAACTCGTGTTGCAAGAGAGATACCATTGGTGAATAGTAATCTATGAAAATTCGTGTTGCGGAAGAAATAGGATTGGTAAAAAGTGATGTACAAAAACTCATGTTGCGGTAGAAATAGCATTGGTAAAATATAATCTATGCAAATTTGTGTTGTGGTAGAAATAGCATTGGTAAAATATAATCTATGCAAACTCATATTGCGGTAGAAATAGCATTGGTAAAAAGTAATGTACACAAACCGTGTTGCGGTAGAAATAGCATTGGTAAAAATTAACGTAAGCAAACCCGTGTTGCAGTAGAAGTAGCATTGGTGAAAAGTAATCTAGGCAAACTCGTGTTGCGGTCAAAATAGCATTGGTAAAAGTTAATGTATGCAAAATCGTGTTGCAGTAGAAGTAGCATTTTTAAAAGGATCATCTACAAAATCCTGTGTTGTGATAGAAATAGGACTGGTAAAATGTAATCTCGGCAAAGCCGTGTTGCGGTAGAATTAGCATTGGTAAAATGTAATCTAGGCACACTTGTGTTACAGTAGAAATATAATTTGTAAAAAGTTTGTCAGCACAAACTCGTGTTGCAGTAAAAATAGCATTGGTGAAAAGTAATCTACGAAAACTCTTGTTGCTGTAATAATAGAAATGGTAAAAAGTAATCTACGCATACTCATGTTGTGGTAGAAATAGAATTGGTAAAAATTAATGTATGCAAACTCGTGTTGCAGTAGAAATAGCATTGGTGAAATATAATCTACGAAAACTTGTTTTGCGCTAGAAATAGCATTGGTAAAAAGTAATGTACGCAAACTCGTGTTGTGTTAGAAATAGCATTGGTAAAACGTAATCTAGGGACACTCGTGTTGCGGTAGAAATAGCATTGGTAAAAGGATCGTCTATAAAAACTTGTGTTGTGGTAGAAATAGAATTTGTAAAAAGTTCGTCTACACAAACTCTTGTTGCGGTAGAAATAGCATTGGTAAAATGTAAGCTAGGCAAACCCGTCTTGCCGTAGAAATGGCATTGGTAAAATTAAGGTATGCAATCTCGTGTTGCAGGCGAAATAGCATTGTTGAAAAGTAATGTACACAAACTCATGTTGCAGTAGAAATAGAACTGGTAAAAATTAATGTATGCAAACTCATCTTGCGTTAGAAATAGGATTGCTTAAAAGTAATCTACGGAAACTCGTTTTGGTGTAGAAAGAGAATTGGAAAAAAGTAATCTAGGCAAACCTGTGTTGCCGGAGAAATGGCATTGGTAAAAATTAATGTATGCAAACTCGTGTTGCAGTAGAAATAGCATTGGTGAAATATAATCTACGAAAACTTGTTTTGCGCTAGAAATAGCATTGGTAAAAAGTAATGTACGCAAACTCGTGTTGTGTTAGAAATAGCATTGGTAAAACGTAATCTAGGGACACTCGTGTTGCGGTAGAAATAGCATAGGTAAAAAGTAATGTACAAAAACCCGTGTTGCGGTAGAAATAACATTGGTAAAAAGTAATGTATGAAAATTCGTGTTGCGGTAGAAATAGGATTGGAAAAAAATGATGTATGCAAACTCGTGTTGTGGTAGAAATAGCATTGGTGAAAAGTAATCTATGCAAACTCATGTTGCGGTAGAAATAGCATTGGTAAAAAGTAATGTATGCAAATTCGTGTTGCAGTAGAAATAGCATTGCTGAAAAGTAATCTATGGAAACTCATGTTGCGGTAGAAATAGGATTGCTGAAAAGTAATCTATGCAAAGTCATGTTGCTGTAGAAATATCATTGGTAAAATGTAAGCTAGGCAAACCCGTCTTGCCGTAGAAATGGCATTGGTAAAATTAAGGTATGCAATCTCGTGTTGCAGGAGAAATAGCATTGTTGAAAAGTAATGTACACAAACTCATGTTGCAGTAGAAATAGAATTGGTAAAAATTAATGTATGCAAAGTCATCTTGTGTTAGAAATAGGATTGCTTAAAAGTAATCTACGGAAACTCATTTTGGTGTAGAAAGAGTATTGGTAAAAAGTAATCTAGGCAAACCCGTGTTGTGGTAGAAAGAGTATTGGTAAAAAGTAATCTAGGCTTGCTGAAAAGTAATCTACGTTAATTTGTTTTCCTGTAGAAAGAGAATTGGTAAAAAGTAATCTAGGGAAACCCGTGTTGCCGGAGAAATGGCATTGGTAAAAGTTAATGTATGCAAACTCGTGTTGCGGTAGAAATAGGATTGGAAAAAAATGATGTATGCAAACTCGTGTTGCGGTAGAAATAGCATTGGTGAAAAGTAATCTATGCAAACTCATGCTGCGGTAGAAATTGCTTTGGTAAAATGTAATCTACGCAAATTTGTGTTGTGGTAGAAATAGCATTGGTAAAAATTAATGTATGCAAACTCGTTTTGCAGTAGAAATAGCATTGGTGAAAAGTAGTCCACGAAAACTCGTGTTGCTGTAGAAATAGAAATGGTAAAAACTAATCTACGCAAACTCGTGTTGCTGTAGAAAGAGTATTGGTAAAAAATAATCTAGGCAAACCCATGTTGCGGTAGAAATAGGATTACTAAAAAGTAATCTACACAAATTCGTTTTCTTGTAGAAAGAGAATTGGTAAAAGATAATCTAGGCAAACCCGTGTTGCGGTAGAAATGGCACTGGTAAAAATTAATGTATGCAAAATCGTGTTGCAGTAGAAGTAGCATTTTTAAAAGGATCATCTACAAAATCCTGTGTTGGGATAGAAGTAGCACTGGTAAAATGTAATCTAGGCAAACCCGTGTTGCGGTAGAATTAGCATTGGTAAAATGTAATCTAGGCACACTTGTGTTACAGTAGAAATATAATTTGTAAAAAGTTTGTCAGCACAAACTCGTGTTGCAGTAAAAATAGCATTGGTGAAAAGTAATCTACGAAAACTCTTGTTGCTGTAATAATAGAAATGGTAAAAAGTAATCTACGCATACTCATGTTGTGGTAGAAATAGAATTGGTAAAAATTAATGTATGCAAACTCGTGTTGCAGTAGAAATAGCATTGGTGAAATATAATCTACGAAAACTTGTGTTGCGCTAGAAATAGCATTGGTAAAAAGTAATGTACGCAAACTCGTGTTATGTTAGAAATAGCATTGGTAAAACGTAATCTAGGGACACTCGTGTTGCGGTAGAAATAGCATTGGTAAAAGGATCGTCTATAAAAACTTGTGTTGCGGTAGAAATAGAATTTGTAAAAAGTTCGTCTACACAAACTCTTGTTGCGGTAGAAATAGCATTGGTAAAATGTAAGCTAGGCAAACCCGTCTTGCCGTAGAAATGGCATTGGTAAAATTAAGGTATGCAATCTCGTGTTGCAGGAGAAATAGCATTGTTGAAAAGTAATGTACACAAACTCATGTTGCAGTAGAAATAGAACTGGTAAAAATTAATGTATGCAAACTCATCTTGCGTTAGAAATAGGATTGCTTAAAAGTAATCTACGGAAACTCATTTTGGTGTAGAAAGAGTATTGGTAAAAAGTAATCTAGGCAAACCCGTGTTGTGGTAGAAAGAGTATTGGTAAAAAGTAATCTAGGCTTGCTGAAAAGTAATCTACGCTAATTCGTTTTCCTGTAGAAAGAGAATTGGAAAAAAGTAATCTAGGCAAACCCGTGTTGCCGGAGAAATGGCATTGGCAAATATTAATGTATGCAAACTCGTGTTGCAGTAGAAATAGCATTGGTGAAATATAATCTACGAAAACTTGTTTTGCGCTAGAAATAGCATTGGTAAAAAGTAATGTACGCAAACTCGTGTTGTGTTAGAAATAGCACTGGTAAAACGTAATCTAGGGACACTCGTGTTGCGGTAGAAATAGCATAGGTAAAAAGTAATGTATAAAAACCCGTGTTGCGGTAAAAATAACATTGGTAAAAAGTAATGTATGAAAATTCGTGTTGCGGTAGAAATAGGATTGGAAAAAAATGATGTATGCAAATTCGTGTTGTGGTAGAAATAGCATTGGTGAAAAGTAATCTATGCAAACTCATGTTGCGGTAGAAATAGCATTGGTAAAAAGTAATGTATGCAAACTCGTGTTGCAGTAGAAATAGCATTGCTGAAAAGTAATCTATGGAAACTCATGTTGCGGTAGAAATAGGATTGCTGAAAAGTAATCTATGCAAAGTCATGTTGCTGTAGAAATATCATTGGTAAAATGTAATCTAAGAAAACTTGTGTTGCGCTAGAAATAGCATAGATAAAAAGTAATGTACGCAACCCTGTGATGCCGTAGAAATGGCATTGGTAAAAATTATTGTACGCAAACTAGTGTTGCGGTAGAAATAGGATTGCTGAAAAGTAATCTATGCAAACTCATGTTGCGGTAGAAATAGCATTGGTAAAAAGTAATCTACGCATATTTGTGTTGTGGTAGAAATAGCATTGGTAAAATATAATCTATGCAATTTCATGTTGCGGTAGAAATAGCATTGGTAAAATGTAATCTACGCATATTTGTGTTGTGGTAGAAATAGCATTGGTAAAATATAATCTATGCAAACTCATATTGCGGTAGAAATAGGATTGGTAAAAAGTAATGTACACAAACCGTGTTGCAGTAGAAATAGCATTGGTAAAAATTAATGTATGCAAACTCGTGTTGCAGTAGAAATAGCATTGGTGAAAAGTAGTCTACGAAAACTCGTGTTGCTGTAGAAATAGAAATGGTAAAAATAATCTACGCAAACTCGTGTTGCTGTAGAAAGAGTATTGGTAAAAAGTAATCTAGGCAAACCCGTGTTGCAGTAGAAATATCATTGGTAAAAATTAATGTACAAAAACCCGTATTGCGGTAGAAATATCATTGGTAAAAATCATTGTACGCAAACTCGTGTTGCGGTAGAAATAGCATTGGTGAAATGTAATCTACGCAAATTTGTGTTGCGGTAGAAATAGCATTGTTAAAAAGTAATATACGCAAACCTGTGTTGCTGTAGAAATAGCATTTGTAAAAATTAATGTACGAAAACTCGTGTTGCGGTAGAAATAGGATTGCTGAAATGTAATCTATGCAAATTCGTTTTCCTGTAGAAAGAGAATTGGTAAAAGATAATCTAGGCAAACCCGTGTTGCGGTAGAAATAGCATTGGTAAAAATTAACGTAAGCAAACCCGTGTTGCAGTAGAAGTAGCATTGGTGAAAAGTAATCTAGGCAAACTCGTGTTGCGGTAGAAATAGCATTGGTAAAAGTTAATGTATGCAAACTCGTGTTGCAGTAGAAGTAGCAGTTTTAAAAGGATCGTCTACAAAATCCTGTGTTGTGATAGAAATAGCACTGGTAAAATGTAATCTAGGCAAACCCGTGTTGCGGTAGAATTAGCATTGGTAAAATGTAATCTAGGCACACTTGTGTTACAGTAGAAATATAATTTGTAAAAAGTTTGTCAGCACAAACTCGTGTTGCAGTAAAAATAGCATTGGTGAAAAGTAATCTACGAAAACTCTTGTTGCTGTAATAATAGAAATGGTAAAAAGTAATCTACGCATACTCATGTTGTGGTAGAAATAGAATTGGTAAAAATTAATGTATGCAAACTCGTGTTGCAGTAGAAATAGCATTGGTGAAATATAATCTACGAAAACTTGTGTTGCGCTAGAAATAGCATTGGTAAAAAGTAATGTACGCAAACTCGTGTTGTGTTAGAAATAGCATTGGTAAAACGTAATCTAGGGACACTTGTGTTGCGGTAGAAATAGCATTGGTAAAAGGATCGTCTATAACAACTTGTGTTGCGGTAGAAATAGAATTTGTAAAAAGTTCGTCTACACAAACTCTTGTTGCGGTAGAAATAGCATTGGTAAAATGTAAGCTAGGCAAACCCGTCTTGCCGTAGAAATGGCATTGGTAAAATTAAGGTATGCAATCTCGTGTTGCAGGAGAAATAGCATTGTTGAAAAGTAATGTACACAAACTCATGTTGCAGTAGAAATAGAATTGGTAAAAATTAATGTATGCAAAGTCATCTTGCGTTAGAAATAGGATTGCTTAAAAGTAATCTACGGAAACTCGTTTTGGTGTAGAAAGAGTATTGGTAAAAAGTAATCTAGGCAAATCCGTGTTGTGGTAGAAAGAGTATTGGTAAAAAGTAATCTAGGCTTGCTGAAAAGTAATCTACGCTAATTCGTTTTCCTGTAGAAAGAGAATTGGTAAGAAGTAATCTAGGCAAACCCGTGTTGCGGTAGAAATGGCATTGGTAAAAATTATTGTACGCAAACTAGTGTTGCGGTAGAAATAGGATTGCTGAAAAGTAATCTATGGAAACTCATGTTGCTGTAGAAATAGCATTGGTAAAATGTAATCTACGCAAACTTGAATTGCGGTAGAAATAGCATTGGTAAAAAGTAATGTATGCAAAATCGTGTTGAAGTAGAAATAGCATTAGTTAATAGTAATGTATGAAAATTCGTGTTGCGGTAGAAATAGGATTGGAAAAAAATGATGTACAAAAACCCGTGTTCCGGTAGAAATAGCATTTGTAAAAATTATTGTATGCAAACTCGTGTTGCAAGAGAGATAGCATTGGTGAATAGTAATCTACGAAAATTCGTGTTGCGGTAGAAATAGGATTGGTAAAAAGTGATGTACAAAAACTCGTGTTGCTGTAGAAAGAGTATTGGTAAAAAATAATCTAGGCAAACCCATGTTGCGGTAGAAATAGGATTACTAAAAAGTAATCTACACAAATTCGTTTTCTTGTAGAAAGAGAATTGGTAAAAGATAATCTAGGCAAACCCGTGTTGCGGTAGAAATGGCACTGGTAAAAATTAATGTATGCAAACTCGTGTTGCAGTAGAAATAGCCTTGGTGAAAAGTAATCTAGGCAAACCCATGTTGCAGTAGAAATAGCATTGGTGAAGAGTAATCTATGAAAACTCGTGTTTCTGGAGAAATAGAAATGGAAAAATGTAATCTACGCATACCCATGTTCTGGTAGAAATAGAATTGGTAAAAATTAATGTGTTCAAACTCGTGTTGTGGTAGAAATAGAAATGGTAAAAAGTAATCTACGCATACTCATGTTGTGGTAGAAATAGAATTGGTAAAATTAATGTATGCAAACTCATGTTGCAATAGAAAGAGCCTTGGTGAAAAGTAATCTAGGCAAACTCGTGTTGCGGTCGAAAAAGCATTGGTAAAAGTTAATGTATGCAAACTCGTGTTGCAGTAGAAGTAGCATTGTTAAAAGGATCGTCTACAAAATCCTGTGTTGTGATAGAAATAGCATTGGTAAAATGTAATATAGGCAAACCCGTGTTGCGGTAGAATTAGCATTGGTAAAATGTAATCTAGGCACACTTGTGTTGCAGTAGAAATATAATTTGTAAAAAGTTTGTCAGCACAAACTTGTGTTGCAGTAAAAATAGCATTGGTGAAAAGTAATCTACGAAAACTCTTGTTGCTGTAATAATAGAAATGGTAAAAAGTAATCTACGCATACTCATGTTGTGGTAGAAATAGAATTGGTAAAAATTAATGTATGCAAACTCGTGTTGCAGTAGAAATAGCATAGGTGAAAAGGAATCTAGGCAAACCCATGTGGTGGTAAAAATAGCATTGGTAAAAATTAATGTATGAAAACTCGTGTTGCAGTAGAAATAGCATTGGTGAAATATAATCTACGGAAACTTGTGTTGCCCTAGAAATAGCATTGGTAAAAAGTAATGTACACAAACCCGTGTTGCCGTAGAAATGGCACTGGTAAAAATTAATGTATGCAAACTCGTGTTGCAGTAGAAATAGCCTTGGTGAAAAGTAATCTAGGCAAACCCATGTTGCAGTAGAAATAGCATTGGTGAAGAGTAATCTATGAAAACTCGTGTTTCTGTAGAAATAGAAATGGAAAAATGTAATCTACGCATACCCATGTTCTGGTAGAAATAGAATTGGTAAAAATTAATGTGTTCAAACTCGTGTTGTGGTAGAAATAGAAATGGTAAAAAGTAATCTACGCATACTCATGTTGTGGTAGAAATAGAATTGGTAAAATTAATGTATGCAAACTCATGTTGCAATAGAAAGAGCCTTGGTGAAAAGTAATCTAGGCAAACTCGTGTTGCGGTCGAAAAAGCATTGGTAAAAGTTAATGTATGCAAACTCGTGTTGCAGTAGAAGTAGCATTGTTAAAAGGATCGTCTACAAAATCCTGTGTTGTGATAGAAATAGCATTGGTAAAATGTAATCTCGGCAAAGCTGTGTTGCGGTAGAATTAGCATTGGTAAAATGTAATCTAGGCACACTTGTGTTGCAGTAGAAATATAATTTGTAAAAAGTTTGTCAGCACAAACTTGTGTTGCAGTAAAAATAGCATTGGTGAAAAGTAATCTACGAAAACTCTTGTTGCTGTAATAATAGAAATGGTAAAAAGTAATCTACGCATACTCATGTTGTGGTAGAAATAGAATTGTTAAAAATTAATGTATGCAAACTCGTGTTGCAGTAGAAATAGCATAGGTGAAAAGGAATCTAGGCAAACCCGTGTTGTGGTAGAAATAGCATTGGTAAAAATTAATGTATGCAAACTCGTGTTGCAGTAGAAATAGCATTGGTGAAATATAATCTACGAAAACTTGTGTTGCGCTAGAAATAGCATTGGTAAAAAGTAATGTACACAAACCCGTGTTGCCGTAGAAATGGCACTGGTAAAAATTAATGTATGCAAACTCGTGTTGCAATAGAAATAGCATTGGTGAAAAGTAATCTACGAAAATTTGTGTTGCGGTAAAAATAGCATTGGTAAAACATAATCTACGCAAACTCGTGTTGCAGTAGAAATAGCATTGGTAAAAGGATCGTCTACAAAAACCTGTGTTACAGTAGAAATAGCCTTGGTGAAAAGTAATCCAGGCAAACCCGTGTTGCGGTAGAATTAGCATTGGTAAAAATTAATGTACGCAAAATCGTTTTGCAGTAGAAATAGCATTGGTGAAATGTAATCTAAGAAAACTTGTGTTGCCCTAGAAATAGCATAGATAAAAAGTAATGTACATAAACCCGTGTTGCCGTAGAAATGGCATTGGTAAAAATTAATGTACGCAAACTTGTGTTGCGGTTGAAATAGCATTGCTGAAAACTAATCTATGAAAATTCATGTTGCGGTAGAAATAGCATTGGTGAAAAGTAATCTACGAAAACCCGTGTTGCGGTAGAAATTGCATTGCTGAAAACTAATCTATGAAAATTCATGTTGCGGTAGAAATAGCATTGGTGAAAAGTAATCTACGAAAACCCGTGTTGCGGTAGAAATAGCATTGGTAAAAATTATTGTACGCAAACTCGTGTTGTGGTAGAAATAGAATGGGAAAAAAGTAATGTACGCAAACTCGTGTTGCTCTAGAAATAGGATTGCTGAAATGTAATCTATGCAAACTCGAATTGCGGTAGAAATTGCATTGGTAAAAAGTAATGTACACAAACCCGTGTTGCTGTAGAAATAGGATTGCTGAAAAGTAATCGATGCAAACTCATGTTGCGATAGAAATAGTACTGGTAAAATGTAATCTACGCAAATTTGTGTTGTGGTAGAAATAGCATTGGTAAAATATAATCTATGCAAACCCATGTTGCAGTAGAAATAGCATTGGTGAAGAGTAATCTATGAAAACTCGTGTTTCTGTAGAAATAGAAATGGAAAAATGTAATCTACGCATACCCATGTTCTGGTAGAAATAGAATTGGTAAAAATTAATGTGTTCAAACTCGTGTTGTGGTAGAAATAGAAATGGTAAAAAGTAATCTACGCATACTCATGTTGTGGTAGAAATAGAATTGGTAAAATTAATGTATGCAAACTCATGTTGCAATAGAAAGAGCCTTGGTGAAAAGTAATCTAGGCAAACTCGTGTTGCGGTCGAAAAAGCATTGGTAAAAGTTAATGTATGCAAACTCGTGTTGCAGTAGAAGTAGCATTGTTAAAAGGATCGTCTACAAAATCCTGTGTTGTGATAGAAATAGCATTGGTAAAATGTAATCTCGGCAAAGCCGTGTTGCGGTAGAATTAGCATTGGTAAAATGTAATCTAGGCACACTTGTGTTGCAGTAGAAATATAATTTGTAAAAAGTTTGTCAGCACAAACTTGTGTTGCAGTAAAAATAGCATTGGTGAAAAGTAATCTACGAAAACTCTTGTTGCTGTAATAATAGAAATGGTAAAAAGTAATCTACGCATACTCATGTTGTGGTAGAAATAGAATTGTTAAAAATTAATGTATGCAAACTCGTGTTGCAGTAGAAATAGCATAGGTGAAAAGGAATCTAGGCAAACCCGTGTTGTGGTAGAAATAGCATTGGTAAAAATTAATGTATGCAAACTCGTGTTGCAGTAGAAATAGCATTGGTGAAATATAATCTACGAAAACTTGTGTTGCGCTAGAAATAGCATTGGTAAAAAGTAATGTACACAAACCCGTGTTGCCGTAGAAATGGCACTGATAAAAATTAATGTATGCAAACTCGTGTTGCAATAGAAATAGCATTGGTGAAAAGTAATCTACGAAAATTTGTGTTGCGGTAAAAATAGCATTGGTAAAACATAATCTACGCAAACTCGTGTTGCAGTAGAAATAGCATTGGTAAAAGGATCGTCTACAAAAACCTGTGTTACAGTAGAAATAGCCTTGGTGAAAAGTAATCCAGGCAAACCCGTGTTGCGGTAGAATTAGCATTGGTAAAAATTAATGTACGCAAAATCGTTTTGCAGTAGAAATAGCATTGGTGAAATGTAATCTAAGAAAACTTGTGTTGCCCTAGAAATAGCATAGATAAAAAGTAATGTACATAAACCCGTGTTGCCGTAGAAATGGCATTGGTAAAAATTAATGTACGCAAACTCGTGTTGCGGTTGAAATAGCATTGCTGAAAACTAATCTATGAAAATTCATGTTGCGGTAGAAATAGCATTGGTGAAAAGTAATCTACGAAAACCCGTGTTGCGGTAGAAATTGCATTGCTGAAAACTAATCTATGAAAATTCATGTTGCGGTAGAAATAGCATTGGTGAAAAGTAATCTACGAAAACCCGTGTTGCGGTAGAAATAGCATTGGTAAAAATTATTGTACGCAAACTCGTGTTGTGGTAGAAATAGAATGGGAAAAAAGTAATGTACGCAAACTCGTGTTGCTCTAGAAATAGGATTGCTGAAATGTAATCTATGCAAACTCGAATTGCGGTAGAAATTGCATTGGTAAAAAGTAATGTACACAAACCCGTGTTGCTGTAGAAATAGGATTGCTGAAAAGTAATCGATGCAAACTCATGTTGCGATAGAAATAGTACTGGTAAAATGTAATCTACGCAAATTTGTGTTGTGGTAGAAATAGCATTGGTAAAATATAATCTATGCAAACTCATATTGCGGTAGAAATAGCATTGGTAAAAAGTAATGTACACAAACCGTGTTGCGGTAGAAATAGCATTGGTGAAAAGTAATCTAGGCAAACTCGTGTTGCGGTCGAAATAGCATTGGTAAAAGTTAATGTATGCAAACTTGTGTTGCAGTAGAAGTAGCATTTTTAAAAGGATCGTCTACAAAATCCTGTGTTGTGATAGAAATAGCACTGGTAAAATGTAATCTAGGCAAACCCGTGTTGCGGTAGAATTAGCATTGGTAAAATGTAATCTAGGCACACTTGTGTTACAGTAGAAATATAATTTGTAAAAAGTTTGTCAGCACAAACTCGTGTTGCAGTAAAAATAGCATTGGTGAAAAGTAATCTACGAAAACTCTTGTTGCTGTAATAATAGAAATGGTAAAAAGTAATCTACGCATACTCATGTTGTGGTAGAAATAGAATTGGTAAAAATTATTGTATGCAAACTCGTGTTGCAGTAGAAATAGCATTGGTGAAATGTAATCTACGAAAACTTGTGTTGCGCTAGAAATAGCATTGGTAAAAAGTAATGTACGCAAACTCGTGTTGTGTTAGCAATAGCATTGGTAAAACGTAATCTAGGGACACTCGTGTTGCGGTAGAAATAGCATTGGTAAAAGGATCGTCTATAAAAACTTGTGTTGCGGTAGAAATAGAATTTGTAAAAAGTTCGTCTACACAAACTCTTGTTGCGGTAGAAATAGCATTGGTAAAATGTAAGCTAGGCAAACCCGTCTTGTCGTAGAAATGGCATTGGTAAAATTAAGGTATGCAATCTCGTGTTGCAGGAGAAATAGCATTGTTGAAAAGTAATGTACACAAACTCATGTTGCAGTAGAAATAGAATTGGTAAAAATTAATGTATGCAAACTCATCTTGCGTTAGAAATAGGATTGCTTAAAAGTAATCTACGGAAACTCGTTTTGGTGTAGAAAGAGTATTGGTAAAAAGTAATCTAGGCAAACCCGTGTTGTGGTAGAAAGAGTATTGGTAAAAAGTAATCTAGGCTTGCTGAAAAGTAATCTACGCTAATTCGTTTTCCTGTAGAAAGAGAATTGGAAAAAAGTAATCTAGGCAAACCCGTGTTGCGGTAGAAATGGCATTGGTAAAAATTATTGTACGCAAACTAGTGTTGCGGTAGAAATAGGATTGCTGAAAAGTAATCTATGGAAACTCATGTTGCTGTAGAAATAGCATTGGTAAAAGGTAATCTACGCAAACTCGAATTGCGGTAGAAATAGCATTGGTAAAAAGTAATGTATGCAAAATCGTGTTGAAGTAGAAATAGCATTAGTTAATAGTAATGTATGAAAATTCGTGTTGCGGTAGAAATAGGATTGGAAAAAAATGATGTACAAAAACCCGTGTTCCGGTAGAAATAGCATTGGTGAAAAATAATCTACGAAAACTCTTGTTGCTGTAATAATAGAAATGGTAAAAATAATCTACGCATACTCATGTTGTGGTAGAAATAGAATTGGTAAAAATTAATGTATGCAAACTCGTGTTGCAGTAGAAATAGGATAGGTGAAAAGGAATCTAGGCAAACCCATGTGGTGGTAGAAATAGCATTGGTGAAAAGTAATCCAGGCAAACCCGTGTTGCGGTAGAATTAGCATTGGTAAAAATTAATGTACGCAAAATCGTTTTGCAGTAGAAATAGCATTGGTGAAATGTAATCTAAGAAAACTTGTGTTGCCCTAGAGATAGCATAGATAAAAAGTAATGTACATAAACCCGTGTTGCCGTAGAAATGGCATTGGTAAAAATTAATGTACGCAAACTCGTGTTGCGGTTGAAATAGCATTGCTGAAAACTAATCTATGAAAATTCATGTTGCGGTAGAAATAGCATTGGTGAAAAGTAATCTACGAAAACCCGTGTTGCGGTAGAAATTGCATTGCTGAAAACTAATCTATGAAAATTCATGTTGCGGTAGAAATAGCATTGGTGAAAAGTAATCTACGAAAACCCGTGTGGCGGTAGAAATAGAATGGGAAAAAAGTAATGTACGCAAACTCGTGTTGCTGTAGAAATAGCATTTGTAAAAATTAATGTACGAAAACTCGTGTTGCGGTAGAAATAGGATTGCTGAAATGTAATCTATGCAAACTCGAATTGCGGTAGAAATTGCATTGGTAAAAAGTAATGTACACAAACCCGTGTTGCTGTAGAAATAGGATTGCTGAAAAGTAATCGATGCAAACTCATGTTGCGATAGAAATAGTACTGGTAAAATGTAATGTACGCAAACTCGAAATGCGGTAGAAATAGCATAGGTAAAAAGTAATGTACGCAGACTCGTGTTGCGGTAGAAATAGCATTTGTAAAAATTAATGTATGAAAACTCGTGTTGCAGAAGAAATAGGATTGCTGAAAACTAATCTATGAAAATTCGTGTTGCGGTAGAAATAGAATTGGTAAAAATTAATGTACGCAAACTCATGTTGCTCGTAGAAATAGCATTGGTAAAATGTAATCTACGCAAATTTGTGTTGCGGTAGAAATAGCATTGTTAAAAAGTAATATATGCAAACCTGTGTTGCGGTGGAAATAGCATTGGTAAAATGTAATCTATGCAAATTTGTGTTGCGGTAGAAATAGCATTGTTAAAAAGTAATGTACACAAACCCGTGTTGCTGTAGAAATAGGATTGCTGAAAAGTAATCGATGCAAACTCATGTTGCGATAGAAATAGTACTGGTAAAATGTAATGTACGCAAACTCGAATTGCGGTAGAAATAGCATAGATAAAAAGTAATGTACAAAAACCCGTGTTGCGGTAGAAATAACATTGGTAAAAAGTAATGTATGAAAATTCGTTTTACGGTAGAAATAGGATTGGAAAAAAATGATGTATGCAAACTCGTGTTGCGGTAGAAATAGCATTGGTGAAAAGTAATCTATGCAAACTCATGTTGCGGTAGAAATAGCATTGGTAAAAAGTAATGTATGCAAACTCGTGTTGCAGTAGAAATAGCATTGCTGAAAAGTAATCTATGCAAACTCATGTTGCGGTGGAAATAGCATTGGTAAAATGTAATCTATGCAAATTTGTGTTGCGGTAGAAATAGCATTGTTAAAAAGTAATATACGCAAACCTGTGTTGCCGTAGAAATGGCATTGGTAAAAACTATTGTACGCAAACTAGTGTTGCGGTAGAAATAGGATTGCTGAAAAGTAATCTATGCAAACTCATGTTGCTGTAGAAATAGCATTGGTAAAATGTAATCTAGTAAAACTCGAATTGCGGTAGAAATAGCATTGGTAAAAAGTAATGTATGAAAATTCGTGTTGCGGTAGAAATAGGATTGGAAAAAAATGAAGTACAAAAACCCGTGTTCTGGTAGAAATAGCATTTGTAAAAATTATTGTATGCAAACTCGTGTTGCAAGAGAGATACCATTGGTGAATAGTAATCTATGAAAATTCGTGTTGCGGAAGAAATAGGATTGGTGAAAAGTAATCTACGAAAACCCGTGTTGCGGTAGAAATTGCATTGCTGAAAACTAATCTATGAAAATTCATGTTGCGGTAGAAATAGCATTGGTGAAAAGTAATCTACGAAAACCCGTGTTGCGGTAGAAATAGCATTGGTAAAAATTATTGTACGCAAACTCGTGTTGTGGTAGAAATAGAATGGGAAAAAAGTAATGTACGCAAACTCGTGTTGCTCTAGAAATAGGATTGCTGAAATGTAATCTATGCAAACTCGAATTGCGGTAGAAATTGCATTGGTAAAAAGTAATGTACACAAACCCGTGTTGCTGTAGAAATAGGATTGCTGAAAAGTAATCGATGCAAACTCATGTTGCGATAGAAATAGTACTGGTAAAATGTAATCTACGCAAATTTGTGTTGTGGTAGAAATAGCATTGGTAAAATATAATCTATGCAAACTCATATTGCGGTAGAAATAGCATTGGTAAAAAGTAATGTACACAAACCGTGTTGCGGTAGAAATAGCATTGGTAAAAATTAACGTAAGCAAACCCGTGTTGCAGTAGAAGTAGCATTGGTGAAAAGTAATCTAGGCAAACTCGTGTTGCGGTCGAAATAGCATTGGTAAAAGTTAATGTATGCAAACTTGTGTTGCAGTAGAAGTAGCATTTTTAAAAGGATCGTCTACAAAATCCTGTGTTGTGATAGAAATAGCACTGGTAAAATGTAATCTAGGCAAACCCGTGTTGCGGTAGAATTAGCATTGGTAAAATGTAATCTAGGCACACTTGTGTTACAGTAGAAATATAATTTGTAAAAAGTTTGTCAGCACAAACTCGTGTTGCAGTAAAAATAGCATTGGTGAAAAGTAATCTACGAAAACTCTTGTTGCTGTAATAATAGAAATGGTAAAAAGTAATCTACGCATACTCATGTTGTGGTAGAAATAGAATTGGTAAAAATTAATGTATGCAAACTCGTGTTGCAGTAGAAATAGCATTGGTGAAATGTAATCTACGAAAACTTGTGTTGCGCTAGAAATAGCATTGGTAAAAAGTAATGTACGCAAACTCGTGTTGTGTTAGAAATAGCATTGGTAAAACGTAATCTAGGGACACTCGTGTTGCGGTAGAAATAGCATTGGTAAAAGGATCGTCTATAACAACTTGTGTTGCGGTAGAAATAGAATTTGTAAAAAGTTCGTCTACACAAACTCTTGTTGCGGTAGAAATAGCATTGGTAAAATGTAAGCTAGGCAAACCCGTCTTGCCGTAGAAATGGCATTGGTAAAATTAAGGTATGCAATCTCGTGTTGCAGGAGAAATAGCATTGTTGAAAAGTAATGTACACAAACTCATGTTGCAGTAGAAATAGAATTGGTAAAAATTAATGTATGCAAACTCATCTTGCGTTAGAAATAGGATTGCTTAAAAGTAATCTACGGAAACTCGTTTTGGTGTAGAAAGAGTATTGGTAAAAAGTAATCTAGGCAAACCCGTGTTGTGGTAGAAAGAGTATTGGTAAAAAGTAATCTAGGCTTGCTGAAAAGTAATCTACGCTAATTCGTTTTCCTGTAGAAAGAGAATTGGAAAAAAGTAATCTAGGCAAACCCGTGTTGCGGTAGAAATGGCATTGGTAAAAATTATTGTACGCAAACTAGTGTTGCGGTAGAAATAGGATTGCTGAAAAGTAATCTATGGAAACTCATGTTGCTGTAGAAATAGCATTGGTAAAAGGTAATCTACGCAAACTCGAATTGCGGTAGAAATAGCATTGGTAAAAAGTAATGTATGCAAAATCGTGTTGAAGTAGAAATAGCATTAGTTAATAGTAATGTATGAAAATTCGTGTTGCGGTAGAAATAGGATTGGAAAAAAATGATGTACAAAAACCCGTGTTCCGGTAGAAATAGCATTGGTGAAAAATAATCTACGAAAACTCTTGTTGCTGTAATAATAGAAATGGTAAAAATAATCTACGCATACTCATGTTGTGGTAGAAATAGAATTGGTAAAAATTAATGTATGCAAACTCGTGTTGCAGTAGAAATAGGATAGGTGAAAAGGAATCTAGGCAAACCCATGTGGTGGTAGAAATAGCATTGGTGAAAAGTAATCCAGGCAAACCCGTGTTGCGGTAGAATTAGCATTGGTAAAAATTAATGTACGCAAAATCGTTTTGCAGTAGAAATAGCATTGGTGAAATGTAATCTAAGAAAACTTGTGTTGCACTAGAGATAGCATAGATAAAAAGTAATGTACATAAACCCGTGTTGCCGTAGAAATGGCATTGGTAAAAATTAATGTACGCAAACTCGTGTTGCGGTTGAAATAGCATTGCTGAAAACTAATCTATGAAAATTCATGTTGCGGTAGAAATAGCATTGGTGAAAAGTAATCTACGAAAACCCGTGTTGCGGTAGAAATTGCATTGCTGAAAACTAATCTATGAAAATTCATGTTGCGGTAGAAATAGCATTGGTGAAAAGTAATCTACGAAAACCCGTGTGGCGGTAGAAATAGAATGGGAAAAAAGTAATGTACGCAAACACGTGTTGCTGTAGAAATAGCATTTGTAAAAATTAATGTACGAAAACTCGTGTTGCGGTAGAAATAGGATTGCTGAAATGTAATCTATGCAAACTCGAATTGCGGTAGAAATTGCATTGGTAAAAAGTAATGTACACAAACCCGTGTTGCTGTAGAAATAGGATTGCTGAAAAGTAATCGATGCAAACTCATGTTGCGATAGAAATAGTACTGGTAAAATGTAATGTACGCAAACTCGAAATGCGGTAGAAATAGCATAGGTAAAAAGTAATGTACGCAAACTCGTGTTGCGGTAGAAATAGCATTTGTAAAAATTAATGTATGAAAACTCGTGTTGCAGAAGAAATAGGATTGCTGAAAACTAATCTATGAAAATTCGTGTTGCGGTAGAAATAGAATTGGTAAAATGTAATCTACGCAAATTTGTGTTGCGGTAGAAATAGCATTGTTAAAAAGTAATATATGCAAACCTGTGTTGCGGTGGAAATAGCATTGGTAAAATGTAATCTATGCAAATTTGTGTTGCGGTAGAAATAGCATTGTTAAAAAGTAATGTACACAAACCCGTGTTGCTGTAGAAATAGGATTGCTGAAAAGTAATCGATGCAAACTCATGTTGCGATAGAAATAGTACTTGTAAAATGCAATGTACGCAAACTCGAATTGCGGTAGAAATAGCATAGATAAAAAGTAATGTACAAAAACCCGTGTTGCGGTAGAAATAACATTGGTAAAAAGTAATGTATGAAAATTCGTTTTACGGTAGAAATAGGATTGGAAAAAAATGATGTATGCAAACTCGTGTTGCGGTAGAAATAGCATTGGTGAAAAGTAATCTATGCAAACTCATGTTGCGGTAGAAATAGCATTGGTAAAAAGTAATGTATGCAAACTCGTGTTGCAGTAGAAATAGCATTGCTGAAAAGTAATCTATGCAAACTCATGTTGCGGTGGAAATAGCATTGGTAAAATGTAATCTATGAAAATTTGTGTTGCGGTAGAAATAGCATTGTTAAAAAGTAATATACGCAAACCTGTGTTGCCGTAGAAATGGCATTGGTAAAAATTATTGTACGCAAACTAGTGTTGCGGTAGAAATAGGATTGCTGAAAAGTAATCTATGCAAACTCATGTTGCTGTAGAAATAGCATTGGTAAAATGTAATCTAGTAAAACTCGAATTGCGGTAGAAATAGCATTGGTAAAAAGTAATGTATGAAAATTCGTGTTGCGGTAGAAATAGCATTTGTAAAAATTATTGTATGCAAACTCGTGTTGCAAGAGAGATACCATTGGTGAATAGTAATCTATGAAAATTCGTGTTGCGGAAGAAATAGGATTGGTAAAAAGTGACGTACAAAAACTCGTGTTGCGGTAGAAATAGGATTGCTGAAAAGTAATCTATGCAAACTCATGTTGCGGTAGAAATAGCATTGGTAAAATGTAATCTACGCAAATTTGTGTTGTGGTAGAAATAGCATTGGTAAAATATAATCTATGCAAACTCATATTGCGGTAGAAATAGCATTGGTAAAAAGTAATGTACACAAACCGTGTTGCGGTAGAAATAGCATTGGTAAAAATTAACGTAAGCAAACCCGTGTTGCAGTAGAAGTAGCATTGGTGAAAAGTAATCTAGGCAAACTTGTGTTGCGGTCAAAATAGCATTGGTAAAAGTTAATGTATGCAAACTCGTGTTGCAGTAGAAGTAGCATTTTTAAAAGGATCGTCTACAAAATCCTGTGTTGTGATAGAAATAGCACTGGTAAAATGTAATCTAGGCAAACCCGTGTTGCGGTAGAATTAGCATTGGTAAAATGTAATCTAGGCACACTTGTGTTACAGTAGAAATATAATTTGTAAAAAGTTTGTCAGCACAAACTCGTGTTGCAGTAAAAATAGCATTGGTGAAAAGTAATCTACGAAAACTCTTGTTGCTGTAATAATAGAAATGGTAAAAAGTAATCTACGCATACTCATGTTGTGGTAGAAATAGAATTGGTAAAAATTAATGTATGCAAACTCGTGTTGCAGTAGAAATAGCATTGGTGAAATGTAATCTACGAAAACTTGTGTTGCGCTAGAAATAGCATTGGTAAAAAGTAATGTACGCAAACACGTGTTGTGTTAGAAATAGCATTGGTAAAACGTAATCTAGGGACACTCGTGTTGCGGTAGAAATAGCATTGGTAAAAGGATCGTCTATAACAACTTGTGTTGCGGTAGAAATAGAATTTGTAAAAAGTTCGTCTACACAAACTCTTGTTGCGGTAGAAATAGCATTGGTAAAATGTAAGCTAGGCAAACCCGTCTTGCCGTAGAAATGGCATTGGTAAAATTAAGGTATGCAATCTCGTGTTGCAGGAGAAATAGCATTGTTGAAAAGTAATGTACACAAACTCATGTTGCAGTAGAAATAGAATTGGTAAAAATTAATGTATGCAAACTCATCTTGCGTTAGAAATAGGATTGCTTAAAAGTAATCTACGGAAACTCGTTTTGGTGTAGAAAGAGTATTGGTAAAAAGTAATCTAGGCAAACCCGTGTTGTGGTAGAAAGAGTATTGGTAAAAAGTAATCTAGGCTTGCTGAAAAGTAATCTACGCTAATTCGTTTTCCTGTAGAAAGAGAATTGGAAAAAAGTAATCTAGGCAAACCCGTGTTGCGGTAGAAATGGCATTGGTAAAAATTATTGTACGCAAACTAGTGTTGCGGTAGAAATAGGATTGCTGAAAAGTAATCTATGGAAACTCATGTTGCTGTAGAAATAGCATTGGTAAAAGGTAATCTACGCAAACTCGAATTGCGGTAGAAATAGCATTGGTAAAAAGTAATGTATGCAAAATCGTGTTGAAGTAGAAATAGCATTAGTTAATAGTAATGTATGAAAATTCGTGTTGCGGTAGAAATAGGATTGGAAAAAAATGATGTACAAAAACCCGTGTTCCGGTAGAAATAGCATTGGTGAAAAATAATCTACGAAAACTCTTGTTGCTGTAATAATAGAAATGGTAAAAATAATCTACGCATACTCATGTTGTGGTAGAAATAGAATTGGTAAAAATTAATGTATGCAAACTCGTGTTGCAGTAGAAATAGGATAGGTGAAAAGGAATCTAGGCAAACCCATGTGGTGGTAGAAATAGCATTGGTGAAAAGTAATCCAGGCAAACCCGTGTTGCGGTAGAATTAGCATTGGTAAAAATTAATGTACGCAAAATCGTTTTGCAGTAGAAATAGCATTGGTGAAATGTAATCTAAGAAAACTTGTGTTGCACTAGAGATAGCATAGATAAAAAGTAATGTACATAAACCCGTGTTGCCGTAGAAATGGCATTGGTAAAAATTAATGTACGCAAACTCGTGTTGCGGTTGAAATAGCATTGCTGAAAACTAATCTATGAAAATTCATGTTGCGGTAGAAATAGCATTGGTGAAAAGTAATCTACGAAAACCCGTGTTGCGGTAGAAATTGCATTGCTGAAAACTAATCTATGAAAATTCATGTTGCGGTAGAAATAGCATTGGTGAAAAGTAATCTACGAAAACCCGTGTGGCGGTAGAAATAGAATGGGAAAAAAGTAATGTACGCAAACTCGTGTTGCTGTAGAAATAGCATTTGTAAAAATTAATGTACGAAAACTCGTGTTGCGGTAGAAATAGGATTGCTGAAATGTAATCTATGCAAACTCGAATTGCGGTAGAAATTGCATTGGTAAAAAGTAATGTACACAAACCCGTGTTGCTGTAGAAATAGGATTGCTGAAAAGTAATCGATGCAAACTCATGTTGCGATAGAAATAGTACTGGTAAAATGTAATGTACGCAAACTCGAAATGCGGTAGAAATAGCATAGGTAAAAAGTAATGTACGCAAACTCGTGTTGCGGTAGAAATAGCATTTGTAAAAATTAATGTATGAAAACTCGTGTTGCAGAAGAAATAGGATTGCTGAAAACTAATCTATGAAAATTCGTGTTGCGGTAGAAATAGAATTGGTAAAAATTAATGTACGCAAACTCATGTTGCTCGTAGAAATAGAATTGGTAAAATGTAATCTACGCAAATTTGTGTTGCGGTAGAAATAGCATTGTTAAAAAGTAATATATGCAAACCTGTGTTGCGGTGGAAATAGCATTGGTAAAATGTAATCTATGCAAATTTGTGTTGCGGTAGAAATAGCATTGTTAAAAAGTAATGTACACAAACCCGTGTTGCTGTAGAAATAGGATTGCTGAAAAGTAATCGATGCAAAGTCATGTTGCGATAGAAATAGTACTGGTAAAATGTAATGTACGCAAACTCGAATTGCGGTAGAAATAGCATAGATAAAAAGTAATGTACAAAAACCCGTGTTGCGGTAGAAATAACATTGGTAAAAAGTAATGTATGAAAATTCGTTTTACGGTAGAAATAGGATTGGAAAAAAATGATGTATGCAAACTCGTGTTGCGGTAGAAATAGCATTGGTGAAAAGTAATCTATGCAAACTCATGTTGCGGTAGAAATAGCATTGGTAAAAAGTAATGTATGCAAACTCGTGTTGCAGTAGAAATAGCATTGCTGAAAAGTAATCTATGCAAACTCATGTTGCGGTGGAAATAGCATTGGTAAAATGTAATCTATGAAAATTTGTGTTGCGGTAGAAATAGCATTGTTAAAAAGTAATATACGCAAACCTGTGTTGCCGTAGAAATGGCATTGGTAAAAATTATTGTACGCAAACTAGTGTTGCGGTAGAAATAGGATTGCTGAAAAGTAATCTATGCAAACTCATGTTGCTGTAGAAATAGCATTGGTAAAATGTAATCTAGTAAAACTCGAATTGCGGTAGAAATAGCATTGGTAAAAAGTAATGTATGAAAATTCGTGTTGCGGTAGAAATAGCATTTGTAAAAATTATTGTATGCAAACTCGTGTTGCAAGAGAGATACCATTGGTGAATAGTAATCTATGAAAATTCGTGTTGCGGTAGAAATAGGATTGCTGAAAAGTAATCTATGCAAACTCATGTTGCGGTAGAAATAGCATTGGTAAAATGTAATCTACGCAAATTTGTGTTGTGGTAGAAATAGCATTGGTAAAATATAATCTATGCAAACTCATATTGCGGTAGAAATAGCATTGGTAAAAAGTAATGTACACAAACCGTGTTGCGGTAGAAATAGCATTGGTAAAAATTAACGTAAGCAAACCCGTGTTGCAGTAGAAGTAGCATTGGTGAAAAGTAATCTAGGCAAACTTGTGTTGCGGTCAAAATAGCATTGGTAAAAGTTAATGTATGCAAACTCGTGTTGCAGTAGAAGTAGCATTTTTAAAAGGATCGTCTACAAAATCCTGTGTTGTGATAGAAATAGCACTGGTAAAATGTAATCTAGGCAAACCCGTGTTGCGGTAGAATTAGCATTGGTAAAATGTAATCTAGGCACACTTGTGTTACAGTAGAAATATAATTTGTAAAAAGTTTGTCAGCACAAACTCGTGTTGCAGTAAAAATAGCATTGGTGAAAAGTAATCTACGAAAACTCTTGTTGCTGTAATAATAGAAATGGTAAAAAGTAATCTACGCATACTCATGTTGTGGTAGAAATAGAATTGGTAAAAATTAATGTATGCAAACTCGTGTTGCAGTAGAAATAGCATTGGTGAAATGTAATCTACGAAAACTTGTGTTGCGCTAGAAATAGCATTGGTAAAAAGTAATGTACGCAAACTCGTGTTGTGTTAGAAATAGCATTGGTAAAACGTAATCTAGGGACACTCGTGTTGCGGTAGAAATAGCATTGGTAAAAGGATCGTCTATAACAACTTGTGTTGCGGTAGAAATAGAATTTGTAAAAAGTTCGTCTACACAAACTCTTGTTGCGGTAGAAATAGCATTGGTAAAATGTAAGCTAGGCAAACCCGTCTTGCCGTAGAAATGGCATTGGTAAAATTAAGGTATGCAATCTCGTGTTGCAGGAGAAATAGCATTGTTGAAAAGTAATGTACACAAACTCATGTTGCAGTAGAAATAGAATTGGTAAAAATTAATGTATGCAAACTCATCTTGCGTTAGAAATAGGATTGCTTAAAAGTAATCTACGGAAACTCGTTTTGGTGTAGAAAGAGTATTGGTAAAAAGTAATCTAGGCAAACCCGTGTTGTGGTAGAAAGAGTATTGGTAAAAAGTAATCTAGGCTTGCTGAAAAGTAATCTACGCTAATTCGTTTTCCTGTAGAAAGAGAATTGGAAAAAAGTAATCTAGGCAAACCCGTGTTGCGGTAGAAATGGCATTGGTAAAAATTATTGTACGCAAACTAGTGTTGCGGTAGAAATAGGATTGCTGAAAAGTAATCTATGGAAACTCATGTTGCTGTAGAAATAGCATTGGTAAAAGGTAATCTACGCAAACTCGAATTGCGGTAGAAATAGCATTGGTAAAAAGTAATGTATGCAAAATCGTGTTGAAGTAGAAATAGCATTAGTTAATAGTAATGTATGAAAATTCGTGTTGCGGTAGAAATAGGATTGGAAAAAAATGATGTACAAAAACCCGTGTTCCGGTAGAAATAGCATTTGTAAAAATTATTGTATGCAAACTCGTGTTGCAAGAGAGATAGCATTGGTGAATAGTAATCTACGAAAATTCGTGTTGCGGTAGAAATAGGATTGGTAAAAAGTGATGTACAAAAACTTGTGTTGCGGTAGAAATAGCATTGGTGAAAAGTAATCAACGAGAATTCGTGTTCCTGTAGAAATAGAAATGGTAAAAATTAATGTGTGTTGCGGTAGAAAATTAACTCGTGTTGCGGTAGAAATAGAATTGGTAAAAGGATTGTCTACAAAAACTTGTGTTGCAGTAGAAATAGCCTTGGTGAAAAGTAATCTAGGCAAACCCGTGTTGCGGTAGAATTAGCAATGGTAAAATGTAATCTACGCACACTCGTGTTGCAGTAGAAATATAACTTGTAAAAAGTTTGTCAGCACAAACTCGTGTTGCTGTAAAAATAGCCTTGGTAAAAAGTAATGTACGCAAACCCGTGTTGCGGTAGAAATAGCATTGGTGAAAAATAATCTACGAAAACTCTTGTTGCTGTAATAATAGAAATGGTAAAAATAATCTACGCATACTCATGTTGTGGTAGAAATAGAATTGGTAAAAATTAATGTATGCAAACTCGTGTTGCAGTAGAAATAGGATAGGTGAAAAGGAATCTAGGCAAACCCATGTGGTGGTAGAAATAGCATTGGTAAAAATTAATGTATGCAAACTCGTGTTGCAGTAGAAATAGCATTGGTGAAATATAATCTACGAAAACTTGTGTTGCCCTAGAAATAGCATTGGTAAAAAGTAATGTACACAAACCCGTGTTGCCGTAGAAATGGCACTGGTAAAAATTAATGTATGCAAACTCGTGTTGTAGTAGAAATAGCCTTGGTGAAAAGTAATCTAGGCAAACCCGTGTTGCAGTAGAAATAGCATTGGTGAAGAGTAATCTATAAAAACTCATGTTTCTGTAGAAATAGAAATGGAAAAATGTAATCTACGCATACCCATGTTCTGGTAGAAATAGAATTGGTAAAAATTAATGTGTTCAAACTCGTGTTGTGGTAGAAATAGAAATGGTAAAAAGTAATCTACGCATACTCATGTTGTGGTAGAAATAGAATTGGTAAAATTAATGTATGCAAACTCATGTTGCAATATAAAGAGCCTTGGTGAAAAGTAACCTAGGCAAACTCGTGTTGCGGTCGAAAAAGCATTGGTAAAAGTTAATGTATGCAAACTCGTGTTGCAGTAGAAGTAGCATTGTTAAAAGGATCGTCTACAAAATCCTGTGTTGTGATAGAAATAGCATTGGTAAAATGTAATCTCGGCAAAGCCGTGTTGCGGTAGAATTAGCATTGGTAAAATGTAATCTAGGCACACTTGTGCTGCAGTAGAAATATAATTTGTAAAAAGTTTGTCAGCACAAACTCGTGTTGCAGTAAAAATAGCATTGGTGAAAAGTAATCTACGAAAACTCTTGTTGATGTAATAATAGAAATGGTAAAAAGTAATCTATGCATACTCATGTTGTGGTAGAAATAGAATTGTTAAAAATTAATGTATGCAAACTCGTGTTGCAGTAGAAATAGCATAGGTGAAAAGGAATCTAGGCAAACCCATGTTGTGGTAGAAATAGCATTGGTAAAAATTAATGTATGCAAACTCGTGTTGCAGTAGAAATAGCATTGGTGAAATATAATCTACGAAAACTTGTGTTGCGCTAGAAATAGCATTGGTAAAAAGTAATGTACACAAACCCGTGTTGCCGTAGAAATGGCACTGGTAAAAATTAATGTATGCAAACTCGTGTTGCAGTAGAAATAGCATTGGTGAAAAGTAATCTACGAAAATTCGTGTTGCGGTAAAAATAGCATTGGTAAAACATAATCTACGCAAACTCGTGTTGCAGTAGAAATAGCATTGGTAAAAGGATCGTCTACAAAAACCTGTGTTGCAGGAGAAATAGCCTTGGTGAAAAGTAATCCAGGCAAACCCGTGTTGCGGTAGAATTAGCATTGGTAAAACATAATCTACGCAAACTTGTGTTGCGGTAGAAATAGCATTGGTAAAAAGTAATATACGCAAACCTGTGTTGCCGTAGAAATGGCATTGGTAAAAATTAATGTATGCAAACTTGTGTTGCTGTAGAAATAGTATTGCTTTAATGTAATCTACGCAAATACTTTTTCCTGTAGAAAGAATATTGGTAACAATTAATCTAGGCAAACACGTGTTGCGGTAGAAATAGCATTGGTAAAAATTAATGTATGCAAACTCGTGTTGCAGTAGAAATAGCATTGGTGAAATGTAATCTACGAAAACTTGTGTTGCGCTAGAAATAGCATTGGTAAAAAGTAATGTACGCAAACTCGTGTTGTGTTAGAAATAGCATTGGTAAAACGTAATCTAGGGACACTCGTGTTGCGGTAGAAATAGCATTGGTAAAAGGATCGTCTATAACAACTTGTGTTGCGGTAGAAATAGAATTTGTAAAAAGTTCGTCTACACAAACTCTTGTTGCGGTAGAAATAGCATTGGTAAAATGTAAGCTAGGCAAACCCGTCTTGCCGTAGAAATGGCATTGGTAAAATTAAGGTATGCAATCTCGTGTTGCAGGAGAAATAGCATTGTTGAAAAGTAATGTACACAAACTCATGTTGCAGTAGAAATAGAATTGGTAAAAATTAATGTATGCAAACTCATCTTGCGTTAGAAATAGGATTGCTTAAAAGTAATCTACGGAAACTCGTTTTGGTGTAGAAAGAGTATTGGTAAAAAGTAATCTAGGCAAACCCGTGTTGTGGTAGAAAGAGTATTGGTAAAAAGTAATCTAGGCTTGCTGAAAAGTAATCTACGCTAATTCGTTTTCCTGTAGAAAGAGAATTGGAAAAAAGTAATCTAGGCAAACCCGTGTTGCGGTAGAAATGGCATTGGTAAAAATTATTGTACGCAAACTAGTGTTGCGGTAGAAATAGGATTGCTGAAAAGTAATCTATGGAAACTCATGTTGCTGTAGAAATAGCATTGGTAAAAGGTAATCTACGCAAACTCGAATTGCGGTAGAAATAGCATTGGTAAAAAGTAATGTATGCAAAATCGTGTTGAAGTAGAAATAGCATTAGTTAATAGTAATGTATGAAAATTCGTGTTGCGGTAGAAATAGGATTGGAAAAAAATGATGTACAAAAACCCGTGTTCCGGTAGAAATAGCATTGGTGAAAAATAATCTACGAAAACTCTTGTTGCTGTAATAATAGAAATGGTAAAAATAATCTACGCATACTCATGTTGTGGTAGAAATAGAATTGGTAAAAATTAATGTATGCAAACTCGTGTTGCAGTAGAAATAGGATAGGTGAAAAGGAATCTAGGCAAACCCATGTGGTGGTAGAAATAGCATTGGTAAAAATTAATGTATGCAAACTCGTGTTGCAGTAGAAATAGCATTGGTGAAATATAATCTACGAAAACTTGTGTTGCCCTAGAAATAGCATTGGTAAAAAGTAATGTACACAAACCCGTGTTGCCGTAGAAATGGCACTGGTAAAAATTAATGTATGCAAACTCGTGTTGTAGTAGAAATAGCTTTGGTGAAAAGTAATCTAGGCAAACCCGTGTTGCAGTAGAAATAGCATTGGTGAAGAGTAATCTATAAAAACTCATGTTTCTGTAGAAATAGAAATGGAAAAATGTAATCTACGCATACCCATGTTCTGGTAGAAATAGAATTGGTAAAAATTAATGTGTTCAAACTCGTGTTGTGGTAGAAATAGAAATGGTAAAAAGTAATCTACGCATACTCATGTTGTGGTAGAAATAGAATTGGTAAAATTAATGTATGCAAACTCATGTTGCAATATAAAGAGCCTTGGTGAAAAGTAACCTAGGCAAACTCGTGTTGCGGTCGAAAAAGCATTGGTAAAAGTTAATGTATGCAAACTCGTGTTGCAGTAGAAGTAGCATTGTTAAAAGGATCGTCTACAAAATCCTGTGTTGTGATAGAAATAGCATTGGTAAAATGTAATCTCGGCAAAGCCGTGTTGCGGTAGAATTAGCATTGGTAAAATGTAATCTAGGCACACTTCTGCTGCAGTAGAAATATAATTTGTAAAAAGTTTGTCAGCACAAACTCGTGTTGCAGTAAAAATAGCATTGGTGAAAAGTAATCTACGAAAACTCTTGTTGATGTAATAATAGAAATGGTAAAAAGTAATCTATGCATACTCATGTTGTGGTAGAAATAGAATTGTTAAAAATTAATGTATGCAAACTCGTGTTGCAGTAGAAATAGCATAGGTGAAAAGGAATCTAGGCAAACCCATGTTGTGGTAGAAATAGCATTGGTAAAAATTAATGTATGCAAACTCGTGTTGCAGTAGAAATAGCATTGGTGAAATATAATCTACGAAAACTTGTGTTGCGCTAGAAATAGCATTGGTAAAAAGTAATGTACACAAACCCGTGTTGCCGTAGAAATGGCACTGGTAAAAATTAATGTATGCAAACTCGTGTTGCAGTAGAAATAGCATTGGTGAAAAGTAATCTACGAAAATTCGTGTTGCGGTAAAAATAGCATTGGTAAAACATAATCTACACAAACTCGTGTTGCAGTAGAAATAGCATTGGTAAAAGGATCGTCTACAAAAACCTGTGTTGCAGGAGAAATAGCCTTGGTGAAAAGTAATCCAGGCAAACCCGTGTTGCGGTAGAATTAGCATTGGTAAAACATAATCTACGCAAACTTGTGTTGCGGTAGAAATAGCATTGGTAAAAAGTAATATACGCAAACCTGTGTTGCCGTAGAAATGGCATTGGTAAAAATTAATGTATGCAAACTTGTGTTGCTGTAGAAATAGTATTGCTTTAATGTAATCTACGCAAATACTTTTTCCTGTAGAAAGAATATTGGTAACAATTAATCTAGGCAAACACGTGTTGCGGTAGAAATAGCATTGGTAAAAATTAATGTATGCAAACTCGTGTTGCAGTAGAAATAGCATTGGTGAAATGTAATCTACGAAAACTTGTGTTGCGCTAGAAATAGCATTGGTAAAAAGTAATGTACGCAAACTCGTGTTGTGTTAGAAATAGCATTGGTAAAACGTAATCTAGGGACACTCGTGTTGCGGTAGAAATAGCATTGGTAAAAGGATCGTCTATAACAACTTGTGTTGCGGTAGAAATAGAATTTGTAAAAAGTTCGTCTACACAAACTCTTGTTGCGGTAGAAATAGCATTGGTAAAATGTAAGCTAGGCAAACCCGTCTTGCCGTAGAAATGGCATTGGTAAAATTAAGGTATGCAAACTTGTGTTGCTGTAGAAATAGTATTGCTTTAATGTAATCTACGCAAATACTTTTTCCTGTAGAAAGAATATTGGTAACAATTAATCTAGGCAAACACGTGTTGCGGTAGAAATAGCATTGGTAAAAATTAATGTATGCAAACTCGTGTTGCTGTAGAAATAGCATTGGTAAAAGGTAATCTACGCAAACTCGAATTGCGGTAGAAATAGCATTGGTAAAAAGTAATGTATGCAAAATCGTGTTGAAGTAGAAATAGCATTAGTTAATAGTAATGTATGAAAATTCGTGTTGCGGTAGAAATAGGATTGGAAAAAAATGATGTACAAAAACCCGTGTTCCGGTAGAAATAGCATTGGTGAAAAATAATCTACGAAAACTCTTGTTGCTGTAATAATAGAAATGGTAAAAATAATCTACGCATACTCATGTTGTGGTAGAAATAGAATTGGTAAAAATTAATGTATGCAAACTCGTGTTGCAGTAGAAATAGGATAGGTGAAAAGGAATCTAGGCAAACCCATGTGGTGGTAGAAATAGCATTGGTGAAAAGTAATCCAGGCAAACCCGTGTTGCGGTAGAATTAGCATTGGTAAAAATTAATGTACGCAAAATCGTTTTGCAGTAGAAATAGCATTGGTGAAATGTAATCTAAGAAAACTTGTGTTGCACTAGAGATAGCATAGATAAAAAGTAATGTACATAAACCCGTGTTGCCGTAGAAATGGCATTGGTAAAAATTAATGTACGCAAACTCGTGTTGCGGTTGAAATAGCATTGCTGAAAACTAATCTATGAAAATTCATGTTGCGGTAGAAATAGCATTGGTGAAAAGTAATCTACGAAAACCCGTGTTGCGGTAGAAATTGCATTGCTGAAAACTAATCTATGAAAATTCATGTTGCGGTAGAAATAGCATTGGTGAAAAGTAATCTACGAAAACCCGTGTGGCGGTAGAAATAGAATGGGAAAAAAGTAATGTACGCAAACTCGTGTTGCTGTAGAAATAGCATTTGTAAAAATTAATGTACGAAAACTCGTGTTGCGGTAGAAATAGGATTGCTGAAATGTAATCTATGCAAACTCGAATTGCGGTAGAAATTGCATTGGTAAAAAGTAATGTACACAAACCCGTGTTGCTGTAGAAATAGGATTGCTGAAAAGTAATCGATGCAAACTCATGTTGCGATAGAAATAGTACTGGTAAAATGTAATGTACGCAAACTCGAAATGCGGTAGAAATAGCATAGGTAAAAAGTAATGTACGCAAACTCGTGTTGCGGTAGAAATAGCATTTGTAAAAATTAATGTATGAAAACTCGTGTTGCAGAAGAAATAGGATTGCTGAAAACTAATCTATGAAAATTCGTGTTGCGGTAGAAATAGAATTGGTAAAAATTAATGTACGCAAACTCATGTTGCTCGTAGAAATAGAATTGGTAAAATGTAATCTACGCAAATTTGTGTTGCGGTAGAAATAGCATTGTTAAAAAGTAATATATGCAAACCTGTGTTGCGGTGGAAATAGCATTGGTAAAATGTAATCTATGCAAATTTGTGTTGCGGTAGAAATAGCATTGTTAAAAAGTAATGTACACAAACCCGTGTTGCTGTAGAAATAGGATTGCTGAAAAGTAATCGATGCAAACTCATGTTGCGATAGAAATAGTACTGGTAAAATGTAATGTACGCAAACTCGAATTGCGGTAGAAATAGCATAGATAAAAAGTAATGTACAAAAACCCGTGTTGCGGTAGAAATAACATTGGTAAAAAGTAATGTATGAAAATTCGTTTTACGGTAGAAATAGGATTGGAAAAAAATGATGTATGCAAACTCGTGTTGCGGTAGAAATAGCATTGGTGAAAAGTAATCTATGCAAACTCATGTTGCGGTAGAAATAGCATTGGTAAAAAGTAATGTATGCAAACTCGTGTTGCAGTAGAAATAGCATTGCTGAAAAGTAATCTATGCAAACTCATGTTGCGGTGGAAATAGCATTGGTAAAATGTAATCTATGAAAATTTGTGTTGCGGTAGAAATAGCATTGTTAAAAAGTAATATACGCAAACCTGTGTTGCCGTAGAAATGGCATTGGTAAAAATTATTGTACGCAAACTAGTGTTGCGGTAGAAATAGGATTGCTGAAAAGTAATCTATGCAAACTCATGTTGCTGTAGAAATAGCATTGGTAAAATGTAATCTAGTAAAACTCGAATTGCGGTAGAAATAGCATTGGTAAAAAGTAATGTATGAAAATTCGTGTTGCGGTAGAAATAGCATTTGTAAAAATTATTGTATGCAAACTCGTGTTGCAAGAGAGATACCATTGGTGAATAGTAATCTATGAAAATTCGTGTTGCGGAAGAAATAGGATTGGTAAAAAGTGACGTACAAAAACTCGTGTTGCGGTAGAAATAGGATTGCTGAAAAGTAATCTATGCAAACTCATGTTGCGGTAGAAATAGCATTGGTAAAATGTAATCTACGCAAATTTGTGTTGTGGTAGAAATAGCATTGGTAAAATATAATCTATGCAAACTCATATTGCGGTAGAAATAGCATTGGTAAAAAGTAATGTACACAAACCGTGTTGCGGTAGAAATAGCATTGGTAAAAATTAACGTAAGCAAACCCGTGTTGCAGTAGAAGTAGCATTGGTGAAAAGTAATCTAGGCAAACTTGTGTTGCGGTCAAAATAGCATTGGTAAAAGTTAATGTATGCAAACTCGTGTTGCAGTAGAAGTAGCATTTTTAAAAGGATCGTCTACAAAATCCTGTGTTGTGATAGAAATAGCACTGGTAAAATGTAATCTAGGCAAACCCGTGTTGCGGTAGAATTAGCATTGGTAAAATGTAATCTAGGCACACTTGTGTTACAGTAGAAATATAATTTGTAAAAAGTTTGTCAGCACAAACTCGTGTTGCAGTAAAAATAGCATTGGTGAAAAGTAATCTACGAAAACTCTTGTTGCTGTAATAATAGAAATGGTAAAAAGTAATCTACGCATACTCATGTTGTGGTAGAAATAGAATTGGTAAAAATTAATGTATGCAAACTCGTGTTGCAGTAGAAATAGCATTGGTGAAATGTAATCTACGAAAACTTGTGTTGCGCTAGAAGTAGCATTGGTAAAAAGTAATGTACGCAAACACGTGTTGTGTTAGAAATAGCATTGGTAAAACGTAATCTAGGGACACTCGTGTTGCGGTAGAAATAGCATTGGTAAAAGGATCGTCTATAACAACTTGTGTTGCGGTAGAAATAGAATTTGTAAAAAGTTCGTCTACACAAACTCTTGTTGCGGTAGAAATAGCATTGGTAAAATGTAAGCTAGGCAAACCCGTCTTGCCGTAGAAATGGCATTGGTAAAATTAAGGTATGCAATCTCGTGTTGCAGGAGAAATAGCATTGTTGAAAAGTAATGTACACAAACTCATGTTGCAGTAGAAATAGAATTGGTAAAAATTAATGTATGCAAACTCATCTTGCGTTAGAAATAGGATTGCTTAAAAGTAATCTACGGAAACTCGTTTTGGTGTAGAAAGAGTATTGGTAAAAAGTAATCTAGGCAAACCCGTGTTGTGGTAGAAAGAGTATTGGTAAAAAGTAATCTAGGCTTGCTGAAAAGTAATCTACGCTAATTCGTTTTCCTGTAGAAAGAGAATTGGAAAAAAGTAATCTAGGCAAACCCGTGTTGCGGTAGAAATGGCATTGGTAAAAATTATTGTACGCAAACTAGTGTTGCGGTAGAAATAGGATTGCTGAAAAGTAATCTATGGAAACTCATGTTGCTGTAGAAATAGCATTGGTAAAAGGTAATCTACGCAAACTCGAATTGCGGTAGAAATAGCATTGGTAAAAAGTAATGTATGCAAAATCGTGTTGAAGTAGAAATAGCATTAGTTAATAGTAATGTATGAAAATTCGTGTTGCGGTAGAAATAGGATTGGAAAAAAATGATGTACAAAAACCCGTGTTCCGGTAGAAATAGCATTGGTGAAAAATAATCTACGAAAACTCTTGTTGCTGTAATAATAGAAATGGTAAAAATAATCTACGCATACTCATGTTGTGGTAGAAATAGAATTGGTAAAAATTAATGTATGCAAACTCGTGTTGCAGTAGAAATAGGATAGGTGAAAAGGAATCTAGGCAAACCCATGTGGTGGTAGAAATAGCATTGGTGAAAAGTAATCCAGGCAAACCCGTGTTGCGGTAGAATTAGCATTGGTAAAAATTAATGTACGCAAAATCGTTTTGCAGTAGAAATAGCATTGGTGAAATGTAATCTAAGAAAACTTGTGTTGCACTAGAGATAGCATAGATAAAAAGTAATGTACATAAACCCGTGTTGCCGTAGAAATGGCATTGGTAAAAATTAATGTACGCAAACTCGTGTTGCGGTTGAAATAGCATTGCTGAAAACTAATCTATGAAAATTCATGTTGCGGTAGAAATAGCATTGGTGAAAAGTAATCTACGAAAACCCGTGTTGCGGTAGAAATTGCATTGCTGAAAACTAATCTATGAAAATTCATGTTGCGGTAGAAATAGCATTGGTGAAAAGTAATCTACGAAAACCCGTGTGGCGGTAGAAATAGAATGGGAAAAAAGTAATGTACGCAAACTCGTGTTGCTGTAGAAATAGCATTTGTAAAAATTAATGTACGAAAACTCGTGTTGCGGTAGAAATAGGATTGCTGAAATGTAATCTATGCAAACTCGAATTGCGGTAGAAATTGCATTGGTAAAAAGTAATGTACACAAACCCGTGTTGCTGTAGAAATAGGATTGCTGAAAAGTAATCGATGCAAACTCATGTTGCGATAGAAATAGTACTGGTAAAATGTAATGTACGCAAACTCGAAATGCGGTAGAAATAGCATAGGTAAAAAGTAATGTACGCAAACTCGTGTTGCGGTAGAAATAGCATTTGTAAAAATTAATGTATGAAAACTCGTGTTGCAGAAGAAATAGGATTGCTGAAAACTAATCTATGAAAATTCGTGTTGCGGTAGAAATAGAATTGGTAAAAATTAATGTACGCAAACTCATGTTGCTCGTAGAAATAGAATTGGTAAAATGTAATCTACGCAAATTTGTGTTGCGGTAGAAATAGCATTGTTAAAAAGTAATATATGCAAACCTGTGTTGCGGTGGAAATAGCATTGGTAAAATGTAATCTATGCAAATTTGTGTTGCGGTAGAAATAGCATTGTTAAAAAGTAATGTACACAAACCCGTGTTGCTGTAGAAATAGGATTGCTGAAAAGTAATCGATGCAAACTCATGTTGCGATAGAAATAGTACTGGTAAAATGTAATGTACGCAAACTCGAATTGCGGTAGAAATAGCATAGATAAAAAGTAATGTACAAAAACCCGTGTTGCGGTAGAAATAACATTGGTAAAAAGTAATGTATGAAAATTCGTTTTACGGTAGAAATAGGATTGGAAAAAAATGATGTATGCAAACTCGTGTTGCGGTAGAAATAGCATTGGTGAAAAGTAATCTATGCAAACTCATGTTGCGGTAGAAATAGCATTGGTAAAAAGTAATGTATGCAAACTCGTGTTGCAGTAGAAATAGCATTGCTGAAAAGTAATCTATGCAAACTCATGTTGCGGTGGAAATAGCATTGGTAAAATGTAATCTATGAAAATTTGTGTTGCGGTAGAAATAGCATTGTTAAAAAGTAATATACGCAAACCTGTGTTGCCGTAGAAATGGCATTGGTAAAAATTATTGTACGCAAACTAGTGTTGCGGTAGAAATAGGATTGCTGAAAAGTAATCTATGCAAACTCATGTTGCTGTAGAAATAGCATTGGTAAAATGTAATCTAGTAAAACTCGAATTGCGGTAGAAATAGCATTGGTAAAAAGTAATGTATGAAAATTCGTGTTGCGGTAGAAATAGCATTTGTAAAAATTATTGTATGCAAACTCGTGTTGCAAGAGAGATACCATTGGTGAATAGTAATCTATGAAAATTCGTGTTGCGGAAGAAATAGGATTGGTAAAAAGTGACGTACAAAAACTCGTGTTGCGGTAGAAATAGGATTGCTGAAAAGTAATCTATGCAAACTCATGTTGCGGTAGAAATAGCATTGGTAAAATGTAATCTACGCAAATTTGTGTTGTGGTAGAAATAGCATTGGTAAAATATAATCTATGCAAACTCATATTGCGGTAGAAATAGCATTGGTAAAAAGTAATGTACACAAACCGTGTTGCGGTAGAAATAGCATTGGTAAAAATTAACGTAAGCAAACCCGTGTTGCAGTAGAAGTAGCATTGGTGAAAAGTAATCTAGGCAAACTTGTGTTGCGGTCAAAATAGCATTGGTAAAAGTTAATGTATGCAAACTCGTGTTGCAGTAGAAGTAGCATTTTTAAAAGGATCGTCTACAAAATCCTGTGTTGTGATAGAAATAGCACTGGTAAAATGTAATCTAGGCAAACCCGTGTTGCGGTAGAATTAGCATTGGTAAAATGTAATCTAGGCACACTTGTGTTACAGTAGAAATATAATTTGTAAAAAGTTTGTCAGCACAAACTCGTGTTGCAGTAAAAATAGCATTGGTGAAAAGTAATCTACGAAAACTCTTGTTGCTGTAATAATAGAAATGGTAAAAAGTAATCTACGCATACTCATGTTGTGGTAGAAATAGAATTGGTAAAAATTAATGTATGCAAACTCGTGTTGCAGTAGAAATAGCATTGGTGAAATGTAATCTACGAAAACTTGTGTTGCGCTAGAAATAGCATTGGTAAAAAGTAATGTACGCAAACTCGTGTTGTGTTAGAAATAGCATTGGTAAAACGTAATCTAGGGACACTCGTGTTGCGGTAGAAATAGCATTGGTAAAAGGATCGTCTATAACAACTTGTGTTGCGGTAGAAATAGAATTTGTAAAAAGTTCGTCTACACAAACTCTTGTTGCGGTAGAAATAGCATTGGTAAAATGTAAGCTAGGCAAACCCGTCTTGCCGTAGAAATGGCATTGGTAAAATTAAGGTATGCAATCTCGTGTTGCAGGAGAAATAGCATTGTTGAAAAGTAATGTACACAAACTCATGTTGCAGTAGAAATAGAATTGGTAAAAATTAATGTATGCAAACTCATCTTGCGTTAGAAATAGGATTGCTTAAAAGTAATCTACGGAAACTCGTTTTGGTGTAGAAAGAGTATTGGTAAAAAGTAATCTAGGCAAACCCGTGTTGTGGTAGAAAGAGTATTGGTAAAAAGTAATCTAGGCTTGCTGAAAAGTAATCTACGCTAATTCGTTTTCCTGTAGAAAGAGAATTGGAAAAAAGTAATCTAGGCAAACCCGTGTTGCGGTAGAAATGGCATTGGTAAAAATTATTGTACGCAAACTAGTGTTGCGGTAGAAATAGGATTGCTGAAAAGTAATCTATGGAAACTCATGTTGCTGTAGAAATAGCATTGGTAAAAGGTAATCTACGCAAACTCGAATTGCGGTAGAAATAGCATTGGTAAAAAGTAATGTATGCAAAATCGTGTTGAAGTAGAAATAGCATTAGTTAATAGTAATGTATGAAAATTCGTGTTGCGGTAGAAATAGGATTGGAAAAAAATGATGTACAAAAACCCGTGTTCCGGTAGAAATAGCATTTGTAAAAATTATTGTATGCAAACTCGTGTTGCAAGAGAGATAGCATTGGTGAATAGTAATCTACGAAAATTCGTGTTGCGGTAGAAATAGGATTGGTAAAAAGTGATGTACAAAAACTTGTGTTGCGGTAGAAATAGCATTGGTGAAAAGTAATCAACGAGAATTCGTGTTCCTGTAGAAATAGAAATGGTAAAAATTAATGTGTGTTGCGGTAGAAAATTAACTCGTGTTGCGGTAGAAATAGAATTGGTAAAAGGATTGTCTACAAAAACTTGTGTTGCAGTAGAAATAGCCTTGGTGAAAAGTAATCTAGGCAAACCCGTGTTGCGGTAGAATTAGCAATGGTAAAATGTAATCTACGCACACTCGTGTTGCAGTAGAAATATAACTTGTAAAAAGTTTGTCAGCACAAACTCGTGTTGCTGTAAAAATAGCCTTGGTAAAAAGTAATGTACGCAAACCCGTGTTGCGGTAGAAATAGCATTGGTGAAAAATAATCTACGAAAACTCTTGTTGCTGTAATAATAGAAATGGTAAAAATAATCTACGCATACTCATGTTGTGGTAGAAATAGAATTGGTAAAAATTAATGTATGCAAACTCGTGTTGCAGTAGAAATAGGATAGGTGAAAAGGAATCTAGGCAAACCCATGTGGTGGTAGAAATAGCATTGGTAAAAATTAATGTATGCAAACTCGTGTTGCAGTAGAAATAGCATTGGTGAAATATAATCTACGAAAACTTGTGTTGCCCTAGAAATAGCATTGGTAAAAAGTAATGTACACAAACCCGTGTTGCCGTAGAAATGGCACTGGTAAAAATTAATGTATGCAAACTCGTGTTGTAGTAGAAATAGCCTTGGTGAAAAGTAATCTAGGCAAACCCGTGTTGCAGTAGAAATAGCATTGGTGAAGAGTAATCTATAAAAACTCATGTTTCTGTAGAAATAGAAATGGAAAAATGTAATCTACGCATACCCATGTTCTGGTAGAAATAGAATTGGTAAAAATTAATGTGTTCAAACTCGTGTTGTGGTAGAAATAGAAATGGTAAAAAGTAATCTACGCATACTCATGTTGTGGTAGAAATAGAATTGGTAAAATTAATGTATGCAAACTCATGTTGCAATATAAAGAGCCTTGGTGAAAAGTAACCTAGGCAAACTCGTGTTGCGGTCGAAAAAGCATTGGTAAAAGTTAATGTATGCAAACTCGTGTTGCAGTAGAAGTAGCATTGTTAAAAGGATCGTCTACAAAATCCTGTGTTGTGATAGAAATAGCATTGGTAAAATGTAATCTCGGCAAAGCCGTGTTGCGGTAGAATTAGCATTGGTAAAATGTAATCTAGGCACACTTGTGCTGCAGTAGAAATATAATTTGTAAAAAGTTTGTCAGCACAAACTCGTGTTGCAGTAAAAATAGCATTGGTGAAAAGTAATCTACGAAAACTCTTGTTGATGTAATAATAGAAATGGTAAAAAGTAATCTATGCATACTCATGTTGTGGTAGAAATAGAATTGTTAAAAATTAATGTATGCAAACTCGTGTTGCAGTAGAAATAGCATAGGTGAAAAGGAATCTAGGCAAACCCATGTTGTGGTAGAAATAGCATTGGTAAAAATTAATGTATGCAAACTCGTGTTGCAGTAGAAATAGCATTGGTGAAATATAATCTACGAAAACTTGTGTTGCGCTAGAAATAGCATTGGTAAAAAGTAATGTACACAAACCCGTGTTGCCGTAGAAATGGCACTGGTAAAAATTAATGTATGCAAACTCGTGTTGCAGTAGAAATAGCATTGGTGAAAAGTAATCTACGAAAATTCGTGTTGCGGTAAAAATAGCATTGGTAAAACATAATCTACGCAAACTCGTGTTGCAGTAGAAATAGCATTGGTAAAAGGATCGTCTACAAAAACCTGTGTTGCAGGAGAAATAGCCTTGGTGAAAAGTAATCCAGGCAAACCCGTGTTGCGGTAGAATTAGCATTGGTAAAACATAATCTACGCAAACTTGTGTTGCGGTAGAAATAGCATTGGTAAAAAGTAATATACGCAAACCTGTGTTGCCGTAGAAATGGCATTGGTAAAAATTAATGTATGCAAACTTGTGTTGCTGTAGAAATAGTATTGCTTTAATGTAATCTACGCAAATACTTTTTCCTGTAGAAAGAATATTGGTAACAATTAATCTAGGCAAACACGTGTTGCGGTAGAAATAGCATTGGTAAAAATTAATGTATGCAAACTCGTGTTGCAGTAGAAATAACATTGGTGAAATATAATCTACGAAAACTTGTGTTGCCCTAGAAATAGCATTGGTAAAAAGTAATGTACACAAACCCGTGTTGCCGTAGAAATGGCATGGTAAAAATTAATGTATGCAAACTCGTGTTGCAGTAGAAATAGCCTTGGTGAAAAGTAATCTAGGCAAACCCGTGTTGCAGTAGAAATAGCATTGGTGAAGAGTAATCTATGAAAACTCGTGTTTCTGTAGAAATAGAAATGGAAAAATGTAATCTACGCATACCCATGTTCTGGTAGAAATAGAATTGGTAAAAATTAATGTGTTCAAACTCGTGTTGCAGTAGAAATAGCATTGCTGAAAAGTAATCTATGCAAACTCATGTTGCGGTGGAAATAGCATTGGTAAAATGTAATCTATGAAAATTTGTGTTGCGGTAGAAATAGCATTGTTAAAAAGTAATATACGCAAACCTGTGTTGCCGTAGAAATGGCATTGGTAAAAATTATTGTACGCAAACTAGTGTTGCGGTAGAAATAGGATTGCTGAAAAGTAATCTATGCAAACTCATGTTGCTGTAGAAATAGCATTGGTAAAATGTAATCTAGTAAAACTCGAATTGCGGTAGAAATAGCATTGGTAAAAAGTAATGTATGAAAATTCGTGTTGCGGTAGAAATAGCATTTGTAAAAATTATTGTATGCAAACTCGTGTTGCAAGAGAGATACCATTGGTGAATAGTAATCTATGAAAATTCGTGTTGCGGAAGAAATAGGATTGGTAAAAAGTGACGTACAAAAACTCGTGTTGCGGTAGAAATAGGATTGCTGAAAAGTAATCTATGCAAACTCATGTTGCGGTAGAAATAGCATTGGTAAAATGTAATCTACGCAAATTTGTGTTGTGGTAGAAATAGCATTGGTAAAATATAATCTATGCAAACTCATATTGCGGTAGAAATAGCATTGGTAAAAAGTAATGTACACAAACCGTGTTGCGGTAGAAATAGCATTGGTAAAAATTAACGTAAGCAAACCCGTGTTGCAGTAGAAGTAGCATTGGTGAAAAGTAATCTAGGCAAACTTGTGTTGCGGTCAAAATAGCATTGGTAAAAGTTAATGTATGCAAACTCGTGTTGCAGTAGAAGTAGCATTTTTAAAAGGATCGTCTACAAAATCCTGTGTTGTGATAGAAATAGCACTGGTAAAATGTAATCTAGGCAAACCCGTGTTGCGGTAGAATTAGCATTGGTAAAATGTAATCTAGGCACACTTGTGTTACAGTAGAAATATAATTTGTAAAAAGTTTGTCAGCACAAACTCGTGTTGCAGTAAAAATAGCATTGGTGAAAAGTAATCTACGAAAACTCTTGTTGCTGTAATAATAGAAATGGTAAAAAGTAATCTACGCATACTCATGTTGTGGTAGAAATAGAATTGGTAAAAATTAATGTATGCAAACTCGTGTTGCAGTAGAAATAGCATTGGTGAAATGTAATCTACGAAAACTTGTGTTGCGCTAGAAATAGCATTGGTAAAAAGTAATGTACGCAAACTCGTGTTGTGTTAGAAATAGCATTGGTAAAACGTAATCTAGGGACACTCGTGTTGCGGTAGAAATAGCATTGGTAAAAGGATCGTCTATAACAACTTGTGTTGCGGTAGAAATAGAATTTGTAAAAAGTTCGTCTACACAAACTCTTGTTGCGGTAGAAATAGCATTGGTAAAATGTAAGCTAGGCAAACCCGTCTTGCCGTAGAAATGGCATTGGTAAAATTAAGGTATGCAATCTCGTGTTGCAGGAGAAATAGCATTGTTGAAAAGTAATGTACACAAACTCATGTTGCAGTAGAAATAGAATTGGTAAAAATTAATGTATGCAAACTCATCTTGCGTTAGAAATAGGATTGCTTAAAAGTAATCTACGGAAACTCGTTTTGGTGTAGAAAGAGTATTGGTAAAAAGTAATCTAGGCAAACCCGTGTTGTGGTAGAAAGAGTATTGGTAAAAAGTAATCTAGGCTTGCTGAAAAGTAATCTACGCTAATTCGTTTTCCTGTAGAAAGAGAATTGGAAAAAAGTAATCTAGGCAAACCCGTGTTGCGGTAGAAATGGCATTGGTAAAAATTATTGTACGCAAACTAGTGTTGCGGTAGAAATAGGATTGCTGAAAAGTAATCTATGGAAACTCATGTTGCTGTAGAAATAGCATTGGTAAAAGGTAATCTACGCAAACTCGAATTGCGGTAGAAATAGCATTGGTAAAAAGTAATGTATGCAAAATCGTGTTGAAGTAGAAATAGCATTAGTTAATAGTAATGTATGAAAATTCGTGTTGCGGTAGAAATAGGATTGGAAAAAAATGATGTACAAAAACCCGTGTTCCGGTAGAAATAGCATTTGTAAAAATTATTGTATGCAAACTCGTGTTGCAAGAGAGATAGCATTGGTGAATAGTAATCTACGAAAATTCGTGTTGCGGTAGAAATAGGATTGGTAAAAAGTGATGTACAAAAACTTGTGTTGCGGTAGAAATAGCATTGGTGAAAAGTAATCAACGAGAATTCGTGTTCCTGTAGAAATAGAAATGGTAAAAATTAATGTGTGTTGCGGTAGAAAATTAACTCGTGTTGCGGTAGAAATAGAATTGGTAAAAGGATTGTCTACAAAAACTTGTGTTGCAGTAGAAATAGCCTTGGTGAAAAGTAATCTAGGCAAACCCGTGTTGCGGTAGAATTAGCAATGGTAAAATGTAATCTACGCACACTCGTGTTGCAGTAGAAATATAACTTGTAAAAAGTTTGTCAGCACAAACTCGTGTTGCTGTAAAAATAGCCTTGGTAAAAAGTAATGTACGCAAACCCGTGTTGCGGTAGAAATAGCATTGGTGAAAAATAATCTACGAAAACTCTTGTTGCTGTAATAATAGAAATGGTAAAAATAATCTACGCATACTCATGTTGTGGTAGAAATAGAATTGGTAAAAATTAATGTATGCAAACTCGTGTTGCAGTAGAAATAGGATAGGTGAAAAGGAATCTAGGCAAACCCATGTGGTGGTAGAAATAGCATTGGTAAAAATTAATGTATGCAAACTCGTGTTGCAGTAGAAATAGCATTGGTGAAATATAATCTACGAAAACTTGTGTTGCCCTAGAAATAGCATTGGTAAAAAGTAATGTACACAAACCCGTGTTGCCGTAGAAATGGCACTGGTAAAAATTAATGTATGCAAACTCGTGTTGTAGTAGAAATAGCCTTGGTGAAAAGTAATCTAGGCAAACCCGTGTTGCAGTAGAAATAGCATTGGTGAAGAGTAATCTATAAAAACTCATGTTTCTGTAGAAATAGAAATGGAAAAATGTAATCTACGCATACCCATGTTCTGGTAGAAATAGAATTGGTAAAAATTAATGTGTTCAAACTCGTGTTGTGGTAGAAATAGAAATGGTAAAAAGTAATCTACGCATACTCATGTTGTGGTAGAAATAGAATTGGTAAAATTAATGTATGCAAACTCATGTTGCAATATAAAGAGCCTTGGTGAAAAGTAACCTAGGCAAACTCGTGTTGCGGTCGAAAAAGCATTGGTAAAAGTTAATGTATGCAAACTCGTGTTGCAGTAGAAGTAGCATTGTTAAAAGGATCGTCTACAAAATCCTGTGTTGTGATAGAAATAGCATTGGTAAAATGTAATCTCGGCAAAGCCGTGTTGCGGTAGAATTAGCATTGGTAAAATGTAATCTAGGCACACTTGTGCTGCAGTAGAAATATAATTTGTAAAAAGTTTGTCAGCACAAACTCGTGTTGCAGTAAAAATAGCATTGGTGAAAAGTAATCTACGAAAACTCTTGTTGATGTAATAATAGAAATGGTAAAAAGTAATCTATGCATACTCATGTTGTGGTAGAAATAGAATTGTTAAAAATTAATGTATGCAAACTCGTGTTGCAGTAGAAATAGCATAGGTGAAAAGGAATCTAGGCAAACCCATGTTGTGGTAGAAATAGCATTGGTAAAAATTAATGTATGCAAACTCGTGTTGCAGTAGAAATAGCATTGGTGAAATATAATCTACGAAAACTTGTGTTGCGCTAGAAATAGCATTGGTAAAAAGTAATGTACACAAACCCGTGTTGCCGTAGAAATGGCACTGGTAAAAATTAATGTATGCAAACTCGTGTTGCAGTAGAAATAGCATTGGTGAAAAGTAATCTACGAAAATTCGTGTTGCGGTAAAAATAGCATTGGTAAAACATAATCTACGCAAACTCGTGTTGCAGTAGAAATAGCATTGGTAAAAGGATCGTCTACAAAAACCTGTGTTGCAGGAGAAATAGCCTTGGTGAAAAGTAATCCAGGCAAACCCGTGTTGCGGTAGAATTAGCATTGGTAAAACATAATCTACGCAAACTTGTGTTGCGGTAGAAATAGCATTGGTAAAAAGTAATATACGCAAACCTGTGTTGCCGTAGAAATGGCATTGGTAAAAATTAATGTATGCAAACTTGTGTTGCTGTAGAAATAGTATTGCTTTAATGTAATCTACGCAAATACTTTTTCCTGTAGAAAGAATATTGGTAACAATTAATCTAGGCAAACACGTGTTGCGGTAGAAATAGCATTGGTAAAAATTAATGTATGCAAACTCGTGTTGCAGTAGAAATAACATTGGTGAAATATAATCTACGAAAACTTGTGTTGCCCTAGAAATAGCATTGGTAAAAAGTAATGTACACAAACCCGTGTTGCCGTAGAAATGGCATGGTAAAAATTAATGTATGCAAACTCGTGTTGCAGTAGAAATAGCCTTGGTGAAAAGTAATCTAGGCAAACCCGTGTTGCAGTAGAAATAGCATTGGTGAAGAGTAATCTATGAAAACTCGTGTTTCTGTAGAAATAGAAATGGAAAAATGTAATCTACGCATACCCATGTTCTGGTAGAAATAGAATTGGTAAAAATTAATGTGTTCAAACTCGTGTTGTGGTAGAAATAGAAATGGTAAAAAGTAATCTACGCATACTCATGTTGTGGTAGAAATAGAATTGGTAAAATTAATGTATGCAAACTCATGTTGCAATAGAAAGAGCCTTGGTGAAAAGTAATCTAGGCAAACTCGTGTTGCGGTCGAAAAAGCATTGGTAAAAGTTAATGTATGCAAACTCGTGTTGCAGTAGAAGTAGCATTGTTAAAAGGATCGTCTACAAAATCCTGTGTTGTGATAGAAATAGCATTGGTAAAATGTAATCTAGGCAAACCCGTGTTGCGGTAGAATTAGCATTGGTAAAATGTAATCTAGGCACACTTGTGTTACAGTAGAAATATAATTTGTAAAAAGTTTGTCAGCACAAACCCGTGTTGCAGTAAAAATAGCATTGGTGAAAAGTAATCTACGAAAACTCTTGTTGATGTAATAATAGAAATGGTAAAAAGTAATCTACGCATACTCATGTTGTGGTAGAAATAGAATTGTTAAAAATTAATGTATGCAAACTCGTGTTGCAGTAGAAATAGCATAGGTGAAAAGGAATCTAGGCAAACCCGTGTTGTGGTAGAAATAGCATTGGTAAAAATTAATGTATGCAAACTCGTGTTGCAGTAGAAATAGCATTGGTGAAAAGTAATGTACACAAACCCGTGTTGCCGTAGAAATGGCACTGGTAAAAATTAATGTATGCAAACTCGTGTTGCAGTAGAAATAGCATTGGTGAAAAGTAATCTACGAAAATTCGTGTTGCGGTAAAAATAGCATTGGTAAAACATAATCTACGCAAACTCGTGGTGCAGTAGAAATAGCATTGGTAAAAGGATCGTCTACAAAAACCTGTGTTGCAGTAGAAATAGCCTTGGTGAAAAGTAATCCAGGCAAACCCGTGTTGCGGTAGAATTAGCATTGGTAAAAATTAATGTATGCAAACTCGTGTTGCAGTAGAAATAGCATTGGTGAAATATAATGTACGAAAACTCGTGTTGCGGTAGAAATAGCATTTGTAAAAATTAATGTACGCAAACTCATGTTGCTCGTAGAAATAGCATTGGTAAAATGTAATCTACGCAAACTCGAATTGCGGTAGAAATAGCATTGGTAAAAAGTAATGTATGAAAATTCATGTTGCGGTAGAAATAGCATTGGTAAAAGGTAATCTACGCGAACTCGAATTGGGGTAGAAATAGCATTGGTAAAAAGTAATGTATGCAAAATCGTGTTGAAGTAGAAATAGCATTAGTTAATAGTAATGTATGAAAATTCGTGTTGCGGTAGAAATAGGATTGGAAAAAAATGATGTACAAAAACCCGTGTTCCGGTAGAAATAGCATTGGTGAAAAATAATCTACGAAAACTCTTGTTGCTGTAATAATAGAAATGGTAAAAATAATCTACGCATACTCATGTTGTGGTAGAAATAGAATTGGTAAAAATTAATGTATGCAAACTCGTGTTGCAGTAGAAATAGGATAGGTGAAAAGGAATCTAGGCAAACCCATGTGGTGGTAGAAATAGCATTGGTGAAAAGTAATCCAGGCAAACCCGTGTTGCGGTAGAATTAGCATTGGTAAAAATTAATGTACGCAAAATCGTTTTGCAGTAGAAATAGCATTGGTGAAATGTAATCTAAGAAAACTTGTGTTGCACTAGAGATAGCATAGATAAAAAGTAATGTACATAAACCCGTGTTGCCGTAGAAATGGCATTGGTAAAAATTAATGTACGCAAACTCGTGTTGCGGTTGAAATAGCATTGCTGAAAACTAATCTATGAAAATTCATGTTGCGGTAGAAATAGCATTGGTGAAAAGTAATCTACGAAAACCCGTGTTGCGGTAGAAATTGCATTGCTGAAAACTAATCTATGAAAATTCATGTTGCGGTAGAAATAGCATTGGTGAAAAGTAATCTACGAAAACCCGTGTGGCGGTAGAAATAGAATGGGAAAAAAGTAATGTACGCAAACTCGTGTTGCTGTAGAAATAGCATTTGTAAAAATTAATGTACGAAAACTCGTGTTGCGGTAGAAATAGGATTGCTGAAATGTAATCTATGCAAACTCGAATTGCGGTAGAAATTGCATTGGTAAAAAGTAATGTACACAAACCCGTGTTGCTGTAGAAATAGGATTGCTGAAAAGTAATCGATGCAAACTCATGTTGCGATAGAAATAGTACTGGTAAAATGTAATGTACGCAAACTCGAAATGCGGTAGAAATAGCATAGGTAAAAAGTAATGTACGCAAACTCGTGTTGCGGTAGAAATAGCATTTGTAAAAATTAATGTATGAAAACTCGTGTTGCAGAAGAAATAGGATTGCTGAAAACTAATCTATGAAAATTCGTGTTGCGGTAGAAATAGAATTGGTAAAAATTAATGTACGCAAACTCATGTTGCTCGTAGAAATAGAATTGGTAAAATGTAATCTACGCAAATTTGTGTTGCGGTAGAAATAGCATTGTTAAAAAGTAATATATGCAAACCTGTGTTGCGGTGGAAATAGCATTGGTAAAATGTAATCTATGCAAATTTGTGTTGCGGTAGAAATAGCATTGTTAAAAAGTAATGTACACAAACCCGTGTTGCTGTAGAAATAGGATTGCTGAAAAGTAATCGATGCAAACTCATGTTGCGATAGAAATAGTACTGGTAAAATGTAATGTACGCAAACTCGAATTGCGGTAGAAATAGCATTGGTAAAAAGTAATGTATGCAAAATCGTGTTGAAGTAGAAATAGCATTAGTTAATAGTAATGTATGAAAATTCGTGTTGCGGTAGAAATAGGATTGGAAAAAAATGATGTACAAAAACCCGTGTTCCGGTAGAAATAGCATTTGTAAAAATTATTGTATGCAAACTCGTGTTGCAAGAGAGATAGCATTGGTGAATAGTAATCTACGAAAATTCGTGTTGCGGTAGAAATAGGATTGGTAAAAAGTGATGTACAAAAACTTGTGTTGCGGTAGAAATAGCATTGGTGAAAAGTAATCAACGAGAATTCGTGTTCCTGTAGAAATAGAAATGGTAAAAATTAATGTGTGTTGCGGTAGAAAATTAACTCGTGTTGCGGTAGAAATAGAATTGGTAAAAGGATTGTCTACAAAAACTTGTGTTGCAGTAGAAATAGCCTTGGTGAAAAGTAATCTAGGCAAACCCGTGTTGCGGTAGAATTAGCAATGGTAAAATGTAATCTACGCACACTCGTGTTGCAGTAGAAATATAACTTGTAAAAAGTTTGTCAGCACAAACTCGTGTTGCTGTAAAAATAGCCTTGGTAAAAAGTAATGTACGCAAACCCGTGTTGCGGTAGAAATAGCATTGGTGAAAAATAATCTACGAAAACTCTTGTTGCTGTAATAATAGAAATGGTAAAAATAATCTACGCATACTCATGTTGTGGTAGAAATAGAATTGGTAAAAATTAATGTATGCAAACTCGTGTTGCAGTAGAAATAGGATAGGTGAAAAGGAATCTAGGCAAACCCATGTGGTGGTAGAAATAGCATTGGTAAAAATTAATGTATGCAAACTCGTGTTGCAGTAGAAATAGCATTGGTGAAATATAATCTACGAAAACTTGTGTTGCCCTAGAAATAGCATTGGTAAAAAGTAATGTACACAAACCCGTGTTGCCGTAGAAATGGCACTGGTAAAAATTAATGTATGCAAACTCGTGTTGTAGTAGAAATAGCCTTGGTGAAAAGTAATCTAGGCAAACCCGTGTTGCAGTAGAAATAGCATTGGTGAAGAGTAATCTATAAAAACTCATGTTTCTGTAGAAATAGAAATGGAAAAATGTAATCTACGCATACCCATGTTCTGGTAGAAATAGAATTGGTAAAAATTAATGTGTTCAAACTCGTGTTGTGGTAGAAATAGAAATGGTAAAAAGTAATCTACGCATACTCATGTTGTGGTAGAAATAGAATTGGTAAAATTAATGTATGCAAACTCATGTTGCAATATAAAGAGCCTTGGTGAAAAGTAACCTAGGCAAACTCGTGTTGCGGTCGAAAAAGCATTGGTAAAAGTTAATGTATGCAAACTCGTGTTGCAGTAGAAGTAGCATTGTTAAAAGGATCGTCTACAAAATCCTGTGTTGTGATAGAAATAGCATTGGTAAAATGTAATCTCGGCAAAGCCGTGTTGCGGTAGAATTAGCATTGGTAAAATGTAATCTAGGCACACTTGTGCTGCAGTAGAAATATAATTTGTAAAAAGTTTGTCAGCACAAACTCGTGTTGCAGTAAAAATAGCATTGGTGAAAAGTAATCTACGAAAACTCTTGTTGATGTAATAATAGAAATGGTAAAAAGTAATCTATGCATACTCATGTTGTGGTAGAAATAGAATTGTTAAAAATTAATGTATGCAAACTCGTGTTGCAGTAGAAATAGCATAGGTGAAAAGGAATCTAGGCAAACCCATGTTGTGGTAGAAATAGCATTGGTAAAAATTAATGTATGCAAACTCGTGTTGCAGTAGAAATAGCATTGGTGAAATATAATCTACGAAAACTTGTGTTGCGCTAGAAATAGCATTGGTAAAAAGTAATGTACACAAACCCGTGTTGCCGTAGAAATGGCACTGTTAAAAATTAATGTATGCAAACTCGTGTTGCAGTAGAAATAGCATTGGTGAAAAGTAATCTACGAAAATTCGTGTTGCGGTAAAAATAGCATTGGTAAAACATAATCTACGCAAACTCGTGTTGCAGTAGAAATAGCATTGGTAAAAGGATCGTCTACAAAAACCTGTGTTGCAGGAGAAATAGCCTTGGTGAAAAGTAATCCAGGCAAACCCGTGTTGCGGTAGAATTAGCATTGGTAAAACATAATCTACGCAAACTTGTGTTGCGGTAGAAATAGCATTGGTAAAAAGTAATATACGCAAACCTGTGTTGCCGTAGAAATGGCATTGGTAAAAATTAATGTATGCAAACTTGTGTTGCTGTAGAAATAGTATTGCTTTAATGTAATCTACGCAAATACTTTTTCCTGTAGAAAGAATATTGGTAACAATTAATCTAGGCAAACACGTGTTGCGGTAGAAATAGCATTGGTAAAAATTAATGTATGCAAACTCGTGTTGCAGTAGAAATAACATTGGTGAAATATAATCTACGAAAACTTGTGTTGCCCTAGAAATAGCATTGGTAAAAAGTAATGTACACAAACCCGTGTTGCCGTAGAAATGGCATGGTAAAAATTAATGTATGCAAACTCGTGTTGCAGTAGAAATAGCCTTGGTGAAAAGTAATCTAGGCAAACCCGTGTTGCAGTAGAAATAGCATTGGTGAAGAGTAATCTATGAAAACTCGTGTTTCTGTAGAAATAGAAATGGAAAAATGTAATCTACGCATACCCATGTTCTGGTAGAAATAGAATTGGTAAAAATTAATGTGTTCAAACTCGTGTTGTGGTAGAAATAGAAATGGTAAAAAGTAATCTACGCATACTCATGTTGTGGTAGAAATAGAATTGGTAAAATTAATGTATGCAAACTCATGTTGCAATAGAAAGAGCCTTGGTGAAAAGTAATCTAGGCAAACTCGTGTTGCGGTCGAAAAAGCATTGGTAAAAGTTAATGTATGCAAACTCGTGTTGCAGTAGAAGTAGCATTGTTAAAAGGATCGTCTACAAAATCCTGTGTTGTGATAGAAATAGCATTGGTAAAATGTAATCTAGGCAAACCCGTGTTGCGGTAGAATTAGCATTGGTAAAATGTAATCTAGGCACACTTGTGTTACAGTAGAAATATAATTTGTAAAAAGTTTGTCAGCACAAACCCGTGTTGCAGTAAAAATAGCATTGGTGAAAAGTAATCTACGAAAACTCTTGTTGATGTAATAATAGAAATGGTAAAAAGTAATCTACGCATACTCATGTTGTGGTAGAAATAGAATTGGTAAAAATTAATGTATGCAAACTCGTGTTGCAGTAGAAATAGCATAGGTGAAAAGGAATCTAGGCAAACCCGTGTTGTGGTAGAAATAGCATTGGTAAAAATTAATGTATGCAAACTCGTGTTGCAGTAGAAATAGCATTGGTGAAAAGTAATGTACACAAACCCGTGTTGCCGTAGAAATGGCACTGGTAAAAATTAATGTATGCAAACTCGTGTTGCAGTAGAAATAGCATTGGTGAAAAGTAATCTACGAAAATTCGTGTTGCGGTAAAAATAGCATTGGTAAAACATAATCTACGCAAACTCGTGGTGCAGTAGAAATAGCATTGGTAAAAGGATCGTCTACAAAAACCTGTGTTGCAGTAGAAATAGCCTTGGTGAAAAGTAATCCAGGCAAACCCGTGTTGCGGTAGAATTAGCATTGGTAAAAATTAATGTATGCAAACTCGTGTTGCAGTAGAAATAGCATTGGTGAAATATAATGTACGAAAACTCGTGTTGCGGTAGAAATAGCATTTGTAAAAATTAATGTACGCAAACTCATGTTGCTCGTAGAAATAGCATTGGTAAAATGTAATCTACGCAAACTCGAATTGCGGTAGAAATAGCATTGGTAAAAAGTAATGTATGAAAATTCATGTTGCGGTAGAAATAGCATTGGTAAAAGGTAATCTACGCAAACTCGAATTGCGGTAGAAATAGCATTGGTAAAAAGTAATGTATGCAAAATCGTGTTGAAGTAGAAATAGCATTAGTTAATAGTAATGTATGAAAATTCGTGTTGCGGTAGAAATAGGATTGGAAAAAAATGATGTACAAAAACCCGTGTTCCGGTAGAAATAGCATTGGTGAAAAATAATCTACGAAAACTCTTGTTGCTGTAATAATAGAAATGGTAAAAATAATCTACGCATACTCATGTTGTGGTAGAAATAGAATTGGTAAAAATTAATGTATGCAAACTCGTGTTGCAGTAGAAATAGGATAGGTGAAAAGGAATCTAGGCAAACCCATGTGGTGGTAGAAATAGCATTGGTGAAAAGTAATCCAGGCAAACCCGTGTTGCGGTAGAATTAGCATTGGTAAAAATTAATGTACGCAAAATCGTTTTGCAGTAGAAATAGCATTGGTGAAATGTAATCTAAGAAAACTTGTGTTGCACTAGAGATAGCATAGATAAAAAGTAATGTACATAAACCCGTGTTGCCGTAGAAATGGCATTGGTAAAAATTAATGTACGCAAACTCGTGTTGCGGTTGAAATAGCATTGCTGAAAACTAATCTATGAAAATTCATGTTGCGGTAGAAATAGCATTGGTGAAAAGTAATCTACGAAAACCCGTGTTGCGGTAGAAATTGCATTGCTGAAAACTAATCTATGAAAATTCATGTTGCGGTAGAAATAGCATTGGTGAAAAGTAATCTACGAAAACCCGTGTGGCGGTAGAAATAGAATGGGAAAAAAGTAATGTACGCAAACTCGTGTTGCTGTAGAAATAGCATTTGTAAAAATTAATGTACGAAAACTCGTGTTGCGGTAGAAATAGGATTGCTGAAATGTAATCTATGCAAACTCGAATTGCGGTAGAAATTGCATTGGTAAAAAGTAATGTACACAAACCCGTGTTGCTGTAGAAATAGGATTGCTGAAAAGTAATCGATGCAAACTCATGTTGCGATAGAAATAGTACTGGTAAAATGTAATGTACGCAAACTCGAAATGCGGTAGAAATAGCATAGGTAAAAAGTAATGTACGCAAACTCGTGTTGCGGTAGAAATAGCATTTGTAAAAATTAATGTATGAAAACTCGTGTTGCAGAAGAAATAGGATTGCTGAAAACTAATCTATGAAAATTCGTGTTGCGGTAGAAATAGAATTGGTAAAAATTAATGTACGCAAACTCATGTTGCTCGTAGAAATAGAATTGGTAAAATGTAATCTACGCAAATTTGTGTTGCGGTAGAAATAGCATTGTTAAAAAGTAATATATGCAAACCTGTGTTGCGGTGGAAATAGCATTGGTAAAATGTAATCTATGCAAATTTGTGTTGCGGTAGAAATAGCATTGTTAAAAAGTAATGTACACAAACCCGTGTTGCTGTAGAAATAGGATTGCTGAAAAGTAATCGATGCAAACTCATGTTGCGATAGAAATAGTACTGGTAAAATGTAATGTACGCAAACTCGAATTGCGGTAGAAATAGCATAGATAAAAAGTAATGTACAAAAACCCGTGTTGCGGTAGAAATAACATTGGTAAAAAGTAATGTATGAAAATTCGTTTTACGGTAGAAATAGGATTGGAAAAAAATGATGTATGCAAACTCGTGTTGCGGTAGAAATAGCATTGGTGAAAAGTAATCTATGCAAACTCATGTTGCGGTAGAAATAGCATTGGTAAAAAGTAATGTATGCAAACTCGTGTTGCAGTAGAAATAGCATTGCTGAAAAGTAATCTATGCAAACTCATGTTGCGGTGGAAATAGCATTGGTAAAATGTAATCTATGAAAATTTGTGTTGCGGTAGAAATAGCATTGTTAAAAAGTAATATACGCAAACCTGTGTTGCCGTAGAAATGGCATTGGTAAAAATTATTGTACGCAAACTAGTGTTGCGGTAGAAATAGGATTGCTGAAAAGTAATCTATGCAAACTCATGTTGCTGTAGAAATAGCATTGGTAAAATGTAATCTAGTAAAACTCGAATTGCGGTAGAAATAGCATTGGTAAAAAGTAATGTATGAAAATTCGTGTTGCGGTAGAAATAGCATTTGTAAAAATTATTGTATGCAAACTCGTGTTGCAAGAGAGATACCATTGGTGAATAGTAATCTATGAAAATTCGTGTTGCGGAAGAAATAGGATTGGTAAAAAGTGACGTACAAAAACTCGTGTTGCGGTAGAAATAGGATTGCTGAAAAGTAATCTATGCAAACTCATGTTGCGGTAGAAATAGCATTGGTAAAATGTAATCTACGCAAATTTGTGTTGTGGTAGAAATAGCATTGGTAAAATATAATCTATGCAAACTCATATTGCGGTAGAAATAGCATTGGTAAAAAGTAATGTACACAAACCGTGTTGCGGTAGAAATAGCATTGGTAAAAATTAACGTAAGCAAACCCGTGTTGCAGTAGAAGTAGCATTGGTGAAAAGTAATCTAGGCAAACTTGTGTTGCGGTCAAAATAGCATTGGTAAAAGTTAATGTATGCAAACTCGTGTTGCAGTAGAAGTAGCATTTTTAAAAGGATCGTCTACAAAATCCTGTGTTGTGATAGAAATAGCACTGGTAAAATGTAATCTAGGCAAACCCGTGTTGCGGTAGAATTAGCATTGGTAAAATGTAATCTAGGCACACTTGTGTTACAGTAGAAATATAATTTGTAAAAAGTTTGTCAGCACAAACTCGTGTTGCAGTAAAAATAGCATTGGTGAAAAGTAATCTACGAAAACTCTTGTTGCTGTAATAATAGAAATGGTAAAAAGTAATCTACGCATACTCATGTTGTGGTAGAAATAGAATTGGTAAAAATTAATGTATGCAAACTCGTGTTGCAGTAGAAATAGCATTGGTGAAATGTAATCTACGAAAACTTGTGTTGCGCTAGAAATAGCATTGGTAAAAAGTAATGTACGCAAACTCGTGTTGTGTTAGAAATAGCATTGGTAAAACGTAATCTAGGGACACTCGTGTTGCGGTAGAAATAGCATTGGTAAAAGGATCGTCTATAACAACTTGTGTTGCGGTAGAAATAGAATTTGTAAAAAGTTCGTCTACACAAACTCTTGTTGCGGTAGAAATAGCATTGGTAAAATGTAAGCTAGGCAAACCCGTCTTGCCGTAGAAATGGCATTGGTAAAATTAAGGTATGCAATCTCGTGTTGCAGGAGAAATAGCATTGTTGAAAAGTAATGTACACAAACTCATGTTGCAGTAGAAATAGAATTGGTAAAAATTAATGTATGCAAACTCATCTTGCGTTAGAAATAGGATTGCTTAAAAGTAATCTACGGAAACTCGTTTTGGTGTAGAAAGAGTATTGGTAAAAAGTAATCTAGGCAAACCCGTGTTGTGGTAGAAAGAGTATTGGTAAAAAGTAATCTAGGCTTGCTGAAAAGTAATCTACGCTAATTCGTTTTCCTGTAGAAAGAGAATTGGAAAAAAGTAATCTAGGCAAACCCGTGTTGCGGTAGAAATGGCATTGGTAAAAATTATTGTACGCAAACTAGTGTTGCGGTAGAAATAGGATTGCTGAAAAGTAATCTATGGAAACTCATGTTGCTGTAGAAATAGCATTGGTAAAATGTAATCTACGCAAACTCGAATTGCGGTAGAAATAGCATTGGTAAAAAGTAATGTATGCAAAATCGTGTTGAAGTAGAAATAGCATTAGTTAATAGTAATGTATGAAAATTCGTGTTGCGGTAGAAATAGGATTGGAAAAAAATGATGTACAAAAACCCGTGTTCCGGTAGAAATAGCATTTGTAAAAATTATTGTATGCAAACTCGTGTTGCAAGAGAGATAGCATTGGTGAATAGTAATCTACGAAAACTTGTGTTGCGCTAGAAATAGCATTGGTAAAAAGTAATGTACGCAAACTCGTTTTGTGTTAGAAATAGCATTGGTAAAACGTAATCTAGGGACACTCGTGTTGCGGTAGAAATAGAATTGGTAAAAATTAATGTATGCAAACTCGTGTTGCAGTAGAAATAGGATAGGTGAAAAGGAATCTAGGCAAACCCATGTGGTGGTAGAAATAGCATTGGTAAAAATTAATGTATGCAAACTCGTGTTGCAGTAGAAATAGCATTGGTGAAATATAATCTACGAAAACTTGTGTTGCCCTAGAAATAGCATTGGTAAAAAGTAATGTAGACAAACCCGTGTTGCCGTAGAAATGGCACTGGTAAAAATTAATGTATGCAAACTCGTGTTGCAGTAGAAATAGCCTTGGTGAAAAGTAATCTAGGCAAACCCGTGTTGCAGTAGAAATAGCATTGGTGAAGAGTAATCTATGAAAACTCGTGTTTCTGTAGAAATAGAAATGGAAATATGTAATCTACGCATACCCATGTTCTGGTAGAAATAGAATTGGTAAAAATTAATGTGTTCAAACTCGTGTTGTGGTAGAAATAGAAATGGTAAAAAGTAATCTACGCATACTCATGTTGTGGTAGAAATAGAATTGGTAAAATTAATGTATGCAAACTCATGTTGCAATAGAAAGAGCCTTGGTGAAAAGTAATCTAGGCAAACTCGTGTTGCGGTCGAAAAAGCATTGGTAAAAGTTAATGTATGCAAACTCGTGTTGCAGTAGAAGTAGCATTGTTAAAAGGATCGTCTACAAAATCCTGTGTTGTGATAGAAATAGCATTGGTAAAATGTAATCTAGGCACACTTGTGTTGCAGTAGAAATATAATTTGTAAAAAGTTTGTCAGCACAAACTCGTGTTGCAGTAAAAATAGCATTGGTGAAAAGTAATCTACGAAAAATCTTGTTGATGTAATAATAGAAATGGTAAAAAGTAATCTACGCATACTCATGTTGTGGTAGAAATAGAATTGTTAAAAATTAATGTATGCAAACTCGTGTTGCAGTAGAAATAGCATAGGTGAAAAGGAATCTAGGCAAACCCGTGTTGTGGTAGAAATAGCATTGGTAAAAATTAATGTATGCAAACTCGTGTTGCAGTAGAAATAGCATAGGTGAAAAGGAATCTAGGCAAACCCGTGTTGTGGTAGAAATAGCATTGGTAAAAATTAATGTATGCAAACTCGTGTTGCAGTAGAAATAGCATTGGTGAAATATAATCTACGAAAACTTGTGTTGCGCTAGAAATAGCATTGGTAAAAAGTAATGTACACAAACCCGGGTTGCCGTAGAAATGGCACTGGTAAAAATTAATGTATGCAAACTCGTGTTGCAGTAGAAATAGCATTGGTGAAAAGTAATCTACGAAAATTCGTGTTGCGGTAGAAATAGCATTGGTAAAAGGATCGTCTACAAAAACCTGTGTTGCAGTAGAAATAGCCTTGGTGAAAAGTAATCCAGGCAAACCCGTGTTGCGGTAGAATTAGCATTGGTAAAATGTAATCTAGGCACACTCGTGTTGCAGTAGAAATAGCATTGGTAAAAAGTAGTGTATGCAAACCCGTGTTGCTGGAGAAATGGCATTTGTAAAAATTAATGTATGCAATCTCGTGTTGGAGGAGAAATAGTATTGGTGAAAAGTAATCTACGAAAATTCGTGTTGCGGTAGAAATATCATTGGTAAAACATAATCTACGCAAACTTGTGTTGCGCTAGAAATAGCATAGATAAAAAGTAATGTACGCAACCCTGTGTTGCCGTAGAAATGGCATTGGTAAAAATTATTGTACGCAAACTAGTGTTGCGGTAGAAATAGGATTGCTGAAAAGTAATCTATGCAAACTCATGTTGCTGTAGAAATATCATTGGTAAAATGTAATCTACGCAAACTCGAATTGTGGTAGAAATAGCATTGGTAAAAAGTAATGTATGAAAATTCGTGTTGCGGTAGAAATAGCATTGGTAAAAAGTAATCTACGAAAACCCGTGTTGCGGTAGAAATAGCATTGGTAAAAATTATTGTACGCAAACTCGTGTTGCGGTAGAAATAGGATTGCTGAAAAGTAATCTATGCAAACTCATGTTGCGGTAGAAATAGCATTGGTAAAATGTAATCTACGCATATTTGTGTTGTGGTAGAAATAGCATTGGTAAAATATAATCTATGCAAACTCATGTTGCGGTAGAAATAGCATTGGTAAAATGTAATCTACGCAAACTCGAATTGTGGTAGAAATAGCATTGGTAAAAAGTAATGTATGAAAATTCGTGTTGCGGTAAAAATAGGATTGGAAAAAAATGAAGTACAAAAACCCGTGTTCCGGTAGAAATAGCATTTGTAAAACTTATTGTATGCAAACTTGTGTTGCAAGAGAGATAGCATTGGTGAATAGTAATCTATGAAAATTCATGTTGCGGAAGAAATAGGATTGGTAAAAAGTGATGTACAAAAACTCGTGTTGCGGTAGAAATAGGATTGCTGAAAAGTAATCTATGCAAACTCATGTTGCGGTAGAAATAGCATTGGTAAAATGTAATCTACGCAAATTTGTGTTGTGGTAGAAATAGAATTGGTAAAAATTAATGTATGCAAACTTGTGTTGCAGTAGAAATAGGATAGGTGAAAAGGAATCTAGGCAAACCCATGTGGTGGTAGAAATAGCATTTGTAAAAATTAATCTATGCAAACTCGTGTTGCAGTAGAAATAGCATTGGTGAAATATAATCTACGAAAACTTGTGTTGCCCTAGAAATAGCATTCGTAAAATGTAATGTACACAAACCCGTGTTGCCGTAGAAATGGCACTGGTAAAAATTAATGTATGCAAACACGTGTTGCAGTAGAAATAGCATTGGTGAAATGTAATCTAAGAAAACTTGTGTTGCACTAGAAATAGCATAGATAAAAAGTAATGTACATAAACCCGTGTTGCCGTAGAAATGGCATTGGTAAAAATTAATGTACGCAAACTCGTGTTGCGGTTGAAATAGCATTGCTGAAAACTAATCTATGAAAATTCATGTTGCGGTAGAAATAGCATTGGTGAAAATTAATGTATGCAAACTCGTGTTGCAGTAGAAATAACATTGGTGAAATATAATCTACGAAAACTTGTGTTGCCCTAGAAATAGCATTGGTAAAAAGTAATGTACACAAACCCGTGTTGCCGTAGAAATGGCACTGGTAAAAATTAATGTATGCAAACTCGTGTTGCAGTAGAAATAGCCTTGGTGAAAAGTAATCTAGGCAAACCCGTGTTGCAGTAGAAATAGCATTGGTGAAGAGTAATCTATGAAAACTCGTGTTTCTGTAGAAATAGAAATGGAAAAATGTAATCTACGCATACCCATGTTCTGGTAGAAATAGAATTGGTAAAAATTAATGTGTTCAAACTCGTGTTGTGGTAGAAATAGAAATGGTAAAAAGTAATCTACGCATACTCATGTTGTGGTAGAAATAGAATTGGTAAAATTAATGTATGCAAACTCATGTTGCAATAGAAAGAGCCTTGGTGAAAAGTAATCTAGGCAAACTCGTGTTGCGGTCGAAAAAGCATTGGTAAAAGTTAATGTATGCAAACTCGTGTTGCAGTAGAAGTAGCATTGTTAAAAGGATCGTCTACAAAATCCTGTGTTGTGATAGAAATAGCATTGGTAAAATGTAATCTAGGCAAACCCGTGTTGCGGTAGAATTAGCATTGGTAAAATGTAATCTAGGCACACTTGTGTTACAGTAGAAATATAATTTGTAAAAAGTTTGTCAGCACAAACCCGTGTTGCAGTAAAAATAGCATTGGTGAAAAGTAATCTACGAAAACTCTTGTTGATGTAATAATAGAAATGGTAAAAAGTAATCTACACATACTCATGTTGTGGTAGAAATAGAATTGTTAAAAATTAATGTATGCAAACTCGTGTTGCAGTAGAAATAGCATAGGTGAAAAGGAATCTAGGCAAACCCGTGTTGTGGTAGAAATAGCATTGGTAAAAATTAATGTATGCAAACTCGTGTTGCAGTAGAAATAGCATTGGTGAAAAGTAATGTACACAAACCTGTGTTGCCGTAGAAATGGCACTGGTAAAAATTAATGTATGCAAACTCGTGTTGCAGTAGAAATAGCATTGGTGAAATATAATCTACGAAAACTCGTGTTGCGGTAGAAATAGCATTTGTAAAAATTAATGTACGCAAACTCATGTTGCTCGTACAAATAGCATTGGTAAAATGTAATCTACGCAAACTCGAATTGCGGTAGAAATAGCATTGGTAAAAAGTAATGTATGAAAATTCATGTTGCGGTAGAAATAGCATTGGTGAAAAGTAATCTACGAAAACCTGTGTTGCGGTAGAAATAGCATTGCTGAAAACTAATCTATGAAAATTCATGTTGCGGTAGAAATAGCATTGGTGAAAAGTAATCTACGAAAACCCGTGTTGCGGTAGAAATAGCATTGGTAAAAATTATTGTACGCAAACTCGTGTTGCGGTAGAAATAGAATGGGAAAAAAGTAATGTACGCAAACTCGTGTTGCTGTAGAAATAGCATTTGTAAAAATTAATGTACGAAAACTTGTGTTGCGGTAGAAATAGGATTGCTGAAATGTAATCTATGCAAACTCGAATTGCGGTAGAAATTGCATTGGTAAAAAGTAATGTACACAAACCCGTGTTGCTGTAGAAATAGGATTGCTGAAAAGTAATCGATGAAAACTATATGGTGCGATAGAAATAGCACTGGTAAAATGTAATCTACGCAAACTTGAATTGCGGTAGAAATAGCATAGGTAAAAAGTAATGTACAAAAACCCGTGTTGTGGTAGAAATAATATTGGTAAAAAGTAATGTATGAAAATTCGTTTTGCGGTAGAAATAGGATTGGAAAAAAATGATGTATGTAAACTCGTGTTGCGGTAGAAATAGCATTGGTGAAAAGTAATCTATGGAAACTCATGTTGCGGTAGAAATAGCATTGGTAAAAAGTAATGTATGCAAACTCGTGTTGCAGTAGAAATAGCATTGCTGAAAAGTAATCTATGCAAACTCATGTTGCGGTGGAAATAGCATTGGTAAAATGTAATCTATGCAAATTTGTGTTGCGGTAGAAATAGCATTGTTAAAAAGTAATATACGCAAACCTGTGTTTCCGTAGAAATGGCATTGGTAAAAATTATTGTACGCAAACTAGTGTTGCGGTAGAAATAGGATTGGTAAAATTAATGTATGCAAACTCATGTTGCAATAGAAAGAGCCTTGGTGAAAAGTAAACTAGGCAAACTCGTGTTGCGGTCGAAAAAGCATTGGTAAAAGTTAATGTATGCAAACTCGTGTTGCAGTAGAAGTAGCATTGTTAAAAGGATCGTCTACAAAATCCTGTGTTGTGATAGAAATAGCATTGGTAAAATGTAATCTAGGCAAACCCGTGTTGCGGTAGAATTAGCATTGGTAAAATGTAATCTAGGCACACTTGTGTTACAGTAGAAATATAATTTGTAAAAAGTTTGTCAGCACAAACCCGTGTTGCAGTAAAAATAGCATTGGTGAAAAGTAATCTACGAAAACTCTTGTTGATGTAATAATAGAAATGGTAAAAAGTAATCTACACATACTCATGTTGTGGTAGAAATAGAATTGTTAAAAATTAATGTATGCAAACTCGTGTTGCAGTAGAAATAGCATAGGTGAAAAGGAATCTAGGCAAACCCGTGTTGTGGTAGAAATAGCATTGGTAAAAATTAATGTATGCAAACTCGTGTTGCAGTAGAAATAGCATTGGTGAAAAGTAATGTACACAAACCCGTGTTGCCGTAGAAATGGCACTGGTAAAAATTAATGTATGCAAACTCGTGTTGCAGTAGAAATAGCATTGGTGAAATATAATCTACGAAAACTCGTGTTGCGGTAGAAATAGCATTTGTAAAAATTAATGTACGCAAACTCATGTTGCTCGTACAAATAGCATTGGTAAAATGTAATCTACACAAACTCGAATTGCGGTAGAAATAGCATTGGTAAAAAGTAATGTATGAAAATTCATGTTGCGGTAGAAATAGCATTGGTGAAAAGTAATCTACGAAAACCTGTGTTGCGGTAGAAATAGCATTGCTGAAAACTAATCTATGAAAATTCATGTTGCGGTAGAAATAGCATTGGTGAAAAGTAATCTACGAAAACACGTGTTGCGGTAGAAATAGCATTGGTAAAAATTATTGTACGCAAACTCGTGTTGCGGTAGAAATAGAATGGGAAAAAAGTAATGTACGCAAACTCGTGTTGCTGTAGAAATAGCATTTGTAAAAATTAATGTACGAAAACTTGTGTTGCGGTAGAAATAGGATTGCTGAAATGTAATCTATGCAAACTCGAATTGCGGTAGAAATTGCATTGGTAAAAAGTAATGTACACAAACCCGTGTTGCTGTAGAAATAGGATTGCTGAAAAGTAATCGATGAAAACTATATGGTGCGATAGAAATAGCACTGGTAAAATGTAATCTACGCAAACTTGAATTGCGGTAGAAATAGCATAGGTAAAAAGTAATGTACAAAAACCCGTGTTGTGGTAGAAATAATATTGGTAAAAAGTAATGTATGAAAATTCGTTTTGCGGTAGAAATAGGATTGGAAAAAAATGATGTATGTAAACTCGTGTTGCGGTAGAAATAGCATTGGTGAAAAGTAATCTATGGAAACTCATGTTGCGGTAGAAATAGCATTGGTAAAAAGTAATGTATGCAAACTCGTGTTGCAGTAGAAATAGCATTGCTGAAAAGTAATCTATGCAAACTCATGTTGCGGTGGAAATAGCATTGGTAAAATGTAATCTATGCAAATTTGTGTTGCGGTAGAAATAGCATTGTTAAAAAGTAATATACGCAAACCTGTGTTGCCGTAGAAATGGCATTGGTAAAAATTATTGTACGCAAACTAGTGTTGCGGTAGAAATAGGATTGCTGAAAAGTAATCTATGCAAACTCATGTTGCTGTAGAAATAGCATTGGTAAAATGTAATCTACGCAAACTAGATTTGCGGTAGAAATAGCATTGGTAAAAAGTAATGTATGAAAATTCGTGTTGCGGTAGAAATAGGATTGGAAAAAAATGAAGTACAAAAACCCGTGTTCCGGTAGAAATAGCATTTGTAAAAATTATTGTATGCAAACTCGTGTTGCAAGAGAGATAGCATTGGTGAATAGTAATCTATGAAAATTCGTGTTGCGGAAGAAATAGGATTGGTAAAAAGTGACGTATAAAAACTCGTGTTGCGGTAGAAAGAGGATTGCTGAAAAGTAATCTATGCAAACTCGTGTTGCGGTAGAAATAGCATTGGTAAAATGTAATCTACGCAAATTTGTGTTGTGGTAGAAATAGCATTGGTAAAATATAATCTATGCAAACTCATATTGCGGTAGAAATAGCATTGGTAAAAAGTAATGTACACAAACCGTGTTGCGGTAGAAATAGCATTGGTAAAAATTAACGTAAGCAAACCCGTGTTGCAGTAGAAGTAGCATTGGTGAAAAGTAATCTAGGCAAACTCGTGTTGCGGTCGAAATAGCATTGGTAAAAGTTAATGTATGCAAAGTCGTGTTGCAGTAGAAGTAGCATTTTTAAAAGGATCGTCTACAAAATCCTGTGTTGTGATAGAAATAGCACTGGTAAAATGTAATCTCGGCAAAGCCGTGTTGCGGTAGAATTAGAATTGGCAAAATGTAATCTAGGCACACTTGTGTTACAGTAGAAATATAATTTGTAAAAAGTTTGTCAGCACAAACTCGTGTTGCAGTAAAAATAGCATTGGTGAAAAGTAATCTACGAAAACTCTTGTTGCTGTAATAATAGAAATGGTAAAAAGTAATCTACGCATACTCATTTTGTGGTAGAAATAGAATTGGTAAAAATTAATGTATGCAAACTCGTGTTGCAGTAGAAATAGCATTGGTGAAATATAATCTACGAAAACTTGTGTTGCAGTAGAAGTAGCATTTTTAAAAGGATCGTCTACAAAATCCTGTGTTGTGATAGAAATAGCACTGGTAAAATGTAATCTCGGCAAAGCCGTGTTGCGGTAGAATTAGCATTGGCAAAATGTAATCTAGGCACACTTGTGTTACAGTAGAAATATAATTTGTAAAAAGTTTGTCAGCACAAACTCGTGTTGCAGTAAAAATAGCATTGGTGAAAAGTAATCTACGAAAACTCTTGTTGCTGTAATAATAGAAATGGTAAAAAGTAATCTACGCATACTCATGTTGTGGTAGAAATAGAATTGTTAAAAATTAATGTATGCAAACTCGTGTTGCAGTAGAAATAGCATAGGTGAAAAGGAATCTAGGCAAACCCGTGTTGTGGTAGAAATAGCATTGGTAAAAATTAATGTATGCAAACTTGTGTTGCAGTAGAAATAGCATAGGTGAAAAGGAATCTAGGCAAACCCGTGTTGTGGTAGAAATAGCATTGGTAAAAATTAATGTATGCAAACTTGTGTTGCAGTAGAAATAGCATTGGTGAAATATAATCTACGAAAACTTGTGTTGCGCTAGAAATAGCATTGGTAAAAAGTAATGTACACAAACCCGGGTTGCCGTAGAAATGGCACTGGTAAAAATTAATGTATGCAAACTCGTGTTGCAGTAGAAATAGCATTGGTGAAAAGTAATCTACGAAAATTCGTGTTGCGGTAGAAATAGCATTGGTAAAAGGATCGTCTACAAAAACCTGTGTTGCAGTAGAAATAGCCTTGGTGAAAAGTAATCCAGGCAAACCCGTGTTGCGGTAGAATTAGCATTGGTAAAATGTAATCTAGGCACACTCGTGTTGCGGTAGAAATAGCATTGGTAAAAAGTAGTGTATGCAAACCCGTGTTGCTGGAGAAATGGCATTCGTAAAAATTAATGTATGCAATCTCGTGTTGGAGGAGAAATAGTATTGGTGAAAAGTAATCTACGAAAACCCATGTGGTGGTAGAAATAGCATTTGTAAAAATTAATCTATGCAAACTCGTGTTGCAGTAGAAATAGCATTGGTGAAATATAATCTACGAAAACTTGTGTTGCCCTAGAAATAGCATTGGTAAAAAGTAATGTACGCAACCCTGTGTTGCCGTAGAAATGGCATTGGTAAAAATTATTGTACGCAAACTAGTGTTGCGGTAGAAATAGGATTGGTAAAATGTAATCTACGCAAACTCGAATTGTGGTAGAAATAGCATTGGTAAAAAGTAATGTATGAAAATTCGTGTTGCGGTAGAAATAGCATTGGTAAAAAGTAATCTACGAAAACCCGTGTTGCGGTAGAAATAGCATTGGTAAAAATTATTGTACGCAAACTCGTGTTGCGGTAGAAATAGGATTGCTGAAAAGTAATCTATGCAAACTCATGTTGCGGTAGAAATAGCATTGGTAAAATGTAATCTACGCATATTTGTGTTGTGGTAGAAATAGCATTGGTAAAATGTAATCTACGCAAATTTGTGTTGTGGTAGAAATAGAATTGGTAAAAATTAATGTATGCAAACTCGTGTTGCAGTAGAAATAGGATAGGTGAAAAGGAATCTAGGCAAACCCATGTGGTGGTAGAAATAGCATTTGTAAAAATTAATCTATGCAAACTCGTGTTGCAGTAGAAATAGCATTGGTGAAATATAATCTACGAAAACTTGTGTTGCCCTAGAAATAGCATTGGTAAAAAGTAATGTACACAAACCCGTGTTGCCGTAGAAATGGCACTGGTAAAAATTAATGTATGCAAACTCGTGTTGCAGTAGAAATAGCATTGGTGAAATGTAATCTAAGAAAACTTGTGTTGCACTAGAAATAGCATAGATAAAAAGTAATGTACATAAACCCGTGTTGCCGTAGAAATGGCATTGGTAAAAATTAATGTATGCAAACTCGTGTTGCGGTTGAAATAGCATTGCTGAAAACTAATCTATGAAAATTCATGTTGCGGTAGAAATAGCATTGGTGAAAAGTAATCTACGAAAACCCGTGTTGCGGTAGAAATTGCATTGCTGAAAACTAATCTATGAAAATTCATGTTGCGGTAGAAATAGCATTGATGAAAAGTAATCTACGAAAACCCGTGTTGCGGTAGAAATAGCATTGGTAAAAATTATTGTACGCAAACTAATGTTGCGGTAGAAATAGAATGGGAAAAAAGTAATGTACGCAAACTCGTGTTGCTGTAGAAATAGCATTTGTAAAAATTAATGTACGAAAACTCGTGTTGCGGTAGAAATAGGATTGCTGAAATGTAATCTATGCAAACTCGAATTGCGGTAGAAATTGCATTGGTAAAAAGTAATGTACACAAACCCGTGTTGCTGTAGAAATAGGATTGCTGAAAAGTAATCGATGCAAACTCATGTTGCGATAGAAATAGTACTGGTAAAATGTAATCTACGCAAACTCGAAATGCGGTAGAAATAGCATAGGTAAAAAGTAATGTACGCAAACTTGTGTTGCGGTAGAAATAGCATTTGTAAAAATTAATGTATGAAAACTCGTGTTGCAGAAGAAATATGATTGCTATAAACTAATCTATGAAAATTCGTGTTGCGGTAGAAATAGAATTGGTAAAAATTAATGTACGCAAACTCATGTTGCTCGTAGAAATAGCATTGGTAAAATGTAATCTACGCAAATTTGTGTTGCGGTAGAAATAGCATTGTTAAAAAGTAATCTACGCAAATTTGTGTTGCGGTAGAAATAGCATTGTTAAAAAGTAATATATGCAAACCTGTGTTGCTGTAGAAATGGCATTGGTAAAAATTAATGTATGCAAACTCGTGTTGCAGTAGAAATAGGATTGCTGAAATGTAATCTAAGAAAACTTGTGTTGCGCTAGAAATAGCATAGATAAAAAGTAATGTATGTAAACCTGTGTTGCCGTAGAAATGGCATTGGTAAAAATTATTGTACGCAAACTAGTGTTGCGGTAGAAATAGAATTGGTAAAAATTAATGTATGCAAACTCGTGTTGCAGTAGAAATAGCATTGGTGAAATATAATCTACGAAAACTTGTGTTGCGCTAGAAATAGCATTGGTAAAAAGTAATGTACGCAAACTCGTGTTGTGTTAGAAATAGCATTGGTAAAACGTAATCTAGGGACACTCGTGTTGCGGTAGAAATAGAATTGGTAAAAATTAATGTATGCAAAATCGTGTTGCAGTAGAAATAGGATAGGTGAAAAGGAATCTAGGCAAACCCATGTGGTGGTAGAAATAGCATTGGTAAAAATTAATGTATGCAAACTCATGTTGCAGTAGAAATAGCATTGGTGAAATATAATCTACGAAAACTTGTGTTGCCCTAGAAATAGCATTGGTAAAAAGTAATGTACACAAACCCGTGTTGCCGTAGAAATGGCACTGGTAAAAATTAATGTATGCAAACTCGTGTTGCAGTAGAAATAGCCTTGGTGAAAAGTAATCTAGGCAAACCCGTGTTGCAGTAGAAATAGCATTGGTGAAGAGTAATCTATGAAAATTCGTGTTTCTGTAGAAATAGAAATGGAAAAATGTAATCTACGCATACCCATGTTCTGGTAGAAATAGAATTGGTAAAAATTAATGTGTTCAAACTCGTGTTGTGGTAGAAATAGAAATGGTAAAAAGTAATCTACGCATACTCATGTTGTGGTAGAAATAGAATTGGTAAAATTAATGTATGCAAACTCATGTTGCAATAGAAAGAGCCTTGGTGAAAAGTAATCTAGGCAAACTCGTGTTGCGGTCGAAAAAGCATTGGTAAAAGTTAATGTATGCAAACTCGTGTTGCAGTAGAAGTAGCATTGTTAAAAGGATCGTCTACAAAATCCTGTGTTGTGATAGAAATAGCATTGGTAAAATGTAATCTAGGCACACTTGTGTTGCAGTAGAAATATAATTTGTAAAAAGTTTGTCAGCACAAACTCGTGTTGCAGTAAAAATAGCATTGGTGAAAAGTAATCTACGAAAACTCTTGTTGATGTAATAATAGAAATGGTAAAAAGTAATCTACGCATACTCATGTTGTGGTAGAAATAGAATTGTTAAAAATTAATGTATGCAAACTCGTGTTGCAGTAGAAATAGCATAGGTGAAAAGGAATCTAGGCAAACCCGTGTTGTGGTAGAAATAGCATTGGTAAAAATTAATGTATGCAAACTCGTGTTGCAGTAGAAATAGCATAGGTGAAAAGGAATCTAGGCAAACCCGTGTTGTGGTAGAAATAGCATTGGTAAAAATTAATGTATGCAAACTTGTGTTGCAGTAGAAATAGCATTGGTGAAATATAATCTACGAAAACTTGTGTTGCGCTAGAAATAGCATTGGTAAAAAGTAATGTACACAAACCCGTGTTGCCGTAGAAATGGCACTGGTAAAAATTAATGTATGCAAACTCGTGTTGCAGTAGAAATAGCATTGGTGAAAAGTAATCTACGAAAATTCGTGTTGCGGTAGAAATAGCATTGGTAAAAGGATCGTCTACAAAAACCTGTGTTGCAGTAGAAATAGCCTTGGTGAAAAGTAATCCAGGCAAACCCGTGTTGCGGTAGAATTAGCATTGGTAAAATGTAATCTAGGCACACTCGTGTTGCGGTAGAAATAGCATTGGTAAAAAGTAGTGTATGCAAACCCGTGTTGCTGGAGAAATGGCATTCGTAAAAATTAATGTATGCAATCTCGTGTTGGAGGAGAAATAGTATTGGTGAAAAGTAATCTACGAAAACCCATGTGGTGGTAGAAATAGCATTTGTAAAAATTAATCTATGCAAACTCGTGTTGCAGTAGAAATAGCATTGGTGAAATATAATCTACGAAAACTTGTGTTGCCCTAGAAATAGCATTGGTAAAAAGTAATGTACGCAACCCTGTGTTGCCGTAGAAATGGCATTGGTAAAAATTATTGTACGCAAACTAGTGTTGCGGTAGAAATAGGATTGGTAAAATGTAATCTACGCAAACTCGAATTGTGGTAGAAATAGCATTGGTAAAAAGTAATGTATGAAAATTCGTGTTGCGGTAGAAATAGCATTGGTAAAAAGTAATGTACGAAAACCCGTGTTGCGGTAGAAATAGCATTGGTAAAAATTATTGTACGCAAACTCGTGTTGCGGTAGAAATAGGATTGCTGAAAAGTAATCTATGCAAACTCATGTTGCGGTAGAAATAGCATTGGTAAAATGTAATCTACGCATATTTGTGTTGTGGTAGAAATAGCATTGGTAAAATGTAATCTACGCAAATTTGTGTTGTGGTAGAAATAGAATTGGTAAAAATTAATGTATGCAAACTCGTGTTGCAGTAGAAATAGGATAGGTGAAAAGGAATCTAGGCAAACCCATGTGGTGGTAGAAATAGCATTTGTAAAAATTAATCTATGCAAACTCGTGTTGCAGTAGAAATAGCATTGGTGAAATATAATCTACGAAAACTTGTGTTGCCCTAGAAATAGCATTGGTAAAAAGTAATGTACACAAACCCGTGTTGCCGTAGAAATGGCACTGGTAAAAATTAATGTATGCAAACTCGTGTTGCAGTAGAAATAGCATTGGTGAAATGTAATCTAAGAAAACTTGTGTTGCACTAGAAATAGCATAGATAAAAAGTAATGTACATAAACCCGTGTTGCCGTAGAAATGGCATTGGTAAAAATTAATGTATGCAAACTCGTGTTGCGGTTGAAATAGCATTGCTGAAAACTAATCTATGAAAATTCATGTTGCGGTAGAAATAGCATTGGTGAAAAGTAATCTACGAAAACCCGTGTTGCGGTAGAAATTGCATTGCTGAAAACTAATCTATGAAAATTCATGTTGCGGTAGAAATAGCATTGGTGAAAAGTAATCTACGAAAACCCGTGTTGCGGTAGAAATTGCATTGCTGAAAACTAATCTATGAAAATTCATGTTGCGGTAGAAATAGCATTGGTGAAAAGTAATCTACGAAAACCCGTGTTGCGGTAGAAATAGCATTGGTAAAAATTATTGTACGCAAACTAATGTTGCGGTAGAAATAGAATGGGAAAAAAGTAATGTACGCAAACTCGTGTTGCTGTAGAAATAGCATTTGTAAAAATTAATGTACGAAAACTCGTGTTGCGGTAGAAATAGGATTGCTGAAATGTAATCTATGCAAACTCGAATTGCGGTAGAAATTGCATTGGTAAAAAGTAATGTACACAAACCCGTGTTGCTGTAGAAATAGGATTGCTGAAAAGTAATCGATGCAAACTCATGTTGCGATAGAAATAGTACTGGTAAAATGTAATCTACGCAAACTCGAAATGCGGTAGAAATAGCATAGGTAAAAAGTAATGTACGCAAACTCGTGTTGCGGTAGAAATAGCATTTGTAAAAATTAATGTATGAAAACTCGTGTTGGAGAAGAAATAGGATTGCTATAAACTAATCTATGAAAATTCGTGTTGCGGTAGAAATAGAATTGGTAAAAATTAATGTACGCAAACTCATGTTGCTCGTAGAAATAGCATTGGTAAAATGTAATCTACACAAATTTGTGTTGCGGTAGAAATAGCATTGTTAAAAAGTAATATATGCAAACCTGTGTTGCCGGAGAAATAGCATTGTTAAAAAGTAATATACGCAAACCTGTGTTGCCGTAGAAATGGCATTGGTAAAAATTAATGTATGCAAACTCGTGTTGCAGTAGAAATAGGATTGCTGAAATGTAATCTAAGAAAACTTGTGTTGCGCTAGAAATAGCATAGATAAAAAGTAATGTATGTAAACCTGTGTTGCCGTAGAAATGGCATTGGTAAAAATTATTGTACGCAAACTAGTGTTGCGGTAGAAATAGGATTGCTGAAAAGTAATCTATGCAAACTCGAATTGCGGTAGAAATAGCATTGGTAAAAAGTAATGTATGAAAATTCATGTTGCGGTAGAAATAGCATTGGTGAAAAGTAATCTACGAAAACCCGTGTTGCGGTAGAAATAGCATTGGTAAAAATTATTGTACGCAAAGTCGTGTTGCGGTAGAAATAGGATTGCTGAAAAGTAATCTATGCAAACTCATGTTGCTGTAGAAATAGCATTGGTAAAATGTAATCTAGTAAAACTCGAATTGCGGTAGAAATAGCATTGGTAAAAAGTAATGTATGAAAATTCGTGTTGCGGTAGAAATAGGATTGGAAAAAAATGAAGTACAAAAACCCGTGTTCCGGTAGAAATAGCATTTGTAAAAATTATTGTATGCAAACTCGTGTTGCAAGAGAGATACCATTGGTGAATAGTAATCTGTGAAAATTCGTGTTGCGGAAGAAATAGGATTGGTAAAAAGTGACGTACAAAAACTCGTGTTGCGGTAGAAAGAGGATTGCTGAAAAGTAATCTATGCAAACTCATGTTGCGGTAGAAATAGCATTGGTAAAATGTAATCTACGCAAATTTGTGTTGTGGTAGAAATAGCATTGGTAAAATATAATCTATGCAAACTCATATTGCGGTAGAAATAGCATTGGTAAAAATTAACGTAAGCAAACCCGTGTTGCAGTAGAAGTAGCATTGGTGAAAAGTAATCTAGGCAAACTCGTGTTGCGGTCGAAATAGCATTGGTAAAAGTTAATGTATGCAAAGTCGTGTTGCAGTAGAAGTAGCATTTTTAAAAGGATCGTCTACAAAATCCTGTGTTGTGATAGAAATAGCACTGGTAAAATGTAATCTAGGCAAACCCGTGTTGCGGTAGAATTAGCATTGGTAATATGTAATCTAGGCACACTTGTGTTACAGTAGAAATATAATTTGTAAAAAGGTTGTCAGCACAAACTCGTGTTGCAGTAAAAATAGCATTGGTGAAAAGTAATCTACGAAAACTCTTGTTGCTGTAATAATAGAAATGGTAAAAAGTAATCTACGCATACTCATGTTGTGGTAGAAATAGAATTGGTAAAAATTAATGTATGCAAACTCGTGTTGCAGTAGAAATAGCATTGGTGAAATATAATCTACGAAAACTTGTGTTGCGCTAGAAATAGCATTGGTAAAAAGTAATGTACGCAAACTCGTGTTGCCGTAGAAATGGCACTGGTAAAAATTAATGTATGCAAACTCTTGTTGCAGTAGAAATAGCATTGGTGAAAAGTAATCTACGAAAACTCTTGTTGATGTAATAATAGAAATGGTAAAAAGTAATCTACGCATACTCATGTTGTGGTAGAAATAGAATTGTTAAAAATTAATGTATGCAAACTCGTGTTGCAGTAGAAATAGCATAGGTGAAAAGGAATCTAGGCAAACCCGTGTTGTGGTAGAAATAGCATTGGTAAAAATTAATGTATGCAAACTCGTGTTGCAGTAGAAATAGCATAGGTGAAAAGGAATCTAGGCAAACCCGTGTTGTGGTAGAAATAGCATTGGTAAAAATTAATGTATGCAAACTTGTGTTGCAGTAGAAATAGCATTGGTGAAATATAATCTACGAAAACTTGTGTTGCGCTAGAAATAGCATTGGTAAAAAGTAATGTACACAAACCCGGGTTGCCGTAGAAATGGCACTGGTAAAAATTAATGTATGGAAACTCGTGTTGCAGTAGAAATAGCATTGGTGAAAAGTAATCTACAAAAATTCGTGTTGCGGTAGAAATAGCATTGGTAAAAGGATCGTCTACAAAAACCTGTGTTGCAGTAGAAATAGCCTTGGTGAAAAGTAATCCAGGCAAACCCGTGTTGCGGTAGAATTAGCATTGGTAAAATGTAATCTAGGCACACTCGTGTTGCAGTAGAAATAGCATTGGTAAAAAGTAGTGTATGCAAACCCGTGTTGCTGGAGAAATGGCATTCGTAAAAATTAATGTATGCAATCTCGTGTTGGAGGAGAAATAGTATTGGTGAAAAGTAATCTACGAAAATTCGTGTTGCGGTAGAAATATCATTGGTAAAACATAATCTACGCAAACTTGTGTTGCGCTAGAAATAGCATATATAAAAAGTAATGTACGCAACCCTGTGTTGCCGTAGAAATGGCATTGGTAAAAATTATTGTACGCAAACTAGTGTTGCGGTAGAAATAGGATTGGTAAAATGTAATCTACGCAAACTCGAATTGTGGTAGAAATAGCATTGGTAAAAAGTAATGTATGAAAATTCGTGTTGCGGTAGAAATAGCATTGGTAAAAAGTAATCTACGAAAACCCGTGTTGCGGTAGAAATAGCATTGGTAAAAATTATTGTACGCAAAGTCGTGTTGCGGTAGAAATAGGATTGCTGAAAAGTAATCTATGCAAACTCATGTTGCGGTAGAAATAGCATTGGTAAAATGTAATCTACGCATATTTGTGTTGTGGTAGAAATAGCATTGGTAAAATGTAATCTACGCAAATTTGTGTTGTGGTAGAAATAGAATTGGTAAAAATTAATGTATGCAAACTCGTGTTGCAGTAGAAATAGGATAGGTGAAAAGGAATCTAGGCAAACCCATGTGGTGGTAGAAATAGCATTTGTAAAAATTAATCTATGCAAACTCGTGTTGCGGTTGAAATAGCATTGCTGAAAACTAATCTATGAAAATTCATGTTGCGGTAGAAATAGCATTGGTGAAAAGTAATCTACGAAAACCCGTGTTGCGGTAGAAATTGCATTGCTGAAAACTAATCTATGAAAATTCATGTTGCGGTAGAAATAGCATTGGTGAAAAGTAATCTACGAAAACCCGTGTTGCGGTAGAAATAGCATTGGTAAAAATTATTGTACGCAAACTAATGTTGCGGTAGAAATAGAATGGGAAAAAAGTAATGTACGCAAACTCGTGTTGCTGTAGAAATAGCATTTGTAAAAATTAATGTACGAAAACTCGTGTTGCGGTAGAAATAGGATTGCTGAAATGTAATCTATGCAAACTCGAATTGCGGTAGAAATTGCATTGGTAAAAAGTAATGTACACAAACCCGTGTTGCTGTAGAAATAGGATTGCTGAAAAGTAATCGATGCAAACTCATGTTGCGATAGAAATAGTACTGGTAAAATGTAATCTACGCAAACTCGAAATGCGGTAGAAATAGCATAGGTAAAAAGTAATGTACGTAAACTCGTGTTGCGGTAGAAATAGCATTTGTAAAAATTAATGTATGAAAACTCGTGTTGCAGAAGAAATAGGATTGCTATAAACTAATCTATGAAAATTCGTGTTGCGGTAGAAATAGAATTGGTAAAAATTAATGTACGCAAACTCATGTTGCTCGTAGAAATAGCATTGGTAAAATGTAATCTACGCAAATTTGTGTTGCGGTAGAAATAGCATTGTTAAAAAGTAATATATGCAAACCTGTGTTGCCGGAGAAATAGCATTGTTAAAAAGTAATATACGCAAACCTGTGTTGCCGTAGAAATGGCATTGGTAAAAATTAATGTATGCAAACTCGTGTTGCAGTAGAAATAGGATTGCTGAAATGTAATCTAAGAAAACTTGTGTTGCGCTAGAAATAGCATAGATAAAAAGTAATGTATGTAAACCTGTGTTGCCGTAGAAATGGCATTGGTAAAAATTATTGTACGCAAACTAGTGTTGCGGTAGAAATAGGATTGCTGAAAAGTAATCTATGCAAACTCGAATTGCGGTAGAAATAGCATTGGTAAAAATTATTGTACGCAAAGTCGTGTTGCGGTAGAAATAGGATTGCTGAAAAGTAATCTATGCAAACTCATGTTGCTGTAGAAATAGCATTGGTAAAATGTAATCTAGTAAAACTCGAATTGCGGTAGAAATAGCATTGGTAAAAAGTAATGTATGAAAATTCGTGTTGCGGTAGAAATAGGATTGGAAAAAAATGAAGTACAAAAACCCGTGTTCCGGTAGAAATAGCATTTGTAAAAATTATTGTATGTAAACTCGTGTTGCAAGAGAGATACCATTGGTGAATAGTAATCTGTGAAAATTCGTGTTGCGGAAGAAATAGGATTGGTAAAAAGTGACGTACAAAAACTCGTGTTGCGGTAGAAAGAGGATTGCTGAAAAGTAATCTATGCAAACTCATGTTGCGGTAGAAATAGCATTGGTAAAAATTAACGTAAGCAAACCCGTGTTGCAGTAGAAGTAGCATTGGTGAAAAGTAATCTAGGCAAACTCGTGTTGCGGTCGAAATAGCATTGGTAAAAGTTAATGTATGCAAACTCGTGTTGCAGTAGAAGTAGCATTTTTAAAAGGATCGTCTACAAAATCCTGTGTTGTGATAGAAATAGCACTGGTAAAATGTAATCTAGGCAAACCCGTGTTGCGGTAGAATTAGCATTGGTAATATGTAATATAGGCACACTTGTGTTACAGTAGAAATATAATTTGTAAAAAGTTTGTCAGCACAAACTCGTGTTGCAGTAAAAATAGCATTGGTGAAAAGTAATCTACGAAAACTCTTGTTGCTGTAATAATAGAAATGGTAAAAAGTAATCTACGCATACTCATGTTGTGGTAGAAATAGAATTGGTAAAAATTAATGTATGCAAACTCGTGTTGCAGTAGAAATAGCATTGGTGAAATATAATCTACGAAAACTTGTGTTGCGCTAGAAATAGCATTGGTAAAAAGTAATGTACGCAAATTCGTGTTGCCGTAGAAATGGCACTGGTAAAAATTAATGTATGCAAACTCTTGTTGCAGTAGAAATAGCATTGGTGAAAAGTAATCTACGAAAATTCGTGTTGCGGTAAAAATAGCATTGGTAAAACATAATCTACGCAAACTCGTGTTGCACTAGAAATAGCATTGGTAAAAGGATCGTCTACAAAAACCTGTGTTGCAGTAGAAATAGCCTTGGTGAAAAGTAATCCAGGCAAACCCGTGTTGCGGTAGAATTAGCATTGGTAAAAATTAATGTATGCAAACTCGTGTTGCAGTAGAAATAGCATTGGTGAAATATAATCTACGAAAACTCGTGTTGCGGTAGAAATAGCATTTGTAAAAATTAATGTACGCAAACTCATGTTGCTCGTAGAAATAGCATTGGTAAAATGTAATCTACACAAATTTGTGTTGCGGTAGAAATAGAATTGTTAAAAAGTAATATATGCAAACCTGTGTTGCCAGAGAAATAGCATTGTTAAAAAGTAATATACGCAAACCTGTGTTGCCGTAGAAATGGCATTGGTAAAAATTATTGTACGCAAACTAGTGTTGCGGTAGAAATAGGATTGCTGAAAAGTAATCTATGCAAACTCATGTTGCTGTAGAAATAGCATTGGTAAAATGTAATCTACGCAAACTCGAATTGTGGTAGAAATAGCATTGGTAAAAAGTAATGTATGAAAATTCATGTTGCGGTAGAAATAGCATTGGTGAAAAGTAATCTACGAAAACCCGTGTTGCGGTAGAAATAGCATTGCTGAAAACTAATCTATGAAAATTCATGTTGCGGTAGAAATAGCATTGGTGAAAAGTAATCTACGAAAACCCGTGTTGCGGTAGAAATAGCATTGGTAAAAATTATTGTACGCAAACTCGTGTTGCGGTAGAAATAGGATTGCTGAAAAGTAATCTATGCAAACTCATGTTGCGGTAGAAATAGCATTGGTAAAATGTAATCTACGCATATTTGTGTTGTGGTAGAAATAGCATTGGTAAAATGTAATCTACGCAAATTTGTGTTGTGGTAGAAATAGAATTGGTAAAAATTAATGTATGCAAACTCGTGTTGCAGTAGAAATAGGATAGGTGAAAAGGAATCTAGGCAAACCCATGTGGTGGTAGAAATAGCATTTGTAAAAATTAATGTATGCAAACTCGTGTTGCAGTAGAAATAGCATTGGTGAAATATAATCTACGAAAACTTGTGTTGCCCTAGAAATAGCATTGGTAAAAAGTAATGTACACAAACCCGTGTTGCCGTAGAAATGGCACTGGTAAAAATTAATGTATGCAAACTCGTGTTGCAGTAGAAATAGCATTGGTGAAATGTAATCTAAGAAAACTTGTGTTGCACTAGAAATAGCATAGATAAAAAGTAATGTACATAAACCCGTGTTGCCGTAGAAATGGCATTGGTAAAAATTAATGTATGCAAACTCGTGTTGCGGTTGAAATAGCATTGCTGAAAACTAATCTATGAAAATTCATGTTGCGGTAGAAATAGCATTGGTGAAAAGTAATCTACGAAAACCCGTGTTGCGGTAGAAATTGCATTGCTGAAAACTAATCTATGAAAATTCATGTTGCGGTAGAAATAGCATTGGTGAAAAGTAATCTACGAAAACCCGTGTTGCGGTAGAAATAGCATTGGTAAAAATTATTGTACGCAAACTAATGTTGCGGTAGAAATAGAATGGGAAAAAAGTAATGTACGCAAACTCGTGTTGCTGTAGAAATAGCATTTGTAAAAATTAATGTACGAAAACTCGTGTTGCGGTAGAAATAGGATTGCTGAAATGTAATCTATGCAAACTCGAATTGCGGTAGAAATTGCATTGGTAAAAAGTAATGTACACAAACCCGTGTTGCTGTAGAAATAGGATTGCTGAAAAGTAATCGATGCAAACTCATGTTGCGATAGAAATAGTACTGGTAAAATGTAATCTACGCAAACTCGAAATGCGGTAGAAATAGCATAGGTAAAAAGTAATGTACGCAAACTCGTGTTGCGGTAGAAATAGCATTTGTAAAAATTAATGTATGAAAACTCGTGTTGCAGAAGAAATAGGATTGCTATAAACTAATCTATGAAAATTCGTTTTGCGGTAGAAATAGAATTGGTAAAAATTAATGTACGCAAACTCATGTTGCTCGTAGAAATAGCATTGGTAAAATGTAATCTACGCAAATTTGTGTTGCGGTAGAAATAGCATTGTTAAAAAGTAATATATGCAAACCTGTGTTGCCGGAGAAATAGCATTGTTAAAAAGTAATATACGCAAACCTGTGTTGCCGTAGAAATGGCATTGGTAAAAATTAATGTATGCAAACTCGTGTTGCAGTAGAAATAGGATTGCTGAAATGTAATCTAAGAAAACTTGTGTTGCGCTAGAAATAGCATAGATAAAAAGTAATGTATGTAAACCTGTGTTGCCGTAGAAATGGCATTGGTAAAAATTATTGTACGCAAACTAGTGTTGCGGTAGAAATAGGATTGCTGAAAAGTAATCTATGCAAACTCGAATTGCGGTAGAAATAGCATTGGTAAAAATTATTGTACGCAAAGTCGTGTTGCGGTAGAAATAGGATTGCTGAAAAGTAATCTATGCAAACTCATGTTGCTGTAGAAATAGCATTGGTAAAATGTAATCTAGTAAAACTCGAATTGCGGTAGAAATAGCATTGGTAAAAAGTAATGTATGAAAATTCGTGTTGCGGTAGAAATAGGATTGGAAAAAAATGAAGTACAAAAACCCGTGTTCCGGTAGAAATAGCATTTGTAAAAATTATTGTATGCAAACTCGTGTTGCAAGAGAGATACCATTGGTGAATAGTAATCTGTGAAAATTCGTGTTGCGGAAGAAATAGGATTGGTAAAAAGTGACGTACAAAAACTCGTGTTGCGGTAGAAAGAGGATTGCTGAAAAGTAATCTATGCAAACTCATGTTGCGGTAGAAATAGCATTGGTAAAATGTAATCTACGCAAATTTGTGTTGTGGTAGAAATAGCATTGGTAAAATATAATCTATGCAAACTCATATTGCGGTAGAAATAGTATAGGTAAAAATTAACGTAAGCAAACCCGTGTTGCAGTAGAAGTAGCATTGGTGAAAAGTAATCTAGGCAAACTCGTGTTGCGGTCGAAATAGCATTGGTAAAAGTTAATGTATGCAAACTCGTGTTGCAGTAGAAGTAGCATTTTTAAAAGGATCGTCTACAAAATCCTGTGTTGTGATAGAAATAGCACTGGTAAAATGTAATCTAGGCAAACCCGTGTTGCGGTAGAATTAGCATTGGTAATATGTAATCTAGGCACACTTGTGTTACAGTAGAAATATAATTTGTAAAAAGTTTGTCAGCACAAACTCGTGTTGCAGTAAAAATAGCATTGGTGAAAAGTAATCTACGAAAACTCTTGTTGCTGTAATAATAGAAATGGTAAAAAGTAATCTACGCATACTCATGTTGTGGTAGAAATAGAATTGGTAAAAATTAATGTATGCAAACTCGTGTTGCAGTAGAAATAGCATTGGTGAAATATAATCTACGAAAACTTGTGTTGCGCTAGAAATAGCATTGGTAAAAAGTAATGTACGCAAACTCGTGTTGCCGTAGAAATGGCACTGGTAAAAATTAATGTATGCAAACTCTTGTTGCAGTAGAAATAGCATTGGTGAAAAGTAATCTACGAAAACTCTTGTTGATGTAATAATAGAAATGGTAAAAAGTAATCTACGCATACTCATGTTGTGGTAGAAATAGAATTGTTAAAAATTAATGTATGCAAACTCGTGTTGCAGTAGAAATAGCATAGGTGAAAAGGAATCTAGGCAAACCCGTGTTGTGGTAGAAATAGCATTGGTAAAAATTAATGTATGCAAACTCGTGTTGCAGTAGAAATAGCATAGGTGAAAAGGAATCTAGGCAAACCCGTGTTGTGGTAGAAATAGCATTGGTAAAAATTAATGTATGCAAACTTGTGTTGCAGTAGAAATAGCATTGGTGAAATATAATCTACGAAAACTTGTGTTGCGCTAGAAATAGCATTGGTAAAAAGTAATGTACACAAACCCGGGTTGCCGTAGAAATGGCACTGGTAAAAATTAATGTATGCAAACTCGTGTTGCAGTAGAAATAGCATTGGTGAAAAGTAATCTACGAAAATTCGTGTTGCGGTAGAAATAGCATTGGTAAAAGGATCGTCTACAAAAACCTGTGTTGCAGTAGAAATAGCCTTGGTGAAAAGTAATCCAGGCAAACCCGTGTTGCGGTAGAATTAGCATTGGTAAAATGTAATCTAGGCACACTCGTGTTGCAGTAGAAATAGCATTGGTGAAAAGTAGTGTATGCAAACCCGTGTTGCTGGAGAAATGGCATTCGTAAAAATTAATGTATGCAATCTCGTGTTGGAGGAGAAATAGTATTGGTGAAAAGTAATCTACGAAAATTCGTGTTGCGGTAGAAATATCATTGGTAAAACATAATCTACGCAAACTTGTGTTGCGCTAGAAATAGCATATATAAAAAGTAATGTACGCAACCCTGTGTTGCCGTAGAAATGGCATTGGTAAAAATTATTGTACGCAAACTAGTGTTGCGGTAGAAATAGGATTGGTAAAATGTAATCTACGCAAACTCGAATTGTGGTAGAAATAGCATTGGTAAAAAGTAATGTATGAAAATTCGTGTTGCGGTAGAAATAGCATTGGTAAAAAGTAATCTACGAAAACCCGTGTTGCGGTAGAAATAGCATTGGTAAAAATTATTGTACGCAAAGTCGTGTTGCGGTAGAAATAGGATTGCTGAAAAGTAATCTATGCAAACTCATGTTGCGGTAGAAATAGCATTGGTAAAATGTAATCTACGCATATTTGTGTTGTGGTAGAAATAGCATTGGTAAAATGTAATCTACGCAAATTTGTGTTGTGGTAGAAATAGAATTGGTAAAAATTAATGTATGCAAACTCGTGTTGCAGTAGAAATAGGATAGGTGAAAAGGAATCTAGGCAAACCCATGTGGTGGTAGAAATAGCATTTGTAAAAATTAATGTATGCAAACTCGTGTTGCAGTAGAAATAGCATTGGTGAAATATAATCTACGAAAACTTGTGTTGCCCTAGAAATAGCATTGGTAAAAAGTAATGTACACAAACCCGTGTTGCCGTAGAAATGGCACTGGTAAAAATTAATGTATGCAAACTCGTGTTGCAGTAGAAATAGCATTGGTGAAATGTAATCTAAGAAAACTTGTGTTGCACTAGAAATAGCATAGATAAAAAGTAATGTACATAAACCCGTGTTGCCGTAGAAATGGCATTGGTAAAAATTAATGTATGCAAACTCGTGTTGCGGTTGAAATAGCATTGCTGAAAACTAATCTATGAAAATTCATGTTGCGGTAGAAATAGCATTGGTGAAAAGTAATCTACGAAAACCCGTGTTGCGGTAGAAATTGCATTGCTGAAAACTAATCTATGAAAATTCATGTTGCGGTAGAAATAGCATTGGTGAAAAGTAATCTACGAAAACCCGTGTTGCGGTAGAAATAGCATTGGTAAAAATTATTGTACGCAAACTAATGTTGCGGTAGAAATAGAATGGGAAAAAAGTAATGTACGCAAACTCGTGTTGCTGTAGAAATAGCATTTGTAAAAATTAATGTACGAAAACTCGTGTTGCGGTAGAAATAGGATTGCTGAAATGTAATCTATGCAAACTCGAATTGCGGTAGAAATTGCATTGGTAAAAAGTAATGTACACAAACCCGTGTTGCTGTAGAAATAGGATTGCTGAAAAGTAATCGATGCAAACTCATGTTGCGATAGAAATAGTACTGGTAAAATGTAATCTACGCAAACTCGAAATGCGGTAGAAATAGCATAGGTAAAAAGTAATGTACGCAAACTCGTGTTGCTGTAGAAATAGCATTTGTAAAAATTAATGTATGAAAACTCGTGTTGCAGAAGAAATAGGATTGCTATAAACTAATCTATGAAAATTCGTTTTGCGGTAGAAATAGAATTGGTAAAAATTAATGTACGCAAACTCATGTTGCTCGTAGAAATAGCATTGGTAAAATGTAATCTACGCAAATTTGTGTTGCGGTAGAAATAGCATTGTTAAAAAGTAATATATGCAAACCTGTGTTGCCGGAGAAATAGCATTGTTAAAAAGTAATATACGCAAACCTGTGTTGCCGTAGAAATGGCATTGGTAAAAATTAATGTATGCAAACTCGTGTTGCAGTAGAAATAGGATTGCTGAAATGTAATCTAAGAAAACTTGTGTTGCGCTAGAAATAGCATAGATAAAAAGTAATGTATGTAAACCTGTGTTGCCGTAGAAATGGCATTGGTAAAAATTATTGTACGCAAACTAGTGTTGCGGTAGAAATAGGATTGCTGAAAAGTAATCTATGCAAACTCGAATTGCGGTAGAAATAGCATTGGTAAAAATTATTGTACGCAAAGTCGTGTTGCGGTAGAAATAGGATTGCTGAAAAGTAATCTATGCAAACTCATGTTGCTGTAGAAATAGCATTGGTAAAATGTAATCTAGTAAAACTCGAATTGCGGTAGAAATAGCATTGGTAAAAAGTAATGTATGAAAATTCGTGTTGCGGTAGAAATAGGATTGGAAAAAAATGAAGTACAAAAACCCGTGTTCCGGTAGAAATAGCATTTGTAAAAATTATTGTATGCAAACTCGTGTTGCAAGAGAGATACCATTGGTGAATAGTAATCTGTGAAAATTCGTGTTGCGGAAGAAATAGGATTGGTAAAAAGTGACGTACAAAAACTCGTGTTGCGGTAGAAAGAGGATTGCTGAAAAGTAATCTATGCAAACTCATGTTGCGGTAGAAATAGCATTGGTAAAAATTAACGTAAGCAAACCCGTGTTGCAGTAGAAGTAGCATTGGTGAAAAGTAATCTAGGCAAACTCGTGTTGCGGTCGAAATAGCATTGGTAAAAGTTAATGTATGCAAACTCGTGTTGCAGTAGAAGTAGCATTTTTAAAAGGATCGTCTACAAAATCCTGTGTTGTGATAGAAATAGCACTGGTAAAATGTAATCTAGGCAAACCCGTGTTGCGGTAGAATTAGCATTGGTAATATGTAATATAGGCACACTTGTGTTACAGTAGAAATATAATTTGTAAAAAGTTTGTCAGCACAAACTCGTGTTGCAGTAAAAATAGCATTGGTGAAAAGTAATCTACGAAAACTCTTGTTGCTGTAATAATAGAAATGGTAAAAAGTAATCTACGCATACTCATGTTGTGGTAGAAATAGAATTGGTAAAAATTAATGTATGCAAACTCGTGTTGCAGTAGAAATAGCATTGGTGAAATATAATCTACGAAAACTTGTGTTGCGCTAGAAATAGCATTGGTAAAAAGTAATGTACGCAAACTCGTGTTGCCGTAGAAATGGCACTGGTAAAAATAAATGTATGCAAACTCTTGTTGCAGTAGAAATAGCATTGGTGAAAAGTAATCTACGAAAATTCGTGTTGCGGTAAAAATAGCATTGGTAAAACATAATCTACGCAAACTCGTGTTGCACTAGAAATAGCATTGGTAAAAGGATCGTCTACAAAAACCTGTGTTGCAGTAGAAATAGCCTTGGTGAAAAGTAATCCAGGCAAACCCGTGTTGCGGTAGAATTAGCATTGGTAAAAATTAATGTATGCAAACTCGTGTTGCAGTAGAAATAGCATTGGTGAAATATAATCTACGAAAACTCGTGTTGCGGTAGAAATAGCATTTGTAAAAATTAATGTACGCAAACTCATGTTGCTCGTAGAAATAGCATTGGTAAAATGTAATCTACACAAATTTGTGTTGCGGTAGAAATAGAATTGTTAAAAAGTAATATATGCAAACCTGTGTTGCCAGAGAAATAGCATTGTTAAAAAGTAATATACGCAAACCTGTGTTGCCGTAGAAATGGCATTGGTAAAAATTATTGTACGCAAACTAGTGTTGCGGTAGAAATAGAATGGGAAAAAAGTAATGTACGCAAAGTCGTGTTGCTGTAGAAATAGCATTGGTAAAATGTAATCTACGCAAACTCGAATTGCGGTAGAAATAGCATTGGTAAAAAGTAATGTATGAAAATTCATGTTGCGGTAGAAATAGCATTGGTGAAAAGTAATCTACGAAAACCCGTGTTGCGGTAGAAATAGCATTGCTGAAAACTAATCTATGAAAATTCATGTTGCGGTAGAAATAGCATTGGTGAAATGTAATCTACGAAAACCCGTGTTGCGGTAGAAATAGCATTGGTAAAAATTATTGTACGCAAACTCGTGTTGCGGTAGAAATAGAATGGGAAAAAAGTAATGTACGCAAAGTCGTGTTGCTGTAGAAATAGCATTTGTAAAAATTAATGTACGAAAACTTGTGTTGCGGTAGAAATAGGATTGCTGAAATGTAATCTATGCAAACTCGAATTGCGGTAGAAATTGCATTGGTAAAAAGTAATGTACACAAACCCGTGTTGCTGTAGAAATAGGATTGCTGAAAAGTAATCGATGAAAACTATATGTTGCGATAGAAATAGCACTGGTAAAATGTAATCTACGCAAACTTGAATTGCGGTAGAAATAGCATAGGTAAAAAGTAATGTACAAAAACCCGTGTTGCGGTAGAAATAACATTGGTAAAAAGTAATGTATGAAAATTCGTTTTGCGGTAGAAATAGGATTGGAAAAAAATGATGTATGCAAACTCGTGTTGCGGTAGAAATAGCATTGGTGAAAAGTAATCTATGCAAACTCATGTTGCGGTAGAAATAGCATTGGTAAAAAGTAATGTATGCAAACTCGTGTTGCAGTAGAAATAGCATTGCTGAAAAGTAATCTATGCAAACTCATGTTGCGGTGGAAATAGCATTGGTAAAATGTAATCTATGCAAATTTGTGTTGCGGTAGAAATAGCATTGTTAAAAAGTAATATACGCAAACCTGTGTTGCCGTAGAAATAGCATTGGTAAAAAGTAATGTACACAAACCGTGTTGCGGTAGAAATAGCATTGGTAAAAATTAACGTAAGCAAACCCGTGTTGCAGTAGAAGTAGCATTGGTGAAAAGTAATCTAGGCAAACTCGTGTTGCGGTCGAAATAGCATTGGTAAAAGTTAATATATGCAAACTCGTGTTGCAGTAGAAGTAGCATTTTTAAAAGGATCATCTACAAAATCCTGTGTTGTGATAGAAATAGCACTGGTAAAATGTAATCTAGCCAAACCCGTGTTGCGGTAGAATTAGCATTGGTAATATGTAATCTAGGCACACTTGTGTTACAGTAGAAATATAATTTGTAAAAAGTTTGTCAGCACAAACTCGGGTTGCAGTAAAAATAGCATTGGTGAAAAGTAATCTACGAAAACTCTTGTTGCTGTAATAATAGAAATGGTAAAAAGTAATCTACGCATACTCATGTTGTGGTAGAAATAGAATTGGTAAAAATTAATGTATGCAAACTCATGTTGCAGTAGAAATAGCATTGGTGAAATATAATCTACGAAAACTTGTGTTGCGCTAGAAATAGCATTGGAAAAAAGTAATGTACGCAAACTCGTGTTGTGTTAGAAATAGCATTGGTAAAACGTAATCTAGGGACACTCGTGTTGCGGTAGAAATAGCATTGGTAAAAGGATCGTCTATAACAACTTGTGTTGCCGTAGAAATAGAATTTGTAAAAAGTTCGTCTACACAAACTCTTGTTGCGGTAGAAATAGCATTGGTAAAATGTAAGCTAGGCAAACCCGTCTTGCCGTAGAAATGGCATTGGTAAAATTAAGGTATGCAATCTCGTGTTGCAGGAGAAATAGCATTGCTGAAAACTAATCTATGAAAATTCATGTTGCGGTAGAAATAGCATTGGTGAAAAGTAATCTACGAAAACCCGTGTTGCAGTAGAAATAGCATTGGTAAAATGTAATCTACGCAAACTCGAATTGCGGTAGAAATAGCATTGGTAAAAAGTAATGTATGCAAAATCGTGTTGAAGTAGAAATAGCATTAGTTAATAGTAATGTATGAAAATTCGTGTTGCGGTAGAAATAGGATTGGAAAAAAATGATGTACAAAAACCCGTGTTCCGGTAGAAATAGAATTTGTAAAAATTATTGTATGCAAACTCGTGTTGCAAGAGAGATAGCATTGGTGAATAGTAATCTACGAAAATTCGTGTTGCGGTAGAAATAGGATTGGTAAAAAGTGATGTACAAAAACTTGTGTTGCGGTAGAAATAGCATTGGTGAAAAGTAATCAACGAGAATTCGTGTTCCTGTAGAAATAGAAATGGTAAAAATTAATGTGTGTTGCGGTAGAAAATTAACTCATGTTGCGGTAGAAATAGAATTGGTAAAAGGATTGTCTACAAAAACTTGTGTTGCAGTAGAAATAGCCTTGGTGAAAAGTAATCTAGGCAAACCCGTGTTGCGGTAGAATTAGCAATGGTAAAATGTAATCTACGCACACTCGTGTTGCAGTAGAAATATAACTTGTAAAAAGTTTGTCAGCACAAACTCGTGTTGCAGTAAAAATAGCCTTGGTAAAAAGTAATGTACGCAAACCCGTGTTGCGGTAGAAATAGCATTGGTGAAAAATAATCTACGAAAACTCTTGTTGCTGTAATAATAGAAATGGTAAAAATAATCTACGCATACTCATGTTGTGGTAGAAATAGAATTGGTAAAAATTAATGTATGCAAACTCGTGTTGCAGTAGAAATAGGATAGGTGAAAAGGAATCTAGGCAAACCCATGTGGTGGTAGAAATAGCATTGGTAAAAATTAATGTATGCAAACTCGTGTTGCAGTAGAAATAGCATTGGTGAAATATAATCTACGAAAACTTGTGTTGCCCTAGAAATAGCATTGGTAAAAAGTAATGTACACAAACCCGTGTTGCCGTAGAAATGGCACTGGTAAAAATTAATGTATGCAAACTCGTGTTGTAGTAGAAATAGCCTTGGTGAAAAGTAATCTAGGCAAACCCGTGTTGCAGTAGAAATAGCATTGGTGAAGAGTAATCTATAAAAACTCGTGTTTCTGTAGAAATAGAAATGGAAAAATGTAATCTACGCATACCCATGTTCTGGTAGAAATAGAATTGGTAAAAATTAATGTGTTCAAACTCGTGTTGTGGTAGAAATAGAAATGGTAAAAAGTAATCTACGCATACTCATGTTGTGGTAGAAATAGAATTGGTAAAATTAATGTATGCAAACTCATGTTGCAATATAAAGAGCCTTGGTGAAAAGTAACCTAGGCAAACTCGTGTTGCGGTCGAAAAAGCATTGGTAAAAGTTAATGTATGCAAACTCGTGTTGCAGTAGAAGTAGCATTGTTAAAAGGATCGTCTACAAAATCCTGTGTTGTGATAGAAATAGCATTGGTAAAATGTAATCTCGGCAAAGCCGTGTTGCGGTAGAATTAGCATTGGTAAAATGTAATCTAGGCACACTTGTGTTGCAGTAGAAATATAATTTGTAAAAAGTTTGTCAGCACAAACTCGTGTTGCAGTAAAAATAGCATTGGTGAAAAGTAATCTACGAAAACTCTTGTTGATGTAATAATAGAAATGGTAAAAAGTAATCTATGCATACTCATGTTGTGGTAGAAATAGAATTGTTAAAAATTAATGTATGCAAACTCGTGTTGCAGTAGAAATAGCATAGGTGAAAAGGAATCTAGGCAAACCCGTGTTGTGGTAGAAATAGCATTGGTAAAAATTAATGTATGCAAACTCGTGTTGCAGTAGAAATAGCATAGGTGAAAAGGAATCTAGGCAAACCCGTGTTGTGGTAGAAATAGCATTGGTAAAAATTAATGTATGCAAACTTGTGTTGCAGTAGAAATAGCATTGGTGAAATATAATCTACGAAAACTTGTGTTGCGCTAGAAATAGCATTGGTAAAAAGTAATGTACACAAACCCGGGTTGCCGTAGAAATGGCACTGGTAAAAATTAATGTATGCAAACTCGTGTTGCAGTAGAAATAGCATTGGTGAAAAGTAATCTACGAAAATTCGTGTTGCGGTAGAAATAGCATTGGTAAAAGGATCGTCTACAAAAACCTGTGTTGCAGTAGAAATAGCCTTGGTGAAAAGTAATCCAGGCAAAGCCGTGTTGTGGTAGAATTAGCATTGGTAAAATGTAATCTAGGCACACTTGTGTTGCAGTAGAAATATAATTTGTAAAAAGTTTGTCAGCACAAACTCGTGTTGCAGTAAAAATAGCATAGGTGAAAAGTAATCTACGAAAACTCTTGTTGATGTAATAATAGAAATGGTAAAAAGTAATCTATGCATACTCATGTTGTGGTAGAAATAGAATTGTTAAAAATTAATGTATGCAAACTCGTGTTGCAGTAGAAATAGCATAGGTGAAAAGGAATCTAGGCAAACCCGTGTTGTGGTAGAAATAGCATTGGTAAAAATTAATGTATGCAAACTCGTGTTGCAATAGAAATAGCATTGGTGAAATATAATCTACGAAAACTTGTGTTGCGCTAGAAATAGCATTGGTAAAAAGTAATGTACACAAACCCGTGTTGCCGTAGAAATGGCACTGGTAAAAATTAATGTATGCAAACTTGTGTTGCAGTAGAAATAGCATTGGTGAAAAGTAATCTACGAAAATTCGTGTTGCGGTAAAAATAGCATTGGTAAAACATAATCTACGCAAACTCGTGTTGCAGTAGAAATAGCATTGGTAAAAGGATCGTCTACAAAAACCTGTGTTGCAGTAGAAATAGCCTTGGTGAAAAGTAATCCAGGCAAACCCGTGTTGCGGTAGAATTAGCATTGGTAAAACATAATCTACGCAAACTTGTGTTGCGGTAGAAATAGCATTGGTAAAAAGTAATATACGCAAACCTGTGTTGCCGTAGAAATGGCATTGGTAAAAATTAATGTATGCAAACTTGTGTTGCTGTAGAAATAGTATTGCTTTAATGTAATCTACGCAAATACTTTTTCCTGTAGAAAGAATATTGGTAACAATTAATCTAGGCAAACACGTGTTGCGGTAGAAATAGCATTGGTAAAAATTAATGTATGGAAACTCGTGTTGCAGTAGAAATAACATTGGTGAAATATAATCTACGAAAACTTGTGTTGCCCTAGAAATAGCATTGGTAAAAAGTAATGTACACAAACGCGTGTTGCCGTAGAAATGGCACTGGTAAAAATTAATGTATGCAAACTCATGTTGCAATAGAAAGAGCCTTGGTGAAAAGTAATCTAGGCAAACTCGTGTTGCGGTCGAAAAAGCATTGGTAAAAGTTAATGTATGCAAACCCGTGTTGCAGTAGAAGTAGCATTGTTAAAAGGATCGTCTACAAAATCCTGTGTTGTGATAGAAATAGCATTGGTAAAATGTAATCTAGGCAAACCCGTGTTGCGGTAGAATTAGCATTGGTAAAATGTAATCTAGGCACACTTGTGTTACAGTAGAAATATAATTTGTAAAAAGTTTGTCAGCACAAACCCGTGTTGCAGTAAAAATAGCATTGGTGAAAAGTAATCTACGAAAACTCTTGTTGATGTAATAATAGAAATGGTAAAAAGTAATCTACGCATACTCATGTTGTGGTAGAAATAGAATTGTTAAAAATTAATGTATGCAAACTCGTGTTGCAGTAGAAATAGCATAGGTGAAAAGGAATCTAGGCAAACCCGTGTTGTGGTAGAAATAGCATTGGTAAAAATTAATGTATGCAAACTCGTGTTGCAGTAGAAATAGCATTGGTGAAAAGTAATGTACACAAACCCGTGTTGCCGTAGAAATGGCACTGGTAAAAATTAATGTATGCAAACTCGTGTTGCAGTAGAAATAGCATTGGTGAAAAGTAATCTACGAAAATTCGTGTTGCGGTAAAAATAGCATTGGTAAAACATAATCTACGCAAACTCGTGTTGCAGTAGAAATAGCATTGGTAAAAGGATCGTCTACAAAAACCTGTGTTGCAGTAGAAATAGCCTTGGTGAAAAGTAATCCAGGCAAACCCGTGTTGCGGTAGAATTAGCATTGGTAAAAATTAATGTATGCAAACTCGTGTTGCAGTAGAAATAGCATTGGTGAAATATAATCTACGAAAACTCGTGTTGCGGTAGAAATAGCATTTGTAAAAATTAATGTACGCAAACTCATGTTGCTCGTAGAAATAGCATTGGTAAAATGTAATCTACGCAAATTTGTGTTGCGGTAGAAATAGAATTGTTAAAAAGTAATATATGCAAACCTGTGTTGCCGGAGAAATAGCATTGTTAAAAAGTAATATACGCAAACCTGTGTTGCCGTAGAAATGGCATTGGTAAAAATTATTGTACGCAAACTAGTGTTGCGGTAGAAATAGGATTGCTGAAAAGTAATCTATGCAAACTCATGTTGCTGTAGAAATAGCATTGGTAAAATGTAATCTACGCAAACTCGAATTGCGGTAGAAATAGCATTGGTAAAAAGTAATGTATGAAAATTCATGTTGCGGTAGAAATAGCATTGGTGAAAAGTAATCTACGAAAACCCGTGTTGCGGTAGAAATAGCATTGCTGAAAACTAATCTATGAAAATTCATGTTGCGGTAGAAATAGCATTGGTGAAAAGTAATCTACGAAAACCCGTGTTGCGGTAGAAATAGCATTGGTAAAAATTATTGTACGCAAACTCGTGTTGCGGTAGAAATAGAATGGGAAAAAAGTAATGTACGCAAACTCGTGTTGCTGTAGAAATAGCATTTGTAAAAATTAATGTACGAAAACTTGTGTTGCGGTAGAAATAGGATTGCTGAAATGTAATCTATGCAAACTCGAATTGCGGTAGAAATTGCATTGGTAAAAAGTAATGTACACAAACCCGTGTTGCTGTAGAAATAGGATTGCTGAAAAGTAATCGATGAAAACTATATGTTGCGATAGAAATAGCACTGGTAAAATGTAATCTACGCAAACTTGAATTGCGGTAGAAATAGCATAGGTAAAAAGTAATGTACAAAAACCCGTGTTGCGGTAGAAGTAACATTGGTAAAAAGTAATCTATGCAAACTCATGTTGCGGTAGAAATAGCATTGGTAAAAAGTAATGTATGCAAACTCGTGTTGCAGTAGAAATAGCTTTGCTGAAAAGTAATCTATGCAAACTCATGTTGCTGTAGAAATAGCATTGGTAAAATGTAATCTACGCAAATTTGTGTTGTGGTAGAAATAGCATTGGTAAAAAGTAATGTATGAAAATTCGTGTTGCGGTAGAAATAGGATTGGAAAAAAATGAAGTACAAAAACCCGTGTTCCGGTAGAAATAGCATTTGTAAAAATTATTGTATGCAAACTCGTGTTGCAAGAGAGATACCATTGGTGAATAGTAATCTATGAAAATTCGTGTTGCGGAAGAAATAGGATTGGTAAAAAGTGACGTAGAAAAACTCGTGTTGCGGTAGAAAGAGGATTGCTGAAAAGTAATCTATGCAAACTCATGTTGCGGTAGAAATAGCATTGGTAAAATGTAATCTACGCAAATTTGTGTTGTGGTAGAAATAGCATTGGTAAAATATAATCTATGCAAACTCATATTGCGGTAGAAATAGCATTGGTAAAAAGTAATGTACACAAACCGTGTTGCGGTAGAAATAGCATTGGTAAAAATTAACGTAAGCAAACCCGTGTTGCAGTAGAAGTAGCATTGGTGAAAAGTAATCTAGGCAAACTCGTGTTGCGGTCGAAATAGCATTGGTAAAAGTTAATGTATGCAAACTCGTGTTGCAGTAGAAGTAGCATTTTTAAAAGGATCGTCTACAAAATCCTGTGTTGTGATAGAAATAGGACTGGTAAAATGTAATCTCGGCAAAGCCGTGTTGCGGTAGAATTAGCATTGGTAAAATGTAATCTAGGCACACTTGTGTTACAGTAGAAATATAATTTGTAAAAAGTTTGTCAGCACAAACTCGTGTTGCAGTAAAAATAGCATTGGTGAAAAGTAATCTACGAAAACTCTTGTTGCTGTAATAATAGAAATGGTAAAAAGTAATCTACGCATACTCATTTTGTGGTAGAAATAGAATTGGTAAAAATTAATGTATGCAAACTCGTGTTGCAGTAGAAATAGCATTGGTGAAATATAATCTACGAAAACTTGTGTTGCGCTAGAAATAGCATTGGAAAAAGTAATGTACACAAACCCGTGTTGCCGTAGAAATGGCACTGGTAAAAATTAATGTATGCAAACTCGTGTTGCAGTAGAAATAGCATTGGTGAAGAGTAATCTATGAAAACTCGTGTTTCTGTAGAAATAGAAATGGAAAAATGTAATCTACGCATACCCATGTTCTGGTAGAAATAGAATTGGTAAAAATTAATGTGTTCAAACTCGTGTTGTGGTAGAAATAGAAATGGTAAAAAGTAATCTACGCATACTCATGTTGTGGTAGAAATAGAATTGGTAAAATTAATGTATGCAAACTCATGTTGCAATAGAAAGAGCCTTGGTGAAAAGTAATCTAGGCAAACTCGTGTTGCGGTTGAAAAAGCATTGGTAAAAGTTAATGTATGCAAACTCGTGTTGCAGTAGAAGTAGCATTGTTAAAAGGATCGTCTACAAAATCCTGTGTTGTGATAGAAATAGCATTCGTAAAATGTAATCTAGGCACACTTGTGTTGCAGTAGAAATATAATTTGTAAAAAGTTTGTCAGCACAAACTCGTGTTGCAGTAAAAATAGCATTGGTGAAAAGTAATCTACGAAAACTCTTGTTGATGTAATAATAGAAATGGTAAAAAGTAATCTACGCATACTCATGTTGTGGTAGAAATAGAATTGTTAAAAATTAATGTATGCAAACTCGTGTTGCAGTAGAAATAGCATAGGTGAAAAGGAATCTAGGCAAACCCGTGTTGTGGTAGAAATAGCATTGGTAAAAATTAATGTATGCAAACTCGTGTTGCAGTAGAAATATCATAGGTGAAAAGGAATCTAGGCAAACCCGTGTTGTGGTAGAAATAGCATTGGTAAAAATTAATGTATGCAAACTTGTGTTGCAGTAGAAATAGCATTGGTGAAATATAATCTACGAAAACTTGTGTTGCGCTAGAAATAGCATTGGAAAAAAGTAATGTACGCAAACTCGTGTTGTGTTAGAAATAGCATTGGTAAAACGTAATCTAGGGACACTCGTGTTGCGGTAGAAATAGCATTGGTAAAAGGATCGTCTATAACAACTTGTGTTGCCGTAGAAATAGAATTTGTAAAAAGTTCGTCTACACAAACTCTTGTTGCGGTAGAAATAGCATTGGTAAAATGTAAGCTAGGCAAACCCGTCTTGCCGTAGAAATGGCATTGGTAAAATTAAGGTATGCAATCTCGTGTTGCAGGAGAAATAGCATTGCTGAAAACTAATCTATGAAAATTCATGTTGCGGTAGAAATAGCATTGGTGAAAAGTAATCTACGAAAACCCGTGTTGCGGTAGAAATAGCATTGGTAAAATGTAATCTACGCAAACTCGAATTGCGGTAGAAATAGCATTGGTAAAAAGTAATGTATGCAAAATCGTGTTGAAGTAGAAATAGCATTAGTTAATAGTAATGTATGAAAATTCGTGTTGCGGTAGAAATAGGATTGGAAAAAAATGATGTACAAAAACCCGTGTTCCGGTAGAAATAGAATTTGTAAAAATTATTGTATGCAAACTCGTGTTGCAAGAGAGATAGCATTGGTGAATAGTAATCTACGAAAATTCGTGTTGCGGTAGAAATAGGATTGGTAAAAAGTGATGTACAAAAACTTGTGTTGCGGTAGAAATAGCATTGGTGAAAAGTAATCAACGAGAATTCGTGTTCCTGTAGAAATAGAAATGGTAAAAATTAATGTGTGTTGCGGTAGAAAATTAACTCGTGTTGCGGTAGAAATAGAATTGGTAAAAGGATTGTCTACAAAAACTTGTGTTGCAGTAGAAATAGCCTTGGTGAAAAGTAATCTAGGCAAACCCGTGTTGCGGTAGAATTAGCAATGGTAAAATGTAATCTACGCACACTCGTGTTGCAGTAGAAATATAACTTGTAAAAAGTTTGTCAGCACAAACTCGTGTTGCAGTAAAAATAGCCTTGGTAAAAAGTAATGTACGCAAACCCGTGTTGCGGTAGAAATAGCATTGGTGAAAAATAATCTACGAAAACTCTTGTTGATGTAATAATAGAAATGGTAAAAAGTAATCTATGCATACTCATGTTGTGGTAGAAATAGAATTGTTAAAAATTAATGTATGCAAACTCGTGTTGCAGTAGAAATAGCATAGGTGAAAAGGAATCTAGGCAAACCCGTGTTGTGGTAGAAATAGCATTGGTAAAAATTAATGTATGCAAACTCGTGTTGCAATAGAAATAGCATTGGTGAAATATAATCTACGAAAACTTGTGTTGCGCTAGAAATAGCATTGGTAAAAAGTAATGTACAAAAAACCCGTGTTGCCGTAGAAATGGCACTGGTAAAAATTAATGTATGCAAACTTGTGTTGCAGTAGAAATAGCATTGGTGAAAAGTAATCTACGAAAATTCGTGTTGCGGTAAAAATAGCATTGGTAAAACATAATCTACGCAAACTCGTGTTGCAGTAGAAATAGCATTGGTAAAAGGATCGTCTACAAAAACCTGTGTTGCAGTAGAAATAGCCTTGGTGAAAAGTAATCCAGGCAAACCCGTGTTGCGGTAGAATTAGCATTGGTAAAACATAATCTACGCAAACTTGTGTTGCGGTAGAAATAGCATTGGTAAAAAGTAATATACGCAAACCTGTGTTGCCGTAGAAATGGCATTGGTAAAAATTAATGTATGCAAACTTGTGTTGCTGTAGTAATAGTATTGCTTTAATGTAATCTACGCAAATACTTTTTCCTGTAGAAAGAATATTGGTAACAATTAATCTAGGCAAACACGTGTTGCGGTAGAAATAGCATTGGTAAAAATTAATGTATGGAAACTCGTGTTGCAGTAGAAATAACATTGGTGAAATATAATCTACGAAAACTTGTGTTGCCCTAGAAATAGCATTGGTAAAAAGTAATGTACACAAACGCATGTTGCCGTAGAAATGGCACTGGTAAAAATTAATGTATGCAAACTCATGTTGCAATAGAAAAAGCCTTGGTGAAAAGTAATCTAGGCAAACTCGTGTTGCGGTCGAAAAAGCATTGGTAAAAGTTAATGTATGCAAACCCGTGTTGCAGTAGAAGTAGCATTGTTAAAAGGATCGTCTACAAAATCCTGTGTTGTGATAGAAATAGCATTGGTAAAATGTAATCTAGGCAAACCCGTGTTGCGGTAGAATTAGCATTGGTAAAATGTAATCTAGGCACACTTGTGTTACAGTAGAAATATAATTTGTAAAAAGTTTGTCAGCACAAACCCGTGTTGCAGTAAAAATAGCATTGGTGAAAAGTAATCTACGAAAACTCTTGTTGATGTAATAATAGAAATGGTAAAAAGTAATCTACGCATACTCATGTTGTGGTAGAAATAGAATTGTTAAAAATTAATGTATGCAAACTCGTGTTGCAGTAGAAATAGCATAGGTGAAAAGGAATCTAGGCAAACCCGTGTTGTGGTAGAAATAGCATTGGTAAAAATTAATGTATGCAAACTCGTGTTGCAGTAGAAATAGCATTGGTGAAAAGTAATGTACACAAACCCGTGTTGCCGTAGAAATGGCACTGGTAAAAATTAATGTATGCAAACTCGTGTTGCAGTAGAAATAGCATTGGTGAAAAGTAATCTACGAAAATTCGTGTTGCGGTAAAAATAGCATTGGTAAAACATAATCTACGCAAACTCGTGTTGCAGTAGAAATAGCATTGGTAAAAGGATCGTCTACAAAAACCTGTGTTGCAGTAGAAATAGCCTTGGTGAAAAGTAATCCAGGCAAACCCGTGTTGCGGTAGAATTAGCATTGGTAAAAATTAATGTATGCAAACTCGTGTTGCAGTAGAAATAGCATTGGTGAAATATAATCTACGAAAACTCGTGTTGCGGTAGAAATAGCATTTGTAAAAATTAATGTACGCAAACTCATGTTGCTCGTAGAAATAGCATTGGTAAAATGTAATCTACGCAAATTTGTGTTGCGGTAGAAATAGAATTGTTAAAAAGTAATATATGCAAACCTGTGTTGCCGGAGAAATAGCATTGTTAAAAAGTAATATACGCAAACCTGTGTTGCCGTAGAAATGGCATTGGTAAAAATTATTGTACGCAAACTAGTGTTGCGGTAGAAATAGGATTGCTGAAAAGTAATCTATGCAAACTCATGTTGCTGTAGAAATAGCATTGGTAAAATGTAATCTACGCAAACTCGAATTGCGGTAGAAATAGCATTGGTAAAAAGTAATGTATGAAAATTCATGTTGCGGTAGAAATAGCATTGGTAAAAGTTAATGTATGCAAACCCGTGTTGCAGTAGAAGTAGCATTGTTAAAAGGATCGTCTACAAAATCCTGTGTTGTGATAGAAATAGCATTGGTAAAATGTAATCTAGGCAAACCCGTGTTGCGGTAGAATTAGCATTGGTAAAATGTAATCTAGGCACACTTGTGTTACAGTAGAAATATAATTTGTAAAAAGTTTGTCAGCACAAACCCGTGTTGCAGTAAAAATAGCATTGGTGAAAAGTAATCTACGAAAACTCTTGTTGATGTAATAATAGAAATGGTAAAAAGTAATCTACGCATACTCATGTTGTGGTAGAAATAGAATTGTTAAAAATTAATGTATGCAAACTCGTGTTGCAGTAGAAATAGCATAGGTGAAAAGGAATCTAGGCAAACCCGTGTTGTGGTAGAAATAGCATTGGTAAAAATTAATGTATGCAAACTCGTGTTGCAGTAGAAATAGCATTGGTGAAAAGTAATGTACACAAACCCGTGTTGCCGTAGAAATGGCACTGGTAAAAATTAATGTATGCAAACTCGTGTTGCAGTAGAAATAGCATTGGTGAAAAGTAATCTACGAAAATTCGTGTTGCGGTAAAAATAGCATTGGTAAAACATAATCTACGCAAACTCGTGTTGCAGTAGAAATAGCATTGGTAAAAGGATCGTCTACAAAAACCTGTGTTGCAGTAGAAATAGCCTTGGTGAAAAGTAATCCAGGCAAACCCGTGTTGCGGTAGAATTAGCATTGGTAAAAATTAATGTATGCAAACTCGTGTTGCAGTAGAAATAGCATTGGTGAAATATAATCTACGAAAACTCGTGTTGCGGTAGAAATAGCATTTGTAAAAATTAATGTACGCAAACTCATGTTGCTCGTAGAAATAGCATTGGTAAAATGTAATCTACGCAAATTTGTGTTGCGGTAGAAATAGAATTGTTAAAAAGTAATATATGCAAACCTGTGTTGCCGGAGAAATAGCATTGTTAAAAAGTAATATACGCAAACCTGTGTTGCCGTAGAAATGGCATTGGTAAAAATTATTGTACGCAAACTAGTGTTGCGGTAGAAATAGGATTGCTGAAAAGTAATCTATGCAAACTCATGTTGCTGTAGAAATAGCATTGGTAAAATGTAATCTACGCAAACTCGAATTGCGGTAGAAATAGCATTGGTAAAAAGTAATGTATGAAAATTCATGTTGCGGTAGAAATAGCATTGGTGAAAAGTAATCTACGAAAACCCGTGTTGCGGTAGAAATAGCATTGCTGAAAACTAATCTATGAAAATTCATGTTGCGGTAGAAATAGCATTGGTGAAAAGTAATCTACGAAAACCCGTGTTGCGGTAGAAATAGCATTGGTAAAAATTATTGTACGCAAACTCGTGTTGCGGTAGAAATAGAATGGGAAAAAAGTAATGTACGCAAACTCGTGTTGCTGTAGAAATAGCATTTGTAAAAATTAATGTACGAAAACTTGTGTTGCGGTAGAAATAGGATTGCTGAAATGTAATCTATGCAAACTCGAATTGCGGTAGAAATTGCATTGGTAAAAAGTAATGTACACAAACCCGTGTTGCTGTAGAAATAGGATTGCTGAAAAGTAATCGATGAAAACTATATGTTGCGATAGAAATAGCACTGGTAAAATGTAATCTACGCAAACTTGAATTGCGGTAGAAATAGCATAGGTAAAAAGTAATGTACAAAAACCCGTGTTGCGGTAGAAATAACATTGGTAAAAAGTAATCTATGCAAACTCATGTTGCGGTAGAAATAGCATTGGTAAAAAGTAATGTATGCAAACTCGTGTTGCAGTAGAAATAGCTTTGCTGAAAAGTAATCTATGCAAACTCATGTTGCTGTAGAAATAGCATTGGTAAAATGTAATCTACGCAAATTTGTGTTGTGGTAGAAATAGCATTGGTAAAAAGTAATGTATGAAAATTCGTGTTGCGGTAGAAATAGGATTGGAAAAAAATGAAGTACAAAAACCCGTGTTCCGGTAGAAATAGCATTTGTAAAAATTATTGTATGCAAACTCGTGTTGCAAGAGAGATACCATTGGTGAATAGTAATCTATGAAAATTCGTGTTGCGGAAGAAATAGGATTGGTAAAAAGTGACGTACAAAAACTCATGTTGCGGTAGAAAGAGGATTGCTGAAAAGTAATCTATGCAAACTCATGTTGCGGTAGAAATAGCATTGGTAAAATGTAATCTACGCAAATTTGTGTTGTGGTAGAAATAGCATTGGTAAAATATAATCTATGCAAACTCATATTGCGGTAGAAATAGCATTGGTAAAAAGTAATGTACACAAACCGTGTTGCGGTAGAAATAGCATTGGTAAAAATTAACGTAAGCAAACCCGTGTTGCAGTAGAAGTAGCATTGGTGAAAAGTAATCTAGGCAAACTCGTGTTGCGGTCGAAATAGCATTGGTAAAAGTTAATGTATGCAAACTCGTGTTGCAGTAGAAGTAGCATTTTTAAAAGGATCGTCTACAAAATCCTGTGTTGTGATAGAAATAGGACTGGTAAAATGTAATCTCGGCAAAGCCGTGTTGCGGTAGAATTAGCATTGGTAAAATGTAATCTAGGCACACTTGTGTTACAGTAGAAATATAATTTGTAAAAAGTTTGTCAGCACAAACTCGTGTTGCAGTAAAAATAGCATTGGTGAAAAGTAATCTACGAAAACTCTTGTTGCTGTAATAATAGAAATGGTAAAAAGTAATCTACGCATACTCATTTTGTGGTAGAAATAGAATTGGTAAAAATTAATGTATGCAAACTCGTGTTGCAGTAGAAATAGCATTGGTGAAGAGTAATCTATGAAAACTCGTGTTTCTGTAGAAATAGAAATGGAAAAATGTAATCTACGCATACCCATGTTCTGGTAGAAATAGAATTGGTAAAAATTAATGTGTTCAAACTCGTGTTGTGGTAGAAATAGAAATGGTAAAAAGTAATCTACGCATACTCATGTTGTGGTAGAAATAGAATTGGTAAAATTAATGTATGCAAACTCATGTTGCAATAGAAAGAGCCTTGGTGAAAAGTAATCTAGGCAAACCCGTGTTGCAGTAGAAATAGCATTGGTGAAGAGTAATCTATGAAAACTCGTGTTTCTGTAGAAATAGAAATGGAAAAATGTAATCTACGCATACCCATGTTCTGGTAGAAATAGAATTGGTAAAAATAAATGTGTTCAAACTCGTGTTGTGGTAGAAATAGAAATGGTAAAAAGTAATCTACGCATACTCATGTTGTGGTAGAAATAGAATTGGTAAAATTAATGTATGCAAACTCATGTTGCAATAGAAAGAGCCTTGGTGAAAAGTAATCTAGGCAAACCCGTGTTGCAGTAGAAATAGCATTGGTGAAGAGTAATCTATGAAAACTCGTGTTTCTGTAGAAATAGAAATGGAAAAATGTAATCTACGCATACCCATGTTGTGGTAGAAATAGAATTGTTAAAAATTAATGTATGCAAACTCGTGTTGCAGTAGAAATAGCATAGGTGAAAAGGAATCTAGGCAAACCCGTGTTGTGGTAGAAATAGCATTGGTAAAAATTAATGTATGCAAACTCGTGTTGCAGTAGAAATAGCATAGGTGAAAAGGAATCTAGGCAAACCCGTGTTGTGGTAGAAATAGCATTGGTAAAAATTAATGTATGCAAAGTTGTGTTGCAGTAGAAATAGCATTGGTGAAATATAATCTACGAAAACTTGTGTTGCGCTAGAAATAGCATTGGTAAAAAGTAATGTACACAAACCCGGGTTGCCGTAGAAATGGCACTGGTAAAAATTAATGTATGCAAACTCGTGTTGCAGTAGAAATAGCATTGGTGAAAAGTAATCTACGAAAATTCGTGTTGCGGTAGAAATAGCATTGGTAAAAGGATCGTCTACAAAAACCTGTGTTGCAGTAGAAATAGCCTTGGTGAAAAGTAATCCAGGCAAAGCCGTGTTGTGGTAGAATTAGCATTGGTAAAATGTAATCTAGGCACACTTGTGTTGCAGTAGAAATATAATTTGTAAAAAGTTTGTCAGCACAAACTCGTGTTGCAGTAAAAATAGCATAGGTGAAAAGTAATCTACGAAAACTCTTGTTGATGTAATAATAGAAATGGTAAAAAGTAATCTATGCATACTCATGTTGTGGTAGAAATAGAATTGTTAAAAATTAATGTATGCAAACTCGTGTTGCAGTAGAAATAGCATAGGTGAAAAGGAATCTAGGCAAACCCGTGTTGTGGTAGAAATAGCATTGGTAAAAATTAATGTATGCAAACTCGTGTTGCAATAGAAATAGCATTGGTGAAATATAATCTACGAAAACTTGTGTTGCGCTAGAAATAGCATTGGTAAAAAGTAATGTACACAAACCCGTGTTGCCGTAGAAATGGCACTGGTAAAAATTAATGTATGCAAACTTGTGTTGCAGTAGAAATAGCATTGGTGAAAAGTAATCTACGAAAATTCGTGTTGCGGTAAAAATAGCATTGGTAAAACATAATCTACGCAAACTCGTGTTGCAGTAGAAATAGCATTGGTAAAAGGATCGTCTACAAAAACCTGTGTTGCAGTAGAAATAGCCTTGGTGAAAAGTAATCCAGGCAAACCCGTGTTGCGGTAGAATTAGCATTGGTAAAACATAATCTACGCAAACTTGTGTTGCGGTAGAAATAGCATTGGTAAAAAGTAATATACGCAAACCTGTGTTGCCGTAGAAATGGCATTGGTAAAAATTAATGTATGCAAACTTGTGTTGCTGTAGTAATAGTATTGCTTTAATGTAATCTACGCAAATACTTTTTCCTGTAGAAAGAATATTGGTAACAATTAATCTAGGCAAACACGTGTTGCGGTAGAAATAGCATTGGTAAAAATTAATGTATGGAAACTCGTGTTGCAGTAGAAATAACATTGGTGAAATATAATCTACGAAAACTTGTGTTGCCCTAGAAATAGCATTGGTAAAAAGTAATGTACACAAACGCGTGTTGCCGTAGAAATGGCACTGGTAAAAATTAATGTATGCAAACTCATGTTGCAATAGAAAAAGCCTTGGTGAAAAGTAATCTAGGCAAACTCGTGTTGCGGTCGAAAAAGCATTGGTAAAAGTTAATGTATGCAAACCCGTGTTGCAGTAGAAGTAGCATTGTTAAAAGGATCGTCTACAAAATCCTGTGTTGTGATAGAAATAGCATTGGTAAAATGTAATCTAGGCAAACCCGTGTTGCGGTAGAATTAGCATTGGTAAAATGTAATCTAGGCACACTTGTGTTACAGTAGAAATATAATTTGTAAAAAGTTTGTCAGCACAAACCCGTGTTGCAGTAAAAATAGCATTGGTGAAAAGTAATCTACGAAAACTCTTGTTGATGTAATAATAGAAATGGTAAAAAGTAATCTACGCATACTCATGTTGTGGTAGAAATAGAATTGTTAAAAATTAATGTATGCAAACTCGTGTTGCAGTAGAAATAGCATAGGTGAAAAGGAATCTAGGCAAACCCGTGTTGTGGTAGAAATAGCATTGGTAAAAATTAATGTATGCAAACTCGTGTTGCAGTAGAAATAGCATTGGTGAAAAGTAATGTACACAAACCCGTGTTGCCGTAGAAATGGCACTGGTAAAAATTAATGTATGCAAACTCGTGTTGCAGTAGAAATAGCATTGGTGAAAAGTAATCTACGAAAATTCGTGTTGCGGTAAAAATAGCATTGGTAAAACATAATCTACGCAAACTCCTGTTGCAGTAGAAATAGCATTGGTAAAAGGATCGTCTACAAAAACCTGTGTTGCAGTAGAAATAGCCTTGGTGAAAAGTAATCCAGGCAAACCCGTGTTGCGGTAGAATTAGCATTGGTAAAAATTAATGTATGCAAACTCGTGTTGCAGTAGAAATAGCATTGGTGAAATATAATCTACGAAAACTCGTGTTGCGGTAGAAATAGCATTTGTAAAAATTAATGTACGCAAACTCATGTTGCTCGTAGAAATAGCATTGGTAAAATGTAATCTACGCAAATTTGTGTTGCGGTAGAAATAGAATTGTTAAAAAGTAATATATGCAAACCTGTGTTGCCGGAGAAATAGCATTGTTAAAAAGTAATATACGCAAACCTGTGTTGCCGTAGAAATGGCATTGGTAAAAATTATTGTACGCAAACTAGTGTTGCGGTAGAAATAGGATTGCTGAAAAGTAATCTATGCAAACTCATGTTGCTGTAGAAATAGCATTGGTAAAATGTAATCTACGCAAACTCGAATTGCGGTAGAAATAGCATTGGTAAAAAGTAATGTATGAAAATTCATGTTGCGGTAGAAATAGCATTGGTAAAAGTTAATGTATGCAAACCCGTGTTGCAGTAGAAGTAGCATTGTTAAAAGGATCGTCTACAAAATCCTGTGTTGTGATAGAAATAGCATTGGTAAAATGTAATCTAGGCAAACCCGTGTTGCGGTAGAATTAGCATTGGTAAAATGTAATCTAGGCACACTTGTGTTACAGTAGAAATATAATTTGTAAAAAGTTTGTCAGCACAAACCCGTGTTGCAGTAAAAATAGCATTGGTGAAAAGTAATCTACGAAAACTCTTGTTGATGTAATAATAGAAATGGTAAAAAGTAATCTACGCATACTCATGTTGTGGTAGAAATAGAATTGTTAAAAATTAATGTATGCAAACTCGTGTTGCAGTAGAAATAGCATAGGTGAAAAGGAATCTAGGCAAACCCGTGTTGTGGTAGAAATAGCATTGGTAAAAATTAATGTATGCAAACTCGTGTTGCAGTAGAAATAGCATTGGTGAAAAGTAATGTACACAAACCCGTGTTGCCGTAGAAATGGCACTGGTAAAAATTAATGTATGCAAACTCGTGTTGCAGTAGAAATAGCATTGGTGAAAAGTAATCTACAAAAATTCGTGTTGCGGTAAAAATAGCATTGGTAAAACATAATCTACGCAAACTCGTGTTGCAGTAGAAATAGCATTGGTAAAAGGATCGTCTACAAAAACCTGTGTTGCAGTAGAAATAGCATTGGTGAAATATAATCTACGAAAACTCGTGTTGCGGTAGAAATAGCATTTGTAAAAATTAATGTACGCAAACTCATGTTGCTCGTAGAAATAGCATTGGTAAAATGTAATCTACGCAAATTTGTGTTGCGGTAGAAATAGAATTGTTAAAAAGTAATATATGCAAACCTGTGTTGCCGGAGAAATAGCATTGTTAAAAAGTAATATACGCAAACCTGTGTTGCCGTAGAAATGGCATTGGTAAAAATTATTGTACGCAAACTAGTGTTGCGGTAGAAATAGGATTGCTGAAAAGTAATCTATGCAAACTCATGTTGCTGTAGAAATAGCATTGGTAAAATGTAATCTACGCAAACTCGAATTGCGGTAGAAATAGCATTGGTAAAAAGTAATGTATGAAAATTCATGTTGCGGTAGAAATAGCATTGGTGAAAAGTAATCTACGAAAACCCGTGTTGCGGTAGAAATAGCATTGCTGAAAACTAATCTATGAAAATTCATGTTGCGGTAGAAATAGCATTGGTGAAAAGTAATCTACGAAAACCCGTGTTGCGGTAGAAATAGCATTGGTAAAAATTATTGTACGCAAACTCGTGTTGCGGTAGAAATAGAATGGGAAAAAAGTAATGTACGCAAACTCGTGTTGCTGTAGAAATAGCATTTGTAAAAATTAATGTACGAAAACTTGTGTTGCGGTAGAAATAGGATTGCTGAAATGTAATCTATGCAAACTCGAATTGCGGTAGAAATTGCATTGGTAAAAAGTAATGTACACAAACCCGTGTTGCTGTAGAAATAGGATTGCTGAAAAGTAATCGATGAAAACTATATGTTGCGATAGAAATAGCACTGGTAAAATGTAATCTACGCAAACTTGAATTGCGGTAGAAATAGCATAGGTAAAAAGTAATGTACAAAAACCCGTGTTGCGGTAGAAATAACATTGGTAAAAAGTAATCTATGCAAACTCATGTTGCGGTAGAAATAGCATTGGTAAAAAGTAATGTATGCAAACTCGTGTTGCAGTAGAAATAGCTTTGCTGAAAAGTAATCTATGCAAACTCATGTTGCTGTAGAAATAGCATTGGTAAAATGTAATCTACGCAAATTTGTGTTGTGGTAGAAATAGCATTGGTAAAAAGTAATGTATGAAAATTCGTGTTGCGGTAGAAATAGGATTGGAAAAAAATGAAGTACAAAAACCCGTGTTCCGGTAGAAATAGCATTTGTAAAAATTATTGTATGCAAACTCGTGTTGCAAGAGAGATACCATTGGTGAATAGTAATCTATGAAAATTCGTGTTGCGGAAGAAATAGGATTGGTAAAAAGTGACGTACAAAAACTCATGTTGCGGTAGAAAGAGGATTGCTGAAAAGTAATCTATGCAAACTCATGTTGCGGTAGAAATAGCATTGGTAAAATGTAATCTACGCAAATTTGTGTTGTGGTAGAAATAGCATTGGTAAAATATAATCTATGCAAACTCATATTGCGGTAGAAATAGCATTGGTAAAAAGTAATGTACACAAACCGTGTTGCGGTAGAAATAGCATTGGTAAAAATTAACGTAAGCAAACCCGTGTTGCAGTAGAAGTAGCATTGGTGAAAAGTAATCTAGGCAAACTCGTGTTGCGGTCGAAATAGCATTGGTAAAAGTTAATGTATGCAAACTCGTGTTGCAGTAGAAGTAGCATTTTTAAAAGGATCGTCTACAAAATCCTGTGTTGTGATAGAAATAGGACTGGTAAAATGTAATCTCGGCAAAGCCGTGTTGCGGTAGAATTAGCATTGGTAAAATGTAATCTAGGCACACTTGTGTTACAGTAGAAATATAATTTGTAAAAAGTTTGTCAGCACAAACTCGTGTTGCAGTAAAAATAGCATTGGTGAAAAGTAATCTACGAAAACTCTTGTTGCTGTAATAATAGAAATGGTAAAAAGTAATCTACGCATACTCATTTTGTGGTAGAAATAGAATTGGTAAAAATTAATGTATGCAAACTCGTGTTGCAGTAGAAATAGCATTGGTGAAATATAATCTACAAAAACTTGTGTTGCGCTAGAAATAGCATTGGTAAAAAGTAATGTACACAAACCCGTGTTGCCGTAGAAATGGCACTGGTAAAAATTAATGTATGCAAACTCGTGTTGCAGTAGAAATAGCATTGGTGAAGAGTAATCTATGAAAACTCGTGTTTCTGTAGAAATAGAAATGGAAAAATGTAATCTACGCATACCCATGTTCTGGTAGAAATAGAATTGGTAAAAATTAATGTGTTCAAACTCGTGTTGTGGTAGAAATAGAAATGGTAAAAAGTAATCTACGCATACTCATGTTGTGGTAGAAATAGAATTGGTAAAATTAATGTATGCAAACTCATGTTGCAATAGAAAGAGCCTTGGTGAAAAGTAATCTAGGCAAACCCGTGTTGCAGTAGAAATAGCATTGGTGAAGAGTAATCTATGAAAACTCGTGTTTCTGTAGAAATAGAAATGGAAAAATGTAATCTACGCATACCCATGTTCTGGTAGAAATAGAATTGGTAAAAATTAATGTGTTCAAACTCGTGTTGTGGTAGAAATAGAAATGGTAAAAAGTAATCTACGCATACTCATGTTGTGGTAGAAATAGAATTGGTAAAATTAATGTATGCAAACTCATGTTGCAATAGAAAGAGCCTTGGTGAAAAGTAATCTAGGCAAACTCGTGTTGCGGTTGAAAAAGCATTGGTAAAAGTTAATGTATGCAAACTCGTGTTGCAGTAGAAGTAGCATTGTTAAAAGGATCGTCTACAAAATCCTGTGTTGTGATAGAAATAGCATTGGTAAAATGTAATCTAGGCACACTTGTGTTGCAGTAGAAATATAATTTGTAAAAAGTTTGTCAGCACAAACTCGTGTTGCAGTAAAAATAGCATTGGTGAAAAGTAATCTACGAAAACTCTTGTTGATGTAATAATAGAAATGGTAAAAAGTAATCTACGCATACTCATGTTGTGGTAGAAATAGAATTGTTAAAAATTAATGTATGCAAACTCGTGTTGCAGTAGAAATAGCATAGGTGAAAAGGAATCTAGGCAAACCCGTGTTGTGGTAGAAATAGCATTGGTAAAAATTAATGTATGCAAACTCGTGTTGCAGTAGAAATAGCATAGGTGAAAAGGAATCTAGGCAAACCCGTGTTGTGGTAGAAATAGCATTGGTAAAAATTAATGTATGCAAACTTGTGTTGCAGTAGAAATAGCATTGGTGAAATATAATCTACGAAAACTTGTGTTGCGCTAGAAATAGCATTGGAAAAAAGTAATGTACGCAAACTCGTGTTGTGTTAGAAATAGCATTGGTAAAACGTAATCTAGGGACACTCGTGTTGCGGTAGAAATAGCATTGGTAAAAGGATCGTCTATAACAACTTGTGTTGCCGTAGAAATAGAATTTGTAAAAAGTTCGTCTACACAAACTCTTGTTGCGGTAGAAATAGCATTGGTAAAATGTAAGCTAGGCAAACCCGTCTTGCCGTAGAAATGGCATTGGTAAAATTAAGGTATGCAATCTCGTGTTGCAGGAGAAATAGCATTGCTGAAAACTAATCTATGAAAATTCATGTTGCGGTAGAAATAGCATTGGTGAAAAGTAATCTACGAAAACCCGTGTTGCGGTAGAAATAGCATTGGTAAAATGTAATCTACGCAAACTCGAATTGCGGTAGAAATAGCATTGGTAAAAAGTAATGTATGCAAAATCGTGTTGAAGTAGAAATAGCATTAGTTAATAGTAATGTATGAAAATTCGTGTTGCGGTAGAAATAGGATTGGAAAAAAATGATGTACAAAAACCCGTGTTCCGGTAGAAATAGAATTTGTAAAAATTATTGTATGCAAACTCGTGTTGCAAGAGAGATAGCATTGGTGAATAGTAATCTACGAAAATTCGTGTTGCGGTAGAAATAGGATTGGTAAAAAGTGATGTACAAAAACTTGTGTTGCGGTAGAAATAGCATTGGTGAAAAGTAATCAACGAGAATTCGTGTTCCTGTAGAAATAGAAATGGTAAAAATTAATGTGTGTTGCGGTAGAAAATTAACTCGTGTTGCGGTAGAAATAGAATTGGTAAAAGGATTGTCTACAAAAACTTGTGTTGCAGTAGAAATAGCCTTGGTGAAAAGTAATCTAGGCAAACCCGTGTTGCGGTAGAATTAGCAATGGTAAAATGTAATCTACGCACACTCGTGTTGCAGTAGAAATATAACTTGTAAAAAGTTTGTCAGCACAAACTCGTGTTGCAGTAAAAATAGCATTGGTGAAAAGTAATCTATGAAAACTCTTGTTGATGTAATAATAGAAATGGTAAAAAGTAATCTACGCATACTCATGTTGTGGTAGAAATAGAATTGTTAAAAATTAATGTATGCAAACTCGTGTTGCGGTAGAAATAGCATTGGTGAAATGTAATCTACGCAAATTTGTGTTGCGGTAGAAATAGCATTGTTAAAAAGTAATATACGCAAACCTGTGTTGCTGTAGAAATAGCATTTGTAAAAATTAATGTACGAAAACTCGTGTTGCGGTAGAAATAAGATTGCTGAAATGTAATCTATGCAAATTCGTTTTCCTGTAGAAAGAGAATTGGTAAAAGATAATCTAGGCAAACCCGTGTTGCGGTAGAAATAGCATTGGTAAAATTTAACGTAAGCAAACCCGTGTTGCAGTAGAAGTAGCATTGGTGAAAAGTAATCTAGGCAAACTCGTGTTGCGGTCGAAATAGCATTGGTAAAAGTTAATGTATGCAAACTCGTGTTGCAGTAGAAATAGCATAGGTGAAAAGGAATCTAGGCAAACCCGTGTTGTGGTAGAAATAGCATTGGTAAAAATTAATGTATGCAAACTCGTGTTGCAGTAGAAATAGCATTGGTGAAATATAATCTACGAAAACTTGTGTTGCGCTAGAAATAGCATTGGTAAAAAGTAATGTACACAAAACCGGGTTGCCGTAGAAATGGCACTGGTAAAAATTAATGTATGCAAACTCGTGTTGCAGTAGAAATAGCATTGGTGAAAAGTAATCTACTAAAATTCGTGTTGCGGTAGAAATAGCATTGGTAAAAGGATCGTCTACAAAAACCTGTGTTGCAGTAGAAATAGCCTTGGTGAAAAGTAATCCAGGCAAACCCGTGTTGCGGTAGAATTAGCATTGGTAAAATGTAATCTAGGCACACTCGTGTTGCAGTAGAAATAGCATTGGTAAAAAGTAGTGTATGCAAACCCGTGTTGCTGGAGAAATGGCATTCGTAAAAATTAATGTATGCAATCTCGTGTTGGAGGAGAAATAGTATTGGTGAAAAGTAATCTACGAAAATTCGTGTTGCGGTAGAAATATCATTGGTAAAACATAATCTACGCAAACTTGTGTTGCGCTAGAAATAGCATAGATAAAAAGTAATGTACGCAACCCTGTGTTGCCGTAGAAATGGCATTGGTAAAAATTATTGTACGCAAACTAGTGTTGCGGTAGAAATAGGATTGCTGAAAAGTAATCTATGCAAACTCATGTTGCTGTAGAAATATCATTGGTAAAATGTAATCTACGCAAACTCGAATTGTGGTAGAAATAGCATTGGTAAAAAGTAATGTATGAAAATTCGTGTTGCGGTAGAAATAGGATTGGAAAAAAATGAAGTACAAAAACCCGTGTTCCGGTAGAAATAGCATTTGTAAAAATTATTGTATGCAAACTCGTGTTGCAAGAGAGATAGCATTGGTGAATAGTAATCTATGAAAATTCATGTTGCGGAAGAAATAGGATTGGTAAAAAGTGATGTACAAAAACTCGTGTTGCGGTAGAAATAGGATTGCTGAAAAGTAATCTATGCAAACTCATGTTGCGGTAGAAATAGCATTGGTAAAATGTAATCTACGCATATTTGTGTTGTGGTAGAAATAGCATTGGTAAAAAATAATCTATGCAAACTCATGTTGCGGTAGAAATAGCATTGGTAAAATGTAATCTACGCATATTTGTGTTGTGGTAGAAATAGCATTGGTAAAATATAATCTATGCAAACTCATATTGCGGTAGAAATAGCATTGGTAAAAATTAATGTATGCAAACTCGTGTTGCAGTAGAAATAGCATTGGTGAAAAGTAGTCTACGAAAACTCGTGTTGCTGTAGAAATAGAAATGGTAAAAATAATCTACGCAAACTCGTGTTGCTGTAGAAAGAGAATTGGTAAAAAGTAATCTAGGCAAACCCGTGTTGCGGTAGAAATATCATTGGTAAAAATTAATGTACAAAAACCCGTATTGCGGTAGAAATATCATTGGTAAAAATCATTGTACGCAAACTCGTGTTGCGGTAGAAATAGCATTGGTGAAATGTAATCTACGCAAATTTGTGTTGCAGTAGAAATAGCATTGTTAAAAAGTAATATACGCAAACCTGTGTTGCTGTAGAAATAGCATTTGTAAAAATTAATGTACGAAAACTCGTGTTGCGGTAGAAATAGGATTGCTGAAATGTAATCTATGCAAATTCGTTTTCCTGTAGAAAGAGAATTGGTAAAAGATAATCTAGGCAAACCCGTGTTGCGGTAGAAATAGCATTGGTAAAAATTAACGTAAGCAAACCCGTGTTGCAGTAGAAGTAGCATTGGTGAAAAGTAATCTAGGCAAACTCGTGTTGTGGTCGAAATAGCATTGGTAAAAGTTAATGTATGCAAAGTCGTGTTGCCGTAGAAGTAGCAGTTTTAAAAGGATCGTCTACAAAATCCTGTGTTGTGATAGAAATAGCACTGGTAAAATGTAATCTAGGCAAACCCGTGTTGCGGTAGAATTAGCATTGGTAAAATGTAATCTAGGCACACTTGTGTTACAGTAGAAATATAATTTGTAAAAAGTTTGTCAGCACAAACTCGTGTTGCAGTAAAAATAGCATTGGGGAAAAGTAATCTACGAAAACTCTTGTTGCTGTAATAATAGAAATGGTAAAAAGTAATCTACGCATACTCATGTTGTGGTAGAAATAGAATTGGTAAAAATTAATGTATGCAAACTCGTGTTGCAGTAGAAATAGCATTGGTGAAATATAATCTACGAAAACTTGTGTTGCGCTAGAAATAGCATTGGTAAAAAGTAATGTACACAAACCCGTGTTGCCGTAGAAATGGCACTGGTAAAAATTAATGTATGCAAACTCGTGTTGCAGTAGAAATAGCCTTGGTGAAAAGTAATCTAGGCAAACCCGTGTTGCAGTAGAAATAGCATTGGTGAAGAGTAATCTATGAAAACACGTGTTTCTGTAGAAATAGAAATGGAAAAATGTAATCTACGCATACCCATGTTCTGGTAGAAATAGAATTGGTAAAAATTAATGTGTTCAAACTCGTGTTGTGGTAGAAATAGAAATGGTAAAAAGTAATCTACGCATACTCATGTTGTGGTAGAAATAGAATTGGTAAAATTAATGTATGCAAACTCATGTTGCAATAGAAAGAGCCTTGGTGAAAAGTAATCTAGGCAAACTCGTGTTGCGGTTGAAAAAGCATTGGTAAAAGTTAATGTATGCAAACTCGTGTTGCAGTAGAAGTAGCATTGTTAAAAGGATCGTCTACAAAATCCTGTGTTGTGATAGAAATAGCATTGGTAAAATGTAATCTAGGCACACTTGTGTTGCAGTAGAAATATAATTTGTAAAAAGTTTGTCAGCACAAACTCGTGTTGCAGTAAAAATAGCATTGGTGAAAAGTAATCTATGAAAACTCTTGTTGATGTAATAATAGAAATGGTAAAAAGTAATCTACGCATACTCATGTTGTGGTAGAAATAGCATTGGTAAAATTTAACGTAAGCAAACCCGTGTTGCAGTAGAAGTAGCATTGGTGAAAAGTAATCTAGGCAAACTCGTGTTGCGGTCGAAATAGCATTGGTAAAAGTTAATGTATGCAAACTCGTGTTGCAGTAGAAATAGCATAGGTGAAAAGGAATCTAGGCAAACCCGTGTTGTGGTAGAAATAGCATTGGTAAAAATTAATGTATGCAAACTCGTGTTGCAGTAGAAATAGCATTGGTGAAATATAATCTACGAAAACTTGTGTTGCGCTAGAAATAGCATTGGTAAAAAGTAATGTACACAAAACCGGGTTGCCGTAGAAATGGCACTGGTAAAAATTAATGTATGCAAACTCGTGTTGCAGTAGAAATAGCATTGGTGAAAAGTAATCTACGAAAATTCGTGTTGCGGTAGAAATAGCATTGGTAAAAGGATCGTCTACAAAAACCTGTGTTGCAGTAGAAATAGCCTTGGTGAAAAGTAATCCAGGCAAACCCGTGTTGCGGTAGAATTAGCATTGGTAAAATGTAATCTAGGCACACTCGTGTTGCAGTAGAAATAGCATTGGTAAAAAGTAGTGTATGCAAACCCGTGTTGCTGGAGAAATGGCATTCGTAAAAATTAATGTATGCAATCTCGTGTTGGAGGAGAAATAGTATTGGTGAAAAGTAATCTACGAAAATTCGTGTTGCGGTAGAAATATCATTGGTAAAACATAATCTACGCAAACTTGTGTTGCGCTAGAAATAGCATAGATAAAAAGTAATGTACGCAACCCTGTGTTGCCGTAGAAATGGCATTGGTAAAAAGTGATGTACAAAAACTCGTGTTGCGGTAGAAATAGGATTGCTGAAAAGTAATCTATGCAAACTCATGTTGCGGTAGAAATAGCATTGGTAAAATGTAATCTACGCATATTTGTGTTGTGGTAGAAATAGCATTGGTAAAAAATAATCTATGCAAACTCATGTTGCGGTAGAAATAGCATTGGTAAAATGTAATCTACGCATATTTGTGTTGTGGTAGAAATAGCATTGGTAAAATATAATCTATGCAAACTCATATTGCGGTAGAAATAGCATTGGTAAAAATTAATGTATGCAAACTCGTGTTGCAGTAGAAATAGCATTGGTGAAAAGTAGTCTACGAAAACTCATGTTGCGGTAGAAATAAGATTGCTGAAATGTAATCTATGCAAATTCGTTTTCCTGTAGAAAGAGAATTGGTAAAAGATAATCTAGGCAAACCCGTGTTGCGGTAGAAATAGCATTGGTAAAATTTAACGTAAGCAAACCCGTGTTGCAGTAGAAGTAGCATTGGTGAAAAGTAATCTAGGCAAACTCGTGTTGCGGTCGAAATAGCATTGGTGAAAAGTAGTCTACGAAAACTCATGTTGCGGTAGAAATAAGATTGCTGAAATGTAATCTATGCAAATTCGTTTTCCTGTAGAAAGAGAATTGGTGAAAAGTAATCCAGGCAAACCCGTGTTGCGGTAGAATTAGCATTGGTAAAATGTAATCTAGGCACACTCGTGTTGCAGTAGAAATAGCATTGGTAAAAAGTAGTGTATGCAAACCCGTGTTGCTGGAGAAATGGCATTCGTAAAAATTAATGTATGCAATCTCGTGTTGGAGGAGAAATAGTATTGGTGAAAAGTAATCTACGAAAATTCGTGTTGCGGTAGAAATATCATTGGTAAAACATAATCTACGCAAACTTGTGTTGCGCTAGAAATAGCATAGATAAAAAGTAATGTACGCAACCCTGTGTTGCCGTAGAAATGGCATTGGTAAAAATTATTGTACGCAAACTAGTGTTGCGGTAGAAATAGGATTGCTGAAAAGTAATCTATGCAAACTCATGTTGCTGTAGAAATATCATTGGTAAAATGTAATCTACGCAAACTCGAATTGTGGTAGAAATAGCATTGGTAAAAAGTAATGTATGAAAATTCGTGTTGCGGTAGAAATAGGATTGGAAAAAAATGAAGTACAAAAACCCGTGTTCCGGTAGAAATAGCATTTGTAAAAATTATTGTATGCAAACTCGTGTTGCAAGAGAGATAGCATTGGTGAATAGTAATCTATGAAAATTCATGTTGCGGAAGAAATAGGATTGGTAAAAAGTGATGTACAAAAAAAATTAATGTATGCAAACTCGTGTTGCAGTAGAAATAGCATTGGTGAAAAGTAGTCTACGAAAACTCGTGTTGCAGTAGAAATAGCATTGGTGAAGAGTAATCTATGAAAACTCATGTTTCTGTAGAAATAGAAATGGAAAAATGTAATCTACGCATACCCATGTTCTGGTAGAAATAGAATTGGTAAAAATTAATGTGTTCAAACTCGTGTTGTGGTAGAAATAGAAATGGTAAAAAGTAATCTACGCATACTCATGTTGTGGTAGAAATAGAATTGGTAAAATTAATGTATGCAAACTCATGTTGCAATAGAAAGAGCCTTGGTGAAAAGTAATCTAGGCAAACTCGTGTTGCGGTTGAAAATGCATTGGTAAAAGTTAATGTATGCAAACTCGTGTTGCAGTAGAAGTAGCATTGTTAAAAGGATCGTCTACAAAATCCTGTGTTGTGATAGAAATAGCATTGGTAAAATGTAATCTAGGCACACTTGTGTTGCAGTAGAAATATAATTTGTAAAAAGTTTGTCAGCACAAACTCGTGTTGCAGTAAAAATAGCATTGGTGAAAAGTAATCTATGAAAACTCTTGTTGATGTAATAATAGAAATGGTAAAAAGTAATCTACGCATACTCATGTTGTGGTAGAAATAGAATTGTTAAAAATTAATGTATGCAAACTCGTGTTGCAGTAGAAATAGCATTGGTGAAATATAATCTACGAAAACTTGTGTTGCGCTAGAAATAGCATTGGTAAAAAGTAATGTATGCAAACTCGTGTTGCAGTAGAAATAGCATAGGTGAAAAGGAATCTAGCAAACCCGTGTTGCCGTAGAAATAGCATTGGTAAAAATTAATGTATGCAAACTCGTGTTGCAGTAGAAATAGCATTGGTGAAATATAATCTACGAAAACTTGTGTTGCGCTAGAAATAGCATTGGTAAAAAGTAATGTACACAAACCCGGGTTGCCGTAGAAATGGCACTGGTAAAAATTAATGTATGCAAACTCGTGTTGCAGTAGAAATAGCATTGGTGAAAAGTAATCTACGAAAATTCGTGTTGCGGTAGAAATAGCATTGGTAAAAGGATCGTCTACAAAAACCTGTGTTGCAGTAGAAATAGCCTTGGTGAAAAGTAATCCAGGCAAACCCGTGTTGCGGTAGAATTAGCATTGGTAAAATGTAATCTAGGCACACTCGTGTTGCAGTAGAAATAGCATTGGTAAAAAGTAGTGTATGCAAACCCGTGTTGCTGGAGAAATGGCATTCGTAAAAATTAATGTATGCAATCTCGTGTTGGAGGAGAAATAGTATTGGTGAAAAGTAATCTACGAAAATTCGTGTTGCGGTAGAAATATCATTGGTAAAACATAATCTACGCAAACTTGTGTTGCGCTAGAAATAGCATAGATAAAAAGTAATGTACGCAACCCTGTGTTGCCGTAGAAATGGCATTGGTAAAAATTATTGTACGCAAACTAGTGTTGCGGTAGAAATAGGATTGCTGAAAAGTAATCTATGCAAACTCATGTTGCTGTAGAAATATCATTGGTAAAATGTAATCTACGCAAACTCGAATTGTGGTAGAAATAGCATTGGTAAAAAGTAATGTATGAAAATTCGTGTTGCGGTAGAAATAGGATTGGAAAAAAATGAAGTACAAAAACCCGTGTTCCGGTAGAAATAGCATTTGTAAAAATTATTGTATGCAAACTTGTGTTGGAAGAGAGATAGCATTGGTGAATAGTAATCTATGAAAATTCATGTTGCGGAAGAAATAGGATTGGTAAAAAGTGATGTACAAAAACTCGTGTTGCGGTAGAAATAGGATTGCTGAAAAGTAATCTATGCAAACTCATGTTGCGGTAGAAATAGCATTGGTAAAATGTAATCTACGCATATTTGTGTTGTGGTAGAAATAGCATTGGTAAAAAATAATCTATGCAAACTCATGTTGCGGTAGAAATAGCATTGGTAAAATGTAATCTACGCATATTTGTGTTGTGGTAGAAATAGCATTGGTAAAATATAATCTATGCAAACTCATATTGCGGTAGAAATAGCATTGGTAAAAAGTAATGTACGCAAACTCGTGTTGTGTTAGAAATAGCATTGGTAAAACGTAATCTAGGGACACTCGTGTTGCGGTAGAAATAGAATTGGTAAAAATTAATGTATGCAAACTCGTGTTGCAGTAGAAATAGCATAGGTGAAAAGCAATCTAGGCAAACCCATGTGGTGGTAGAAATAGCATTTATAAAAATTAATCTATGCAAACTCGTGTTGCAGTAGAAATAGCATTGGTGAAATATAATCTACGAAAACTTGTGTTGCCCTAGAAATAGCATTGGTAAAAAGTAATGTACACAAACCCGTGTTGCCGTAGAAATGGCACTGGTAAAAATTAATGTATGCAAACTCGTGTTGCAGTAGGAATAGCCTTGGTGAAAAGTAATCTAGGCAAACCCGTGTTGCAGTAGAAATAGCATTGGTGAAGAGTAATCTATGAAAACTCGTGTTTCTGTAGAAATAGAAATGGAAAAATGTAATCTACGCATACCCATGTTCTGGTAGAAATAGAATTGGTAAAAATTAATGTGTTCAAACTCGTGTTGTGGTAGAAATAGAAATGGTAAAAAGTAATCAATGCATACTCATGTTGTGGTAGAAATAGAATTGGTAAAATTAATGTATGCAAACTCATGTTGCAATAGAAAGAGCCTTGGTGAAAAGTAATCTAGGCAAACTCGTGTTGCGGTCGAAAAAGCATTGGTAAAAGTTAATGTATGCAAACTCGTGTTGCAGTAGAAGTAGCATTGTTAAAAGGATCGTCTACAAAATCCTGTGTTGTGATAGAAATAAAGTAGTCTACGAAAACTCGTGTTGCTGTAGAAATAGAAATGGTAAAAATAATCTACGCAAACTCGTGTTGCTGTAGAAAGAGAATTGGTAAAAAGTAATCTAGGCAAACCCGTGTTGCGGTAGAAATATCATTGGTAAAAATTAATGTACAAAAACCCGTATTGCGGTAGAAATATCATTGGTAAAAATCATTGTACGCAAACTCGTGTTGCGGTAGAAATAGCATTGGTGAAATGTAATCTACGCAAATTTGTGTTGCGGTAGAAATAGCATTGTTAAAAAGAAATATACGCAAACCTGTGTTGCTGTAGAAATAGCATTTGTAAAAATTAATGTACGAAAACTCGTGTTGCGGTAGAAATAAGATTGCTGAAATGTAATCTATGCAAATTCGTTTTCCTGTAGAAAGAGAATTGGTAAAAGATAATGTAGGCAAACCCGTGTTGCGGTAGAAATAGCATTGGTAAAAATTAACGTAAGCAAACCCGTGTTGCAGTAGAAGTAGCATTGGTGAAAAGTAATCTAGGCAAACTCGTGTTGCGGTCGAAATAGCATTGGTAAAAGTTAATGTATGCAAACTCGTGTTGCAGTAGAAATAGCATAGGTGAAAAGGAATCTAGGCAAACCCGTGTTGTGGTAGAAATAGCATTGGTAAAAATTAATGTATGCAAACTCGTGTTGCAGTAGAAATAGCATTGGTGAAATATAATCTACGAAAACTTGTGTTGCGCTAGAAATAGCATTGGTAAAAAGTAATGTACACAAAACCGGGTTGCCGTAGAAATGGCACTGGTAAAAATTAATGTATGCAAACTCGTGTTGCAGTAGAAATAGCATTGGTGAAAAGTAATCTACGAAAATTCGTGTTGCGGTAGAAATAGCATTGGTAAAAGGATCGTCTACAAAAACCTGTGTTGCAGTAGAAATAGCCTTGGTGAAAAGTAATCCAGGCAAACCCGTGTTGCGGTAGAATTAGCATTGGTAAAATGTAATCTAGGCACACTCGTGTTGCAGTAGAAATAGCATTGGTAAAAAGTAGTGTATGCAAACCCGTGTTGCTGGAGAAATGGCATTCGTAAAAATTAATGTATGCAATCTCGTGTTGGAGGAGAAATAGTATTGGTGAAAAGTAATCTACGAAAATTCGTGTTGCGGTAGAAATATCATTGGTAAAACATAATCTACGCAAACTTGTGTTGCGCTAGAAATAGCATAGATAAAAAGTAATGTACGCAACCCTGTGTTGCCGTAGAAATGGCATTGGTAAAAATTATTGTACGCAAACTAGTGTTGCGGTAGAAATAGGATTACTGAAAAGTAATCTATGCAAACTCATGTTGCTGTAGAAATATCATTGGTAAAATGTAATCTACGCAAACTCGAATTGTGGTAGAAATAGCATTGGTAAAAAGTAATGTATGAAAATTCGTGTTGCGGTAGAAATAGGATTGGAAAAAAATGAAGTACAAAAACCCGTGTTCCGGTAGAAATAGCATTTGTAAAAATTATTGTATGCAAACTCGTGTTGCAAGAGAGATAGCATTGGTGAATAGTAATCTATGAAAATTCATGTTGCGGAAGAAATAGGATTGGTAAAAAGTGATGTACAAAAACTCGTGTTGCGGTAGAAATAGGATTGCTGAAAAGTAATCTATGCAAACTCATGTTGCGGTAGAAATAGCATTGGTAAAATGTAATCTACGCATATTTGTGTTGTGGTAGAAATAGCATTGGTAAAAAATAATCTATGCAAACTCATATTGCGGTAGAAATAGCATTGGTAAAAAGTAATGTAAACAAACCGTGTTGCAGTAGAAATAGCATTGGTAAAAATTAATGTATGCAAACTCGTGTTGCAGTAGAAATAGCATTGGTGAAAAGTAGTCTACGAAAACTCGTGTTGCTGTAGAAATAGAAATGGTAAAAATAATCTACGCAAACTCGTGTTGCTGTAGAAAGAGAATTGGTAAAAAGTAATCTAGGCAAACCCGTGTTGCGGTAGAAATATCATTGGTAAAAATTAATGTACAAAAACCCGTATTGCGGTAGAAATATCATTGGTAAAAATCATTGTACGCAAACTCGTGTTGCGGTAGAAATAGCATTGGTGAAATGTAATCTACGCAAATTTGTGTTGCGGTAGAAATAGCATTGTTAAAAAGTAATATACGCAAACCTGTGTTGCTGTAGAAATAGCATTTGTAAAAATTAATGTACGAAAACTCGTGTTGCGTTAGAAATAGGATTGCTGAAATGTAATCTATGCAAATTCGTTTTCCTGTAGAAAGAGAATTGGTAAAAGATAATCTAGGCAAACCCGTGTTGCGGTAGAAATAGCATTGGTAAAAATTAACGTAAGCAAACCCGTGTTGCAGTAGAAGTAGCATTGGTGAAAAGTAATCTAGGCAAACTCGTGTTGTGGTCGAAATAGCATTGGTAAAAGTTAATGTATGCAAAGTCGTGTTGCAGTAGAAGTAGCAGTTTTAAAAGGATCGTCTACAAAATCCTGTGTTGTGATAGAAATAGCACTGGTAAAATGTAATCTAGGCAAACCCGTGTTGCGGTAGAATTAGCATTGGTAAAATGTAATCTAGGCACACTTGTGTTACAGTAGAAATATAATTTGTAAAAAGTTTGTCAGCACAAACTCGTGTTGCAGTAAAAATAGCATTGGGGAAAAGTAATCTACGAAAACTCTTGTTGCTGTAATAATAGAAATGGTAAAAAGTAATCTACGCATACTCATGTTGTGGTAGAAATAGAATTGGTAAAAATTAATGTATGCAAACTCGTGTTGCAGTAGAAATAGCATTGGTGAAATATAATCTACGAAAACTTGTGTTGCGCTACAAATAGCATTGGTAAAAAGTAATGTACGCAAACTCGTGTTGTGTTAGAAATAGCATTGGTAAAACGTAATCTAGGGACACTCGTGTTGCGGTAGAAATAGCATTGGTAAAAGGATCGTCTATAACAACTTGTGTTGCGGTAGAAATAGAATTTGTAAAAAGTTCGTCTACACAAACTCTTGTTGCGGTAGAAATAGCATTGGTAAAATGTAAGTTAGGCAAACCCGTCTTGCCGTAGAAATGGCATTGGTAAAATTAAGGTATGCAATCTCGTGTTGCAGGAGAAATAGCATTGTTGAAAAGTAATGTACACAAACTCATGTTGCAGTAGAAATAGAATTGGTAAAAATTAATGTATGCAAACTCATCTTGCGTTAGAAATAGGATTGCTTAAAAGTAATCTACGGAAACTCGTTTTGGTGTAGAAAGAGTATTGGTAAAAAGTAATCTAGGCTTGCTGAAAAGTAATCTACGCTAATTCGTTTTCCTGTAGAAAGAGAATTGGTAAAAAGTAATCTAGGCAAACCCGTGTTGCGGTAGAAATAGCATTGGTAAAATGTAATCTACGCAAACTCGAATTGCGGTAGAAATAGCATTGGTAAAAAGTAATGTATGCAAAATCGTGTTGAAGTAGAAATAGCATTAGTTAATAGTAATGTATGAAAATTCGTGTTGCGGTAGAAATAGGATTGGAAAAAAATGATGTACAAAAACCCGTGTTCCGGTAGAAATAGCATTTGTAAAAATTATTGTATGCAAACTCGTGTTGCAAGAGAGATAGCATTGGTGAATAGTAATCTACGAAAATTCGTGTTGTGGTAGAAATAGGATTGGTAAAATGTGATGTACAAAAACTTGTGTTGCGGTAGAAATAGCATTGGTGAAAAGTAATCAACGAGAATTCGTGTTCCTGTAGAAATAGAAATGGTAAAAATTAATGTGTGTTGCGGTAGAAAATTAACTCGTGTTGCGGTAGAAATAGAATTGGTAAAAGGATTGTCTACAAAAACTTGTGTTGCAGTAGAAATAGCCTTGGTGAAAAGTAATCTAGGCAAACCCGTGTTGCGGTAGAATTAGCAATGGTAAAATGTAATCTACGCACACTCGTGTTGCAGTAGAAATATAACTTGTAAAAAGTTTGTCAGCACAAACTCGTGTTGCAGTAAAAATAGCCTTGGTAAAAAGTAATGTACGCAAACCCGTGTTGCGGTAGAAATAGCATTGGTGAAAAATAATCTACGAAAACTCTTGTTGCTGTAATAATAGAAATGGTAAAAATAATCTACGCATACTCATGTTGTGGTAGAAATAGAATTGGTAAAAATTAATGTATCCAAACTCGTGTTGCAGTAGAAATAGGATAGGTGAAAAGGAATCTAGGCAAACCCATGTGGTGGTAGAAATAGCATTGGTAAAAATTAATGTATGCAAACTCGTGTTGCAGTAGAAATAGCATTGGTGAAATATAATCTACGAAAACTTGTGTTGCCCTAGAAATAGCATTGGTAAAAAGTAATGTACACAAACCCGTGTTGCCGTAGAAATGGCACTGGTAAAAATTAATGTATGCAAACTCGTGTTGCAGTAGAAATAGCATTGGTGAAAAGTAATCTACGAAAATTCGTGTTGCGGTAAAAATAGCATTGGTAAAACATAATCTACGCAAACTCGTGTTGCAGTAGAAATAGCATTGGTAAAAGGATCGTCTACAAAAACCTGTGTTGCAGGAGAAATAGCCTTGGTGAAAAGTAATCCAGGCAAACCCGTGTTGCGGTAGAATTAGCATTGGTAAAACATAACCTACGCAAACTTGTGTTGCGGTAGAAATAGCATTGGTAAAAAGTAATATACGCAAACCTGTGTTGCCGTAGAAATGGCATTGGTAAAAATTAATGTATGCAAACTTGTGTTGCTGTAGAAATAGTATTGCTTTAATGTAATCTACGCAAATACTTTTTCCTGTAGAAAGAATATTGGTAACAATTAATCTAGGCAAACACGTGTTGCGGTAGAAATAGCATTGGTAAAAATTAATGTATGCAAACTCGTGTTGCAGTAGAAATAACATTGGTGAAATATAATCTACGAAAACTTGTGTTGCCCTAGAAATAGCATTGGTAAAAAGTAATGTACACAAACCCGTGTTGCCGTAGAAATGGCACTGGTAAAAATTAATGTATGCAAACTCGTGTTGCAGTAGAAATAGCCTTGGTGAAAAGTAATCTAGGCAAACCCGTGTTGCAGTAGAAATAGCATTGGTGAAGAGTAATCTATGAAAACTCGTGTTTCTGTAGAAATAGAAATGGAAAAATGTAATCTAGGCATACCCATGTTCTGGTAGAAATAGAATTGGTAAAAATTAATGTGTTCAAACTCGTGTTGTGGTAGAAATAGAAATGGTAAAAAGTAATCTACGCATACTCATGTTGTGGTAGAAATAGAATTGGTAAAATTAATGTATGCAAACTCATGTTGCAATAGAAAGAGCCTTGGTGAAAAGTAATCTAGGCAAACTCGTGTTGCGGTCGAAAAAGCATTGGTAAAAGTTAATGTATGCAAACTCGCGTTGCAGTAGAAGTAGCATTGTTAAAAGGATCGTCTACAAAATCCTGTGTTGTGATAGAAATAGCATTGGTAAAATGTAATCTAGGCAAACCCGTGTTGCGGTAGAATTAGCATTCGTAAAATGTAATCTAGGCACACTTGTGTTACAGTAGAAATATAATTTGTAAAAAGTTTGTCAGCACAAACCCGTGTTGCAGTAAAAATAGCATTGGTGAAAAGTAATCTACGAAAACTCTTGTTGCTTTAATAATAGAAATGGTAAAAAGTAATCTACGCATACTCATGTTGTGGTAGAAATAGAACTGTTAAAAATTAATGTATGCAAACTCGTGTTGCAGTAGAAATAGCATAGGTGAAAAGGAATCTAGGCAAACCCGTGTTGTGGTAGAAATAGCATTGGTAAAAATTAATGTATGCAAACTCGTGTTGCAGTAGAAATAGCATTGGTGAAAAGTAATGTACACAAACCCGTGTTGCCGTAGAAATGGCACTGGTAAAAATTAATGTATGCAAACTCGTGTTGCAGTAGAAATAGCATTGGTGAAAAGTAATCTACGAAAATTCGTGTTGCGGTAAAAATAGCATTAGTAAAACATAATCTACGCAAACTCGTGTTGCGGTAGAAATAGCATTGGTAAAAGGATCGTCTACAAAAACCTGTGTTGCAGTAGAAATAGCATAGGTGAAAAGGAATCTAGGCAAACCCATGTGGTGGTAGAAATAGCATTTATAAAAATTAATCTATGCAAACTCGTGTTGCAGTAGAAATAGCATTGGTGAAATATAATCTACGAAAACTTGTGTTGCCCTAGAAATAGCATTGGTAAAAAGTAATGTACACAAACCCGTGTTGCCGTAGAAATGGCACTGGTAAAAATTAATGTATGCAAACTCGTGTTGCAGTAGGAATAGCCTTGGTGAAAAGTAATCTAGGCAAACCCGTGTTGCAGTAGAAATAGCATTGGTGAAGAGTAATCTATGAAAACTCGTGTTTCTGTAGAAATAGAAATGGAAAAATGTAATCTACGCATACCCATGTTCTGGTAGAAATAGAATTGGTAAAAATTAATGTGTTCAAACTCGTGTTGTGGTAGAAATAGAAATGGTAAAAAGTAATCTATGCATACTCATGTTGTGGTAGAAATAGAATTGGTAAAATTAATGTATGCAAACTCATGTTGCAATAGAAAGAGCCTTGGTGAAAAGTAATCTAGGCAAACTCGTGTTGCGGTCGAAAAAGCATTGGTAAAAGTTAATGTATGCAAACTCGTGTTGCAGTAGAAGTAGCATTGTTAAAAGGATCGTCTACAAAATCCTGTGTTGTGATAGAAATAAAGTAGTCTACGAAAACTCGTGTTGCTGTAGAAATAGAAATGGTAAAAATAATCTACGCAAACTCGTGTTGCTGTAGAAAGAGAATTGGTAAAAAGTAATCTAGGCAAACCCGTGTTGCGGTAGAAATATCATTGGTAAAAATTAATGTACAAAAACCCGTATTGCGGTAGAAATATCATTGGTAAAAATCATTGTACGCAAACTCGTGTTGCGGTAGAAATAGCATTGGTGAAATGTAATCTACGCAAATTTGTGTTGCGGTAGAAATAGCATTGTTAAAAAGAAATATACGCAAACCTGTGTTGCTGTAGAAATAGCATTTGTAAAAATTAATGTAAGAAAACTCGTGTTGCGGTAGAAATAAGATTGCTGAAATGTAATCTATGCAAATTCGTTTTCCTGTAGAAAGAGAATTGGTAAAAGATAATCTAGGCAAACCCGTGTTGCGGTAGAAATAGCATTGGTAAAAATTAACGTAAGCAAACCCGTGTTGCAGTAGAAGTAGCATTGGTGAAAAGTAATCTAGGCAAACTCGTGTTGCGGTCGAAATAGCATTGGTAAAAGTTAATGTATGCAAACTCGTGTTGCAGTAGAAATAGCATAGGTGAAAAGGAATCTAGGCAAACCCGTGTTGTGGTAGAAATAGCATTGGTAAAAATTAATGTATGCAAACTCGTGTTGCAGTAGAAATAGCATTGGTGAAATATAATCTACGAAAACTTGTGTTGCGCTAGAAATAGCATTGGTAAAAAGTAATGTACACAAAACCGGGTTGCCGTAGAAATGGCACTGGTAAAAATTAATGTATGCAAACTCGTGTTGCAGTAGAAATAGCATTGGTGAAAAGTAATCTACGAAAATTCGTGTTGTGGTAGAAATAGCATTGGTAAAAGGATCGTCTACAAAAACCTGTGTTGCAGTAGAAATAGCCTTGGTGAAAAGTAATCCAGGCAAACCCGTGTTGCGGTAGAATTAGCATTGGTAAAATGTAATCTAGGCACACTCGTGTTGCAGTAGAAATAGCATTGGTAAAAAGTAGTGTATGCAAACCCGTGTTGCTGGAGAAATGGCATTCGTAAAAATTAATGTATGCAATCTCGTGTTGGAGGAGAAATAGTATTGGTGAAAAGTAATCTACGAAAATTCGTGTTGCGGTAGAAATATCATTGGTAAAACATAATCTACGCAAACTTGTGTTGCGCTAGAAATAGCATAGATAAAAAGTAATGTACGCAACCCTGTGTTGCCGTAGAAATGGCATTGGTAAAAATTATTGTACGCAAACTAGTGTTGCGGTAGAAATAGGATTGCTGAAAAGTAATCTATGCAAACTCATGTTGCTGTAGAAATATCATTGGTAAAATGTAATCTACGCAAACTCGAATTGTGGTAGAAATAGCATTGGTAAAAAGTAATGTATGAAAATTCGTGTTGCGGTAGAAATAGGATTGGAAAAAAATGAAGTACAAAAACCCGTGTTCCGGTAGAAATAGCATTTGTAAAAATTATTGTATGCAAACTCGTGTTGCAAGAGAGATAGCATTGGTGAATAGTAATCTATGAAAATTCATGTTGCGGAAGAAATAGGATTGGTAAAAAGTGATGTACAAAAACTCGTGTTGCGGTAGAAATAGGATTGCTGAAAAGTAATCTATGCAAACTCATGTTGCGGTAGAAATAGCATTGGTAAAATGTAATCTACGCATATTTGTGTTGTGGTAGAAATAGCATTGGTAAAAAATAATCTATGCAAACTCATATTGCGGTAGAAATAGCATTGGTAAAAAGTAATGTAAACAAACCGTGTTGCAGTAGAAATAGCATTGGTAAAAATTAATGTATGCAAACTCGTGTTGCAGTAGAAATAGCATTGGTGAAAAGTAGTCTACGAAAACTCGTGTTGCTGTAGAAATAGAAATGGTAAAAATAATCTACGCAAACTCGTGTTGCTGTAGAAAGAGAATTGGTAAAAAGTAATCTAGGCAAACCCGTGTTGCGGTAGAAATATCATTGGTAAAAATTAATGTACAAAAACCCGTATTGCGGTAGAAATATCATTGGTAAAAATCATTGTACGCAAACTCGTGTTGCGGTAGAAATAGCATTGGTGAAATGTAATCTACGCAAATTTGTGTTGCGGTAGAAATAGCATTGTTAAAAAGTAATATACGCAAACCTGTGTTGCTGTAGAAATAGCATTTGTAAAAATTAATGTACGAAAACTCGTGTTGCGTTAGAAATAGGATTGCTGAAATGTAATCTATGCAAATTCGTTTTCCTGTAGAAAGAGAATTGGTAAAAGATAATCTAGGCAAACCCGTGTTGCGGTAGAAATAGCATTGGTAAAAATTAACGTAAGCAAACCCGTGTTGCAGTAGAAGTAGCATTGGTGAAAAGTAATCTAGGCAAACTCGTGTTGTGGTCGAAATAGCATTGGTAAAAGTTAATGTATGCAAAGTCGTGTTGCAGTAGAAGTAGCAGTTTTAAAAGGATCGTCTACAAAATCCTGTGTTGTGATAGAAATAGCACTGGTAAAATGTAATCTAGGCAAACCCGTGTTGCGGTAGAATTAGCATTGGTAAAATGTAATCTAGGCACACTTGTGTTACAGTAGAAATATAATTTGTAAAAAGTTTGTCAGCACAAACCCGTGTTGCAGTAGAAGTAGCATTGGTGAAAAGTAATCTAGGCAAACTCGTGTTGTGGTCGAAATAGCATTGGTAAAAGTTAATGTATGCAAAGTCGTGTTGCAGTAGAAGTAGCAGTTTTAAAAGGATCGTCTACAAAATCCTGTGTTGTGATAGAAATAGCACTGGTAAAATGTAATCTAGGCAAACCCGTGTTGCGGTAGAATTAGCATTGGTAAAATGTAATCTAGGCACACTTGTGTTACAGTAGAAATATAATTTGTAAAAAGTTTGTCAGCACAAACTCGTGTTGCAGTAAAAATAGCATTGGGGAAAAGTAATCTACGAAAACTCTTGTTGCTGTAATAATAGAAATGGTAAAAAGTAATCTACGCATACTCATGTTGTGGTAGAAATAGAATTGGTAAAAATTAATGTATGCAAACTCGTGTTGCAGTAGAAATAGCATTGGTGAAATATAATCTACGAAAACTTGTGTTGCGCTACAAATAGCATTGGTAAAAAGTAATGTACGCAAACTCGTGTTGTGTTAGAAATAGCATTGGTAAAACGTAATCTAGGGACACTCGTGTTGCGGTAGAAATAGCATTGGTAAAAGGATCGTCTATAACAACTTGTGTTGCGGTAGAAATAGAATTTGTAAAAAGTTCGTCTACACAAACTCTTGTTGCGGTAGAAATAGCATTGGTAAAATGTAAGTTAGGCAAACCCGTCTTGCCGTAGAAATGGCATTGGTAAAATTAAGGTATGCAATCTCGTGTTGCAGGAGAAATAGCATTGTTGAAAAGTAATGTACACAAACTCATGTTGCAGTAGAAATAGAATTGGTAAAAATTAATGTATGCAAACTCATCTTGCGTTAGAAATAGGATTGCTTAAAAGTAATCTACGGAAACTCGTTTTGGTGTAGAAAGAGTATTGGTAAAAAGTAATCTAGGCTTGCTGAAAAGTAATCTACGCTAATTCGTTTTCCTGTAGAAAGAGAATTGGTAAAAAGTAATCTAGGCAAACCCGTGTTGCGGTAGAAATAGCATTGGTAAAATGTAATCTACGCAAACTCGAATTGCGGTAGAAATAGCATTGGTAAAAAGTAATGTATGCAAAATCGTGTTGAAGTAGAAATAGCATTAGTTAATAGTAATGTATGAAAATTCGTGTTGCGGTAGAAATAGGATTGGAAAAAAATGATGTACAAAAACCCGTGTTCCGGTAGAAATAGCATTTGTAAAAATTATTGTATGCAAACTCGTGTTGCAAGAGAGATAGCATTGGTGAATAGTAATCTACGAAAATTCGTGTTGTGGTAGAAATAGGATTGGTAAAATGTGATGTACAAAAACTTGTGTTGCGGTAGAAATAGCATTGGTGAAAAGTAATCAACGAGAATTCGTGTTCCTGTAGAAATAGAAATGGTAAAAATTAATGTGTGTTGCGGTAGAAAATTAACTCGTGTTGCGGTAGAAATAGAATTGGTAAAAGGATTGTCTACAAAAACTTGTGTTGCAGTAGAAATAGCCTTGGTGAAAAGTAATCTAGGCAAACCCGTGTTGCGGTAGAATTAGCAATGGTAAAATGTAATCTACGCACACTCGTGTTGCAGTAGAAATATAACTTGTAAAAAGTTTGTCAGCACAAACTCGTGTTGCAGTAAAAATAGCCTTGGTAAAAAGTAATGTACGCAAACCCGTGTTGCGGTAGAAATAGCATTGGTGAAAAATAATCTACGAAAACTCTTGTTGCTGTAATAATAGAAATGGTAAAAATAATCTACGCATACTCATGTTGTGGTAGAAATAGAATTGGTAAAAATTAATGTATCCAAACTCGTGTTGCAGTAGAAATAGGATAGGTGAAAAGGAATCTAGGCAAACCCATGTGGTGGTAGAAATAGCATTGGTAAAAATTAATGTATGCAAACTCGTGTTGCAGTAGAAATAGCATTGGTGAAATATAATCTACGAAAACTTGTGTTGCCCTAGAAATAGCATTGGTAAAAAGTAATGTACACAAACCCGTGTTGCCGTAGAAATGGCACTGGTAAAAATTAATGTATGCAAACTCGTGTTGCAGTAGAAATAGCATTGGTGAAAAGTAATCTACGAAAATTCGTGTTGCGGTAAAAATAGCATTGGTAAAACATAATCTACGCAAACTCGTGTTGCAGTAGAAATAGCATTGGTAAAAGGATCGTCTACAAAAACCTGTGTTGCAGGAGAAATAGCCTTGGTGAAAAGTAATCCAGGCAAACCCGTGTTGCGGTAGAATTAGCATTGGTAAAACATAACCTACGCAAACTTGTGTTGCGGTAGAAATAGCATTGGTAAAAAGTAATATACGCAAACCTGTGTTGCCGTAGAAATGGCATTGGTAAAAATTAATGTATGCAAACTTGTGTTGCTGTAGAAATAGTATTGCTTTAATGTAATCTACGCAAATACTTTTTCCTGTAGAAAGAATATTGGTAACAATTAATCTAGGCAAACACGTGTTGCGGTAGAAATAGCATTGGTAAAAATTAATGTATGCAAACTCGTGTTGCAGTAGAAATAACATTGGTGAAATATAATCTACGAAAACTTGTGTTGCCCTAGAAATAGCATTGGTAAAAAGTAATGTACACAAACCCGTGTTGCCGTAGAAATGGCACTGGTAAAAATTAATGTATGCAAACTCGTGTTGCAGTAGAAATAGCCTTGGTGAAAAGTAATCTAGGCAAACCCGTGTTGCAGTAGAAATAGCATTGGTGAAGAGTAATCTATGAAAACTCGTGTTTCTGTAGAAATAGAAATGGAAAAATGTAATCTAGGCATACCCATGTTCTGGTAGAAATAGAATTGGTAAAAATTAATGTGTTCAAACTCGTGTTGTGGTAGAAATAGAAATGGTAAAAAGTAATCTACGCATACTCATGTTGTGGTAGAAATAGAATTGGTAAAATTAATGTATGCAAACTCATGTTGCAATAGAAAGAGCCTTGGTGAAAAGTAATCTAGGCAAACTCGTGTTGCGGTCGAAAAAGCATTGGTAAAAGTTAATGTATGCAAACTCGCGTTGCAGTAGAAGTAGCATTGTTAAAAGGATCGTCTACAAAATCCTGTGTTGTGATAGAAATAGCATTGGTAAAATGTAATCTAGGGAAACCCGTGTTGCGGTAGAATTAGCATTCGTAAAATGTAATCTAGGCACACTTGTGTTACAGTAGAAATATAATTTGTAAAAAGTTTGTCAGCACAAACCCGTGTTGCAGTAAAAATAGCATTGGTGAAAAGTAATCTACGAAAACTCTTGTTGCTTTAATAATAGAAATGGTAAAAAGTAATCTACGCATACTCATGTTGTGGTAGAAATAGAACTGTTAAAAATTAATGTATGCAAACTCGTGTTGCAGTAGAAATAGCATAGGTGAAAAGGAATCTAGGCAAACCCGTGTTGTGGTAGAAATAGCATTGGTAAAAATTAATGTATGCAAACTCGTGTTGCAGTAGAAATAGCATTGGTGAAAAGTAATGTACACAAACCCGTGTTGCCGTAGAAATGGCACTGGTAAAAATTAATGTATGCAAACTCGTGTTGCAGTAGAAATAGCATTGGTGAAAAGTAATCTACGAAAATTCGTGTTGCGGTAAAAATAGCATTAGTAAAACATAATCTACGCAAACTCGTGTTGCGGTAGAAATAGCATAGGTGAAAAGGAATCTAGGCAAACCCATGTGGTGGTAGAAATAGCATTTATAAAAATTAATCTATGCAAACTCGTGTTGCAGTAGAAATAGCATTGGTGAAATATAATCTACGAAAACTTGTGTTGCCCTAGAAATAGCATTGGTAAAAAGTAATGTACACAAACCCGTGTTGCCGTAGAAATGGCACTGGTAAAAATTAATGTATGCAAACTCGTGTTGCAGTAGGAATAGCCTTGGTGAAAAGTAATCTAGGCAAACCCGTGTTGCAGTAGAAATAGCATTGGTGAAGAGTAATCTATGAAAACTCGTGTTTCTGTAGAAATAGAAATGGAAAAATGTAATCTACGCATACCCATGTTCTGGTAGAAATAGAATTGGTAAAAATTAATGTGTTCAAACTCGTGTTGTGGTAGAAATAGAAATGGTAAAAAGTAATCTATGCATACTCATGTTGTGGTAGAAATAGAATTGGTAAAATTAATGTATGCAAACTCATGTTGCAATAGAAAGAGCCTTGGTGAAAAGTAATCTAGGCAAACTCGTGTTGCGGTCGAAAAAGCATTGGTAAAAGTTAATGTATGCAAACTCGTGTTGCAGTAGAAGTAGCATTGTTAAAAGGATCGTCTACAAAATCCTGTGTTGTGATAGAAATAAAGTAGTCTACGAAAACTCGTGTTGCTGTAGAAATAGAAATGGTAAAAATAATCTACGCAAACTCGTGTTGCTGTAGAAAGAGAATTGGTAAAAAGTAATCTAGGCAAACCCGTGTTGCGGTAGAAATATCATTGGTAAAAATTAATGTACAAAAACCCGTATTGCGGTAGAAATATCATTGGTAAAAATCATTGTACGCAAACTCGTGTTGCGGTAGAAATAGCATTGGTGAAATGTAATCTACGCAAATTTGTGTTGCGGTAGAAATAGCATTGTTAAAAAGAAATATACGCAAACCTGTGTTGCTGTAGAAATAGCATTTGTAAAAATTAATGTACGAAAACTCGTGTTGCGGTAGAAATAAGATTGCTGAAATGTAATCTATGCAAATTCGTTTTCCTGTAGAAAGAGAATTGGTAAAAGATAATCTAGGCAAACCCGTGTTGCGGTAGAAATAGCATTGGTAAAAATTAACGTAAGCAAACCCGTGTTGCAGTAGAAGTAGCATTGGTGAAAAGTAATCTAGGCAAACTCGTGTTGCGGTCGAAATAGCATTGGTAAAAGTTAATGTATGCAAACTCGTGTTGCAGTAGAAATAGCATAGGTGAAAAGGAATCTAGGCAAACCCGTGTTGTGGTAGAAATAGCATTGGTAAAAATTAATGTATGCAAACTCGTGTTGCAGTAGAAATAGCATTGGTGAAATATAATCTACGAAAACTTGTGTTGCGCTAGAAATAGCATTGGTAAAAAGTAATGTACACAAAACCGGGTTGCCGTAGAAATGGCACTGGTAAAAATTAATGTATGCAAACTCGTGTTGCAGTAGAAATAGCATTGGTGAAAAGTAATCTACGAAAATTCGTGTTGTGGTAGAAATAGCATTGGTAAAAGGATCGTCTACAAAAACCTGTGTTGCAGTAGAAATAGCCTTGGTGAAAAGTAATCCAGGCAAACCCGTGTTGCGGTAGAATTAGCATTGGTAAAATGTAATCTAGGCACACTCGTGTTGCAGTAGAAATAGCATTGGTAAAAAGTAGTGTATGCAAACCCGTGTTGCTGGAGAAATGGCATTCGTAAAAATTAATGTATGCAATCTCGTGTTGGAGGAGAAATAGTATTGGTGAAAAGTAATCTACGAAAATTCGTGTTGCGGTAGAAATATCATTGGTAAAACATAATCTACGCAAACTTGTGTTGCGCTAGAAATAGCATAGATAAAAAGTAATGTACGCAACCCTGTGTTGCCGTAGAAATGGCATTGGTAAAAATTATTGTACGCAAACTAGTGTTGCGGTAGAAATAGGATTGCTGAAAAGTAATCTATGCAAACTCATGTTGCTGTAGAAATATCATTGGTAAAATGTAATCTACGCAAACTCGAATTGTGGTAGAAATAGCATTGGTAAAAAGTAATGTATGAAAATTCGTGTTGCGGTAGAAATAGGATTGGAAAAAAATGAAGTACAAAAACCCGTGTTCCGGTAGAAATAGCATTTGTAAAAATTATTGTATGCAAACTCGTGTTGCAAGAGAGATAGCATTGGTGAATAGTAATCTATGAAAATTCATGTTGCGGAAGAAATAGGATTGGTAAAAAGTGATGTACAAAAACTCGTGTTGCGGTAGAAATAGGATTGCTGAAAAGTAATCTATGCAAACTCATGTTGCGGTAGAAATAGCATTGGTAAAATGTAATCTACGCATATTTGTGTTGTGGTAGAAATAGCATTGGTAAAAAATAATCTATGCAAACTCATATTGCGGTAGAAATAGCATTGGTAAAAAGTAATGTAAACAAACCGTGTTGCAGTAGAAATAGCATTGGTAAAAATTAATGTATGCAAACTCGTGTTGCAGTAGAAATAGCATTGGTGAAAAGTAGTCTACGAAAACTCGTGTTGCTGTAGAAATAGAAATGGTAAAAATAATCTACGCAAACTCGTGTTGCTGTAGAAAGAGAATTGGTAAAAAGTAATCTAGGCAAACCCGTGTTGCGGTAGAAATATCATTGGTAAAAATTAATGTACAAAAACCCGTATTGCGGTAGAAATATCATTGGTAAAAATCATTGTACGCAAACTCGTGTTGCGGTAGAAATAGCATTGGTGAAATGTAATCTACGCAAATTTGTGTTGCGGTAGAAATAGCATTGTTAAAAAGTAATATACGCAAACCTGTGTTGCTGTAGAAATAGCATTTGTAAAAATTAATGTACGAAAACTCGTGTTGCGTTAGAAATAGGATTGCTGAAATGTAATCTATGCAAATTCGTTTTCCTGTAGAAAGAGAATTGGTAAAAGATAATCTAGGCAAACCCGTGTTGCGGTAGAAATAGCATTGGTAAAAATTAACGTAAGCAAACCCGTGTTGCAGTAGAAGTAGCATTGGTGAAAAGTAATCTAGGCAAACTCGTGTTGTGGTCGAAATAGCATTGGTAAAAGTTAATGTATGCAAAGTCGTGTTGCAGTAGAAGTAGCAGTTTTAAAAGGATCGTCTACAAAATCCTGTGTTGTGATAGAAATAGCACTGGTAAAATGTAATCTAGGCAAACCCGTGTTGCGGTAGAATTAGCATTGGTAAAATGTAATCTAGGCACACTTGTGTTACAGTAGAAATATAATTTGTAAAAAGTTTGTCAGCACAAACTCGTGTTGCAGTAAAAATAGCATTGGGGAAAAGTAATCTACGAAAACTCTTGTTGCTGTAATAATAGAAATGGTAAAAAGTAATCTACGCATACTCATGTTGTGGTAGAAATAGAATTGGTAAAAATTAATGTATGCAAACTCGTGTTGCAGTAGAAATAGCATTGGTGAAATATAATCTACGAAAACTTGTGTTGCGCTACAAATAGCATTGGTAAAAAGTAATGTACGCAAACTCGTGTTGTGTTAGAAATAGCATTGGTAAAACGTAATCTAGGGACACTCGTGTTGCGGTAGAAATAGCATTGGTAAAAGGATCGTCTATAACAACTTGTGTTGCGGTAGAAATAGAATTTGTAAAAAGTTCGTCTACACAAACTCTTGTTGCGGTAGAAATAGCATTGGTAAAATGTAAGTTAGGCAAACCCGTCTTGCCGTAGAAATGGCATTGGTAAAATTAAGGTATGCAATCTCGTGTTGCAGGAGAAATAGCATTGTTGAAAAGTAATGTACACAAACTCATGTTGCAGTAGAAATAGAATTGGTAAAAATTAATGTATGCAAACTCATCTTGCGTTAGAAATAGGATTGCTTAAAAGTAATCTACGGAAACTCGTTTTGGTGTAGAAAGAGTATTGGTAAAAAGTAATCTAGGCTTGCTGAAAAGTAATCTACGCTAATTCGTTTTCCTGTAGAAAGAGAATTGGTAAAAAGTAATCTAGGCAAACCCGTGTTGCGGTAGAAATAGCATTGGTAAAATGTAATCTACGCAAACTCGAATTGCGGTAGAAATAGCATTGGTAAAAAGTAATGTATGCAAAATCGTGTTGAAGTAGAAATAGCATTAGTTAATAGTAATGTATGAAAATTCGTGTTGCGGTAGAAATAGGATTGGAAAAAAATGATGTACAAAAACCCGTGTTCCGGTAGAAATAGCATTTGTAAAAATTATTGTATGCAAACTCGTGTTGCAAGAGAGATAGCATTGGTGAATAGTAATCTACGAAAATTCGTGTTGTGGTAGAAATAGGATTGGTAAAATGTGATGTACAAAAACTTGTGTTGCGGTAGAAATAGCATTGGTGAAAAGTAATCAACGAGAATTCGTGTTCCTGTAGAAATAGAAATGGTAAAAATTAATGTGTGTTGCGGTAGAAAATTAACTCGTGTTGCGGTAGAAATAGAATTGGTAAAAGGATTGTCTACAAAAACTTGTGTTGCAGTAGAAATAGCCTTGGTGAAAAGTAATCTAGGCAAACCCGTGTTGCGGTAGAATTAGCAATGGTAAAATGTAATCTACGCACACTCGTGTTGCAGTAGAAATATAACTTGTAAAAAGTTTGTCAGCACAAACTCGTGTTGCAGTAAAAATAGCCTTGGTAAAAAGTAATGTACGCAAACCCGTGTTGCGGTAGAAATAGCATTGGTGAAAAATAATCTACGAAAACTCTTGTTGCTGTAATAATAGAAATGGTAAAAATAATCTACGCATACTCATGTTGTGGTAGAAATAGAATTGGTAAAAATTAATGTATCCAAACTCGTGTTGCAGTAGAAATAGGATAGGTGAAAAGGAATCTAGGCAAACCCATGTGGTGGTAGAAATAGCATTGGTAAAAATTAATGTATGCAAACTCGTGTTGCAGTAGAAATAGCATTGGTGAAATATAATCTACGAAAACTTGTGTTGCCCTAGAAATAGCATTGGTAAAAAGTAATGTACACAAACCCGTGTTGCCGTAGAAATGGCACTGGTAAAAATTAATGTATGCAAACTCGTGTTGCAGTAGAAATAGCATTGGTGAAAAGTAATCTACGAAAATTCGTGTTGCGGTAAAAATAGCATTGGTAAAACATAATCTACGCAAACTCGTGTTGCAGTAGAAATAGCATTGGTAAAAGGATCGTCTACAAAAACCTGTGTTGCAGGAGAAATAGCCTTGGTGAAAAGTAATCCAGGCAAACCCGTGTTGCGGTAGAATTAGCATTGGTAAAACATAACCTACGCAAACTTGTGTTGCGGTAGAAATAGCATTGGTAAAAAGTAATATACGCAAACCTGTGTTGCCGTAGAAATGGCATTGGTAAAAATTAATGTATGCAAACTTGTGTTGCTGTAGAAATAGTATTGCTTTAATGTAATCTACGCAAATACTTTTTCCTGTAGAAAGAATATTGGTAACAATTAATCTAGGCAAACACGTGTTGCGGTAGAAATAGCATTGGTAAAAATTAATGTATGCAAACTCGTGTTGCAGTAGAAATAACATTGGTGAAATATAATCTACGAAAACTTGTGTTGCCCTAGAAATAGCATTGGTAAAAAGTAATGTACACAAACCCGTGTTGCCGTAGAAATGGCACTGGTAAAAATTAATGTATGCAAACTCGTGTTGCAGTAGAAATAGCCTTGGTGAAAAGTAATCTAGGCAAACCCGTGTTGCAGTAGAAATAGCATTGGTGAAGAGTAATCTATGAAAACTCGTGTTTCTGTAGAAATAGAAATGGAAAAATGTAATCTACGCATACCCATGTTCTGGTAGAAATAGAATTGGTAAAAATTAATGTGTTCAAACTCGTGTTGTGGTAGAAATAGAAATGGTAAAAAGTAATCTACGCATACTCATGTTGTGGTAGAAATAGAATTGGTAAAATTAATGTATGCAAACTCATGTTGCAATAGAAAGAGCCTTGGTGAAAAGTAATCTAGGCAAACTCGTGTTGCGGTCGAAAAAGCATTGGTAAAAGTTAATGTATGCAAACTCGCGTTGCAGTAGAAGTAGCATTGTTAAAAGGATCGTCTACAAAATCCTGTGTTGTGATAGAAATAGCATTGGTAAAATGTAATCTAGGCAAACCCGTGTTGCGGTAGAATTAGCATTCGTAAAATGTAATCTAGGCACACTTGTGTTACAGTAGAAATATAATTTGTAAAAAGTTTGTCAGCACAAACCCGTGTTGCAGTAAAAATAGCATTGGTGAAAAGTAATCTACGAAAACTCTTGTTGCTTTAATAATAGAAATGGTAAAAAGTAATCTACGCATACTCATGTTGTGGTAGAAATAGAACTGTTAAAAATTAATGTATGCAAACTCGTGTTGCAGTAGAAATAGCATAGGTGAAAAGGAATCTAGGCAAACCCGTGTTGTGGTAGAAATAGCATTGGTAAAAATTAATGTATGCAAACTCGTGTTGCAGTAGAAATAGCATTGGTGAAAAGTAATGTACACAAACCCGTGTTGCCGTAGAAATGGCACTGGTAAAAATTAATGTATGCAAACTCGTGTTGCAGTAGAAATAGCATTGGTGAAAAGTAATCTACGAAAATTCGTGTTGCGGTAAAAATAGCATTAGTAAAACATAATCTACGCAAACTCGTGTTGCGGTAGAAATAGCATTGGTAAAAGGATCGTCTACAAAAACCTGTGTTGCAGTAGAAATAGCCTTGGTGAAAAGTAATCCAGGCAAACCCGTGTTGCGGTAGAATTAGCATTGGTAAAAATTAATGTATGCAAACTCGTGTTGCAGTAGAAATAGCATTGGTGAAATATAATCTACGAAAACTCGTGTTGCGGTAGAAATAGCATTTGTAAAAATTAATGTACGCAAACTCATGTTGCTCGTAGAAATAGCATTGGTAAAATGTAATCTACGCAAATTTGTGTTGCGGTAGAAATAGAATTGTTAAAAAGTAATATATGCAAACCTGTGTTGCCGGAGAAATAGCATTGTTAAAAAGTAATATACGCAAACCTGTGTTGCCGTAGAAATGGCATTGGTAAAAATTATTGTACGCAAACTAGTGTTGCGGTAGAAATAGGATTGCTGAAAAGTAATCTATGCAAACTCATGTTGCTGTAGAAATAGCATTGGTAAAATGTAATCTACGCAAACTCGAATTGCGGTAGAAATAGCGTTGTTAAAAAGTAATGTATGAAAATTCATGTTGCGGTAGCAATAGCATTGGTGAAAAGTAATCTACGAAAACCCGTGTTGCGGTAGAAATAGCATTGCTGAAAACTAATATATGAAAATTCATGTTGCGGTAGAAATAGCATTGGTGAAAAGTAATCTACAAAAACCCGTGTTGCGGTAGAAATAGCATTGGTAAAAATTATTGTACGCAAACTCGTGTTGCGGTAGAAATAGAATGGGAAAAAAGTAATGTACGCAAACTCGTGTTGCTGTAGAAATAGCATTTGTAAAAATTAATGTACGAAAACTTGTGTTGCGGTAGAAATAGGATTGCTGAAATGTAATCTATGCAAACTCGAATTGCGGTAGAAATTGCATTGGTAAAAAGTAATGTACACAAACCCGTGTTGCTGTAGAAATAGGATTGCTGAAAAGTAATCGATGAAAACTATATGTTGCAATAGAAATAGCACTGGTAAAATGTAATCTACGCAAACTTGAATTGCGGTAGAAATAGCATAGGTAAAAAGTAATGTACAAAAACCCGTGTTGCGGTAGAAATAACATTGGTAAAAAGTAATGTATGAAAATTCGTTTTGCGGTAGAAATAGGATTGGAAAAAAATGATGTATGCAAACTCATGTTGCGGTAGAAATAGCATTGGTGAAAAGTAATCTATGCAAACTCATGTTGCGGTAGAAATAGCATTGGTAAAAAGTAATGTATGCAAACTCGTGTTGCAGTAGAAATAGCATTGCTGAAAAGTAATCTACGAAAATTCGTGTTGCGGTAAAAATAGCATTAGTAAAACATAATCTACGCAAACTCGTGTTGCGGTAGAAATAGCATTGGTAAAAGGATCGTCTACAAAAACCTGTGTTGCAGTAGAAATAGCCTTGGTGAAAAGTAATCCAGGCAAACCCGTGTTGCGGTAGAATTAGCATTGGTAAAAATTAATGTATGCAAACTCGTGTTGCAGTAGAAATAGCATTGGTGAAATATAATCTACGAAAACTCGTGTTGCGGTAGAAATAGCATTTGTAAAAATTAATGTACGCAAACTCATGTTGCTCGTAGAAATAGCATTGGTAAAATGTAATCTACGCAAATTTGTGTTGCGGTAGAAATAGAATTGTTAAAAAGTAATATATGCAAACCTGTGTTGCCGGAGAAATAGCATTGTTAAAAAGTAATATACGCAAACCTGTGTTGCCGTAGAAATGGCATTGGTAAAAATTATTGTACGCAAACTAGTGTTGCGGTAGAAATAGGATTGCTGAAAAGTAATCTATGCAAACTCATGTTGCTGTAGAAATAGCATTGGTAAAATGTAATCTACGCAAACTCGAATTGCGGTAGAAATAGCGTTGTTAAAAAGTAATGTATGAAAATTCATGTTGCGGTAGCAATAGCATTGGTGAAAAGTAATCTACGAAAACCCGTGTTGCGGTAGAAATAGCATTGCTGAAAACTAATCTATGAAAATTCATGTTGCGGTAGAAATAGCATTGGTGAAAAGTAATCTACAAAAACCCGTGTTGCGGTAGAAATAGCATTGGTAAAAATTATTGTACGCAAACTCGTGTTGCGGTAGAAATAGAATGGGAAAAAAGTAATGTACGCAAACTCGTGTTGCTGTAGAAATAGCATTTGTAAAAATTAATGTACGAAAACTTGTGTTGCGGTAGAAATAGGATTGCTGAAATGTAATCTATGCAAACTCGAATTGCGGTAGAAATTGCATTGGTAAAAAGTAATGTACACAAACCCGTGTTGCTGTAGAAATAGGATTGCTGAAAAGTAATCGATGAAAACTATATGTTGCGATAGAAATAGCACTGGTAAAATGTAATCTACGCAAACTTGAATTGCGGTAGAAATAGCATAGGTAAAAAGTAATGTACAAAAACCCGTGTTGCGGTAGAAATAACATTGGTAAAAAGTAATGTATGAAAATTCGTTTTGCGGTAGAAATAGGATTGGAAAAAAATGATGTATGCAAACTCATGTTGCGGTAGAAATAGCATTGGTGAAAAGTAATCTATGCAAACTCATGTTGCGGTAGAAATAGCATTGGTAAAAAGTAATGTATGCAAACTCGTGTTGCAGTAGAAATAGCATTGCTGAAAAGTAATCTATGCAAACTCATGTTGCGGTGGAAATAGCATTGGTAAAATGTAATCTATGCAAATTTGTGTTGCGGTAGAAATAGCATTGTTAAAAAGTAATATACGCAAACCTGTGTTGCCGTAGAAATGGCATTGGTAAAAATTATTGTACGCAAACTAGTGTTGCGGTAGAAATAGGATGCTGAAAAGTAATCTATGCAAACTCATGTTGCTGTAGAAATAGCATTGGTAAAATGTAATCTACGCAAACTCGAATTGCGGTAGAAATAGCATTGGTAAAAAGTAATGTATGAAAATTCGTGTTGCGGTAGAAATAGGATTGGAAAAAAATGAAGTACAAAAACCCGTGTTCCGGTAGAAATAGCATTTGTAAAAATTATTGTATGCAAACTCGTGTTGCAAGAGAGATACCATTGGTGAATAGTAATCTATGAAAATTCGTGTTGCGGAAGAAATAGGATTGGTAAAAATTAACGTAAGCAAACCCGTGTTGCAGTAGAAGTAGCATTGGTGAAAAGTAATCTAGGCAAACTCGTGTTGCGGTCGAAATAGCATTGGTAAAAGTTAATGTATGCAAACTCGTGTTGCAGTAGAAGTAGCATTTTTAAAAGGATCGTCTACAAAATCCTGTGTTGTGATAGAAATAGCACTGGTAAAATGTAATCTAGGCAAACCCGTGTTGCGGTAGAATTAGCATTGGTAAAAAGTAATGTACGCAAACTCGTGTTGTGTTAGAAATAGCATTGGTAAAACGTAATCTAGAGACACTCGTGTTGCGGTAGAAATAGCATTGGTAAAAGGATCGTCTATAAAAACTTGTGTTGCGGTAGAAATAGAATTTGTAAAAAGTTCATCTACACAAACTCTTGTTGCGGTAGAAATAGCATTGGTAAAATGTAAGCTAGGCAAACCCGTCTTGCCGTAGAAATGGCATTGGTAAAATTAAGGTATGCAATCTCGTGTTGCAGGAGAAATAGCATTGTTGAAAAGTAATGTACACAAACTCATGTTGCAGTAGAAATAGAATTGGTAAAAATTAATGTATGCAAACTCATCTTGCGTTAGAAATAGGATTGCTTAAAAGTAATCTACGGAAACTCGTTTTGGTGTAGAAAGAGTATTGGTAAAAAGTAATCTAGGCAAACCCGTGTTGTGGTAGAAAGAGTATTGGTAAAAAGTAATCTAGGCAAACCCGTGTTGCCGGAGAAATGGCATTGGTAAAAATTAATGTATGCAAACTCGTGTTGCGGTAGAAATAGCATTGGTAAAAATTAATGTATGCAAACTCGTGTTTCAGTAGAAATAGCATTGGTGAAAAGTAATCTATGCAAACTCATGCTACGGTAGAAATTGCATTGGTAAAATGTAATCTACGCAAATTTGTGTTGTGGTAGAAATAGCATTGGTAAAAATTAATGTATGCAAACTCGTTTTGCAGTAGAAATAGCATTGGTGAAAAGTAGTCCACGAAAACTCGTCTTGCTGTAGATATAGAAATGGTAAAAACTAATCTACGCAAACTCGTGTTGCTGTAGAAAGAGAATTGGTAAAAGATAATCTAGGCAAACCCGTGTTGCGGTAGAAATAGCATTGGTAAAAATTAACGTAAGCAAACCCGTGTTGCAGTAGAAGTAGCATTGGTGAAAAGTAATCTAGGCAAACTCGTGTTGCGGTCGAAATAGCATTGGTAAAAGTTAATGTATGCAAACTCGTGTTGCAGTAGAAGTAGCATTTTTAAAAGGATCGTCTACAAAATCCTGTGTTGTGATAGAAATAGCACTGGTACAATGTAATCTAGGCAAACCCGTGTTGCGGTAGAATTAGCATTGGTAAAATGTAATCTAGGCACACTTGTGTTACAGTAGAAATATAATTTGTAAAAAGTTTGTCAGCACAAACTCGTGTTGCAGTAAAAATAGCATTGGTGAAAAGTAATCTACGAAAAGTCTTGTTGTGGTAGAAATAGAATGGGAAAAAATTAATGTACGCAAACTCATGTTGCTGTAGAAATAGGATTGCTGAAATGTAATCAATGCAAACTCACGTTGCGGAAGAAATAGCATTGGTAAAATGTAATCTACGGAAACTTGAATTGTGGTAGAAATAGCATTGGTAACAAGAAATGTACACAAACGTGTGTAGTGGTAGAAATAGCATTGGTAAAAAGTAATGTATGCAAACTCGTGTTGCAGTAGAAATAGCATTGGTGAAAAGTAATCTATGCAAACTCATGTTGCGGTAGAAATAGGATTGGTAAAAATTAATGTATGCAAACGCGTGTTGCGGTAGAATTAGCATTGGAAAAATGTAATCAAGGCACACTCGTGTTGCGGTAGAAATATAATTTGTAAAAAGTTTGTCAACACAAACTCGTGTTCCGGTAAAAATAGCATTGGTAAAAAGTAATGTATGCAAACCCATGTTGCAGTAGAAATAGCATTGGTGAAAAGTAATCTACGAAAACTTGTGTTGCTGTAGAAATAGAAATGGTAAAAAGTAATTGACGCATACTCATGTTGTGGTAGAAATAGTATTGGTAAAAATTAATGTATGCAAACTCGTGTTGCGGTAGAAATAGCATTGGTAAAAGGATCGTCTACAAAAACTTGTGTTGCGGTAAAAATAGAATTTGCAAAAAGTTCGTCTACGCAAACTTTTGTTGTGGTAGTAATAGCATTGTTAAAATGTAATCTACGCAAACTTGTGTTATGGTAGAAATAGGATTGGTAAAAATAAATGTATGCAAACTCGTGTTGCAGTAGAAATAGCCTTGGTGAAAAGTAATCTAGGCAAACCCGTGTTGCGGTAGAAATACCATTGGTAAAAATTAACGTATGCAAATTCGTGTTGCAGTAGAAATAGCATTGGTGAAAAGTAATATACGAAAACTCGTGTTGCTGTAGAAATAGAAATGGTAAAAAGTAATCTACGCATACTCATGTTGTGGTAGAAATAGAATTGGTAAAAATTAATGTGTGCAAAGTCGTGTTGCGGTAGAAATAGCATTGGTAAAAGGATTGTCTACAAAAACTTGTGTTGCAGTAGAAATAGCCTTGGTGAAAAGTAATCTAGGCAAACCCGTGTTGCGGTAGAATTAGCAATGGTAAAATGTAATCTACGCACACTCGTGTTGCAGTAGAAATATAATTTGTAAAAAGTTTGTCAACACAAACTCGTGTTGCGGTAAAAATAGCATTGGTAAAAAGTAATGTACGCAAACCCATGTTGCGGTAGAAATAGCATTGGTGAAAAATAATCTACGAAAACTCTTGTTGCTGTAATAATAGAAATGGTAAAAAGTAATCTACGCATACTCATGTTGTGGTAGAAATAGAATTGGTAAAAATTAATGTATGCAAAATCGTGTTGCAGTAGAAATAGCATAGGTGAAAAGGAATCTAGGCAAACCCGTGTTGTCGTAGAAATAGCATTGGTGAAAAGTAATCTACGAAAACTTGTGTTGCTGTAGAAATAGAAATGGTAAAAAGTAATTGACGCATACTCAAGTTGCCGTAGAAATGGCACTGGTAAAAATAAATGTATGCAAACTCGTGTTGCAGTAGAAATCGCATTGGTGAAAAGTAATCTACGAAAATTCGTGTTACAGTAGAAATAGCATTGGTAAAACATAATCTACGCAAACTCGTGTTGCCGTAGAAATAGCATTGGTAAAAGCATCGTCTACAAACATCTGTGTTGCAGTAGAAATAGCCTTGGTGAAAAGTAATCTAGGCAAACCCGTGTTGCGGTAGAATTAGCATTGGTAAAATGTAATCTAGGCACACTCGTGTTGCAGTAGAAATAGCATTGGTGAAGAGTAATCTATGAAAACTCGTGTTTCTGTAGAAATAGAAATGGAAAAATGTAATCTACGCATACGCATGTTCTGGTAGAAATAGAATTGGTAAAAATTAATGTATGCAAACTCGTGTTGCAGTACAAATAGCATTGGTGAAATATAATCTACGAAAACTTGTTTTGCGCTAGAAATAGCATTGGTAAAAAGTAATGTACGCAAACTCGTGTTGTGTTAGCAATAGCATTGGTAAAACGTAATCTAGGGACACTCGTGTTGCGGTAGAAATAGCATTGGTAAAAGGATCGTCTATAAAAACTTGTGTTGCGGTAGAAATAGAATTTGTAAAAAGTTCGTCTACACAAACTCTTGTTGCGGTAGAAATAGCATTGGTAAAATGTAATCTAGGCAAACCCGTCTTGCCGTAGAAATGGCATTGGTAAAATTAAGGTATGCAATCTCGTGTTGCAGGAGAAATAGCATTGTTGAAAAGTAATGTACACAAACTCATGTTGCAGTAGAAATAGAATTGGTAAAAATTAATGTATGCAAACTCATCTTGCGTTAGAAATAGGATTGCTTAAAAGTAATCTACGGAAACTCGTGTTGGTGTAGAAAGAGTATTGGTAAAAAGTAATCTAGGCAAACCCGTGTTGTGGTAGAAAGAGTATTGGTAAAAATTAATGTATGCAAACTCGTTTTGCAGTAGAAATAGCATTGGTGAAAAGTAGTCCACGAAAACTCGTGTTGCTGTAGAAAGAGAATTGGTAAAAGTTAATGTATGCAAACTCGTGTTGCAGTAGAAGTAGCATTTTTAAAAGGATCGTCTACAAAATCCTGTGTTGTGATAGAAATAGCACTGGTACAATGTAATCTAGGCAAACCCGTGTTGCGGTAGAATTAGCATTGGTAAAATGTAATCTAGGCACACTTGTGTTACAGTAGAAATATAATTTGTAAAAAGTTTGTCAGCACAAACTCGTGTTGCAGTAAAAATAGCATTGGTGAAAAGTAATCTATGAAAACTCTTGTTGTGGGAGAAATAGAATGGGAAAAAATTAATGTACGCAAACTCATGTTGCTGTAGAAATAGGATTGCTGAAATGTAATCAATGCAAACTCACGTTGCGGAAGAAATAGCATTGGTAAAATGTAATCTACGGAAACTTGAATTGTGGTAGAAATAGCATTGGTAACAAGAAATGTACACAAACGTGTGTTGCGGTAGAAATAGTATTGGTAAAAAGTAATGTATGCAAACTCGTGTTGCAGTAGAAATAGCATTGGTGAAAAGTAATCTATGCAAACTCATGTTGCGGTAGAAATAGGATTGGTAAAAATTAATGTATGTAAACGCGTGTTGCGGTAGAAATAGCATTGGTAAAATGTAATCTAGGCACACTCGTGTTGCGGTAGAAATATAATTTGTAAAAAGTTTGTCAACACAAACTCGTGTTCCGGTAAAAATAGCATTGGTAAAAAGTAATGTATGCAAACCCATGTTGCAGTAGAAATAGCATTGGTGAAAAGTAATCTACGAAAACTTGTGTTGCTGTAGAAATAGAAATGGTAAAAAGTAATTGACGCATACTCATGTTGTGGTAGAAATAGTATTGGTAAAAATTAATGTATGCAAACTCGTGTTGCGGTAGAAATAGCATTGGTAAAAGGATCGTCTACAAAAACTTGTGTTGCGGTAAAAATAGAATTTGCAAAAAGTTCGTCTACGCAAACTTTTGTTGTGGTAGAAATAGCATTGTTAAAATGTAATCTACGCAAACTTGTGTTATGGTAGAAATAGGATTGGTAAAAATAAATGTATGCAAACTCGTGTTGCAGTAGAAATAGCCTTGGTGAAAAGTAATCTAGGCAAACCCGTGTTGCGGTAGAAATACCATTGGTAAAAATTAACGTATGCAAACTCGTGTTGCAGTAGAAATAGCATTGGTGAAAAGTAATATACGAAAACTCGTGTTGCTGTAGAAATAGAAATGGTAAAAAGTAATCTACGCATACTCATGTTGTGGAAGAAATAGAATTGGTAAAAATTAATGTGTGCAAAGTCGTGTTGCGGTAGAAATAGCATTGGTAAAAGGATTGTCTACAAAAACTTGTGTTGCAGTAGAAATAGCCTTGGTGAAAAGTAATCTAGGCAAACCCGTGTTGTGGTAGAATTAGCAATGGTAAAATGTAATCTACGCACACTCGTGTTGCAGTAGAAATATAATTTGTAAAAAGTTTGTCAACACAAACTCGTGTTGCGGTAAAAATAGCATTGGTAAAAATCAATGTATGCAAACGCGTGTTGCGGTAGAAATAGGATTGCTGAAATGTAATCTATGCAAACTCGAATTGCGGTAGAAATTGCATTGGTAAAAAGTAATGTACACAAACCCGTGTTGCTGTAGAAATAGGATTGCTGAAAAGTAATCGATGAAAACTATATGTTGCGATAGAAATAGCACTGGTAAAATGTAATCTACGCAAACTTGAATTGCGGTAGAAATAGCATAGGTAAAAAGTAATGTACAAAAACCCGTGTTGCGGTAGAAATAACATTGGTAAAAAGTAATGTATGAAAATTCGTTTTGCGGTAGAAATAGGATTGGAAAAAAATGATGTATGCAAACTCATGTTGCGGTAGAAATAGCATTGGTGAAAAGTAATCTATGCAAACTCATGTTGCGGTAGAAATAGCATTGGTAAAAAGTAATGTATGCAAACTCGTGTTGCAGTAGAAATAGCATTGCTGAAAAGTAATCTATGCAAACTCATGTTGCGGTGGAAATAGCATTGGTAAAATGTAATCTATGCAAATTTGTGTTGCGGTAGAAATAGCATTGTTAAAAAGTAATATACGCAAACCTGTGTTGCCGTAGAAATGGCATTGGTAAAAATTATTGTACGCAAACTAGTGTTGCGGTAGAAATAGGATGCTGAAAAGTAATCTATGCAAACTCATGTTGCTGTAGAAATAGCATTGGTAAAATGTAATCTACGCAAACTCGAATTGCGGTAGAAATAGCATTGGTAAAAAGTAATGTATGAAAATTCGTGTTGCGGTAGAAATAGGATTGGAAAAAAATGAAGTACAAAAACCCGTGTTCCGGTAGAAATAGCATTTGTAAAAATTATTGTATGCAAACTCGTGTTGCAAGAGAGATACCATTGGTGAATAGTAATCTATGAAAATTCGTGTTGCGGAAGAAATAGGATTGGTAAAAATTAACGTAAGCAAACCCGTGTTGCAGTAGAAGTAGCATTGGTGAAAAGTAATCTAGGCAAACTCGTGTTGCGGTCGAAATAGCATTGGTAAAAGTTAATGTATGCAAACTCGTGTTGCAGTAGAAGTAGCATTTTTAAAAGGATCGTCTACAAAATCCTGTGTTGTGATAGAAATAGCACTGGTAAAATGTAATCTAGGCAAACCCGTGTTGCGGTAGAATTAGCATTGGTAAAAAGTAATGTACGCAAACTCGTGTTGTGTTAGAAATAGCATTGGTAAAACGTAATCTAGGGACACTCGTGTTGCGGTAGAAATAGCATTGGTAAAAGGATCGTCTATAAAAACTTGTGTTGCGGTAGAAATAGAATTTGTAAAAAGTTCATCTACACAAACTCTTGTTGCGGTAGAAATAGGATTGGTAAAATGTAAGCTAGGCAAACCCGTCTTGCCGTAGAAATGGCATTGGTAAAATTAAGGTATGCAATCTCGTGTTGCAGGAGAAATAGCATTGTTGAAAAGTAATGTACACAAACTCATGTTGCAGTAGAAATAGAATTGGTAAAAATTAATGTATGCAAACTCATCTTGCGTTAGAAATAGGATTGCTTAAAAGTAATCTACGGAAACTCGTTTTGGTGTAGAAAGAGTATTGGTAAAAAGTAATCTAGGCAAACCCGTGTTGTGGTAGAAAGAGTATTGGTAAAAAGTAATCTAGGCTTGCTGAAAAGTAATCTACGCTAATTCGTTTTCCTGTACAAAGAGTATTGGTAAAAAGTAATCTAGGCAAACCCGTGTTGCCGGAGAAATGGCATTGGTAAAAATTAATGTATGCAAACTCGTGTTGCGGTAGAAATAGCATTGGTAAAAATTAATGTATGCAAACTCGTGTTTCAGTAGAAATAGCATTGGTGAAAAGTAATCTATGCAAACTCATGCTACGGTAGAAATTGCATTGGTAAAATGTAATCTACGCAAATTTGTGTTGTGGTAGAAATAGCATTGGTAAAAATTAATGTATGCAAACTCGTTTTGCAGGAGAAATAGCATTGTTGAAAAGTAATGTACACAAACTCATGTTGCAGTAGAAATAGAATTGGTAAAAATAAATGTATGCAAACTCGTGTTGCAGTAGAAATAGCCTTGGTGAAAAGTAATCTAGGCAAACCCGTGTTGCGGTAGAAATACCATTGGTAAAAATTAACGTATGCAAACTCGTGTTGCAGTAGAAATAGCATTGGTGAAAAGTAATATACGAAAACTCGTGTTGCTGTAGAAATAGAAATGGTAAAAAGTAATCTACGCATACTCATGTTGTGGAAGAAATAGAATTGGTAAAAATTAATGTGTGCAAAGTCGTGTTGCGGTAGAAATAGCATTGGTAAAAGGATTGTCTACAAAAACTTGTGTTGCAGTAGAAATAGCCTTGGTGAAAAGTAATCTAGGCAAACCCGTGTTGTGGTAGAATTAGCAATGGTAAAATGTAATCTACGCACACTCGTGTTGCAGTAGAAATATAATTTGTAAAAAGTTTGTCAACACAAACTCGTGTTGCGGTAAAAATAGCATTGGTAAAAATCAATGTATGCAAACGCGTGTTGCGGTAGAAATAGGATTGCTGAAATGTAATCTATGCAAACTCGAATTGCGGTAGAAATTGCATTGGTAAAAAGTAATGTACACAAACCCGTGTTGCTGTAGAAATAGGATTGCTGAAAAGTAATCGATGAAAACTATATGTTGCGATAGAAATAGCACTGGTAAAATGTAATCTACGCAAACTTGAATTGCGGTAGAAATAGCATAGGTAAAAAGTAATGTACAAAAACCCGTGTTGCGGTAGAAATAACATTGGTAAAAAGTAAGGTATGAAAATTCGTTTTGCGGTAGAAATAGGATTGGAAAAAAATGATGTATGCAAACTCATGTTGCGGTAGAAATAGCATTGGTGAAAAGTAATCTATGCAAACTCATGTTGCGGTAGAAATAGCATTGGTAAAAAGTAATGTATGCAAACTCGTGTTGCAGTAGAAATAGCATTGCTGAAAAGTAATCTATGCAAACTCATGTTGCGGTGGAAATAGCATTGGTAAAATGTAATCTATGCAAATTTGTGTTGCGGTAGAAATAGCATTGTTAAAAAGTAATATACGCAAACCTGTGTTGCCGTAGAAATGGCATTGGTAAAAATTATTGTACGCAAACTAGTGTTGCGGTAGAAATAGGATGCTGAAAAGTTATCTATGCAAACTCATGTTGCTGTAGAAATAGCATTGGTAAAATGTAATCTACGCAAACTCGAATTGCGGTAGAAATAGCATTGGTAAAAAGTAATGTATGAAAATTCGTGTTGCGGTAGAAATAGGATTGGAAAAAAATGAAGTACAAAAACCCGTGTTCCGGTAGAAATAGCATTTGTAAAAATTATTGTATGCAAACTCGTGTTGCAAGAGAGATACCATTGGTGAATAGTAATCTATGAAAATTCGTGTTGCGGAAGAAATAGGATTGGTAAAAATTAACGTAAGCAAACCCGTGTTGCAGTAGAAGTAGCATTGGTGAAAAGTAATCTAGGCAAACTCGTGTTGCGGTCGAAATAGCATTGGTAAAAGTTAATGTATGCAAACTCGTGTTGCAGTAGAAGTAGCATTTTTAAAAGGATCGTCTACAAAATCCTGTGTTGTGATAGAAATAGCACTGGTAAAATGTAATCTAGGCAAACCCGTGTTGCGGTAGAATTAGCATTGGTAAAAAGTAATGTACGCAAACTCGTGTTGTGTTAGAAATAGCATTGGTAAAACGTAATCTAGGGACACTCGTGTTGCGGTAGAAATAGCATTGGTAAAAGGATCGTCTATAAAAACTTGTGTTGCGGTAGAAATAGAATTTGTAAAAAGTTCATCTACACAAACTCTTGTTGCGGTAGAAATAGCATTGGTAAAATGTAAGCTAGGCAAACCCGTCTTGCCGTAGAAATGGCATTGGTAAAATTAAGGTATGCAATCTCGTGTTGCAGGAGAAATAGCATTGTTGAAAAGTAATGTACACAAACTCATGTTGCAGTAGAAATAGAATTGGTAAAAATTAATGTATGCAAACTCATCTTGCGTTAGAAATAGGATTGCTTAAAAGTAATCTACGGAAACTCGTTTTGGTGTAGAAAGAGTATTGGTAAAAAGTAATCTAGGCAAACCCGTGTTGTGGTAGAAAGAGTATTGGTAAAAAGTAATCTAGGCTTGCTGAAAAGTAATCTACGCTAATTCGTTTTCCTGTACAAAGAGTATTGGTAAAAAGTAATCTAGGCAAACCCGTGTTGCCGGAGAAATGGCATTGGTAAAAATTAATGTATGCAAACTCGTGTTGCGGTAGAAATAGCATTGGTAAAAATTAATGTATGCAAACTCGTGTTTCAGTAGAAATAGCATTGGTGAAAAGTAATCTATGCAAACTCATGCTACGGTAGAAATTGCATTGGTAAAATGTAATCTACGCAAATTTGTGTTGTGGTAGAAATAGCATTGGTAAAAATTAATGTATGCAAACTCGTTTTGCAGTAGAAATAGCATTGGTGAAAAGTAGTCCACGAAAACTCGTCTTGCTGTAGATATAGAAATGGTAAAAACTAATCTACGCAAACTCGTGTTGCTGTAGAAAGAGAATTGGTAAAAGATAATCTAGGCAAACCCGTGTTGCGGTAGAAATAGCATTGGTAAAAATTAACGTAAGCAAACCCGTGTTGCAGTAGAAGTAGCATTGGTGAAAAGTAATCTAGGCAAACTCGTGTTGCGGTCGAAATAGCATTGGTAAAAGTTAATGTATGCAAACTCGTGTTGCAGTAGAAGTAGCATTTTTAAAAGGATCGTCTACAAAATCCTGTGTTGTGATAGAAATAGCACTGGTACAATGTAATCTAGGCAAACCCGTGTTGCGGTAGAATTAGCATTGGTAAAATGTAATCTAGGCACACTTGTGTTACAGTAGAAATATAATTTGTAAAAAGTTTGTCAGCACAAACTCGTGTTGCAGTAAAAATAGCATTGGTGAAAAGTAATCTACGAAAACTCTTGTTGTGGTAGAAATAGAATGGGAAAAAATTAATGTACGCAAACTCATGTTGCTGTAGAAATAGGATTGCTGAAATGTAATCAATGCAAACTCACGTTGCGGAAGAAATAGCATTGGTAAAATGTAATCTACGGAAACTTGAATTGTGGTAGAAATAGCATTGGTAACAAGAAATGTACACAAACGTGTGTAGCGGTAGAAATAGCATTGGTAAAAAGTAATGTATGCAAACTCGTGTTGCAGTAGAAATAGCATTGGTGAAAAGTAATCTATGCAAACTCATGTTGCGGTAGAAATAGGATTGGTAAAAATTAATGTATGCAAACGCGTGTTGCGGTAGAATTAGCATTGGAAAAATGTAATCAAGGCACACTCGTGTTGCGGTAGAAATATAATTTGTAAAAAGTTTGTCAACACAAACTCGTGTTCCGGTAAAAATAGCATTGGTAAAAAGTAATGTATGCAAACCCATGTTGCAGTAGAAATAGCATTGGTGAAAAGTAATCTACGAAAACTTGTGTTGCTGTAGAAATAGAAATGGTAAAAAGTAATTGACGCATACTCATGTTGTGGTAGAAATAGTATTGGTAAAAATTAATGTATGCAAACCCGTGTTGCGGTAGAAATACCATTGGTAAAAATTAACGTATGCAAATTCGTGTTGCAGTAGAAATAGCATTGGTGAAAAGTAATATACGAAAACTCGTGTTGCTGTAGAAATAGAAATGGTAAAAAGTAATCTACGCATACTCATGTTGTGGTAGAAATAGAATTGGTAAAAATTAATGTGTGCAAAGTCGTGTTGCGGTAGAAATAGCATTGGTAAAAGGATTGTCTACAAAAACTTGTGTTGCAGTAGAAATAGCCTTGGTGAAAAGTAATCTAGGCAAACCCGTGTTGCGGTAGAATTAGCAATGGTAAAATGTAATCTACGCACACTCGTGTTGCAGTAGAAATATAATTTGTAAAAAGTTTGTCAACACAAACTCGTGTTGCGGTAAAAATAGCATTGGTAAAAATTAATGTATGCAAACGCGTGTTGCGGTAGAAATAGCATTGGTAAAATGTAATCTAGGCAAACCCGTGTTGCGGTAGAATTAGCATTGGTAAAATGTAATCAAGGCACACTCGTGTTGCAGTAGAAATATAATTTGTAAAAAGTTTGTCAGCACAAACTCATGTTGCAGTAAAAATAGCATTGGTAAAAAGTAATGTACGCAAACCCATGTTGCGGTAGAAATAGCATTGGTGAAAAATAATCTACGAAAACTCTTGTTGCTGTAATAATAGAAATGGTAAAAAGTAATCTACGCATACTCATGTTGTGGTAGAAATAGAATTGGTAAAAATTAATGTATGCAAAATCGTGTTGCAGTAGAAATAGCATAGGTGAAAAGGAATCTAGGCAAACCCGTGTTGTCGTAGAAATAGCATTGGTGAAAAGTAATCTACGAAAACTTGTGTTGCTGTAGAAATAGAAATGGTAAAAAGTAATTGACGCATACTCAAGTTGCCGTAGAAATGGCACTGGTAAAAATAAATGTATGCAAACTCGTGTTGCAGTAGAAATCGCATTGGTGAAAAGTAATCTACGAAAATTCGTGTTACAGTAGAAATAGCATTGGTAAAACATAATCTACGCAAACTCGTGTTGCCGTAGAAATAGCATTGGTAAAAGCATCGTCTACAAACATCTGTGTTGCAGTAGAAATAGCCTTGGTGAAAAGTAATCTAGGCAAACCCGTGTTGCGGTAGAATTAGCATTGGTAAAATGTAATCTAGGCACACTCGTGTTGCAGTAGAAATAGCATTGGTGAAGAGTAATCTATGAAAACTCGTGTTTCTGTAGAAATAGAAATGGAAAAATGTAATCTACGCATACGCATGTTCTGGTAGAAATAGAATTGGTAAAAATTAATGTATGCAAACTCGTGTTGCAGTACAAATAGCATTGGTGAAATATAATCTACGAAAACTTGTTTTGCGCTAGAAATAGCATTGGTAAAAAGTAATGTACGCAAACTCGTGTTGTGTTAGCAATAGCATTGGTAAAACGTAATCTAGGGACACTCGTGTTGCGGTAGAAATAGCATTGGTAAAAGGATCGTCTATAAAAACTTGTGTTGCGGTAGAAATAGAATTTGTAAAAAGTTCGTCTACACAAACTCTTGTTGCGGTAGAAATAGCATTGGTAAAATGTAATCTAGGCAAACCCGTCTTGCCGTAGAAATGGCATTGGTAAAATTAAGGTATGCAATCTCGTGTTGCAGGAGAAATAGCATTGTTGAAAAGTAATGTACACAAACTCATGTTGCAGTAGAAATAGAATTGGTAAAAATTAATGTATGCAAACTCATCTTGCGTTAGAAATAGGATTGCTTAAAAGTAATCTACGGAAACTCGTGTTGGTGTAGAAAGAGAATTGGTAAAAAGTAATCTAGGCAAACCCGTGTTGTGGTAGAAAGAGTATTGGTAAAAATTAATGTATGCAAACTCGTTTTGCAGTAGAAATAGCATTGGTGAAAAGTAGTCCACGAAAACTCGTGTTGCTGTAGAAAGAGAATTGGTAAAAGTTAATGTATGCAAACTCGTGTTGCAGTAGAAGTAGCATTTTTAAAAGGATCGTCTACAAAATCCTGTGTTGTGATAGAAATAGCACTGGTACAATGTAATCTAGGCAAACCCGTGTTGCGGTAGAATTAGCATTGGTAAAATGTAATCTAGGCACACTTGTGTTACAGTAGAAATATAATTTGTAAAAAGTTTGTCAGCACAAACTCGTGTTGCAGTAAAAATAGCATTGGTGAAAAGTAATCTATGAAAACTCTTGTTGTGGGAGAAATAGAATGGGAAAAAATTAATGTACGCAAACTCATGTTGCTGTAGAAATAGGATTGCTGAAATGTAATCAATGCAAACTCACGTTGCGGAAGAAATAGCATTGGTAAAATGTAATCTACGGAAACTTGAATTGTGGTAGAAATAGCATTGGTAACAAGAAATGTACACAAACGTGTGTTGCGGTAGAAATAGTATTGGTAAAAAGTAATGTATGCAAACTCGTGTTGCAGTAGAAATAGCATTGGTGAAAAGTAATCTATGCAAACTCATGTTGCGGTAGAAATAGGATTGGTAAAAATTAATGTATGTAAACGCGTGTTGCGGTAGAAATAGCATTGGTAAAATGTAATCTAGGCACACTCGTGTTGCGGTAGAAATATAATTTGTAAAAAGTTTGTCAACACAAACTCGTGTTCCGGTAAAAATAGCATTGGTAAAAAGTAATGTATGCAAACCCATGTTGCAGTAGAAATAGCATTGGTGAAAAGTAATCTACGAAAACTTGTGTTGCTGTAGAAATAGAAATGGTAAAAAGTAATTGACGCATACTCATGTTGTGGTAGAAATAGTATTGGTAAAAATTAATGTATGCAAACTCGTGTTGCGGTAGAAATAGCATTGGTAAAAGGATCGTCTACAAAAACTTGTGTTGCGGTAAAAATAGAATTTGCAAAAAGTTCGTCTACGCAAACTTTTGTTGTGGTAGAAATAGCATTGTTAAAATGTAATCTACGCAAACTTGTGTTATGGTAGAAATAGGATTGGTAAAAATAAATGTATGCAAACTCGTGTTGCAGTAGAAATAGCCTTGGTGAAAAGTAATCTAGGCAAACCCGTGTTGCGGTAGAAATACCATTGGTAAAAATTAACGTATGCAAACTCGTGTTGCAGTAGAAATAGCATTGGTGAAAAGTAATATACGAAAACTCGTGTTGCTGTAGAAATAGAAATGGTAAAAAGTAATCTACGCATACTCATGTTGTGGAAGAAATAGAATTGGTAAAAATTAATGTGTGCAAAGTCGTGTTGCGGTAGAAATAGCATTGGTAAAAGGATTGTCTACAAAAACTTGTGTTGCAGTAGAAATAGCCTTGGTGAAAAGTAATCTAGGCAAACCCGTGTTGTGGTAGAATTAGCAATGGTAAAATGTAATCTACGCACACTCGTGTTGCAGTAGAAATATAATTTGTAAAAAGTTTGTCAACACAAACTCGTGTTGCGGTAAAAATAGCATTGGTAAAAATCAATGTATGCAAACGCGTGTTGCGGTAGAAATAGCATTGGTAAAATGTAATCTAGGCAAACCCGTGTTGAGGTAGAATTAGCATTGGTAAAATGTAATCAAGGCACACTCGTGTTGCGGTAGAAATATAATTTGTAAAAAGTTTGTCAACAGAAACTCGTGTTCCGGTAAAAATAGCATTGGTAAAAAGTAATGTATGCAAACCCATGTTGCAGTAGAAATAGCATTGGTGAAAAGGAATCTAGGCAAACCCGTGTTGTGGTAGAAATAGCATTGGTAAAAATTAATGTATGCAAACTCGTGTTGCAGTAGAAATAGCATTGGTGAAATATAATCTACGAAAACTTGTGTTGCCCTAGAAATAGCATTGGTAAAAAGTAATGTACACAAACCCGTGTTGCCGTAGAAATGGCACTGGTAAAAATTAATGTATGCAAACTCGTGTTGCAGTAGAAATAGCATTGGTGAAAAGTAATCTACGAAAACTCGTGTTGCTGTAGAAATAGAAATGGTAAAAAGTAATCTACGCATACTCATGTTGTGGAAGAAATAGAATTGGTAAATATTAATGTGTGCAAAGTCGTGTTGCGGTAGAAATAGGATTGGTAAAAGGATTGTCTACAAAAACTTGTGTTGCAGTAGAAATAGCCTTGGTGAAAAGTAATCTAGGCAAACCCGTGTTGTGGTAGAATTAGCAATGGTAAAATGTAATCTACGCACACTCGTGTTGCAGTAGAAATATAATTTGTAAAAAGTTTGTCAACACAAACTCGTGTTGCGGTAAAAATAGCATTGGTAAAAATCAATGTATGCAAACGCGTGTTGCGGTAGAAATAGCATTGGTAAAATGTAATCTAGGCAAACCCGTGTTGAGGTAGAATTAGCATTGGTAAAATGTAATCAAGGCACACTCGTGTTGCGGTAGAAATATAATTTGTAAAAAGTTTGTCAACAGAAACTCGTGTTCCGGTAAAAATAGCATTGGTAAAAAGTAATGTATGCAAACCCATGTTGCAGTAGAAATAGCATTGGTGAAAAGGAATCTAGGCAAACCCGTGTTGTGGTAGAAATAGCATTGGTAAAAATTAATGTATGCAAACTCGTGTTGCAGTAGAAATAGCATTGGTGAAATATAATCTACGAAAACTTGTGTTGCCCTAGAAATAGCATTGGTAAAAAGTAATGTACACAAACCCGTGTTGCCGTAGAAATGGCACTGGTAAAAATTAATGTATGCAAACTCGTGTTGCAGTAGAAATAGCATTGGTGAAAAGTAATCTACAAAAACCTGTGTTGCAGTAGAAATAGCCTTGGTGAAAAGTAATCTAGGCAAACCCGTGTTGCGGTAGAATTAGCATTGGTAAAATGTAATCTAGGCACACTCGTGTTGCAGTAGAAATAGCATTGGTGAAGAGTAATCTATGAAAACTCGTGTTTCTGTAGAAATAGAAATGGAAAAATGTAATCTACGCATACGCATGTTCTGGTAGAAATAGAATTGGTAAAAATTAATGTATGCAAACTCGTGTTGCAGTACAAATAGCATTGGTGAAATATAATCTACGAAAACTTGTTTTGCGCTAGAAATAGCATTGGTAAAAAGTAATGTACGCAAACTCGTGTTGTGTTAGCAATAGCATTGGTAAAACGTAATCTAGGGACACTCGTGTTGCGGTAGAAATAGCATTGGTAAAAGGATCGTCTATAAAAACTTGTGTTGCGGTAGAAATAGAATTTGTAAAAAGTTCGTCTACACAAACTCTTGTTGCGGTAGAAATAGCATTGGTAAAATGTAATCTAGGCAAACCCGTCTTGCCGTAGAAATGGCATTGGTAAAATTAAGGTATGCAATCTCGTGTTGCAGGAGAAATAGCATTGTTGAAAAGTAATGTACACAAACTCATGTTGCAGTAGAAATAGAATTGGTAAAAATTAATGTATGCAAACTCATCTTGCGTTAGAAATAGGATTGCTTAAAAGTAATCTACGGAAACTCGTGTTGGTGTAGAAAGAGTATTGGTAAAAAGTAATCTAGGCAAACCCGTGTTGTGGTAGAAAGAGTATTGGTAAAAATTAATGTATGCAAACTCGTTTTGCAGTAGAAATAGCATTGGTGAAAAGTAGTCCACGAAAACTCGTGTTGCTGTAGAAAGAGAATTGGTAAAAGATAATCTAGGCAAACCCGTGTTGCGGTAGAAATAGCATTGGTAAAAATTAACGTAAGCAAACCCGTGTTGCAGTAGAAGTAGCATTGGTGAAAAGTAATCTAGGCAAACTCGTGTTGCGGTCGAAATAGCATTGGTAAAAGTTAATGTATGCAAACTCGTGTTGCAGTAGAAGTAGCATTTTTAAAAGGATCGTCTACAAAATCCTGTGTTGTGATAGAAATAGCACTGGTACAATGTAATCTAGGCAAACCCGTGTTGCGGTAGAATTAGCATTGGTAAAATGTAATCTAGGCACACTTGTGTTACAGTAGAAATATAATTTGTAAAAAGTTTGTCAGCACAAACTCGTGTTGCAGTAAAAATAGCATTGGTGAAAAGTAATCTACGAAAACTCTTGTTGTGGTAGAAATAGAATGGGAAAAAGTTAATGTACGCAAACTCATGTTGCTGTAGAAATAGGATTGCTGAAATGTAATCAATGCAAACTCACGTTGCGGAAGAAATAGCATTGGTAAAATGTAATCTACGGAAACTTGAATTGTGGTAGAAATAGCATTGGTAACAAGAAATGTACACAAACGTGTGTTGCGGTAGAAATAGTATTGGTAAAATGTAATCTAGGCAACCCCGTGTTGCGGTAGAATTAGCATTGGTAAAATGTAATCAAGGCACACTCGTGTTGCGGTAGAAATATAATTTGTAAAAAGTTTGTCAACACAAACTCGTGTTCCGGTAAAAATAGCATTGGTAAAAAGTAATGTATGCAAACCCATGTTGCAGTAGAAATAGCATTGGTGAAAAGTAATCTACGAAAACTTGTGTTGCTGTAGAAATAGAAATGGTAAAAAGTAATTGACGCATACTCATGTTGTGGTAGAAATAGTATTGGTAAAAATTAATGTATGCAAACTCGTGTTGCGGTAGAAATAGCATTGGTAAAAGGATCGTCTACAAAAACTTGTGTTGCGGTAAAAATAGAATTTGCAAAAAGTTCGTCTACGCAAACTTTTGTTGTGGTAGAAATAGCATTGTTAAAATGTAATCTACGCAAACTTGTGTTATGGTAGAAATAGGATTGGTAAAAATAAATGTATGCAAACTCGTGTTGCAGTAGAAATAGCCTTGGTGAAAAGTAATCTAGGCAAACCCGTGTTGCGGTAGAAATACCATTGGTAAAAATTAACGTATGCAAACTCGTGTTGCAGTAGAAATAGCATTGGTGAAAAGTAATATACGAAAACTCGTGTTGCTGTAGAAATAGAAATGGTAAAAAGTAATCTACGCATACTCATGTTGTGGTAGAAATAGAATTGGTAAAAATTAATGTGTGCAAAGTCGTGTTGCGGTAGAAATAGCATTGGTAAAAGGATTGTCTACAAAAACTTGTGTTGCAGTAGAAATAGCCTTGGTGAAAAGTAATCTAGGCAAACCCGTGTTGTGGTAGAATTAGCAATGGTAAAATGTAATCTACGCACACTCGTGTTGCAGTAGAAATATAATTTGTAAAAAGTTTGTCAACACAAACTCGTGTTGCGGTAAAAATAGCATTGGTAAAAATCAATGTATGCAAACGCGTGTTGCGGTAGAAATAGCATTGGTAAAATGTAATCTAGGCAAACCCGTGTTGAGGTAGAATTACCATTGGTAAAATGTAATCAAGGCACACTCGTGTTGCGGTAGAAATATAATTTGTAAAAAGTTTGTCAACAGAAACTCGTGTTCCGGTAAAAATAGCATTGGTAAAAAGTAATGTATGCAAACCCATGTTGCAGTAGAAATAGCATTGGTGAAAAGGAATCTAGGCAAACCCGTGTTGTGGTAGAAATAGCATTGGTAAAAATTAATGTATGCAAACTCGTGTTGCAGTAGAAATAGCATTGGTGAAATATAATCTACGAAAACTTGTGTTGCCCTAGAAATAGCATTGGTAAAAAGTAATGTACACAAACCCGTGTTGCCGTAGAAATGGCACTGGTAAAAATTAATGTATGCAAAGTCGTGTTGCAGTAGAAATAGCATTGGTGAAAAGTAATCTACAAAAACCTGTGTTGCAGTAGAAATAGCCTTGGTGAAAAGTAATCTAGGCAAACCCGTGTTGCGGTAGAATTAGCATTGGTAAAATGTAATCTAGGCACACTCGTGTTGCAGTAGAAATAGCATTGGTGAAGAGTAATCTATGAAAACTCGTGTTTCTGTAGAAATAGAAATGGAAAAATGTAATCTACGCATACGCATGTTCTGGTAGAAATAGAATTGGTAAAAATTAATGTATGCAAACTCGTGTTGCAGTACAAATAGCATTGGTGAAATATAATCTACGAAAACTTGTTTTGCGCTAGAAATAGCATTGGTAAAAAGTAATGTACGCAAACTCGTGTTGTGTTAGCAATAGCATTGGTAAAACGTAATCTAGGGACACTCGTGTTGCGGTAGAAATAGCATTGGTAAAAGGATCGTCTATAAAAACTTGTGTTGCGGTAGAAATAGAATTTGTAAAAAGTTCGTCTACACAAACTCTTGTTGTGGTAGAAATAGCATTGGTAAAATGTAAGCTAGGCAAACCCATCTTGCCGTAGAAATGGCATTGGTAAAATTAAGGTATGCAATCTCGTGTTGCAGGAGAAATAGCATTGTTGAAAAGTAATGTACACAAACTCATGTTGCAGTAGAAATAGAATTGGTAAAAATTAATGTATGCAAACTCATCTTGCGTTAGAAATAGGATTGCTTAAAAGTAATCTACGGAAACTCGTTTTGGTGTAGAAAGAGTATTGGTAAAAAGTAATCTAGGCAAACCCGTGTTGTGGTAGAAAGAGTATTGGTAAAAAGTAATCTAGGCTTGCTGAAAAGTAATCTACGCTAATTCGTTTTCCTGTAGAAAGAGAATTGGAAAAAAGTAATCTAGGCAAACCCGTGTTGCCGGAGAAATGGCATTGGTAAAAATTAATGTATGCAAACTCGTGTTGCAGTAGAAATAGCATTGGTGAAAAGTAAACTATGCAAACTCATGCTGCGGTAGAAATTGCATTGGTAAAATGTAATCTACGCAAATTTGTGTTGTGGTAGAAATAGCATTGGTAAAAATTAATGTATGCAAACTCGTTTTGCAGTAGAAATAGCATTGGTGAAAAGTAGTCCACGAAAAATCGTCTTGCTGTAGAAATAGAAATGGTAAAAACTAATCTACGCAAACTCGTGTTGCTGTAGAAAGAGTATTGGTAAAAAGTAATCTAGGCAAACCCATGTTGCGGTAGAAATAGGATTACTAAAAAGTAATCTACACAAATTCGTTTTCTTGTAGAAAGAGAATTGGTAAAAGATAATCTAGGCAAACCCGTGTTGCGGTAGAAATAGCATTGGTAAAAATTAACGTAAGCAAACCCGTGTTGCAGTAGAAGTAGCATTGGTGAAAAGTAATCTAGGCAAACTCGTGTTGCGGTCGAAATAGCATTGGTAAAAGTTAATGTATGCAAACTCGTGTTGCAGTAGAAGTAGCATTTTTAAAAGGATCGTCTACAAAATCCTGTGTTGTGATAGAAATAGCACTGGTACAATGTAATCTAGGCAAACCCGTGTTGCGGTAGAATTAGCATTGGTAAAATGTAATCTAGGCACACTTGTGTTACAGTAGAAATATAATTTGTAAAAAGTTTGTCAGCACAAACTCGTGTTGCAGTAAAAATAGCATTGGTGAAAAGTAATCTACGAAAACTCTTGTTGTGGTAGAAATAGAATGGGAAAAAATTAATGTACGCAAACTCATGTTGCTGTAGAAATAGGATTGCTGAAATGTAATCAATGCAAACTCACGTTGCGGAAGAAATAGCATTGGTAAAATGTAATCTACGGAAACTTGAATTGTGGTAGAAATAACATTGGTAACAAGAAATGTACACAAACGTGTGTTGCGGTAGAAATAGCATTGGTAAAAAGTAATGTATGCAAACTCGTGTTGCAGTAGAAATAGCATTGGTGAAAAGTAACCTATGCAAACTCATGTTGCGGTAGAAATAGGATTGGTAAAAATTAATGTATGTAAACGCGTGTTGCGGTAGAAATAGCATTGGTAAAATGTAATCTAGGCAACCCCGTGTTGCGGTAGAATTAGCATTGGAAAAATGTAATCAAGGCACACTCGTGTTGCGGTAGAAATATAATTTGTAAAAAGTTTGTCAACACAAACTCGTGTTGCGGTAAAAATAGCATTGGTAAAAAGTAATGTATGCAAACCCATGTTGCAGTAGAAATAGCATTGGTGAAAAGTAATCTACGAAAACTTGTGTTGCTGTAGAAATAGAAATGGTAAAAAGTAATTGACGCATACTCATGTTGTGGTAGAAATAGAATTGGTAAAAATTAATGTATGCAAACTCGTGTTGCGGTAGAAATAGCATTGGTAAAAGGATCGTCTACAAAAACTTGTGTTGCGGTAAAAATAGAATTTGCAAAAAGTTCGTCTACGCAAACTTTTGTTGTAGTAGAAATAGCATTGTTAAAATGTAATCTACGCAAACTTGTGTTATGGTAGAAATAGGATTGGTAAAAATAAATGTATGCAAACTCGTGTTGCAGTAGAAATAGCCTTGGTGAAAAGTAATCCAGGCAAACCCGTGTTGCGGTAGAAATACCATTGGTAAAAATTAACGTATGCAAACTCGTGTTGCAGTAGAAATAGCATTGGTGAAAAGTAATCTACGAAAACTCATGTTGCTGTAGAAATAGAAATGGTAAAAAGTAATCTACGCATACTCATGTTGTGGTAGAAATAGAATTGGTAAAAATTAATGTGTGCAATGTCGTGTTGCGGTAGAAATAGCATTGGTAAAAGGATTGTCTACAAAAACTTGTGTTGCAGTTGAAATAGCCTTGGTGAAAAGTAATCTAAGCAAACCCGTGTTGCGGTAGAATTAGCAATGGTAAAATGTAATCTACGCACACTCGTGTTGCAGTAGAAATATAATTTGTAAAAAGTTTGTCAGCACAAACTCATGTTGCAGTAAAAATAGCACTGGTAAAAAGTAATGTACGCAAACCCGTGTTGCGGTAGAAATAGCATTGGTGAAAAATAATCTACAAAAACTCTTGTTACTGTAATAATAGAAATGGTAAAAAGTAATCTACGCATACTCATGTTGTGGTAGAAATAGAATTGGTAAAAATTAATGTATGCAAAATCGTGTTGCAGTAGAAATAGCATAGGTGAAAAGGAATCTAGGCAAACCCGTGTTGTGGTAGAAATAGCATTGGTAAAAATTAATGTATGCAAACTCGTGTTGCAGTAGAAATAGCATTGGTGAAATATAATCTACGAAAACTTGTGTTGCCCTAGAAATAGCATTGGTAAAAAGTAATGTACACAAACCCGTGTTGCCGTAGAAATGGCACTGGTAAAAATTAATGTATGCAAACTCGTGTTGCAGTAGAAATAGCATCTGTGAAAAGTAATCTACAAAAACCTGTGTTGCAGTAGAAATAGCCTTGGTGAAAAGTAATCTAGGCAAACCCGTGTTGCGGTAGAATTAGCATTGGTAAAATGTAATCTAGGCACACTCGTGTTGCAGTAGAAATAGCATTGGTGAAGAGTAATCTATGAAAACTCGTGTTTCTGTAGAAATAGAAATGGAAAAATGTAATCTACGCATACGCATGTTCTGGTAGAAATAGAATTGGTAAAAATTAATGTATGCAAACTCGTGTTGCAGTACAAATAGCATTGGTGAAATATAATCTACGAAAACTTGTTTTGCGCTAGAAATAGCATTGGTAAAAAGTAATGTACGCAAACTCGTGTTGTGTTAGCAATAGCATTGGTAAAACGTAATCTAGGGACACTCGTGTTGCGGTAGAAATAGCATTGGTAAAAGGATCGTCTATAAAAACTTGTGTTGCGGTAGAAATAGAATTTGTAAAAAGTTCGTCTACACAAACTCTTGTTGTGGTAGAAATAGCATTGGTAAAATGTAAGCTAGGCAAACCCATCTTGCCGTAGAAATGGCATTGGTAAAATTAAGGTATGCAATCTCGTGTTGCAGGAGAAATAGCATTGTTGAAAAGTAATGTACACAAACGCATGTTGCAGTAGAAATAGAATTGGTAAAAATTAATGTATGCAAACTCATCTTGCGTTAGAAATAGGATTGCTTAAAAGTAATCTACGGAAACTCGTTTTGGTGTAGAAAGAGTATTGGTAAAAAGTAATCTAGGCAAACCTGTGGTGTGGTAGAAAGAGTATTGGTAAAAAGTAATCTAGGCTTGCTGAAAAGTAATCTACGCTAATTCGTTTTCCTGTAGAAAGAGAATTGGAAAAAAGTAATCTAGGCAAACCCGTGTTGCCGGAGAAATGGCATTGGTAAAAATTAATGTATGCAAACTCATGTTGCAGTAGAAATAGCATTGGTGAAAAGTAAACTATGCAAACTCATGCTGCGGTAGAAATTGCATTGGTAAAATGTAATCTACGCAAATTTGTGTTGTGGTAGAAATAGCATTGGTAAAAATTAATGTATGCAAACTCGTTTTGCAGTAGAAATAGCATTGGTGAAAAGTAGTCCACGAAAACTCGTCTTGCTGTAGAAATAGAAATGGTAAAAACTAATCTACTCAAACTCGTGTTGCTGTAGAAAGAGTATTGGTAAAAAGTAATCTAGGCAAACCCATGTTGCGGTAGAAATAGGATTACTAAAAAGTAATCTACACAAATTCGTTTTCTTGTAGAAAGAGAATTGGTAAAAGATAATCTAGGCAAACCCGTGTTGCGGTAGAAATAGCATTGGTAAAAATTAACGTAAGCAAACCCGTGTTGCAGTAGAAGTAGCATTGGTGAAAAGTAATCTAGGCAAACTCGTGTTGCGGTCGAAATAGCATTGGTAAAAGTTAATGTATGCAAACTCGTGTTGCAGTAGAAGTAGCATTTTTAAAAGGATCGTCTACAAAATCCTGTGTTGTGATAGAAATAGCACTGGTACAATGTAATCTAGGCAAACCCGTGTTGCGGTAGAATTAGCATTGGTAAAATGTAATCTAGGCACACTTGTGTTACAGTAGAAATATAATTTGTAAAAAGTTTGTCAGCACAAACTCGTGTTGCAGTAAAAATAGCATTGGTGAAAAGTAATCTACGAAAACTCTTGTTGTGGTAGAAATAGAATGGGAAAAAATTAATGTACGCAAACTCATGTTGCTGTAGAAATAGGATTGCTGAAATGTAATCAATGCAAACTCACGTTGCGGAAGAAATAGCATTGGTAAAATGTAATCTACGGAAACTTGAATTGTGGTAGAAATAGCATTGGTAACAAGAAATGTACACAAACGTGTGTTGCGGTAGAAATAGCATTGGTAAAAAGTAATGTATGCAAACTCGTGTTGCAGTAGAAATAGCATTGGTGAAAAGTAATCTATGCAAACTCATGTTGCGGTAGAAATAGGATTGGTAAAAATTAATGTATGTAAACGCGTGTTGCGGTAGAAATAGCATTGGTAAAATGTAATCTAGGCAACCCCGTGTTGCGGTAGAATTAGCATTGGAAAAATGTAATCAAGGCACACTCGTGTTGCGGTAGAAATATAATTTGTAAAAAGTTTGTCAACACAAACTCGTGTTGCGGTAAAAATAGCATTGGTAAAAAGTAATGTATGCAAACCCATGTTGCAGTAGAAATAGCATTGGTGAAAAGTAATCTACGAAAACTTGTGTTGCTGTAGAAATAGAAATGGTAAAAAGTAATTGACGCATACTCATGTTGTGGTAGAAATAGAATTGGTAAAAATTAATGTATGCAAACTCGTGTTGCGGTAGAAATAGCATTGGTAAAAGGATCGTCTACAAAAACTTGTGTTGCGGTAAAAATAGAATTTGCAAAAAGTTCGTCTACGCAAACTTTTGTTGTAGTAGAAATAGCATTGTTAAAATGTAATCTACGCAAACTTGTGTTATGGTAGAAATAGGATTGGTAAAAATAAATGTATGCAAACTCGTGTTGCAGTAGAAATAGCCTTGGTGAAAAGTAATCCAGGCAAACCCGTGTTGCGGTAGAAATACCATTGGTAAAAATTAACGTATGCAAACTCGTGTTGCAGTAGAAATAGCATTGGTGAAAAGTAATCTACGAAAACTCATGTTGCTGTAGAAATAGAAATGGTAAAAAGTAATCTACGCATACTCATGTTGTGGTAGAAATAGAATTGGTAAAAATTAATGTGTGCAATGTCGTGTTGCGGTAGAAATAGCATTGGTAAAAGGATTGTCTACAAAAACTTGTGTTGCAGTTGAAATAGCCTTGGTGAAAAGTAATCTAAGCAAACCCGTGTTGCGGTAGAATTAGCAATGGTAAAATGTAATCTACGCACACTCGTGTTGCAGTAGAAATATAATTTGTAAAAAGTTTGTCAGCACAAACTCATGTTGCAGTAAAAATAGCACTGGTAAAAAGTAATGTACGCAAACCCGTGTTGCGGTAGAAATAGCATTGGTGAAAAATAATCTACAAAAACTCTTGTTACTGTAATAATAGAAATGGTAAAAAGTAATCTACGCATACTCATGTTGTGGTAGAAATAGAATTGGTAAAAATTAATGTATGCAAAATCGTGTTGCAGTAGAAATAGCATAGGTGAAAAGGAATCTAGGCAAACCCGTGTTGTGGTAGAAATAGCATTGGTAAAAATAAATGTATGCAAACTCGTGTTGCAGTAGAAATAGCCTTGGTGAAAAGTAATCCAGGCAAACCCGTGTTGCGGTAGAAATACCATTGGTAAAAATTAACGTATGCAAACTCGTGTTGCAGTAGAAATAGCATTGGTGAAAAGTAATCTACGAAAACTCATGTTGCTGTAGAAATAGAAATGGTAAAAAGTAATCTACGCATACTCATGTTGTGGTAGAAATAGAATTGGTAAAAATTAATGTGTGCAATGTCGTGTTGCGGTAGAAATAGCATTGGTAAAAGGATTGTCTACAAAAACTTGTGTTGCAGTTGAAATAGCCTTGGTGAAAAGTAATCTAAGCAAACCCGTGTTGCGGTAGAATTAGCAATGGTAAAATGTAATCTACGCACACTCGTGTTGCAGTAGAAATATAATTTGTAAAAAGTTTGTCAGCACAAACTCATGTTGCAGTAAAAATAGCACTGGTAAAAAGTAATGTACGCAAACCCGTGTTGCGGTAGAAATAGCATTGGTGAAAAATAATCTACAAAAACTCTTGTTACTGTAATAATAGAAATGGTAAAAAGTAATCTACGCATACTCATGTTGTGGTAGAAATAGAATTGGTAAAAATTAATGTATGCAAAATCGTGTTGCAGTAGAAATAGCATAGGTGAAAAGGAATCTAGGCAAACCCGTGTTGTGGTAGAAATAGCATTGGTAAAAATTAATGTATGCAAACTCGTGTTGCAGTAGAAATAGCATTGGTGAAATATAATCTACGAAAACTTGTGTTGCCCTAGAAATAGCATTGGTAAAAAGTAATGTACACAAACCCGTGTTGCCGTAGAAATGGCACTGGTAAAAATTAATGTATGCAAACTCGTGTTCAAGTAGAAATAGCATCTGTGAAAAGTAATCTACAAAAACCTGTGTTGCAGTAGAAATAGCCTTGGTGAAAAGTAATCTAGGCAAACCCGTGTTGCGGTAGAATTAGCATTGGTAAAATGTAATCTAGGCACACTCGTGTTGCAGTAGAAATAGCATTGGTGAAGAGTAATCTATGAAAACTCGTGTTTCTGTAGAAATAGAAATGGAAAAATGTAATCTACGCATACGCATGTTCTGGTAGAAATAGAATTGGTAAAAATTAATGTATGCAAACTCGTGTTGCAGTAGAAATAGCATTGGTGAAATATAATCTACGAAAACTTGTTTTGCGCTAGAAATAGCATTGGTAAAAAGTAATGTACGCAAACTCGTGTTGTGTTAGCAATAGCATTGGTAAAACGTAATCTAGGGACACTCGTGTTGCGGTAGAAATAGCATTGGTAAAAGGATCGTCTATAAAAACTTGTGTTGCGGTAGAAATAGAATTTGTAAAAAGTTCGTCTACGCAAACTCTTGTTGTGGTAGAAATAGCATTGGTAAAATGTAAGCTAGGCAAACCCATCTTGCCGTAGAAATGGCATTGGTAAAATTAAGGTATGCAATCTCGTGTTGCAGGAGAAATAGCATTGTTGAAAAGTAATGTACACAAACGCATGTTGCAGTAGAAATAGAATTGGTAAAAATTAATGTATGCAAACTCATCTTGCGTTAGAAATAGGATTGCTTAAAAGTAATCTACGGAAACTCGTTTTGGTGTAGAAAGAGTATTGGTAAAAAGTAATCTAGGCAAACCTGTGGTGTGGTAGAAAGAGTATTGGTAAAAAGTAATCTAGGCTTGCTGAAAAGTAATCTACGCTAATTCGTTTTCCTGTAGAAAGAGAATTGGAAAAAAGTAATCTAGGCAAACCCGTGTTGCCGGAGAAATGGCATTGGTAAAAATTAATGTATGCAAACTCATGTTGCAGTAGAAATAGCATTGGTGAAAAGTAAACTATGCAAACTCATGCTGCGGTAGAAATTGCATTGGTAAAATGTAATCTACGCAAATTTGTGTTGTGGTAGAAATAGCATTGGTAAAAATTAATGTATGCAAACTCGTTTTGCAGTAGAAATAGCATTGGTGAAAAGTAGTCCACGAAAACTCGTCTTGCTGTAGAAATAGAAATGGTAAAAACTAATCTACTCAAACTCGTGTTGCTGTAGAAAGAGTATTGGTAAAAAGTAATCTAGGCAAACCCATGTTGCGGTAGAAATAGGATTACTAAAAAGTAATCTACACAAATTCGTTTTCTTGTAGAAAGAGAATTGGTAAAAGATAATCTAGGCAAACCTGTGTTGCGGTAGAAATAGCATTGGTAAAAATTAACGTAAGCAAACCCGTGTTGCAGTAGAAGTAGCATTGGTGAAAAGTAATCTAGGCAAACTCGTGTTGCGTTCGAAATAGCATTGGTAAAAGTTAATGTATGCAAACTCGTGTTGCAGTAGAAGTAGCATTTTTAAAAGGATCGTCTACAAAATCCTGTGTTGTGATAGAAATAGCACTGGTACAATGTAATCTAGGCAAACCCGTGTTGCGGTAGAATTAGCATTGGTAAAATGTAATCTAGGCACACTTGTGTTACAGTAGAAATATAATTTGTAAAAAGTTTGTCAGCACAAACTCGTGTTGCAGTAAAAATAGCATTGGTGAAAAGTAATCTACGAAAACTCTTGTTGTGGTAGAAATAGAATGGGAAAAAATTAATGTACGCAAACTCATGTTGCTGTAGAAATAGGATTGCTGAAATGTAATCAATGCAAACTCACGTTGCGGAAGAAATAGCATTGGTAAAATGTAATCTACGGAAACTTGAATTGTGGTAGAAATAGCATTGGTAACAAGAAATGTACACAAACGTGTGTTGCGGTAGAAATAGCATTGGTAAAAATTAATGTATGCAAACTCGTGTTGCAGTAGAAATAGAATTGGTGAAAAGTAATCTATGCAAACTCATGTTGCGGTAGAAATAGCATTGGTAAAAAGTAATGTATGGAAACTCGTGTTGCAGTAGAAATAGCATTGGTGAAAAGTAATCTATGCAAACTCATGTTGCGGTAGAAATAGGATTGGTAAAAATTAATGTATGTAAACGCGTGTTGCGGTAGAAATAGCATTGGTAAAATGTAATCTAGGCAAACCCGTGTTGCCGTAGAAATGGCACTGGTAAAAATTAATGTATGCAAACTCGTGTTGCAGTAGAAATAGCATTGGTGAAAAGTAATCTACAAAAACCTGTGTTGCAGTAGAAATAGCCTTGGTGAAAAGTAATCTAGGCAAACCCGTGTTGCGGTAGAATTAGCATTGGTAAAATGTAATCTAGGCACACTCGTGTTGCAGTAGAAATAGCATTGGTGAAGAGTAATCTATGAAAACTCGTGTTTCTGTAGAAATAGAAATGGAAAAATGTAATCTACGCATACGCATGTTCTGGTAGAAATAGAATTGGTAAAAATTAATGTATGCAAACTCGTGTTGCAGTAGAAATAGCATTGGTGAAATATAATCTACGAAAACTTGTTTTGCGCTAGAAATAGCATTGGTAAAAAGTAATGTACGCAAACTCGTGTTGTGTTAGCAATAGCATTGGTAAAACGTAATCTAGGGACACTCGTGTTGCGGTAGAAATAGCATTGGTAAAAGGATCGTCTATAAAAACTTGTGTTGCGGTAGAAATAGAATTTGTAAAAAGTTCGTCTACACAAACTCTTGTTGTGGTAGAAATAGCATTGGTAAAATGTAAGCTAGGCAAACCCATCTTGCCGTAGAAATGGCATTGGTAAAATTAAGGTATGCAATCTCGTGTTGCAGGAGAAATAGCATTGTTGAAAAGTAATGTACACAAACTCATGTTGCAGTAGAAATAGAATTGGTAAAAATTAATGTATGCAAACTCATCTTGCGTTAGAAATAGGATTGCTTAAAAGTAATCTACGGAAACTCGTTTTGGTGTAGAAAGAGTATTGGTAAAAAGTAATCTAGGCAAACCCGTGTTGTGGTAGAAAGAGTATTGGTAAAAAGTAATCTAGGCTTGCTGAAAAGTAATCTACGCTAATTCGTTTTCCTGTAGAAAGAGAATTGGAAAAAAGTAATCTAGGCAAACCCGTGTTGCCGGAGAAATGGCATTGGTAAAAATTAATGTATGCAAACTCGTGTTGCAGTAGAAATAGCATTGGTGAAAAGTAAACTATGCAAACTCATGCTGCGGTAGAAATTGCATTGGTAAAATGTAATCTACGCAAATTTGTGTTGTGGTAGAAATAGCATTGGTAAAAATTAATGTATGCAAACTCGTTTTGCAGTAGAAATAGCATTGGTGAAAAGTAGTCCACGAAAACTCGTCTTGCTGTAGAAATAGAAATGGTAAAAACTAATCTACGCAAACTCGTGTTGCTGTAGAAAGAGTATTGGTAAAAAGTAATCTAGGCAAACCCGTGTTGCGGTAGAAATAGGATTACTAAAAAGTAATCTACACAAATTCGTTTTCTTGTAGAAAGAGAATTGGTAAAAGATAATCTAGGCAAACCCGTGTTGCGGTAGAAATAGCATTGGTAAAAATTAACGTAAGCAAACCCGTGTTGCAGTAGAAGTAGCATTGGTGAAAAGTAATCTAGGCAAACTCGTGTTGCGGTCGAAATAGCATTGGTAAAAGTTAATGTATGGAAACTCGTGTTGCAGTAGAAGTAGCATTTTTAAAAGGATCGTCTACAAAATCCTGTGTTGTGATAGAAATAGCACTGGTACAATGTAATCTAGGCAAACCCGTGTTGCGGTAGAATTAGCATTGGTAAAATGTAATCTAGGCACACTTGTGTTACAGTAGAAATATAATTTGTAAAAAGTTTGTCAGCACAAACTCGTGTTGCGGTAAAAATAGCATTGGTAAAAATCAATGTATGCAAACGCGTGTTGCGGTAGAAATATCATTGGTAAAATGTAATCTAGGCAAACCCGTGTTGAGGTAGAATTAGCATTGGTAAAATGTAATCAAGGCACACTCGTGTTGCGGTAGAAATATAATTTGTAAAATGTTTGTCAACACAAACTCGTGTTCCGGTAAAAATAGCATTGGTAAAAAGTAATGTATGCAAACCCATGTTGCAGTAGAAATAGCATTGGTGAAAAGTAATCTACGAAAACTTGTGTTGCTGTAGAAATAGAAATGGTAAAAAGTAATTGACGCATACTCATGTTGTGGTAGAAATAGTATTGGTAAAAATTAATGTATGCAAACTCGTGTTGCGGTAGAAATAGCATTGGTAAAAGGATCGTCTACAAAAACTTGTGTTGCGGTAAAAATAGAATTTGCAAAAAGTTCGTCTACGCAAACTTTTGTTGTGGTAGAAATAGCATTGTTAAAATGTAATCTACGCAAACTTGTGTTATGGTAGAAATAGGATTGGTAAAAATAAATGTATGCAAACTCGTGTTGCAGTAGAAATAGCCTTGGTGAAAAGTAATCCAGGCAAACCCGTGTTGCGGTAGAAATACCATTGGTAAAAATTAACGTATGCAAACTCGTGTTGCAGTAGAAATAGCATTGGTGAAAAGTAATCTACGCATACTCATGTTGTGGTAGAAATAGAATTGGTAAAAATTAATGTGTGCAATGTCGTGTTGCGGTAGAAATAGCATTGGTAAAAGGATTGTCTACAAAAACTTGTGTTGCAGTAGAAATAGCCTTGGTGAAAAGTAATCTAGGCAAACCCGTGTTGCGGTAGAATTAGCAATGGTAAAATGTAATCTACGCACACTCGTGTTGCAGTAGAAATATAATTTGTAAAAAGTTTGTCAGCACAAACTCATGTTGCAGTAAAAATTGCATTTGTAAAAAGTAATGTATGCAAACGCGTGTTGCGGTAGAAATAGCATTGGTAAAAATTAACGTATGCAAACCCGTGTTGCGGTAGAAATATAATTTGTAAAATGTTTGTCAACACAAACTCGTGTTCCGGTAAAAATAGCATTGGTAAAAAGTAATGTATGCAAACCCATGTTGCAGTAGAAATAGCATTGGTGAAAAGTAATCTACGAAAACTTGTGTTGCTGTAGAAATAGAAATGGTAAAAAGTAATTGACGCATACTCATGTTGTGGTAGAAATAGTATTGGTAAAAATTAATGTATGCAAACTCGTGTTGCGGTAGAAATAGCATTGGTAAAAGGATCGTCTACAAAAACTTGTGTTGCGGTAAAAATAGAATTTGCAAAAAGTTCGTCTACGCAAACTTTTGTTGTGGTAGAAATAGCATTGTTAAAATGTAATCTACGCAAACTTGTGTTATGGTAGAAATAGGATTGGTAAAAATAAATGTATGCAAACTCGTGTTGCAGTAGAAATAGCCTTGGTGAAAATTAACGTATGCAAACTCGTGTTGCAGTAGAAATAGCATTGGTGAAAAGTAATATACGAAAACTCATGTTGCTGTAGAAATAGAAATGGTAAAAAGTAATCTACGCATACTCGTGTTGCAGTAGAAATATAATTTGTAAAAAGTTTGTCAGCACAAACTCATGTTGCAGTAAAAATAGCATTGGTAAAAAGTAATGTACGCAAACCCGTGTTGCGGTAGAAATAGCATTGGTGAAAAATAATCTATGAAAACTCTTGTTACTGTAATAATAGAAATGGTAAAAAGTAATCTACGCATACTCATGTTGTGGTAGAAATAGAATTGGTAAAAATTAATGTATGCAAAATCGTGTTGCAGTAGAAATAGCATAGGTGAAAAGGAATCTAGGCAAACCCGTGTTGTGGTAGAAATAGCATTGGTAAAAATTAATGTATGCAAACACGTGTTGCAGTAGAAATAGCATTGGTGAAATATAATCTACGAAAACTTGTTTTGCGCTAGAAATAGCATTGGTAAAAAGTAATGTACACAAACCCGTGTTGCCGTAGAAATGGCACTGGTAAAAATTAATGTATGCAAACTCGTGTTGCAGTAGAAATAGCATTGGTGAAAAGTAATCTACAAAAACCTGTGTTGCAGTAGAAATAGCCTTGGTGAAAAGTAATCTAGGCAAACCCGTGTTGCGGTAGAATTAGCATTGGTAAAATGTAATCTAGGCACACTCGTGTTGCAGTAGAAATAGCATTGGTGAAGAGTAATCTATGAAAACTCGTGTTTCTGTAGAAATAGAAATGGAAAAATGTAATCTACGCATACGCATGTTCTGGTAGAAATAGAATTGGTAAAAATTAATGTATGCAAACTCGTGTTGCAGTAGAAATAGCATTGTTGAAAAGTAATGTACCCAAACGCATGTTGCAGTAGAAATAGAATTGGTAAAAATTAATGTATGCAAACTCATCTTGCGTTAGAAATAGGATTGCTTAAAAGTAATCTACGGAAACTCGTTTTGGTGTAGAAAGAGTATTGGTAAAAAGTAATCTAGGCAAACCTGTGGTGTGGTAGAAAGAGTATTGGTAAAAAGTAATCTAGGCTTGCTGAAAAGTAATCTACGCTAATTCGTTTTCCTGTAGAAAGAGAATTGGAAAAAAGTAATCTAGGCAAACCCGTGTTGCCGGAGAAATGGCATTGGTAAAAATTAATGTATGCAAACTCATGTTGCAGTAGAAATAGCATTGGTGAAAAGTAAACTATGCAAACTCATGCTGCGGTAGAAATTGCATTGGTAAAATGTAATCTACGCAAATTTGTGTTGTGGTAGAAATAGCATTGGTAAAAATTAATGTATGCAAACTCGTTTTGCAGTAGAAATAGCATTGGTGAAAAGTAGTCCACGAAAACTCGTCTTGCTGTAGAAATAGAAATGGTAAAAACTAATCTACTCAAACTCGTGTTGCTGTAGAAAGAGTATTGGTAAAAAGTAATCTAGGCAAACCCATGTTGCGGTAGAAATAGGATTACTAAAAAGTAATCTACACAAATTCGTTTTCTTGTAGAAAGAGAATTGGTAAAAGATAATCTAGGCAAACCTGTGTTGCGGTAGAAATAGCATTGGTAAAAATTAACGTAAGCAAACCCGTGTTGCAGTAGAAGTAGCATTGGTGAAAAGTAATCTAGGCAAACTCGTGTTGCGTTCGAAATAGCATTGGTAAAAGTTAATGTATGCAAACTCGTGTTGCAGTAGAAGTAGCATTTTTAAAAGGATCGTCTACAAAATCCTGTGTTGTGATAGAAATAGCACTGGTACAATGTAATCTAGGCAAACCCGTGTTGCGGTAGAATTAGCATTGGTAAAATGTAATCTAGGCACACTTGTGTTACAGTAGAAATATAATTTGTAAAAAGTTTGTCAGCACAAACTCGTGTTGCAGTAAAAATAGCATTGGTGAAAAGTAATCTACGAAAACTCTTGTTGTGGTAGAAATAGAATGGGAAAAAATTAATGTACGCAAACTCATGTTGCTGTAGAAATAGGATTGCTGAAATGTAATCAATGCAAACTCACGTTGCGGAAGAAATAGCATTGGTAAAATGTAATCTACGGAAACTTGAATTGTGGTAGAAATAGCATTGGTAACAAGAAATGTACACAAACGTGTGTTGCGGTAGAAATAGCATTGGTAAAAATTAATGTATGCAAACTCGTGTTGCAGTAGAAATAGCATTGGTGAAAAGTAATCTATGCAAACTCATGTTGCGGTAGAAATAGCATTGGTAAAAAGTAATGTATGGAAACTCGTGTTGCAGTAGAAATAGCATTGGTGAAAAGTAATCTATGCAAACTCATGTTGCGGTAGAAATAGGATTGGTAAAAATTAATGTATGTAAACGCGTGTTGCGGTAGAAATAGCATTGGTAAAATGTAATCTAGGCAAACCCGTGTTGCCGTAGAAATGGCACTCGTAAAAATTAATGTATGCAAACTCGTGTTGCAGTAGAAATAGCATTGGTGAAAAGTAATCTACAAAAACCTGTGTTGCAGTAGAAATAGCCTTGGTGAAAAGTAATCTAGGCAAACCCGTGTTGCGGTAGAATTAGCATTGGTAAAATGTAATCTAGGCACACTCGTGTTGCAGTAGAAATAGCATTGGTGAAGAGTAATCTATGAAAACTCGTGTTTCTGTAGAAATAGAAATGGAAAAATGTAATCTACGCATACGCATGTTCTGGTAGAAATAGAATTGGTAAAAATTAATGTATGCAAACTCGTGTTGCAGTAGAAATAGCATTGGTGAAATATAATCTACGAAAACTTGTTTTGCGCTAGAAATAGCATTGGTAAAAAGTAATGTACGCAAACTCGTGTTGTGTTAGCAATAGCATTGGTAAAACGTAATCTAGGGACACTCGTGTTGCGGTAGAAATAGCATTGGTAAAAGGATCGTCTATAAAAACTTGTGTTGCGGTAGAAATAGAATTTGTAAAAAGTTCGTCTACACAAACTCTTGTTGTGGTAGAAATAGCATTGGTAAAATGTAAGCTAGGCAAACCCATCTTGCCGTAGAAATGGCATTGGTAAAATTAAGGTATGCAATCTCGTGTTGCAGGAGAAATAGCATTGTTGAAAAGTAATGTACACAAACTCATGTTGCAGTAGAAATAGAATTGGTAAAAATTAATGTATGCAAACTCATCTTGCGTTAGAAATAGGATTGCTTAAAAGTAATCTACGGAAACTCGTTTTGGTGTAGAAAGAGTATTGGTAAAAAGTAATCTAGGCAAACCCGTGTTGTGGTAGAAAGAGTATTGGTAAAAAGTAATCTAGGCTTGCTGAAAAGTAATCTACGCTAATTCGTTTTCCTGTAGAAAGAGAATTGGAAAAAAGTAATCTAGGCAAACCCGTGTTGCCGGAGAAATGGCATTGGTAAAAATTAATGTATGCAAACTCGTGTTGCAGTAGAAATAGCATTGGTGAAAAGTAAACTATGCAAACTCATGCTGCGGTAGAAATTGCATTGGTAAAATGTAATCTACGCAAATTTGTGTTGTGGTAGAAATAGCATTGGTAAAAATTAATGTATGCAAACTCGTTTTGCAGTAGAAATAGCATTGGTGAAAAGTAGTCCACGAAAACTCGTCTTGCTGTAGAAATAGAAATGGTAAAAACTAATCTACGCAAACTCGTGTTGCTGTAGAAAGAGTATTGGTAAAAAGTAATCTAGGCAAACCCGTGTTGCGGTAGAAATAGGATTACTAAAAAGTAATCTACACAAATTCGTTTTCTTGTAGAAAGAGAATTGGTAAAAGATAATCTAGGCAAACACGTGTTGCGGTAGAAATAGCATTGGTAAAAATTAACGTAAGCAAACCCGTGTTGCAGTAGAAGAAGCATTGGTGAAAAGTAATCTAGGCAAACTCGTGTTGCGGTCGAAATAGCATTGGTAAAAGTTAATGTATGGAAACTCGTGTTGCAGTAGAAGTAGCATTTTTAAAAGGATCGTCTACAAAATCCTGTGTTGTGATAGAAATAGCACTGGTACAATGTAATCTAGGCAAACCCGTGTTGCGGTAGAATTAGCATTGGTAAAATGTAATCTAGGCACACTTGTGTTACAGTAGAAATATAATTTGTAAAAAGTTTGTCAGCACAAACTCGTGTTGCGGTAAAAATAGCATTTGTAAAAAGTAATGTATGCAAACGCGTGTTGCGGTAGAAATAGCATTGGTAAAATGTAATCTAGGCAAACCCGTGTTGAGGTAGAATTAGCATTGGTAAAATGTAATCAAGGCACACTCGTGTTGCGGTAGAAATATAATTTGTAAAATGTTTGTCAACACAAACTCGTGTTCCGGTAAAAATAGCATTGGTAAAAAGTAATGTATGCAAACCCATGTTGCAGTAGAAATAGCATTGGTGAAAAGTAATCTACGAAAACTTGTGTTGCTGTAGAAATAGAAATGGTAAAAAGTAATTGACGCATACTCATGTTGTGGTAGAAATAGTATTGGTAAAAATTAATGTATGCAAACTCGTGTTGCGGTAGAAATAGCATTGGTAAAAGGATCGTCTACAAAAACTTGTGTTGCGGTAAAAATAGAATTTGCAAAAAGTTCGTCTACGCAAACTTTTGTTGTGGTAGAAATAGCATTGTTAAAATGTAATCTACGCAAACTTGTGTTATGGTAGAAATAGGATTGGTAAAAATAAATGTATGCAAACTCGTGTTGCAGTAGAAATAGCCTTGGTGAAAAGTAATCCAGGCAAACCCGTGTTGCGGTAGAAATACCATTGGTAAAAATTAACGTATGCAAACTCGTGTTGCAGTAGAAATAGCATTGGTGAAAAGTAATCTACGCATACTCATGTTGTGGTAGAAATAGAATTGGTAAAAATTAATGTGTGCAATGTCGTGTTGCGGTAGAAATAGCATTGGTAAAAGGATTGTCTACAAAAACTTGTGTTGCAGTAGAAATAGCCTTGGTGAAAAGTAATCTAGGCAAACCCGTGTTGCGGTAGAATTAGCAATGGTAAAATGTAATCTACGCACACTCGTGTTGCAGTAGAAATATAATTTGTAAAAAGTTTGTCAGCACAAACTCATGTTGCAGTAAAAATAGCATTTGTAAAAAGTAATGTATGCAAACGCGTGTTGCGGTAGAAATAGCATTGGTAAAAATTAACGTATGCAAACCCGTGTTGCGGTAGAAATATAATTTGTAAAATGTTTGTCAACACAAACTCGTGTTCCGGTAAAAATAGCATTGGTAAAAAGTAATGTATGCAAACCCATGTTGCAGTAGAAATAGCATTGGTGAAAAGTAATCTACGAAAACTTGTGTTGCTGTAGAAATAGAAATGGTAAAAAGTAATTGACGCATACTCATGTTGTGGTAGAAATAGTATTGGTAAAAATTAATGTATGCAAACTCGTGTTGCGGTAGAAATAGCATTGGTAAAAGGATCGTCTACAAAAACTTGTGTTGCGGTAAAAATAGAATTTGCAAAAAGTTCGTCTACGCAAACTTTTGTTGTGGTAGAAATAGCATTGTTAAAATGTAATCTACGCAAACTTGTGTTATGGTAGAAATAGGATTGGTAAAAATAAATGTATGCAAACTCGTGTTGCAGTAGAAATAGCCTTGGTGAAAAGTAATCCAGGCAAACCCGTGTTGCGGTAGAAATACCATTGGTAAAAATTAACGTATGCAAACTCGTGTTGCAGTAGAAATAGCATTGGTGAAAAGTAATATACGAAAACTCATGTTGCTGTAGAAATAGAAATGGTAAAAAGTAATCTACGCATACTCGTGTTGCAGTAGAAATATAATTTGTAAAAAGTTTGTCAGCACAAACTCATGTTGCAGTAAAAATAGCATTGGTAAAAAGTAATGTACGCAAACCCGTGTTGCGGTAGAAATAGCATTGGTGAAAAATAATCTATGAAAACTCTTGTTACTGTAATAATAGAAATGGTAAAAAGTAATCTACGCATACTCATGTTGTGGTAGAAATAGAATTGGTAAAAATTAATGTATGCAAAATCGTGTTGCAGTAGAAATAGCATAGGTGAAAAGGAATCTAGGCAAACCCGTGTTGTGGTAGAAATAGCATTGGTAAAAATTAATGTATGCAAACTCGTGTTGCAGTAGAAATAGCATTGGTGAAATATAATCTACGAAAACTTGTTTTGCGCTAGAAATAGCATTGGTAAAAAGTAATGTACACAAACCCGTGTTGCCGTAGAAATGGCACTGGTAAAAATTAATGTATGCAAACTCGTGTTGCAGTAGAAATAGCATTGGTGAAAAGTAATCTACAAAAACCTGTGTTGCAGTAGAAATAGCCTTGGTGAAAAGTAATCTAGGCAAACCCGTGTTGCGGTAGAATTAGCATTGGTAAAATGTAATCTAGGCACACTCGTGTTGCAGTAGAAATAGCATTGGTGAAGAGTAATCTATGAAAACTCGTGTTTCTGTAGAAATAGAAATGGAAAAATGTAATCTACGCATACGCATGTTCTGGTAGAAATAGAATTGGTAAAAATTAATGTATGCAAACTCGTGTTGCAGTAGAAATAGCATTGGTGAAATATAATCTACGAAAACTTGTTTTGCGCTAGAAATAGCATTGGTAAAAAGTAATGTACGCAAACTCGTGTTGTGTTAGCAATAGCATTGGTAAAACGTAATCTAGGGACACTCGTGTTGCGGTAGAAATAGCATTGGTAAAAGGATCGTCTATAAAAACTTGTGTTGCGGTAGAAATAGAATTTGTAAAACGTTCGTCTACACAAACTCTTGTTGCGGTAGAAATAGCATTGGTAAAATGTAAGCTAGGCAAACCCGTCTTGCCGTAGAAATGGCATTGTTAAAATTAAGGTATGCAATCTCGTGTTGCAGGAGAAATAGCATTGTTGAAAAGTAATGTACACAAACTCATGTTGCAGTAGAAATAGAATTGGTAAAAATTAATGAATGCAAACTCATCTTGCGTTAGAAATAGGATTGCTTAAAAGTAATCTACGGAAACTCGTTTTGGTGTAGAAAGAGTATTGGTAAAAAGTAATCTAGGCAAACCCGTGTTGTGGTAGAAAGAGTATTGGTAAAAAGTAATCTAGGCTTGCTGAAAAGTAATCTACGCTAATTCGTTTCCCTGTAGAAAGAGAATTGGAAAAATGTAATCTAGGCAAACCCGTGTTGCCGGAGAAATGGCATTGGTAAAAATTAATGCATGCAAACTCGTGTTGCAGTAGAAATAGCATTGGTGAAAAGTAACCTATGCAAACTCATGCTGCGGTAGAAATTGCATTGGTAAAATGTATTCTACGCAAATTTGTGTTGTGGTAGAAATAGCATTGGTAAAAATTTATGTATGCAAACTCGTTTTGCAGTAGAAATAGCATTGGTGAAAAGTAGTCCACGAAAACTCATCTTGCTGTAGAAATAGAAATGGTAAAAACTAATCTACGCAAACTCGTGTTGCTGTAGAAAGAGTATTGGTAAAAAGTAATCTAGGCAAACCCGTGTTGCGGTAGAAATAGGATTACTAAAAAGTAATCTACACAAATTCGTTTTCTTGTAGAAAGAGAATTGGTAAAAGATAATCTAGGCAAACCCGTGTTGCGGTAGAAATAGCATTGGTAAAAATTAACGTAAGCAAACCCGTGTTGCAGTAGAAGTAGCATTGGTGAAAAGTAATCTAGGTAAACTCGTGTTGCGGTCGAAATAGCATTGGTAAAAGTTAATGTATGCAAACCCGTGTTGCAGTAGAAGTAGCATTTTTAAAAGGATCGTCTACAAAATCCTGTGTTGTGATAGAAATAGCACTGGTACAATGTAATCTAGGCAAACCCCTGTTGCGGTAGAATTAGCATTGGTAAAATGTAATCTAGGCACACTTGTGTTACAGTAGAAATATAATTTGTAAAAAGTTTGTCAGCACAAACTCGTGTTGCAGTAAAAATAGCATTGGTGAAAAGTAATCTACGAAAACTCTTGTTGTGGTAGAAATAGAATGGGAAAAAATTAATGTACGCAAACTCATGTTGCTATAGAAATAGGATTGCTGAAATGTAATCAATGCAAATTCACGTTGCGGAAGAAATAGCATTGGTAAAATGTAATCTACGGAAACTTGAATTGTGGTAGAAATAGCATTGGTAACAAGAAATGTACACAAACGTGTGTTGCGGTAGAAATAGCATTGGTAAAAATTAATGTATGCAAACTCGTGTTGCAGTAGAAATAGCATTGGTGAAAAGTAATCTATGCAAACTCATGTTGCGGTAGAAATAGCATTGGTAAAAAGTAATGTATGCAAACTCGTGTTGCAGTAGAAATAGGATTGGTAAAAATTAATGTATGCAAACGCGTGTTGCGGTAGAAATAGCATTGGTAAAATGTAATCAAGGCACACTCGTGTTGCGGTAGAAATATAATTTGTAAAAAGTTCGTCAACACAAACTCGTGTTCCGGTAAAAATAGCATTGGTAAAAAGTAATGTATGCAAACCCATGTTGCAGTAGAAATAGCATTGGTGAAAAGTAATCTACGAAAACTTGTGTTGCTGTAGAAATAGAAATGGTAAAAAGTAATTGACGCATACTCATGTTGTGGTAGAAATAGTATTGGTAAAAATTAATGTATGCAAACTCGTGTTGCGGTAGAAATAGCATTGGTAAAAGGATCGTCTACAAAAACTTGTGTTGCGGTAAAAATAGAATTTGCAAAAAGTTCGTCTACGCAAACTTTTGTTGTGGTAGAAATAGCATTGTTAAAATGTAATCTACGCAAACTTGTGTTATGGTAGAAATAGGATTGGTAAAAATAAATGTATGCAAACTCGTGTTGCAGTAGAAATAGCCTTGGTGAAAAGTAATCCAGGCAAACCCGTGTTGCGGTAGAAATACCATTGGTAAAAATTAACGTATGCAAACTCGTGTTGCAGTAGAAATAGCATTGGTGAAAAGTAATCTACGAAAACTCATGTTGCTGTAGAAATAGAAATGGTAAAAAGTAATCTACGCATACTCATGTTGTGGTAGAAATAGAATTGGTAAAAATTAATGTGTGCAATGTCGTGTTGCGGTAGAAATAGCATTGGTAAAAGGATTGTCTACAAAAACTTGTGTTGCAGTAGAAATAGCATTGGTGAAAAGTAATCTACGAAAACTCATGTTGCGGTAGAATTAGCAATGGTAAAATGTAATCTACGCACACTCGTGTTGCAGTAGAAATATAATTTGTAAAAAGTTTGTCAGCACAAACTCATGTTGCAGTAAAAATAGCATTGGTAAAAAGTAATGTACGCAAACCCGTGTTGCGGTAGAAATAGCATTGGTGAAAAATAATCTATGAAAACTCTTGTTACTGTAATAATAGAAATGGTAAAAAGTAATCTACGCATACTCATGTTGTGGTAGAAATAGAATTGGTAAAAATTAATGTATGCAAAATCGTGTTGCAGTAGAAATAGCATAGGTGAAAAGGAATCTAGGCAAACCCGTGTTGTGGTAGAAATAGCATTGGTAAAAATTAATGTATGCAAACTCGTGTTGCAGTAGAAATAGCATTGGTGAAATATAATCTACGAAAACTTGTTTTGCGCTAGAAATAGCATTGGTAAAAAGTAATGTACACAAACCCGTGTTGCCGTAGAAATGGCACTGGTAAAAATTAATGTATGCAAACTCGTGTTGCAGTAGAAATAGCATCTGTGAAAAGTAATCTACAAAAACCTGTGTTGCAGTAGAAATAGCCTTGGTGAAAAGTAATCTAGGCAAACCCGTGTTGCGGTAGAATTAGCATTGGTAAAATGTAATCTAGGCACACTCGTGTTGCAGTAGAAATAGCATTGGTGAAGAGTAATCTATGAAAACTCGTGTTTCTGTAGAAATAGAAATGGAAAAATGTAATCTACGCATACGCATGTTCTGGTAGAAATAGAATTGGTAAAAATTAATGTATGCAAACTCGTGTTGCGGTAGAAATAGCATTGGTGAAATATAATCTACGAAAACTTGTTTTGCGCTAGAAATAGCATTGGTAAAAAGTAATGTACGCAAACTCGTGTTGTGTTAGCAATAGCATTGGTAAAACGTAATCTAGGGACACTCGTGTTGCGGTAGAAATAGCATTGGTAAAAGGATCGTCTATAAAAACTTGTGTTGCGGTAGAAATAGAATTTGTAAAAAGTTCGTCTACACAAACTCTTGTTGTGGTAGAAATAGCATTGGTAAAATGTAAGCTAGGCAAACCCATCTTGCCGTAGAAATGGCATTGGTAAAATTAAGGTATGCAATCTCGTGTTGCAGGAGAAATAGCATTGTTGAAAAGTAATGTACACAAACTCATGTTGCAGTAGAAATAGAATTGGTAAAAATTAATGTATGCAAACTCATCTTGCGTTAGAAATAGGATTGCTTAAAAGTAATCTACGGAAACTCGTTTTGGTGTAGAAAGAGTATTGGTAAAAAGTAATCTAGGCAAACCCGTGTTGTGGTAGAAAGAGTATTGGTAAAAAGTAATCTAGGCTTGCTGAAAAGTAATCTACGCTAATTCGTTTTCCTGTAGAAAGAGAATTGGAAAAAAGTAATCTAGGCAAACCCGTGTTGCCGGAGAAATGGCATTGGTAAAAATTAATGTATGCAAACTCGTGTTGCAGTAGAAATAGCATTGGTGAAAAGTAAACTATGCAAACTCATGCTGCGGTAGAAATTGCATTGGTAAAATGTAATCTACGCAAATTTGTGTTGTGGTAGAAATAGCATTGGTAAAAATTTATGTATGCAAACTCGTTTTGCAGTAGAAATAGCATTGGTGAAAAGTAACCTATGCAAACTCATGCTGCGGTAGAAATTGCATTGGTAAAATGTATTCTACGCAAATTTGTGTTGTGGTAGAAATAGCATTGGTAAAAATTTATGTATGCAAACTCGTTTTGCAGTAGAAATAGCATTGGTGAAAAGTAGTCCACGAAAACTCATCTTGCTGTAGAAATAGAAATGGTAAAAACTAATCTACGCAAACTCGTGTTGCTGTAGAAAGAGTATTGGTAAAAAGTAATCTAGGCAAACCCGTGTTGCGGTAGAAATAGGATTACTAAAAAGTAATCTACACAAATTCGTTTTCTTGTAGAAAGAGAATTGGTAAAAGATAATCTAGGCAAACCCGTGTTGCGGTAGAAATAGCATTGGTAAAAATTAACGTAAGCAAACCCGTGTTGCAGTAGAAGTAGCATTGGTGAAAAGTAATCTAGGTAAACTCGTGTTGCGGTCGAAATAGCATTGGTAAAAGTTAATGTATGCAAACCCGTGTTGCAGTAGAAGTAGCATTTTTAAAAGGATCGTCTACAAAATCCTGTGTTGTGATAGAAATAGCACTGGTACAATGTAATCTAGGCAAACCCGTGTTGCGGTAGAATTAGCATTGGTAAAATGTAATCTAGGCACACTTGTGTTACAGTAGAAATATAATTTGTAAAAAGTTTGTCAGCACAAACTCGTGTTGCAGTAAAAATAGAATTGGTGAAAAGTAATCTACGAAATCTCTTGTTGTGGTAGAAATAGAATGGGAAAAAATTAATGTACGCAAACTCATGTTGCTATAGAAATAGGATTGCTGAAATGTAATCAATGCAAATTCACGTTGCGGAAGAAATAGCATTGGTAAAATGTAATCTACGGAAACTTGAATTGTGGTAGAAATAGCATTGGTAACAAGAAATGTACACAAACGTGTGTTGCGGTAGAAATAGCATTGGTAAAAATTAATGTATGCAAACTCGTGTTGCAGTAGAAATAGCATTGGTGAAAAGTAATCTATGCAAACTCATGTTGCGGTAGAAATAGCATTGGTAAAAAGTAATGTATGCAAACTCGTGTTGCAGTAGAAATAGCATTGGTGAAAAGTAATCTATGCAAACTCATGTTGCGGTAGAAATAGGATTAGTAAAAATTAATGTATGCAAACGCGTGTTGCGGTAGAAATAGCATTGGTAAAATGTAATCTAGGCAAACCCGTGTTGCGGTAGAAATATAATTTGTAAAATGTTTGTCAACACAAACTCGTGTTCCGGTAAAAATAGCATTGGTAAAAAGTAATGTATGCAAACCCATGTTGCAGTAGAAATAGCATTGGTGAAAAGTAATCTACGAAAACTTGTGTTGCTGTAGAAATAGAAATGGTAAAAAGTAATTGACGCATACTCATGTTGTGGTAGAAATAGTATTGGTAAAAATTAATGTATGCAAACTCGTGTTGCGGTAGAAATAGCATTGGTAAAAGGATCGTCTACAAAAACTTGTGTTGCGGTAAAAATAGAATTTGCAAAAAGTTCGTCTACGCAAACTTTTGTTGTGGTAGAAATAGCATTGTTAAAATGTAATCTACGCAAACTTGTGTTATGGTAGAAATAGGATTGGTAAAAATAAATGTATGCAAACTCGTGTTGCAGTAGAAATAGCCTTGGTGAAAAGTAATCCAGGCAAACCCGTGTTGCGGTAGAAATACCATTGGTAAAAATTAACGTATGCAAACTCGTGTTGCAGTAGAAATAGCATTGGTGAAAAGTAATATACGAAAACTCATGTTGCTGTAGAAATAGAAATGGTAAAAAGTAATCTACGCATACTCATGTTGTGGTAGAAATAGAATTGGTAAAAATTAATGTGTGCAATGTCGTGTTGCGGTAGAAATAGCATTGGTAAAAGGATTGTCTACAAAAACTTGTGTTGCAGTAGAAATAGCCTTGGTGAAAAGTAATCTACGAAAACTCATGTTGCGGTAGAATTAGCAATGGTAAAATGTAATCTACGCACACTCGTGTTGCAGTAGAAATATAATTTGTAAAAAGTTTGTCAGCACAAACTCATGTTGCAGTAAAAATAGCATTGGTAAAAAGTAATGTACGCAAACCCGTGTTGCGGTAGAAATAGCATTGGTGAAAAATAATCTATGAAAACTCTTGTTACTGTAATAATAGAAATGGTAAAAAGTAATCTACGCATACTCATGTTGTGGTAGAAATAGAATTGGTAAAAATTAATGTATGCAAAATCGTGTTGCAGTAGAAATAGCATAGGTGAAAAGGAATCTAGGCAAACCCGTGTTGTGGTAGAAATAGCATTGGTAAAAATTAATGTATGCAAACTCGTGTTGCAGTAGAAATAGCATTGGTGAAATATAATCTACGAAAACTTGTTTTGCGCTAGAAATAGCATTGGTAAAAAGTAATGTACACAAACCCGTGTTGCCGTAGAAATGGCACTGGTAAAAATTAATGTATGCAAACTCGTGTTGCAGTAGAAATAGCATTGGTGAAAAGTAATCTACAAAAACCTGTGTTGCAGTAGAAATAGCCTTGGTGAAAAGTAATCTAGGCAAACCCGTGTTGCGGTAGAATTAGCATTGGTAAAATGTAATCTAGGCACACTCGTGTTGCAGTAGAAATAGCATTGGTGAAGAGTAATCTATGAAAACTCGTGTTTCTGTAGAAATAGAAATGGAAAAATGTAATCTATGCATACGCATGTTCTGGTAGAAATAGAATTGGTAAAAATTAATGTATGCAAACTCGTGTTGCAGTAGAAATAGCATTGGTGAAATATAATCTACGAAAACTTGTTTTGCGCTAGAAATAGCATTGGTAAAAAGTAATGTACGCAAACTCGTGTTGTGTTAGCAATAGCATTGGTAAAACGTAATCTAGGGACACTCGTGTTGCGGTAGAAATAGCATTGGTAAAAGGATCGTCTATAAAAACTTGTGTTGCGGTAGAAATAGAATTTGTAAAACGTTCGTCTACACAAACTCTTGTTGCGGTAGAAATAGCATTGGTAAAATGTAAGCTAGGCAAACCCGTCTTGCCGTAGAAATGGCATTGGTAAAATTAAGGTATGCAATCTCGTGTTGCAGGAGAAATAGCATTGTTGAAAAGTAATGTACACAAACTCATGTTGCAGTAGAAATAGAATTGGTAAAAATTAATGAATGCAAACTCATCTTGCGTTAGAAATAGGATTGCTTAAAAGTAATCTACGGAAACTCGTTTTGGTGTAGAAAGAGTATTGGTAAAAAGTAATCTAGGCAAACCCGTGTTGTGGTAGAAAGAGTATTGGTAAAAAGTAATCTAGGCTTGCTGAAAAGTAATCTACGCTAATTCGTTTCCCTGTAGAAAGAGAATTGGAAAAATGTAATCTAGGCAAACCCGTGTTGCCGGAGAAATGGCATTGGTAAAAATTAATGTATGCAAACTCGTGTTGCAGTAGAAATAGCATTGGTGAAAAGTAACCTATGCAAACTCATGCTGCGGTAGAAATTGCATTGGTAAAATGTATTCTACGCAAATTTGTGTTGTGGTAGAAATAGCATTGGTAAAAATTTATGTATGCAAACTCGTTTTGCAGTAGAAATAGCATTGGTGAAAAGTAGTCCACGAAAACTCATCTTGCTGTAGAAATAGAAATGGTAAAAACTAATCTACGCAAACTCGTGTTGCTGTAGAAAGAGTATTGGTAAAAAGTAATCTAGGCAAACCCGTGTTGCGGTAGAAATAGGATTACTAAAAAGTAATCTACACAAATTCGTTTTCTTGTAGAAAGAGAATTGGTAAAAGATAATCTAGGCAAACCCGTGTTGCGGTAGAAATAGCATTGGTAAAAATTAACGTAAGCAAACCCGTGTTGCAGTAGAAGTAGCATTGGTGAAAAGTAATCTAGGTAAACTCGTGTTGCGGTCGAAATAGCATTGGTAAAAATTAATGTATGCAAACCCGTGTTGCAGTAGAAGTAGCATTTTTAAAAGGATCGTCTACAAAATCCTGTGTTGTGATAGAAATAGCACTGGTAAAATGTAATCTAGGCACACTTGTGTTACAGTAGAAATATTATTTGTAAAAAGTTTGTCAGCACAAACTCGTGTTGCAGTAAAAATAGCATTGGTGAAAAGTAATCTACGAAAACTCTTGTTGTGGTAGAAATAGAATGGGAAAAAATTAATGTACGCAAACTCATGTTGCTATAGAAATAGGATTGCTGAAATGTAATCAATGCAAATTCACGTTGCGGAAGAAATAGCATTGGTAAAATGTAATCTACGGAAACTTGAATTGTGGTAGAAATAGCATTGGTAACAAGAAATGTACACAAACGTGTGTTGCGGTAGAAATAGCATTGGTAAAAATTAATGTATGCAAACTCGTGTTGCAGTAGAAATAGCATTGGTGAAAAGTAATCTATGCAAACTCATGTTGCGGTAGAAATAGCATTGGTAAAAAGTAATGTATGCAAACTCGTGTTGCAGTAGAAATAGCATTGGTGAAAAGTAATCTATGCAAACTCATGTTGCGGTAGAAATAGGATTGGTAAAAATTAATGTATGCAAACGCATGTTGCGGTAGAAATAGCATTGGTAAAATGTAATCAAGGCACACTCGTGTTGCGGTAGAAATATAATTTGTAAAAAGTTCGTCAACACAAACTCGTGTTCCGGTAAAAATAGCATTGGTAAAAAGTAATGTATGCAAACCCATGTTGCAGTAGAAATAGCATTGGTGAAAAGTAATCTACGAAAACTTGTGTTGCTGTAGAAATAGAAATGGTAAAAAGTAATTGACGCATACTCATGTTGTGGTAGAAATAGTATTGGTAAAAATTAATGTATGCAAACTCGTGTTGCGGTAGAAATAGCATTGGTAAAAGGATCGTCTACAAAAACTTGTGTTGCGGTAAAAATAGAATTTGCAAAAAGTTCGTCTACGCAAACTTTTGTTGTGGTAGAAATAGCATTGTTAAAATGTAATCTACGCAAACTTGTGTTATGGTAGAAATAGGATTGGTAAAAATAAATGTATGCAAACTCGTGTTGCAGTAGAAATAGCCTTGGTGAAAAGTAATCCAGGCAAACCCGTGTTGCGGTAGAAATACCATTGGTAAAAATTAACGTATGCAAACTCGTGTTGCAGTAGAAATAGCATTGGTGAAAAGTAATCTACGAAAACTCATGTTGCTGTAGAAATAGAAATGGTAAAAAGTAATCTACGCATACTCATGTTGTGGTAGAAATAGAATTGGTAAAAATTAATGTGTGCAATGTCGTGTTGCGGTAGAAATAGCATTGGTAAAAGGATTGTCTACAAAAACTTGTGTTGCAGTAGAAATAGCATTGGTGAAAAGTAATCTACGAAAACTCATGTTGCGGTAGAATTAGCAATGGTAAAATGTAATCTACGCACACTCGTGTTGCAGTAGAAATATAATTTGTAAAAAGTTTGTCAGCACAAACTCATGTTGCAGTAAAAATAGCATTGGTAAAAAGTAATGTACGCAAACCCGTGTTGCGGTAGAAATAGCATTGGTGAAAAATAATCTATGAAAACTCTTGTTACTGTAATAATAGAAATGGTAAAAAGTAATCTACGCATACTCATGTTGTGGTAGAAATAGAATTGGTAAAAATTAATGTATGCAAAATCGTGTTGCAGTAGAAATAGCATAGGTGAAAAGGAATCTAGGCAAACCCGTGTTGTGGTAGAAATAGCATTGGTAAAAATTAATGTATGCAAACTCGTGTTGCAGTAGAAATAGCATTGGTGAAATATAATCTACGAAAACTTGTTTTGCGCTAGAAATAGCATTGGTAAAAAGTAATGTACACAAACCCGTGTTGCCGTAGAAATGGCACTGGTAAAAATTAATGTATGCAAACTCGTGTTGCAGTAGAAATAGCATCTGTGAAAAGTAATCTACAAAAACCTGTGTTGCAGTAGAAATAGCCTTGGTGAAAAGTAATCTAGGCAAACCCGTGTTGCGGTAGAATTAGCATTGGTAAAATGTAATCTAGGCAAACCCGTGTTGCGGTAGAATTAGCATTGGAAATATGTAATCAAGGCACACTCGTGTTGCGGTAGAAATATAATTTGTAAAAAGTTCGTCAACACAAACTCGTGTTCCGGTAAAAATAGCATTGGTAAAAAGTAATGTATGCAAACCCATGTTGCAGTAGAAATAGCATTGGTGAAAAGTAATCTACGAAAACTTGTGTTGCTGTAGAAATAGAAATGGTAAAAAGTAATTGACGCATACTCATGTTGTGGTAGAAATAGTATTGGTAAAAATTAATGTATGCAAACTCGTGTTGCGGTAGAAATAGCATTGGTAAAAGGATCGTCTACAAAAACTTGTGTTGCGGTAAAAATAGAATTTGCAAAAAGTTCGTCTACGCAAACTTTTGTTGTGGTAGAAATAGCATTGTTAAAATGTAATCTACGCAAACTTGTGTTATGGTAGAAATAGGATTGGTAAAAATAAATGTATGCAAACTCGTGTTGCAGTAGAAATAGCCTTGGTGAAAAGTAATCCAGGCAAACCCGTGTTGCGGTAGAAATACCATTGGTAAAAATTAACGTATGCAAACTCGTGTTGCAGTAGAAATAGCATTGGTGAAAAGTAATCTACGAAAACTCATGTTGCTGTAGAAATAGAAATGGTAAAAAGTAATCTACGCATACTCATGTTGTGGTAGAAATAGAATTGGTAAAAATTAATGTGTGCAATGTCGTGTTGCGGTAGAAATAGCATTGGTAAAAGGATTGTCTACAAAAACTTGTGTTGCAGTAGAAATAGCATTGGTGAAAAGTAATCTACGAAAACTCATGTTGCGGTAGAATTAGCAATGGTAAAATGTAATCTACGCACACTCGTGTTGCAGTAGAAATATAATTTGTAAAAAGTTTGTCAGCACAAACTCATGTTGCAGTAAAAATAGCATTGGTAAAAAGTAATGTACGCAAACCCGTGTTGCGGTAGAAATAGCATTGGTGAAAAATAATCTATGAAAACTCTTGTTACTGTAATAATAGAAATGGTAAAAAGTAATCTACGCATACTCATGTTGTGGTAGAAATAGAATTGGTAAAAATTAATGTATGCAAAATCGTGTTGCAGTAGAAATAGCATAGGTGAAAAGGAATCTAGGCAAACCCGTGTTGTGGTAGAAATAGCATTGGTAAAAATTAATGTATGCAAACTCGTGTTGCAGTAGAAATAGCATTGGTGAAATATAATCTACGAAAACTTGTTTTGCGCTAGAAATAGCATTGGTAAAAAGTAATGTACACAAACCCGTGTTGCCGTAGAAATGGCACTGGTAAAAATTAATGTATGCAAACTCGTGTTGCAGTAGAAATAGCATCTGTGAAAAGTAATCTACAAAAACCTGTGTTGCAGTAGAAATAGCCTTGGTGAAAAGTAATCTAGGCAAACCCGTGTTGCGGTAGAATTAGCATTGGTAAAATGTAATCTAGGCACACTCGTGTTGCAGTAGAAATAGCATTGGTGAAGAGTAATCTATGAAAACTCGTGTTTCTGTAGAAATAGAAATGGAAAAATGTAATCTACGCATACGCATGTTCTGGTAGAAATAGAATTGGTAAAAATTAATGTATGCAAACTCGTGTTGCAGTAGAAATAGCATTGGTGAAATATAATCTACGAAAACTTGTTTTGCGCTAGAAATAGCATTGGTAAAAAGTAATGTACGCAAACTCGTGTTGTGTTAGCAATAGCATTGGTAAAACGTAATCTAGGGACACTCGTGTTGCGGTAGAAATAGCATTGGTAAAAGGATCGTCTATAAAAACTTGTGTTGCGGTAGAAATAGAATTTGTAAAAAGTTCGTCTACACAAACTCTTGTTGTGGTAGAAATAGCATTGGTAAAATGTAAGCTAGGCAAACCCATCTTGCCGTAGAAATGGCATTGGTAAAATTAAGGTATGCAATCTCGTGTTGCAGGAGAAATAGCATTGTTGAAAAGTAATGTACACAAACTCATGTTGCAGTAGAAATAGAATTGGTAAAAATTAATGTATGCAAACTCATCTTGCGTTAGAAATAGGATTGCTTAAAAGTAATCTACGGAAACTCGTTTTGGTGTAGAAAGAGTATTGGTAAAAAGTAATCTAGGCAAACCCGTGTTGTGGTAGAAAGAGTATTGGTAAAAAGTAATCTAGGCTTGCTGAAAAGTAATCTACGCTAATTCGTTTTCCTGTAGAAAGAGAATTGGAAAAAAGTAATCTAGGCAAACCCGTGTTGCCGGAGAAATGGCATTGGTAAAAATTAATGTATGCAAACTCGTGTTGCAGTAGAAATAGCATTGGTGAAAAGTAAACTATGCAAACTCATGCTGCGGTAGAAATTGCATTGGTAAAATGTAATCTACGCAAATTTGTGTTGTGGTAGAAATAGCATTGGTAAAAATTAATGTATGCAAACTCGTTTTGCAGTAGAAATAGCATTGGTGAAAAGTAGTCCACGAAAAATCGTCTTGCTGTAGAAATAGAAATGGTAAAAACTAATCTACGCAAACTCGTGTTGCTGTAGAAAGAGTATTGGTAAAAAGTAATCTAGGCAAACCCGTGTTGCGGTAGAAATAGGATTACTAAAAAGTAATCTACACAAATTCGTTTTCTTGTAGAAAGAGAATTGGTAAAAGATAATCTAGGCAAACCCGTGTTGCGGTAGAAATAGCATTGGTAAAAATTAACGTAAGCAAACCCGTGTTGCAGTAGAAGTAGCATTGGTGAAAAGTAATCTAGGCAAACTCGTGTTGCGGTCGAAATAGCATTGGTAAAAGTTAATGTATGCAAACTCGTGTTGCAGTAGAAGTAGCATTTTTAAAAGGATCGTCTACAAAATCCTGTGTTGTGATAGAAATAGCACTGGTACAATGTAATCTAGGCAAACCCGTGTTGCGGTAGAATTAGCATTGGTAAAATGTAATCTAGGCACACTTGTGTTACAGTAGAAATATAATTTGTAAAAAGTTTGTCAGCACAAACTCGTGTTGCAGTAAAAATAGCATTGGTGAAAAGTAATCTAAGAAAACTCTTGTGGTAGAAATAGAATGGGAAAAAATTAATGTACGCAAACTCATGTTGCTGTAGAAATAGGATTGCTGAAATGTAATCAATGCAAACTCACGTTGCGGAAGAAATAGCATTGGTAAAATGTAATCTACGGAAACTTGAATTGTGGTAGAAATAGCATTGGTAACAAGAAATGTACACAAACGTGTGTTGCGGTAGAAATAGCATTGGTAAAAATTAATGTATGCAAAGTCGTGTTGCAGTAGAAATAGCATTGGTGAAAAGTAATCTATGCAAACTCATGTTGCGGTAGAAATAGCATTGGTAAAAAGTAATGTATGCAAACTCGTGTTGCAGTAGAAATAGCCTTGGTGAAAAGTAATCTAGGCAAACCCGTGTTGCGGTAGAATTAGCATTGGTAAAATGTAATCTAGGCACACTCGTGTTGCAGTAGAAATAGCATTGGTGAAGAGTAATGTATGAAAACTCGTGTTTCTGTAGAAATAGAAATGGAAAAATGTAATCTACGCATACGCATGTTCTGGTAGAAATAGGATTAGTAAAAATTAATGTATGCAAACTCGTGTTGCAGTAGAAATAGCATTGGTGAAATATAATCTACGAAAACTTGTTTTGCGCTAGAAATAGCATTGGTAAAAAGTAATGTACGCAAACTCGTGTTGTGTTAGCAATAGCATTGGTAAAACGTAATCTATGCAAACTCATGTTGCGGTAGAAATAGCATTGGTAAAAAGTAATGTATGCAAACTCGTGTTGCAGTAGAAATAGCATTGGTGAAAAGTAATCTATGCAAACTCATGTTGCGGTAGAAATAGGATTGGTAAAAATTAATGTATGCAAACGCGTGTTGCGGTAGAAATAGCATTGGTAAAATGTAATCAAGGCACACTCGTGTTGCGGTAGAAATATAATTTGTAAAAAGTTCGTCAACACAAACTCGTGTTCCGGTAAAAATAGCATTGGTAAAAAGTAATGTATGCAAACCCATGTTGCAGTAGAAATAGCATTGGTGAAAAGTAATCTACGAAAACTCTTGTTGTGGTAGAAATAGAATGGGAAAAAATTAATGTACGCAAACTCATGTTGCTATAGAAATAGGATTGCTGAAATGTAATCAATGCAAATTCACGTTGCGGAAGAAATAGCATTGGTAAAATGTAATCTACGGAAACTTGAATTGTGGTAGAAATAGCATTGGTAACAAGAAATGTACACAAACGTGTGTTGCGGTAGAAATAGCATTGGTAAAAATTAATGTATGCAAACTCGTGTTGCAGTAGAAATAGCATTGGTGAAAAGTAATCTATGCAAACTCATGTTGCGGTAGAAATAGCATTGGTAAAAAGTAATGTATGCAAACTCGTGTTGCAGTAGAAATAGCATTGGTGAAAATTAATCTATGCAAACTCATGTTGCGGTAGAAATAGGATTGGTAAAAATTAATGTATGCAAACGCGTGTTGCGGTAGAAATAGCATTGGTAAAATGTAATCAAGGCACACTCGTGTTGCGGTAGAAATATAATTTGTAAAAAGTTCGTCAACACAAACTCGTGTTCCGGTAAAAATAGCATTGGTAAAAAGTAATGTATGCAAACCCATGTTGCAGTAGAAATAGCATTGGTGAAAAGTAATCTACGAAAACTTGTGTTGCTGTAGAAATAGAAATGGTAAAAAGTAATTGACGCATACTCATGTTGTGGTAGAAATAGTATTGGTAAAAATAAATGTATGCAAACTCGTGTTGCGGTAGAAATAGCATTGGTAAAAGGATCGTCTACAAAAACTTGTGTTGCGGTAAAAATAGAATTTGCACAAAGTTCGTCTACGCAAACTTTTGTTGTGGTAGAAATAGCATTGTTAAAATGTAATCTACGCAAACTTGTGTTATGGTAGAAATAGGATTGGTAAAAATAAATGTATGCAAACTCGTGTTGCAGTAGAAATAGCCTTGGTGAAAAGTAATCCAGGCAAACCCGTGTTGCGGTAGAAATACCATTGGTAAAAATTAACGTATGCAAACTCGTGTTGCAGTAGAAATAGCATTGGTGAAAAGTAATCTACGAAAACTCATGTTGCTGTAGAAATAGAAATGGTAAAAAGTAATCTACGCATACTCATGTTGTGGTAGAAATAGAATTGGTAAAAATTAATGTGTGCAATGTCGTGTTGCGGTAGAAATAGCATTGGTAAAAGGATTGTCTACAAAAACTTGTGTTGCAGTAGAAATAGCATTGGTGAAAAGTAATCTACGAAAACTCATGTTGCGGTAGAATTAGCAATGGTAAAATGTAATCTACGCACACTCGTGTTGCAGTAGAAATATAATTTGTAAAAAGTTTGTCAGCACAAACTCATGTTGCAGTAAAAATAGCATTGGTAAAAAGTAATGTACGCAAACCCGTGTTGCGGTAGAAATAGCATTGGTGAAAAATAATCTATGAAAACTCTTGTTACTGTAATAATAGAAATGGTAAAAAGTAATCTACGCATACTCATGTTGTGGTAGAAATAGAATTGGTAAAAATTAATGTATGCAAAATCGTGTTGCAGTAGAAATAGCATAGGTGAAAAGGAATCTAGGCAAACCCGTGTTGTGGTAGAAATAGCATTGGTAAAAATTAATGTATGCAAACTCGTGTTGCAGTAGAAATAGCATTGGTGAAGTATAGTCTACGAAAACTCTTGTGGTAGAAATAGAATGGGAAAAAATTAATGTACGCAAACTCATGTTGCTGTAGAAATAGGATTGCTGAAATGTAATCAATGCAAACTCACGTTGCGGAAGAAATAGCATTGGTAAAATGTAATCTACGGAAACTTGAATTGTGGTAGAAATAGCATTGGTAACAAGAAATGTACACAAACGTGTGTTGCGGTAGAAATAGCATTGGTAAAAAGTAATGTACACAAACCCGTGTTGCCGTAGAAATGGCACTGGTAAAAATTAATGTATGCAAACTCGTGTTGCAGTAGAAATAGCATCTGTGAAAAGTAATCTACAAAAACCTGTGTTGCAGTAGAAATAGCCTTGGTGAAAAGTAATCTAGGCAAACCCGTGTTGCGGTAGAATTAGCATTGGTAAAATGTAATCTAGGCACACTCGTGTTGCAGTAGAAATAGCATTGGTGAAGAGTAATCTATGAAAACTCGTGTTTCTGTAGAAATAGAAATGGAAAAATGTAATCTACGCATACGCATGTTCTGGTAGAAATAGAATTGGTAAAAATTAATGTATGCAAACTCGTGTTGCAGTAGAAATAGCATTGGTGAAATATAATCTACGAAAACTTGTTTTGCGCTAGAAATAGCATTGGTAAAAAGTAATGTACGCAAACTCGTGTTGTGTTAGCAATAGCATTGGTAAAACGTAATCTAGGGACACTCGTGTTGCGGTAGAAATAGCATTGGTAAAAGGATCGTCTATAAAAACTTGTGTTGCGGTAGAAATAGAATTTGTAAAAAGTTCGTCTACACAAACTCTTGTTGTGGTAGAAATAGCATTGGTAAAATGTAAGCTAGGCAAACCCATCTTGCCGTAGAAATGGCATTGGTAAAATTAAGGTATGCAATCTCGTGTTGCAGGAGAAATAGCATTGTTGAAAAGTAATGTACACAAACTCATGTTGCAGTAGAAATAGAATTGGTAAAAATTAATGTATGCAAACTCATCTTGCGTTAGAAATAGGATTGCTTAAAAGTAATCTACGGAAACTCGTTTTGGTGTAGAAATAGCATTGGTAAAAATTAATGTACGCAAACGCGTGTTGTGGTAGAAATAGCATTGGTAAAATGTAATCAAGGCACACTCGTGTTGCGGTAGAAATATAATTTGTAAAAAGTTCGTCAACACAAACTCGTGTTCCGGTAAAAATAGCATTGGTAAAAAGTAATGTATGCAAACCCATGTTGCAGTAGAAATAGCATTGGTGAAAAGTAATCTACGAAAACTTGTGTTGCTGTAGAAATAGAAATGGTAAAAAGTAATTGACGCATACTCATGTTGTGGTAGAAATAGTATTGGTAAAAATTAATGTATGCAAACTCGTGTTGCGGTAGAAATAGCATTGGTAAAAGGATCGTCTACAAAAACTTGTGTTGCGGTAAAAATAGTATTTGCAAAAAGTTTACGCAAATTTTTGTTGTGGGAGAAATAGCTTTGTTAAAATGTAATCTACGCAAACTTGTGTTATGGTAGAAATAGGATTGGTAAAAATAAATGTATGCAAACTCGTGTTGCAGTAGAAATAGCCTTGGTGAAAAGTAATCTAGGCAAACCCGTGTTGCGGTAGAAATACCATTGGTAAAAATTAACGTATGCAAACTCGTGTTGCAGTAGAAATAGCATTGGTGAAAAGTAATATACGAAAACTCGTGTTGCTGTAGAAATAGAAATGGTAAAAAGTAATCTACGCATACTCATGTTGTGGTAGAAATAGAATTGGTAAAAATTAATGTGTGCAAAGTCGTGTTGCGGTAGAAATAGCATTGGTAAAAGGATTGTCTACAAAAACTTGTGTTGCAGTAGAAATAGCCTTGGTAAAAAGTAATCTACGCATACTCATGTTGTGGTAGAAATAGAATTGGTAAAAATTACTGTGTGCAAAGTCATGTTGTGGTAGAAATAGAATTGGTAAAAATTAATGTGTGCAAAGTCGTGTTGCAGTAGAAATAGCCTTGGTGAAAAGTAATCTAGGCAAACCCGTGTTGCGGTAGAATTAGCAATGGTAAAATGTAATCTACTCACACTCGTGTTGCAGTAGAAATATAATTTGTAAAAAGTTTGTCAGCACAAACTCATGTTGCAGTAAAAATACCATTGGTAAAAAGTAATGTACGCAAACCCGTGTTGCGGTAGAAATAGCATTGGTGAAAAATAATCTACGAAAACTCTTGTTGCTGTAATAATATAAATGGTAAAAAGTAATCTACGCATACTCATGTTGTGGTAGAAATAGAATTGGTAAAAATTAATGTATGCAAAATCGTGTTGCAGTAGAAATAGCATAGGTGAAAAGGAATCGGGGCAAACCCGTGTTGTGGTAGAAATAGCATTGGTGAAATATAATCTATGAAAACTTGTGTTGCCCTAGAAATAGCATTGATAAAAAGTAATGTACACAAACCCTTGTTGCCGAAGAAATGGCACTGGGAAAAATTAATGTATGCAAACTCGTGTTGCAGTAGAAATAGCATTGGTGAAAAGTAATCTACGAAAATTCGTGTTACAGTAGAAATAGCATTGGTAAAACATAATCTACGCAAACTCGTGTTGCCGTAGAAATAGCATTGGTAAAAGGATCGTCTACAAAAACCTGTGTTGCAGTAGAAATAGCCTTGGTGAAAAGTAATCTAGGCAAACCCGTGTTGCGGTAGAATTAGCATTGGTAAAATGTAATCTAGGCACACTCGTGTTGCAGTAGAAATAGCATTGGTGAAAAGTAATCTACGAAAACTCGTGTTGCTGTAGAAATAGAAATGGTAAAAAGTAATCTACGCATACTCATGTTGTGGTAGAAATAGAATTGGTAAAAATTAATGTATGCAAACTCGTGTTGCAGTAGAAATAGCATTGGTGAAATATAATCTACGAAAACTTGTTTTGCGCTAGAAATAGCATTGGTAAAAAGTAATGTATGCAAACTCGTGTTGTGTTAGCAATAGCATTGGTAAAACGTAATCTAGGGACACTCGTGTTGCGGTAGAAATAGCATTGGTGAAAAGTAATCTATGCAAACTCATGTTGCGGTAGAAATAGAATTTGTAAAACGTTCGTCTACACAAACTCTTGTTGCGGTAGAAATAGCATTGGTAAAATGTAAGCTAGGTAAACCCGTCTTGCCGTAGAAATGGCATTGGTAAAATTAAGGTATGCAATCTCGTCTTGCAGGAGAAATAGCATTGTTGAAAAGTAATGTACACAAACTCATGTTGCAGTAGAAATAGAATTGGTAAAAATTAATGAATGCAAACTCATCTTCCGTTAGAAATAGGATTGCTTAAAAGTAATCTACGGAAACTCGTTTGGGTGTAGAAAGAGTATTGGTAAAAAGTAATATAGGCAAACCTGTGTTGTGGTAGAAAGAGTATTGGTAAAAAGTAATCTAGGCTTGCTGAAAAGTAATCTACGCTAATTCGTTTCCCTGTAGAAAGAGAATTGGAAAAAAGTAATCTAGGCAAACCCGTGTTGCCGGAGAAATGGCATTGGTAAAAATTAATGTATGCAAACTCGTGTTGCAGTAGAAATAGCATTGGTGAAAAGTAATCTATGCAAACTCATGCTGCGGTAGAAATTGCATTGGTAAAATGTATTCTACGCAAATTTGTGTTGTGGTAGAAATAGCATTGGTAAAAATTTATGTATGCAAACTCGTTTTGCAGTAGAAATAGCATTGGTGAAAAGTAATCTAGGCAAACTCGTGTTGCGGTCGAAATAGCATTGGTAAAAGTTAATGTATGCAAACCCGTGTTGCAGTAGAAGTAGCATTTTTAAAAGGATCGTCTACAAAATCCTGTGTTGTGATAGAAATAGCACTGGTACAATGTAATCTAGGCAAACCCGTGTTGCGGTAGAATTAGCATTGGTAAAATGTAATCTAGGCACACTTGTGTTACAGTAGAAATATAATTTATAAACAGTTTGTCAGCACAAACTCGTGTTGCAGTAAAAATAGCATTGGTGAAAAGTAATCTACGAAAACTCTTGTTGTGGTAGAAATAGAATGGATAAAAATTAATGTACGCAAACTCATGTTGCTATAGAAATAGGATTGCTGAAATGTAATCAATGCAAACTCACGTTGCGGAAGAAATAGCATTGGTAAAATGTAATCTACGGAAACTTGAATTGTGGTAGAAATAGCATTGGTAACAAGAAATGTACACAAACGTGTGTTGCGGTAGAAATAGCATTGGTAAAAATTAATGTATGCAAATTCGTGTTGCAGTAGAAATAGCATTGGTGAAAAGTAATCTATGCAAACTCATGTTGCGGTAGAAATAGCATTGGTAAAAAGTAATGTATGCAAACTCGTGTTGCAGTAGAAATAGCATTGGTGAAAAGTAATCTATGCAAACTCATGTTGCGGTAGAAATAGGATTGGTAAAAATTAATGTATGCAAACGCGTGTTGCGGTAGAAATAGCATTGGTAAAATGTAATCAAGGCACACTCGTGTTGCGGTAGAAATATAATTTGTAAAAAGTTCGTCAACACAAACTCGTGTGCCGGTAAAAATAGCATTGGTAAAAAGTAATGTATGCAAACCCATGTTGCAGTAGAAATAGCATTGGTGAAAAGTAATCTACGAAAACTTGTGTTGCTGTAGAAATAGAAATGGTAAAAAGTAATTGACGCATACTCATGTTGTGGTAGAAATAGTATTGGTAAAAATTAATGTATGCAAACTCGTGTTGCGGTAGAAATAGCATTGGTAAAAGGATCGTCTACAAAAACTTGTGTTGCGGTAGAAATAGAATTTGTAAAAAGTTCGTCTACACAAACTCTTGTTGTGGTAGAAATAGCATTGGTAAAATGTAAGCTAGGCAAACCCATCTTGCCGTAGAAATGGCATTGGTAAAATTAAGGTATGCAATCTCGTGTTGCAGGAGAAATAGCATTGTTGAAAAGTAATGTACACAAACTCATGTTGCAGTAGAAATAGAATTGGTAAAAATTAATGTATGCAAACTCATCTTGCGTTAGAAATAGGATTGCTTAAAAGTAATCTACGGAAACTCGTTTTGGTGTAGAAAGAGTATTGGTAAAAAGTAATCTAGGCAAACCCGTGTTGTGGTAGAAAGAGTATTGGTAAAAAGTAATCTAGGCTTGCTGAAAAGTAATCTACGCTAATTCGTTTTCCTGTAGAAAGAGAATTGGAAAAAAGTAATCTAGGCAAACCCGTGTTGTCGGAGAAATGGCATTGGTAAAAATTAATGTATGCAAACTCGTGTTGCAGTAGAAATAGCATTGGTGAAAAGTAAACTATGCAAACTCATGCTGCGGTAGAAATTGCATTGGTAAAATGTAATCTACGCAAATTTGTGTTGTGGTAGAAATAGCATTGGTAAAAATTAATGTATGCAAACTCGTTTTGCAGTAGAAATAGCATTGGTGAAAAGTAGTCCACGAAAAATCGTCTTGCTGTAGAAATAGAAATGGTAAAAACTAATCTACGCAAACTCGTGTTGCTGTAGAAAGAGTATTGGTAAAAAGTAATCTAGGCAAACCCGTGTTGCGGTAGAAATAGGATTACTAAAAAGTAATCTACACAAATTCGTTTTCTTGTAGAAAGAGAATTGGTAAAAGATAATCTAGGCAAACCCGTGTTGCGGTAGAAATAGCATTGGTAAAAATTAACGTAAGCAAACCCGTGTTGCAGTAGAAGTAGCATTGGTGAAAAGTAATCTAGGCAAACTCGTGTTGCGGTCGAAATAGCATTGGTAAAAGTTAATGTATGCAAACTCGTGTTGCAGTAGAAGTAGCATTTTTAAAAGGATCGTCTACAAAATCCTGTGTTGTGATAGAAATAGCACTGGTACAATGTAATCTAGGCAAACCCGTGTTGCGGTAGAATTAGCATTGGTAAAATGTAATCTAGGCACACTTGTGTTACAGTAGAAATATAATTTGTAAAAAGTTTGTCAGCACAAACTCGTGTTGCAGTAAAAATAGCATTGGTGAAAAGTAATCTAAGAAAACTCTTGTGGTAGAAATAGAATGGGAAAAAATTAATGTACGCAAACTCATGTTGCTGTAGAAATAGGATTGCTGAAATGTAATCAATGCAAACTCACGTTGCGGAAGAAATAGCATTGGTAAAATGTAATCTACGGAAACTTGAATTGTGGTAGAAATAGCATTGGTAACAAGAAATGTACACAAACGTGTGTTGCGGTAGAAATAGCATTGGTAAAAATTAATGTATGCAAAGTCGTGTTGCAGTAGAAATAGCATTGGTGAAAAGTAATCTATGCAAACTCATGTTGCGGTAGAAATAGCATTGGTAAAAAGTAATGTATGCAAACTCGTGTTGCAGTAGAAATAGCCTTGGTGAAAAGTAATCTAGGCAAACCCGTGTTGCGGTAGAATTAGCATTGGTAAAATGTAATCTAGGCACACTCGTGTTGCAGTAGAAATAGCATTGGTGAAGAGTAATGTATGAAAACTCGTGTTTCTGTAGAAATAGAAATGGAAAAATGTAATCTACGCATACGCATGTTCTGGTAGAAATAGGATTAGTAAAAATTAATGTATGCAAACTCGTGTTGCAGTAGAAATAGCATTGGTGAAATATAATCTACGAAAACTTGTTTTGCGCTAGAAATAGCATTGGTAAAAAGTAATGTACGCAAACTCGTGTTGTGTTAGCAATAGCATTGGTAAAACGTAATCTATGCAAACTCATGTTGCGGTAGAAATAGCATTGGTAAAAAGTAATGTATGCAAACTCGTGTTGCAGTAGAAATAGCATTGGTGAAAAGTAATCTATGCAAACTCATGTTGCGGTAGAAATAGGATTGGTAAAAATTAATGTATGCAAACGCGTGTTGCGGTAGAAATAGCATTGGTAAAATGTAATCAAGGCACACTCGTGTTGCGGTAGAAATATAATTTGTAAAAAGTTCGTCAACACAAACTCGTGTTCCGGTAAAAATAGCATTGGTAAAAAGTAATGTATGCAAACCCATGTTGCAGTAGAAATAGCATTGGTGAAAAGTAATCTACGAAAACTCTTGTTGTGGTAGAAATAGAATGGGAAAAAATTAATGTACGCAAACTCATGTTGCTATAGAAATAGGATTGCTGAAATGTAATCAATGCAAATTCACGTTGCGGAAGAAATAGCATTGGTAAAATGTAATCTACGGAAACTTGAATTGTGGTAGAAATAGCATTGGTAACAAGAAATGTACACAAACGTGTGTTGCGGTAGAAATAGCATTGGTAAAAATTAATGTATGCAAACTCGTGTTGCAGTAGAAATAGCATTGGTGAAAAGTAATCTATGCAAACTCATGTTGCGGTAGAAATAGCATTGGTAAAAAGTAATGTATGCAAACTCGTGTTGCAGTAGAAATAGCATTGGTGAAAATTAATCTATGCAAACTCATGTTGCGGTAGAAATAGGATTGGTAAAAATTAATGTATGCAAACGCGTGTTGCGGTAGAAATAGCATTGGTAAAATGTAATCAAGGCACACTCGTGTTGCGGTAGAAATATAATTTGTAAAAAGTTCGTCAACACAAACTCGTGTTCCGGTAAAAATAGCATTGGTAAAAAGTAATGTATGCAAACCCATGTTGCAGTAGAAATAGCATTGGTGAAAAGTAATCTACGAAAACTTGTGTTGCTGTAGAAATAGAAATGGTAAAAAGTAATTGACGCATACTCATGTTGTGGTAGAAATAGTATTGGTAAAAATAAATGTATGCAAACTCGTGTTGCGGTAGAAATAGCATTGGTAAAAGGATCGTCTACAAAAACTTGTGTTGCGGTAAAAATAGAATTTGCACAAAGTTCGTCTACGCAAACTTTTGTTGTGGTAGAAATAGCATTGTTAAAATGTAATCTACGCAAACTTGTGTTATGGTAGAAATAGGATTGGTAAAAATAAATGTATGCAAACTCGTGTTGCAGTAGAAATAGCCTTGGTGAAAAGTAATCCAGGCAAACCCGTGTTGCGGTAGAAATACCATTGGTAAAAATTAACGTATGCAAACTCGTGTTGCAGTAGAAATAGCATTGGTGAAAAGTAATCTACGAAAACTCATGTTGCTGTAGAAATAGAAATGGTAAAAAGTAATCTACGCATACTCATGTTGTGGTAGAAATAGAATTGGTAAAAATTAATGTGTGCAATGTCGTGTTGCGGTAGAAATAGCATTGGTAAAAGGATTGTCTACAAAAACTTGTGTTGCAGTAGAAATAGCATTGGTGAAAAGTAATCTACGAAAACTCATGTTGCGGTAGAATTAGCAATGGTAAAATGTAATCTACGCACACTCGTGTTGCAGTAGAAATATAATTTGTAAAAAGTTTGTCAGCACAAACTCATGTTGCAGTAAAAATAGCATTGGTAAAAAGTAATGTACGCAAACCCGTGTTGCGGTAGAAATAGCATTGGTGAAAAATAATCTATGAAAACTCTTGTTACTGTAATAATAGAAATGGTAAAAAGTAATCTACGCATACTCATGTTGTGGTAGAAATAGAATTGGTAAAAATTAATGTATGCAAAATCGTGTTGCAGTAGAAATAGCATAGGTGAAAAGGAATCTAGGCAAACCCGTGTTGTGGTAGAAATAGCATTGGTAAAAATTAATGTATGCAAACTCGTGTTGCAGTAGAAATAGCATTGGTGAAGTATAGTCTACGAAAACTCTTGTGGTAGAAATAGAATGGGAAAAAATTAATGTACGCAAACTCATGTTGCTGTAGAAATAGGATTGCTGAAATGTAATCAATGCAAACTCACGTTGCGGAAGAAATAGCATTGGTAAAATGTAATCTACGGAAACTTGAATTGTGGTAGAAATAGCATTGGTAACAAGAAATGTACACAAACGTGTGTTGCGGTAGAAATAGCATTGGTAAAAAGTAATGTACACAAACCCGTGTTGCCGTAGAAATGGCACTGGTAAAAATTAATGTATGCAAACTCGTGTTGCAGTAGAAATAGCATCTGTGAAAAGTAATCTACAAAAACCTGTGTTGCAGTAGAAATAGCCTTGGTGAAAAGTAATCTAGGCAAACCCGTGTTGCGGTAGAATTAGCATTGGTAAAATGTAATCTAGGCACACTCGTGTTGCAGTAGAAATAGCATTGGTGAAGAGTAATCTATGAAAACTCGTGTTTCTGTAGAAATAGAAATGGAAAAATGTAATCTACGCATACGCATGTTCTGGTAGAAATAGAATTGGTAAAAATTAATGTATGCAAACTCGTGTTGCAGTAGAAATAGCATTGGTGAAATATAATCTACGAAAACTTGTTTTGCGCTAGAAATAGCATTGGTAAAAAGTAATGTACGCAAACTCGTGTTGTGTTAGCAATAGCATTGGTAAAACGTAATCTAGGGACACTCGTGTTGCGGTAGAAATAGCATTGGTAAAAGGATCGTCTATAAAAACTTGTGTTGCGGTAGAAATAGAATTTGTAAAAAGTTCGTCTACACAAACTCTTGTTGTGGTAGAAATAGCATTGGTAAAATGTAAGCTAGGCAAACCCATCTTGCCGTAGAAATGGCATTGGTAAAATTAAGGTATGCAATCTCGTGTTGCAGGAGAAATAGCATTGTTGAAAAGTAATGTACACAAACTCATGTTGCAGTAGAAATAGAATTGGTAAAAATTAATGTATGCAAACTCATCTTGCGTTAGAAATAGGATTGCTTAAAAGTAATCTACGGAAACTCGTTTTGGTGTAGAAATAGCATTGGTAAAAATTAATGTACGCAAACGCGTGTTGTGGTAGAAATAGCATTGGTAAAATGTAATCAAGGCACACTCGTGTTGCGGTAGAAATATAATTTGTAAAAAGTTCGTCAACACAAACTCGTGTTCCGGTAAAAATAGCATTGGTAAAAAGTAATGTATGCAAACCCATGTTGCAGTAGAAATAGCATTGGTGAAAAGTAATCTACGAAAACTTGTGTTGCTGTAGAAATAGAAATGGTAAAAAGTAATTGACGCATACTCATGTTGTGGTAGAAATAGTATTGGTAAAAATTAATGTATGCAAACTCGTGTTGCGGTAGAAATAGCATTGGTAAAAGGATCGTCTACAAAAACTTGTGTTGCGGTAAAAATAGTATTTGCAAAAAGTTTACGCAAATTTTTGTTGTGGGAGAAATAGCTTTGTTAAAATGTAATCTACGCAAACTTGTGTTATGGTAGAAATAGGATTGGTAAAAATAAATGTATGCAAACTCGTGTTCCAGTAGAAATAGCCTTGGTGAAAAGTAATCTAGGCAAACCCGTGTTGCGGTAGAAATACCATTGGTAAAAATTAACGTATGCAAACTCGTGTTGCAGTAGAAATAGCATTGGTGAAAAGTAATATACGAAAACTCGTGTTGCTGTAGAAATAGAAATGGTAAAAAGTAATCTACGCATACTCATGTTGTGGTAGAAATAGAATTGGTAAAAATTAATGTGTGCAAAGTCGTGTTGCGGTAGAAATAGCATTGGTAAAAGGATTGTCTACAAAAACTTGTGTTGCAGTAGAAATAGCCTTGGTAAAAAGTAATCTACGCATACTCATGTTGTGGTAGAAATAGAATTGGTAAAAATTACTGTGTGCAAAGTCATGTTGTGGTAGAAATAGAATTGGTAAAAATTAATGTGTGCAAAGTCGTGTTGCAGTAGAAATAGCCTTGGTGAAAAGTAATCTAGGCAAACCCGTGTTGCGGTAGAATTAGCAATGGTAAAATGTAATCTACTCACACTCGTGTTGCAGTAGAAATATAATTTGTAAAAAGTTTGTCAGCACAAACTCATGTTGCAGTAAAAATACCATTGGTAAAAAGTAATGTACGCAAACCCGTGTTGCGGTAGAAATAGCATTGGTGAAAAATAATCTACGAAAACTCTTGTTGCTGTAATAATATAAATGGTAAAAAGTAATCTACGCATACTCATGTTGTGGTAGAAATAGAATTGGTAAAAATTAATGTATGCAAAATCGTGTTGCAGTAGAAATAGCATAGGTGAAAAGGAATCGGGGCAAACCCGTGTTGTGGTAGAAATAGCATTGGTGAAATATAATCTATGAAAACTTGTGTTGCCCTAGAAATAGCATTGATAAAAAGTAATGTACACAAACCCTTGTTGCCGAAGAAATGGCACTGGGAAAAATTAATGTATGCAAACTCGTGTTGCAGTAGAAATAGCATTGGTGAAAAGTAATCTACGAAAATTCGTGTTACAGTAGAAATAGCATTGGTAAAACATAATCTACGCAAACTCGTGTTGCCGTAGAAATAGCATTGGTAAAAGGATCGTCTACAAAAACCTGTGTTGCAGTAGAAATAGCCTTGGTGAAAAGTAATCTAGGCAAACCCGTGTTGCGGTAGAATTAGCATTGGTAAAATGTAATCTAGGCACACTCGTGTTGCAGTAGAAATAGCATTGGTGAAAAGTAATCTACGAAAACTCGTGTTGCTGTAGAAATAGAAATGGTAAAAAGTAATCTACGCATACTCATGTTGTGGTAGAAATAGAATTGGTAAAAATTAATGTATGCAAACTCGTGTTGCAGTAGAAATAGCATTGGTGAAATATAATCTACGAAAACTTGTTTTGCGCTAGAAATAGCATTGGTAAAAAGTAATGTATGCAAACTCGTGTTGTGTTAGCAATAGCATTGGTAAAACGTAATCTAGGGACACTCGTGTTGCGGTAGAAATAGCATTGGTAAAAGGATCGTCTATAAAAACTTGTGTTGCGGTAGAAATAGAATTTGTAAAACGTTCGTCTACACAAACTCTTGTTGCGGTAGAAATAGCATTGGTAAAATGTAAGCTAGGTAAACCCGTCTTGCCGTAGAAATGGCATTGGTAAAATTAAGGTATGCAATCTCGTCTTGCAGGAGAAATAGCATTGTTGAAAAGTAATGTACACAAACTCATGTTGCAGTAGAAATAGAATTGGTAAAAATTAATGAATGCAAACTCATCTTCCGTTAGAAATAGGATTGCTTAAAAGTAATCTACGGAAACTCGTTTGGGTGTAGAAAGAGTATTGGTAAAAAGTAATATAGGCAAACCTGTGTTGTGGTAGAAAGAGTATTGGTAAAAAGTAATCTAGGCTTGCTGAAAAGTAATCTACGCTAATTCGTTTCCCTGTAGAAAGAGAATTGGAAAAAAGTAATCTAGGCAAACCCGTGTTGCCGGAGAAATGGCATTGGTAAAAATTAATGTATGCAAACTCGTGTTGCAGTAGAAATAGCATTGGTGAAAAGTAATCTATGCAAACTCATGCTGCGGTAGAAATTGCATTGGTAAAATGTATTCTACGCAAATTTGTGTTGTGGTAGAAATAGCATTGGTAAAAATTTATGTATGCAAACTCGTTTTGCAGTAGAAATAGCATTGGTGAAAAGTAATCTAGGCAAACTCGTGTTGCGGTCGAAATAGCATTGGTAAAAGTTAATGTATGCAAACCCGTGTTGCAGTAGAAGTAGCATTTTTAAAAGGATCGTCTACAAAATCCTGTGTTGTGATAGAAATAGCACTGGTACAATGTAATCTAGGCAAACCCGTGTTGCGGTAGAATTAGCATTGGTAAAATGTAATCTAGGCACACTTGTGTTACAGTAGAAATATAATTTATAAACAGTTTGTCAGCACAAACTCGTGTTGCAGTAAAAATAGCATTGGTGAAAAGTAATCTACGAAAACTCTTGTTGTGGTAGAAATAGAATGGATAAAAATTAATGTACGCAAACTCATGTTGCTATAGAAATAGGATTGCTGAAATGTAATCAATGCAAACTCACGTTGCGGAAGAAATAGCATTGGTAAAATGTAATCTACGGAAACTTGAATTGTGGTAGAAATAGCATTGGTAACAAGAAATGTACACAAACGTGTGTTGCGGTAGAAATAGCATTGGTAAAAATTAATGTATGCAAATTCGTGTTGCAGTAGAAATAGCATTGGTGAAAAGTAATCTATGCAAACTCATGTTGCGGTAGAAATAGCATTGGTAAAAAGTAATGTATGCAAACTCGTGTTGCAGTAGAAATAGCATTGGTGAAAAGTAATCTATGCAAACTCATGTTGCGGTAGAAATAGGATTGGTAAAAATTAATGTATGCAAACGCGTGTTGCGGTAGAAATAGCATTGGTAAAATGTAATCAAGGCACACTCGTGTTGCGGTAGAAATATAATTTGTAAAAAGTTCGTCAACACAAACTCGTGTGCCGGTAAAAATAGCATTGGTAAAAAGTAATGTATGCAAACCCATGTTGCAGTAGAAATAGCATTGGTGAAAAGTAATCTACGAAAACTTGTGTTGCTGTAGAAATAGAAATGGTAAAAAGTAATTGACGCATACTCATGTTGTGGTAGAAATAGTATTGGTAAAAATTAATGTATGCAAACTCGTGTTGCGGTAGAAATAGCATTGGTAAAAGGATCGTCTACAAAAACTTGTGTTGCGGTAAAAATAGAATTTGCAAAAAGTTCGTCTACGCAAACTTTTGTTGTGGTAGAAATAGCATTGTTTAAACGTAATCTACGCAAACTTGTGTTATGGTAGAAATAGGATTGGTAAAAATAAATGTATGCAAACTCGTGTTGCAGTAGAAATAGCCTTGGTGAAAAGTAATCCAGGCAAACCCGTGTTGCGGTAGAAATACCATTGGTAAAAATTAACGTATGCAAACTCGTGTTGCAGTAGAAATAGCATTGGTGAAAAGTAATCTACGAAAACTCATGTTGCTGTAGAAATAGAAATGGTAAAAAGTAATCTACGCATACACATGTTGTGGTAGAAATAGAATTGGTAAAAATTAATGTATGCAAACTCGTGTTGCAGTAGAAATAGCATTGGTGAAATATAATCTACGAAAACTTGTTTTGCGCTAGAAATAGCATTGGTAAAAAGTAATGTACGCAAACTCGTGTTGTGTTAGCAATAGCATTGGTAAAACGTAATCTAGGGACACTCGTGTTGCGGTAGAAATAGCATTGGTAAAAGGATCGTCTATAAAAACTTGTGTTGCGGTAGAAATAGAATTTGTAAAAAGTTCGTCTACACAAACTCTTGTTGCGGTAGAAATAGCATTGGTAAAATGTAAGCTAGGCAAACCCGTCTTGCCGTAGAAATGGCATTGGTAAAATTAAGGTATGCAATCTCGTGTTGCAGGAGAAATAGCATTGGTGAAAAGTAATCTATGCAAATTCATGTTGCGGTAGAAATAGGATTGGTAAAAATTAATGTATGCAAACGCGTGTTGCGGTAGAAATAGCATTGGAAAAATGTAATCAAGGCACACACGTGTTGCGGTAGAAATATAATTTGTAAAAAGTTTGTCAGCACAAACTCGTGTTGCAGTAAAAATAGCATTGGTGAAAAGTAATCTACGAAAACTCTTGTTGTGGTAGAAATAGGATTGGTAAAAATTAATGTATGCAAACGCGTGTTGCGGTAGAAATAGCATTGGTAAAATGTAATCTAGGCAAACCAGTGTTGCGGTAGAATTAGCATTGGAAAAATGTAATCAAGGCACACTCGTGTTGCGGTAGAAATATAATTTGTAAAAAGTTTGTCAGCACAAACTCGTGTTGCAGTAAAAATAGCATTGGTGAAAAGTAATCTACGAAAACTCTTGTTGTGGTAGAAATAGAATGGGAAAAAATTAATGTACGCAAACTCATGTTGCTGTAGAAATAGGATTGCTGAAATGTAATCAATGCAAACTCACGTTGCGGAAGAAATAGCATTGGTGAAAAGTAGTCCACGAAAACTCGTCTTGCTGTAGAAATAGAAATGGTAAAAAGTAATCTACGCAAACTCGTGTTGCTGTAGAAAGAGTATTGGTAGAAAGTAATCTAGGCAAACCCGTGTTGCGGTAGAAATAGGATTACTAAAAAGTAATCTACACAAATTCGTTTTCTTGTAGAAAGAGAATTGGTAAAAGATAATCTAGGCAAACCCGTGTTGCGGTAGAAATAGCATTGGTAAAAATTAACGTAAGCAAACCCGTGTTGCAGTAGAAGTAGCTTTGGTGAAAAGTAATCTAGGCAAACTCGTGTTGCGGTCGAAATAGCATTGGTAAAAGTTAATGTATGCAAACTCGTGTTGCAGTAGAAGTAGCATTTTTAAAAGGATCGTCTACAAAATCCTGTGTTGTGATAGAAATAGCACTGGTACAATGTAATCTAGGCAAACCCGTGTTGCGGTAGAATTAGCATTGGTAAAATGTAATCTAGGCACACTTGTGTTACAGTAGAAATATAATTTATAAACAGTTTGTCAGCACAAACTCGTGTTGCAGTAAAAATAGCATTGGTGAAAAGTAATCTACGAAAACTCTTGTTGTGGTAGAAATAGAATGGGAAAAAATTAATGTACGCAAACTCATGTTGCTATAGAAATAGGATTGCTGAAATGTAATCAATGCAAACTCACGTTGCGGAAGAAATAGCATTGGTAAAATGTAATCTACGGAAACTTGAATTGTGGTAGAAATAGCATTGGTAACAAGAAATGTACACAAACGTGTGTTGCGGTAGAAATAGCATTGGTAAAAATTAATGTATGCAAATTCGTGTTGCAGTAGAAATAGCATTGGTGAAAAGTAATCTATGCAAACTCATGTTGCGGTAGAAATAGCATTGGTAAAAAGTAATGTATGCAAACTCGTGTTGCAGTAGAAATAGCATTGGTGAAAAGTAATCTATGCAAACTCATGTTGCGGTAGAAATAGGATTGGTAAAAATTAATGTATGCAAACGCGTGTTGCGGTAGAAATAGCATTGGTAAAATGTAATCAAGGCACACTCGTGTTGCGGTAGAAATATAATTTGTAAAAAGTTCGTCAACACAAACTCGTGTTCCGGTAAAAATAGCATTGGTAAAAAGTAATGTATGCAAACCCATGTTGCAGTAGAAATAGCATTGGTGAAAAGTAATCTACGAAAACTTGTGTTGCTGTAGAAATAGAAATGGTAAAAAGTAATTGACGCATACTCATGTTGTGGTAGAAATAGTATTGGTAAAAATTAATGTATGCAAACTCGTGTTGCGGTAGAAATAGCATTGGTAAAAATTAACGTATGCAAACTCGTGTTGCAGTAGAAATAGCATTGGTGAAAAGTAATCTACGAAAACTCATGTTGCTGTAGAAATAGAAATGGCAAAAAGTAATCTACGCATACTCATGTTGTGGTAGAAATAGAATTGGTAAAAATTAATGTATGCAAACGCGTGTTGCGGTAGAAATAGCATTGGAAAAATGTAATCAAGGCACACACGTGTTGCGGTAGAAATATAATTTGTAAAAAGTTTGTCAGCACAAACTCGTGTTGCAGTAAAAATAGCATTGGTGAAAAGTAATCTACGAAAACTCTTGTTGTGGTAGAAATAGGATTGGTAAAAATTAATGTATGCAAACGCGTGTTGCGGTAGAAATAGCATTGGTAAAATGTAATCTAGGCAAACCAGTGTTGCGGTAGAATTAGCATTGGAAAAATGTAATCAAGGCACACTCGTGTTGCGGTAGAAATATAATTTGTAAAAAGTTTGTCAGCACAAACTCGTGTTGCAGTAAAAATAGCATTGGTGAAAAGTAATCTACGAAAACTCTTGTTGTGGTAGAAATAGAATGGGAAAAAATTAATGTACGCAAACTCATGTTGCTGTAGAAATAGGATTGCTGAAATGTAATCAATGCAAACTCACGTTGCGGAAGAAATAGCATTGGTGAAAATTAGTCCACGAAAACTCGTCTTGCTGTAGAAATAGAAATGGTAAAAACTAATCTACGCAAACTCGTGTTGCTGTAGAAAGAGTATTGGTAGAAAGTAATCTAGGCAAACCCGTGTTGCGGTAGAAATAGGATTACTAAAAAGTAATCTACACAAATTCGTTTTCTTGTAGAAAGAGAATTGGTAAAAGATAATCTAGGCAAACCCGTGTTGCGGTAGAAATAGCATTGGTAAAAATTAACGTAAGCAAACCCGTGTTGCAGTAGAAGTAGCTTTGGTGAAAAGTAATCTAGGCAAACTCGTGTTGCGGTCGAAATAGCATTGGTAAAAGTTAATGTATGCAAACTCGTGTTGCAGTAGAAGTAGCATTTTTAAAAGGATCGTCTACAAAATCCTGTGTTGTGATAGAAATAGCACTGGTACAATGTAATCTAGGCAAACCCGTGTTGCGGTAGAATTAGCATTGGTAAAATGTAATCTAGGCACACTTGTGTTACAGTAGAAATATAATTTATAAACAGTTTGTCAGCACAAACTCGTGTTGCAGTAAAAATAGCATTGGTGAAAAGTAATCTACGAAAACTCTTGTTGTGGTAGAAATAGAATGGGAAAAAATTAATGTACGCAAACTCATGTTGCTATAGAAATAGGATTGCTGAAATGTAATCAATGCAAACTCACGTTGCGGAAGAAATAGCATTGGTAAAATGTAATCTACGGAAACTTGAATTGTGGTAGAAATAGCATTGGTAACAAGAAATGTACACAAACGTGTGTTGCGGTAGAAATAGCATTGGTAAAAATTAATGTATGCAAATTCGTGTTGCAGTAGAAATAGCATTGGTGAAAAGTAATCTATGCAAACTCATGTTGCGGTAGAAATAGCATTGGTAAAAAGTAATGTATGCAAACTCGTGTTGCAGTAGAAATAGCATTGGTGAAAAGTAATCTATGCAAACTCATGTTGCGGTAGAAATAGGATTGGTAAAAATTAATGTATGCAAACGCGTGTTGCGGTAGAAATAGCATTGGTAAAATGTAATCAAGGCACACTCGTGTTGCGGTAGAAATATATTGTAAAAAGTTCGTCAACACAAACTCGTGTTCCGGTAAAAATAGCATTGGTAAAAAGTAATGTATGCAAACCCATGTTGCAGTAGAAATAGCATTGGTGAAAAGTAATCTACGAAAACTTGTGTTGCTGTAGAAATAGAAATGGTAAAAAGTAATTGACGCATACTCATGTTGTGGTAGAAATAGTATTGGTAAAAATTAATGTATGCAAACTCGTGTTGCGGTAGAAATAGCATTGGTAAAAGGATCGTCTACAAAAACTTGTGTTGCGGTAAAAATAGAATTTGCAAAAAGTTCGTCTACGCAAACTTTTGTTGTGGTAGAAATAGCATTGTTTAAATGTAATCTACGCAAACTTGTGTTATGGTAGAAATAGGATTGGTAAAAATAAATGTATGCAAACTCGTGTTGCAGTAGAAATAGCCTTGGTGAAAAGTAATCCAGGCAAACCCGTGTTGCGGTAGAAATACCATTGGTAAAAATTAACGTATGCAAACTCGTGTTGCAGTAGAAATAGCATTGGTGAAAAGTAATCTACGAAAACTCATGTTGCTGTAGAAATAGAAATGGTAAAAAGTAATCTACGCATACTCATGTTGTGGTAGAAATAGAATTGGTAAAAATTAATGTATGCAAACTCGTGTTGCAGTAGAAATAGCATTGGTGAAATATAATCTACGAAAACTTGTTTTGCGCTAGAAATAGCATTGGTAAAAAGTAATGTACGCAAACTCGTGTTGTGTTAGCAATAGCATTGGTAAAACGTAATCTAGGGACACTCGTGTTGCGGTAGAAATAGCATTGGTAAAAGGATCGTCTATAAAAACTTGTGTTGCGGTAGAAATAGAATTTGTAAAAAGTTCGTCTACACAAACTCTTGTTGCGGTAGAAATAGCATTGGTAAAATGTAAGCTAGGCAAACCCGTCTTGCCGTAGAAATGGCATTGGTAAAATTAAGGTATGCAATCTCGTGTTGCAGGAGAAATAGCATTGGTGAAAAGTAATCTATGCAAATTCATGTTGCGGTAGAAATAGGATTGGTAAAAATTAATGTATGCAAACGCGTGTTGCGGTAGAAATAGCATTGGAAAAATGTAATCAAGGCACACACGTGTTGCGGTAGAAATATAATTTGTAAAAAGTTTGTCAGCACAAACTCGTGTTGCAGTAAAAATAGCATTGGTGAAAAGTAATCTACGAAAACTCTTGTTGTGGTAGAAATAGGATTGGTAAAAATTAATGTATGCAAACGCGTGTTGCGGTAGAAATAGCATTGGTAAAATGTAATCTAGGCAAACCAGTGTTGCGGTAGAATTAGCATTGGAAAAATGTAATCAAGGCACACTCGTGTTGCGGTAGAAATATAATTTGTAAAAAGTTTGTCAGCACAAACTCGTGTTGCAGTAAAAATAGCATTGGTGAAAAGTAATCTATGCAAATTCATGTTGCGGTAGAAATAGGATTGGTAAAAATTAATGTATGCAAACGCGTGTTGCGGTAGAAATAGCATTGGTAAAATGTAATCTAGGCAAACCCGTGTTGCGGTAGAATTAGCATTGGAAAAATGTAATCAAGGCACACTCGTGTTGCGGTAGAAATATAATTTGTAAAAAGTTCGTCAACACAAACTCGTGTTCCGGTAAAAATAGCATTGGTAAAAAGTAATGTATGCAAACCCATGTTGCAGTAGAAATAGCATTGGTGAAAAGTAATCTACGAAAACTTGTGTTGCTGTAGAAATAGAAATGGTAAAAAGTAATTGACGCATACTCATGTTGTGGTAGAAATAGTATTGGTAAAAATTAATGTATGCAAACTCGTGTTGTGGTAGAAATAGCATTGGTAAAAGGATCGTCTACAAAAACTTGTGTTGCGGTAAAAATAGAATTTGCAAAAAGTTCATCTACGCAAACTTTTGTTGTGGTAGAAATAGCATTGTTAAAATGTAATCTACGCAAATTTGTGTTATGGTAGAAATAGGATTGGTAAAAATAAATGTATGCAAACTCGTGTTGCAGTAGAAATAGCCTTGGTGAAAAGTAATCCAGGCAAACCCGTGTTCCGGTAGAAATACCATTGGTAAAAATTAATGTATGCAAACTCGTGTTGCAGTAGAAATAGCATTGGTGAAAAGTAATCTACGAAAACTCGTGTTGCTGTAGAAATAGAAATGGTAAAAAGTAATCTACGCATACTCATGTTGTGGTAGAAATAGAATTGGTAAAAATTACTGTGTGCAAAGTCGTGTTGCGGTAGAAATAGCATTGGTAAAAGGATTGTCTACAAAAACTTGTGTTGCAGTAGAAATAGCCTTGATGAAAAGTAATCTAGGCAAACCCGTGTTGCGGTAGAATTAGCATTGGTAAAATGTAATCTACGCACACTCGTGTTGCAGTAGAAATATAATTTGTAAAAAGTTTGTCAGCACAAACTCATGTTGCAGTAAAAATAGCATTGGTAAAAAGTAATGTACGCAAACCTGTGTTGCAGTAGAAATAGCATTGGTGAAAAGTAATCTACGAAAACTCGTGTTGCTGTAGAAATAGAAATGGTAAAAAGTAATCTACGCATACTCATGTTGTGGTAGAAATAGAATTGGTAAAAATTAATGTATGCAAACTCGTGTTGCAGTAGAAATAGCATTGGTGAAAAGTAGTCCACGAAAACTCATCTTGCTGTAGAAATAGAAATGGTAAAAACTAATCTACGCAAACTCGTGTTGCTGTAGAAAGAGTATTGGTAAAAAGTAATCTAGGCAAACCCGTGTTGCGGTAGAAATAGGATTACTAAAAAGTAATCTACACAAATTCGTTTTCTTGTAGAAAGAGAATTGGTAAAAGATAATCTAGGGAAACCCGTGTTGCGGTAGAAATAGCATTGGTAAAAATTAACGTAAGCAAACCCGTGTTGCAGTAGAAGTAGCATTGGTGAAAAGTAATCTAGGCAAACTCGTGTTGCGGTCGAAATAGCATTGGTAAAAGTTAATGTATGCAAACTCGTGTTGCAGTAGAAATAGCATTGGTGAAATATAATCTACGAAAACTTGTTTTGCGCTAGAAATAGCATTGGTAAAAAGTAATGTACGGAAACTCGTGTTGTGTTAGCAATAGCATTGGTAAAACGTAATCTAGGGACACTCGTGTTGCGGTAGAAATAGCATTGGTAAAAGGATCGTCTATAAAAACTTGTGTTGCGGTAGAAATAGGATTTGTAAAAAGTTCGTCTACACAAACTCTTGTTGCGGTAGAAATAGCATTGGTAAAATGTAAGCTAGGCAAACCCGTCTTGCCGTAGAAATGGCATTGGTAAAATTAAGGTATGCAATCTCGTGTTGCAGGAGAAATAGCATTGTTGAAAAGTAATGTACACAAACTCATGTTGCAGTAGAAATAGAATTGGTAAAAATTAATGTATGCAAACTCATCTTGCGTTAGAAATAGGATTGCTTAAAAGTAATCTACGGAAACTCGTTTTGGTGTAGAAAGAGTATTGGTAAAAAGTAATCTAGGCAAACCCGTGTTGTGGTAGAAAGAGTATTGGTAAAAAGTAATCTAGGCTTGCTGAAAAGTAATCTACGCTAATTCGTTTCCCTGTAGAAAGAGAATTGGAAAAAAGTAATCTAGGCAAACCCGTGTTGCCGGAGAAATGGCATTGGTAAAAATTAATGTATGCAAACTCGTGTTGCAGTAGAAATAGCATTGGTAAAATGTAATCTACGGAAACTTGAATTGTGGTAGAAATAGCATTGGTAACAAGAAATGTACACAAACGTGTGTTGCGGTAGAAATAGCATTGGTAAAAATTAATGTATGCAAACTCGTGTTGCAGTAGAAATAGCATTGGTGAAAAGTAGTCCACGAAAACTCGTCTTGCTGTAGAAATAGAAATGGTAAAAACTAATCTACGCAAACTCGTGTTGCTGTAGAAAGAGTATTGGTAAAAAGTAATCTAGGCAAACCCGTGTTGCGGTAGAAATAGGATTACTAAAAAGTAATCTACACAAATTCGTTTTCTTGTAGAAAGAGAATTGGTGAAAGATAATCTAGGCAAACCCGTGTTGCGGTAGAAATAGCATTGGTAAAAATTAACGTAAGCAAACCCGTGTTGCAGTAGAAGTAGCATTTTTAAAAGGATCGTCTACAAAATCCTGTGTTGTGATAGAAATAGCACTGGTACAATGTAATCTAGGCAAACCCGTGTTGCGGTAGAATTAGCATTGGTAAAATGTAATCTAGGCACACTTGTGTTACAGTAGAAATATAATTTGTAAAAAGTTTGTCAGCACAAACTCTTGTTGCAGTAAAAATAGCATTGGTGAAAAGTAATCTACGAAAACTCTTGTTGTGGTAGAAATAGAATGGGAAAAAATTAATGTACGCAAACTCATGTTGCTATAGAAATAGGATTGCTGAAATGTAATCAATGCAAACTCACGTTGCGGAAGAAATAGCATTGGTAAAATGTAATCTACGGAAACTTGAATTGTGGTAGAAATAGCATTGGTAACAAGAAATGTACACAAACGTGTGTTGCGGTAGAAATAGCATTGGTAAAAATTAATGTATGCAAACTCGTGTTGCAGTAGAAATAGCATTGGTGAAAATTAATCTATGCAAACTCATGTTGCGGTAGAAATAGCATTGGTAAAAAGTAATGTATGCAAACTCGTGTTGCAGTAGAAATAGCATTGGTGAAAAGTAAACTATGCAAACTCATGTTGCGGTAGAAATAGCATTGGTAAAAAGTAATGTACGCAAACCCGTGTTGCGGTAGAAATAGCATTGGTGAAAAATAATCTACGAAAACTCTTGTTGCTGTAATAATAGAAATGGTAAAAAGTAGTCTACGCATACTCATGTTGTGGTAGAAATAGCATTGGTAAAAATTAATGTATGCAAACACGTGTTGCAGTAGAAATAGCATTGGTGAAATATAATCTACGAAAACTTGTGTTGCCCTAGAAATAGCATTGGTAAAAAGTAATGTACACAAACCCGTGTTGCCGTAGAAATGGCACTGGTAAAAGTTAATGTATGCAAACTCGTGTTGCAGTAGAAATAGCATTGGTGAAAAGTAATCTACGAAAATTCGTGTTACAGTAGAAATAGCATTGGGAAAACATAATCTACGCAAACTCGTGTTGCAGTAGAAATAGCCTTGGTGAAAAGTAATCCAGGCAAACCCATGTTGCGGTAGAAATACCATTGGTAAAATGTAATCTAGGCACATTCGTGTTACAGTAGAAATAGCATTGGTGAAGAGTAATCTATGAAAACTCGTGTTTCTGTAGAAATAGAAATGGAAAAATGTAATCTACGCATACGCATGTTCTGGTAGAAATAGAAATGGCACTGGTAAAAGTTAATGTATGCAAACTCGTGTTGCAGTAGAAATAGCATTGGTGAAATATAATCTACGAAAACTTGTTTTGCGCTAGAAATAGCATTGGTAAAAAGTAATGTACGCAAACTCGTGTTGTGTTAGCAATAGCATTGGTAAAACGTAATCTAGGGACACTCGTGTTGCGGTAGAAATAGCATTGGTAAAAGGATCGTCTATAAAAACTTGTGTTGCGGTAGAAATAGAATTTGTAAAAAGTTCGTCTACACAAACTCTTGTTGCGGTAGAAATAGCATTGGTAAAATGTAAGCTAGGCAAACCCGTCTTGCCGTAGAAATGGCATTGGTAAAATTAAGGTATGCAATCTCGTGTTGCAGGAGAAATAGCATTGTTGAAAAGTAATGTACACAAACTCATGTTGCAGTAGAGATAGAATTGGTAAAAATTAATGTATGCAAACTCATCTTGCGTTAGAAATAGGATTGCTTAAAAGTAATCTACGGAAACTCGTTTTGGTGTAGAAAGAGTATTGGTAAAAAGTAATCTAGGCAAACCCGTGTTTTGGTAGAAAGAGTATTGGTAAAAAGTAATCTAGGCTTGCTGAAAAGTAATCTACGCTAATTCGTTTTCCTGTAGAAAGAGAATTGGAAAAAAGTAATCTAGGCAAACCCGTGTTGCCGGAGAAATGGCATTGGTAAAAATTAATGTATGCAAACTCGTGTTGCAGTAGAAATAGCATTGGTGAAAAGTAATCTATGCAAACTCATGCTGCGGTAGAAATTGCATTGGTAAAATGTAATCTACGCAAATTTGTGTTGTGGTAGAAATAGCATTGGTAAAAATTAATGTATGCAAACTCGTTTTGCAGTAGAAATAGCATTGGTGAAAAGTAGTCCACGAAAACTCGTCTTGCTGTAGAAATAGAAATGGTAAAAACTAATCTACGCAAACTCGTGTTGCTGTAGAAAGCGTATTGGTAAAAAGTAATCTAGGCAAACTCATGTTGCGGTAGAAATAGGATTACTAAAAAGTAATCTACACAAATTCGTTTTCTTGTAGAAAGAGAATTGGTAAAAGATAATCTAGGCAAACCCGTGTTGCGGTAGAAATAGCATTGGTAAAAATTAACGTAAGCAAACCCGTGTTGCAGTAGAAGTAGCATTGGTGAAAAGTAATCTAGGCAAACTCGTGTTGCGGTCGAAATAGCATTGGTAAAAGTTAATGTATGCAAACTCGTGTTGCAGTAGAAGTAGCATTTTTAAAAGGATCGTCTACAAAATCCTGTGTTGTGATAGAAATAGCACTGGTACAATGTAATCTAGGCAAACCCGTGTTGCGGTAGAATTAGCATTGGTAAAATGTAATCTAGGCACACTTGTGTTACAGTAGAAATATAATTTGTAAAAAGTTTGTCAGCACAAACCTGTGTTGCGGTAGAAATAGCATTGGTGAAAAATAATCTACGAAAACTCTTGTTGCTGTAATAATAGAAATGGTAAAAAGTAATCTACGCATACTCATGTTGTGGTAGAAATAGAATTGGTAAAAATTAATGTATGCAATTTCGTGTTGCAGTAGAAATAGCATAGGTGAAAAGGAATCTAGGCAAACCCGTGTTGTGGTAGAAATAGCATTGGTAAAAATTAATGTATGCAAACTCGTGTTGCAGTAGAAATAGCATTGGTGAAACATAATCTACGAAAACTTGTGTTGCCCTAGAAATAGCATTGGTAAAAAGTAATGTACACAAACCCGTGTTGCCGTAGAAATGGCACTGGTAAAAGTTAATGTATGCAAACTCGTGTTGCAGTAGAAATAGCATTGGTGAAAAGTAATCTACGAAAATTCGTGTTATGGTAGAAATAGGATTGGTAGAAATAAATGTATGCAAACTCGTGTTGCAGTAGAAATAGCCTTGGTGAAAAGTAATCCAGGCAAACCCGTGTTGCGGTAGAAATACCATTGGTAAAAATTAACGTATGCAAACTCGTGTTGCAGTAGAAATAGCATTGGTGAAAAGTAATCTAAGAAAACTCATGTTGCTGTAGAAATAGAAATGGTAAAAAGTAATCTACGCATACTCATGTTGTGGTAGAAATAGAATTGGTAAAAATTAATGTATGCAAACTCGTGTTGCAGTAGAAATAGCATTGGTGAAATATAATCTACGAAAACTTGTTTTGCGCTAGAAATAGCATTGGTAAAAAGTAATGTACGCAAACTCGTGTTGTGTTAGCAATAGCATTGGTGAAACGTAATCTAGGGACACTCGTGTTGCGGTAGAAATAGCATTGGTAAAAGGATCGTCTATAAAAACTTGTGTTGCGGTAGAAATAGAATTTGTAAAAAGTTCGTCTACACAAACTCTTGTTGCGGTAGAAATAGCATTGGTAAAATGTAAGCTAGGAAAACCCGTCTTGCCGTAGAAATGGCATTAGTAAAATTAATGTATGCAAACTCGTGTTGCAGTAGAAATAGCATTGGTGAAAATTAATCTATGCAAACTCATGTTGCGGTAGAAATAGCATTGGTAAAAAGTAATGTATGCAAACTCGTGTTGCAGTAGAAATAGCATTGGTGAAAAGTAAACTATGCAAACTCATGTTGCGGTAGAAATAGCATTGGTAAAAAGTAATGTACGCAAACCCGTGTTGCGGTAGAAATAGCATTGGTGAAAAATAATCTACGAAAACTCTTGTTGCTGTAATAATAGAAATGGTAAAAAGTAGTCTACGCATACTCATGTTGTGGTAGAAATAGCATTGGTAAAAATTAATGTATGCAAACACGTGTTGCAGTAGAAATAGCATTGGTGAAATATAATCTACGAAAACTTGTGTTGCCCTAGAAATAGCATTGGTAAAAAGTAATGTACACAAACCCGTGTTGCCGTAGAAATGGCACTGGTAAAAGTTAATGTATGCAAACTCGTGTTGCAGTAGAAATAGCATTGGTGAAAAGTAATCTACGAAAATTCGTGTTACAGTAGAAATAGCATTGGGAAAACATAATCTACGCAAACTCGTGTTGCAGTAGAAATAGCCTTGGTGAAAAGTAATCCAGGCAAACCCATGTTGCGGTAGAAATACCATTGGTAAAATGTAATCTAGGCACATTCGTGTTACAGTAGAAATAGCATTGGTGAAAAGTAATCTACGAAAACTCTTGTTGTGGTAGAAATAGAATGGGAAAAAATTAATGTACGCAAACTCATGTTGCTATAGAAATAGGATTGCTGAAATGTAATCAATGCAAACTCACGTTGCGGAAGAAATAGCATTGTTAAAATGTAATCTACGGAAACTTGAATTGTGGTAGAAATAGCATTGGTAACAAGAAATGTACACAAACGTGTGTTGCGGTAGAAATAGCATTGGTAAAAATTAATGTATGCAAACTCGTGTTGCAGTAGAAATAGCATTGGTGAAAATTAATCTATGCAAACTCATGTTGCGGTAGAAATAGCATTGGTAAAAAGTAATGTATGCAAACTCGTGTTGCAGTAGAAATAGCATTGGTGAAAAGTAAACTATGCAAACTCATGTTGCGGTAGAAATAGCATTGGTAAAAAGTAATGTACGCAAACCCGTGTTGCGGTAGAAATAGCATTGGTGAAAAATAATCTACGAAAACTCTTGTTGCTGTAATAATAGAAATGGTAAAAAGTAGTCTACGCATACTCATGTTGTGGTAGAAATAGCATTGGTAAAAATTAATGTATGCAAACACGTGTTGCAGTAGAAATAGCATTGGTGAAATATAATCTACGAAAACTTGTGTTGCCCTAGAAATAGCATTGGTAAAAAGTAATGTACACAAACCCGTGTTGCCGTAGAAATGGCACTGGTAAAAGTTAATGTATGCAAACTCGTGTTGCAGTAGAAATAGCATTGGTGAAAAGTAATCTACGAAAATTCGTGTTACAGTAGAAATAGCATTGGGAAAACATAATCTACGCAAACTCGTGTTGCAGTAGAAATAGCCTTGGTGAAAAGTAATCCAGGCAAACCCATGTTGCGGTAGAAATACCATTGGTAAAATGTAATCTAGGCACATTCGTGTTACAGTAGAAATAGCATTGGTGAAGAGTAATCTATGAAAACTCGTGTTTCTGTAGAAATAGAAATGGAAAAATGTAATCTACGCATACGCATGTTCTGGTAGAAATAGAAATGGCACTGGTAAAAGTTAATGTATGCAAACTCGTGTTGCAGTAGAAATAGCATTGGTGAAATATAATCTACGAAAACTTGTTTTGCGCTAGAAATAGCATTGGTAAAAAGTAATGTACGCAAACTCGTGTTGTGTTAGCAATAGCATTGGTAAAACGTAATCTAGGGACACTCGTGTTGCGGTAGAAATAGCATTGGTAAAAGGATCGTCTATAAAAACTTGTGTTGCGGTAGAAATAGAATTTGTAAAAAGTTCGTCTACACAAACTCTTGTTGCGGTAGAAATAGCATTGGTAAAATGTAAGCTAGGCAAACCCGTCTTGCCGTAGAAATGGCATTGGTAAAATTAAGGTATGCAATCTCGTGTTGCAGGAGAAATAGCATTGTTGAAAAGTAATGTACACAAACTCATGTTGCAGTAGAGATAGAATTGGTAAAAATTAATGTATGCAAACTCATCTTGCGTTAGAAATAGGATTGCTTAAAAGTAATCTACGGAAACTCGTTTTGGTGTAGAAAGAGTATTGGTAAAAAGTAATCTAGGCAAACCCGTGTTTTGGTAGAAAGAGTATTGGTAAAAAGTAATCTAGGCTTGCTGAAAAGTAATCTACGCTAATTCGTTTTCCTGTAGAAAGAGAATTGGAAAAAAGTAATCTAGGCAAACCCGTGTTGCCGGAGAAATGGCATTGGTAAAAATTAATGTATGCAAACTCGTGTTGCAGTAGAAATAGCATTGGTGAAAAGTAATCTATGCAAACTCATGCTGCGGTAGAAATTGCATTGGTAAAATGTAATCTACGCAAATTTGTGTTGTGGTAGAAATAGCATTGGTAAAAATTAATGTATGCAAACTCGTTTTGCAGTAGAAATAGCATTGGTGAAAAGTAGTCCACGAAAACTCGTCTTGCTGTAGAAATAGAAATGGTAAAAACTAATCTACGCAAACTCGTGTTGCTGTAGAAAGCGTATTGGTAAAAAGTAATCTAGGCAAACTCATGTTGCGGTAGAAATAGGATTACTAAAAAGTAATCTACACAAATTCGTTTTCTTGTAGAAAGAGAATTGGTAAAAGATAATCTAGGCAAACCCGTGTTGCGGTAGAAATAGCATTGGTAAAAATTAACGTAAGCAAACCCGTGTTGCAGTAGAAGTAGCATTGGTGAAAAGTAATCTAGGCAAACTCGTGTTGCGGTAGAAATTGCATTGGTAAAATGTAATCTACGCAAATTTGTGTTGTGGTAGAAATAGCATTGGTAAAAATTAATGTATGCAAACTCGTTTTGCAGTAGAAATAGCATTGGTGAAAAGTAGTCCACGAAAACTCGTCTTGCTGTAGAAATAGAAATGGTAAAAACTAATCTACGCAAACTCGTGTTGCTGTAGAAAGCGTATTGGTAAAAAGTAATCTAGGCAAACTCATGTTGCGGTAGAAATAGGATTACTAAAAAGTAATCTACACAAATTCGTTTTCTTGTAGAAAGAGAATTGGTAAAAGATAATCTAGGCAAACCCGTGTTGCGGTAGAAATAGCATTGGTAAAAATTAACGTAAGCAAACCCGTGTTGCAGTAGAAGTAGCATTGGTGAAAAGTAATCTAGGCAAACTCGTGTTGCGGTCGAAATAGCATTGGTAAAAGTTAATGTATGCAAACTCGTGTTGCAGTAGAAGTAGCATTTTTAAAAGGATCGTCTACAAAATCCTGTGTTGTGATAGAAATAGCACTGGTACAATGTAATCTAGGCAAACCCGTGTTGCGGTAGAATTAGCATTGGTAAAATGTAATCTAGGCACACTTGTGTTACAGTAGAAATATAATTTGTAAAAAGTTTGTCAGCACAAACCTGTGTTGCGGTAGAAATAGCATTGGTGAAAAATAATCTACGAAAACTCTTGTTGCTGTAATAATAGAAATGGTAAAAAGTAATCTACGCATACTCATGTTGTGGTAGAAATAGAATTGGTAAAAATTAATGTATGCAATTTCGTGTTGCAGTAGAAATAGCATAGGTGAAAAGGAATCTAGGCAAACCCGTGTTGTGGTAGAAATAGCATTGGTAAAAATTAATGTATGCAAACTCGTGTTGCAGTAGAAATAGCATTGGTGAAACATAATCTACGAAAACTTGTGTTGCCCTAGAAATAGCATTGGTAAAAAGTAATGTACACAAACCCGTGTTGCCGTAGAAATGGCACTGGTAAAAGTTAATGTATGCAAACTCGTGTTGCAGTAGAAATAGCATTGGTGAAAAGTAATCTACGAAAATTCGTGTTATGGTAGAAATAGGATTGGTAGAAATAAATGTATGCAAACTCGTGTTGCAGTAGAAATAGCCTTGGTGAAAAGTAATCCAGGCAAACCCGTGTTGCGGTAGAAATACCATTGGTAAAAATTAACGTATGCAAACTCGTGTTGCAGTAGAAATAGCATTGGTGAAAAGTAATCTAAGAAAACTCATGTTGCTGTAGAAATAGAAATGGTAAAAAGTAATCTACGCATACTCATGTTGTGGTAGAAATAGAATTGGTAAAAATTAATGTATGCAAACTCGTGTTGCAGTAGAAATAGCATTGGTGAAATATAATCTACGAAAACTTGTTTTGCGCTAGAAATAGCATTGGTAAAAAGTAATGTACGCAAACTCGTGTTGTGTTAGCAATAGCATTGGTGAAACGTAATCTAGGGACACTCGTGTTGCGGTAGAAATAGCATTGGTAAAAGGATCGTCTATAAAAACTTGTGTTGCGGTAGAAATAGAATTTGTAAAAAGTTCGTCTACACAAACTCTTGTTGCGGTAGAAATAGCATTGGTAAAATGTAAGCTAGGAAAACCCGTCTTGCCGTAGAAATGGCATTAGTAAAATTAATGTATGCAAACTCGTGTTGCAGTAGAAATAGCATTGGTGAAAATTAATCTATGCAAACTCATGTTGCGGTAGAAATAGCATTGGTAAAAAGTAATGTATGCAAACTCGTGTTGCAGTAGAAATAGCATTGGTGAAAAGTAAACTATGCAAACTCATGTTGCGGTAGAAATAGCATTGGTAAAAAGTAATGTACGCAAACCCGTGTTGCGGTAGAAATAGCATTGGTGAAAAATAATCTACGAAAACTCTTGTTGCTGTAATAATAGAAATGGTAAAAAGTAGTCTACGCATACTCATGTTGTGGTAGAAATAGCATTGGTAAAAATTAATGTATGCAAACACGTGTTGCAGTAGAAATAGCATTGGTGAAATATAATCTACGAAAACTTGTGTTGCCCTAGAAATAGCATTGGTAAAAAGTAATGTACACAAACCCGTGTTGCCGTAGAAATGGCACTGGTAAAAGTTAATGTATGCAAACTCGTGTTGCAGTAGAAATAGCATTGGTGAAAAGTAATCTACGAAAATTCGTGTTACAGTAGAAATAGCATTGGGAAAACATAATCTACGCAAACTCGTGTTGCAGTAGAAATAGCCTTGGTGAAAAGTAATCCAGGCAAACCCATGTTGCGGTAGAAATACCATTGGTAAAATGTAATCTAGGCACATTCGTGTTACAGTAGAAATAGCATTGGTGAAGAGTAATCTATGAAAACTCGTGTTTCTGTAGAAATAGAAATGGAAAAATGTAATCTACGCATACGCATGTTCTGGTAGAAATAGAAATGGCACTGGTAAAAGTTAATGTATGCAAACTCGTGTTGCAGTAGAAATAGCATTGGTGAAATATAATCTACGAAAACTTGTTTTGCGCTAGAAATAGCATTGGTAAAAAGTAATGTACGCAAACTCGTGTTGTGTTAGCAATAGCATTGGTAAAACGTAATCTAGGGACACTCGTGTTGCGGTAGAAATAGCATTGGTAAAAGGATCGTCTATAAAAACTTGTGTTGCGGTAGAAATAGAATTTGTAAAAAGTTCGTCTACACAAACTCTTGTTGCGGTAGAAATAGCATTGGTAAAATGTAAGCTAGGCAAACCCGTCTTGCCGTAGAAATGGCATTGGTAAAATTAAGGTATGCAATCTCGTGTTGCAGGAGAAATAGCATTGTTGAAAAGTAATGTACACAAACTCATGTTGCAGTAGAAATAGAATTGGTAAAAATTAATGTATGCAAACTCATCTTGCGTTAGAAATAGGATTGCTTAAAAGTAATCTACGGAAACTCGTTTTGGTGTAGAAAGAGTATTGGTAAAAAGTAATCTAGGCAAACCCGTGTTGTGGTAGAAAGAGTATTGGTAAAAAGTAATCTAGGCTTGCTGAAAAGTAATCTACGCTAATTAGTTTTCCTGTAGAAAGAGAATTGGAAAAAAGTAATCTAGGCAAACCCGTGTTGCCGGAGAAATGGCATTGGTAAAAATTAATGTATGCAAACTCGTGTTGCAGTAGAAATAGCATTGGTGAAAAGTAATCTATGCAAACTCATGCTGCGGTAGAAATTGCATTGGTAAAATGTAATATACGCAAATTTGTGTTGTGGTAGAAATAGCATTGGTAAAAATTAATGTAAGCAAACTCGTTTTGCAGTAGAAATAGCATTGGTGAAAAGTAGTCCACGAAAACTCGTCTTGCTGTAGAAATAGAAATGGTAAAAACTAATCTACGCAAACTCGTGTTGCTGTAGAAAGAGTATTGGTAAAAAGTAATCTAGGCAAACCCGTGTTGCGGTAGAAATAGGATTACTAAAAAGTAATCTACACAAATTCGTTTTCTTGTAGAAAGAGAATTGGTAAAAGATAATCTAGGCAAACCCGTGTTGCGGTAGAAATAGCATTGGTAAAAATTAACGTAAGCAAACCCGTGTTGCAGTAGAAGTAGCATTGGTGAAAAGTAATCTAGGCAAACTCGTGTTGCGGTCGAAATAGCATTGGTAAAAGTTAATGTATGCAAACTCGTGTTGCGGTAGAAATAGCATTTGTAAAAGGATCGTCTACAAAAACTTGTGTTGCAGTGGAAATAGCCTTGGTGAAAAGTAATCTAGGCAAACCCGTGTTGCGGTAGAATTAGCAATGGTAAAATGTAATCTACGCACACTCGTGTTGCAGTAGAAATATAATTTGTAAAAAGTTTGTCTGCACAAACTCATGTTGCAGTAAAAATAGCATTGGTAAAAAGTAATGTACGCAAACCTGTGTTGCAGTAGAAATAGCATTGGTGAAAAGTAATCTACGAAAACTCGTGTTGCTGTAGAAATATAATTTGTAAAAAGTTTGTCAGCACAAACTCATGTTGCAGTAAAAATAGCATTGGTAAAAAGTAATGTACGCAAACCTGTGTTGCAGTAGAAATAGCATTGGTGAAAAGTAATCTACGAAAACTCGTGTTGCTGTAGAAATAGAAATGGTAAAAAGTAATCTACGCATACTCATGTTGTGGTAGAAATATAATTTGTAAAAAGTTCGTCAACACAAACTTGTGTTCCGGTAAAAATAGCATTGGTAAAAAGTAATGTATGCAAACCCATGTTGCAGTAGAAATAGCATTGGTGAAAAGTAATCTACGAAAACTTGTGTTGCTGTAGAAATAGAAATGGGAAAAAGTAATTGACGCATACTCATGTTGTGGTAGAAATAGTATTGGTAAAAATTAATGTATGCAAACTCGTGTTGCGGTAGAAATAGCATTGGTAAAAGGATCGTCTACAAAAACTTGTGTTGCAGTAGAAATAGCCTTGGTGAAAAGTAATCTAGGCAAACCCGTGTTGCGGTAGAATTAGCAATGGTAAAATGTAATCTACGCACACTCGTGTTGCAGTAGAAATATAATTTGTAAAAAGTTTGTCAGCACAAACTCATGTTGCAGTAAAAATAGCATTGGTAAAAATTAATGTATGCAAACTCGTGTTGCAGTAGAAATAGCATTGGTGAAAAGTAATCTATGCAAACCCGTGTTGCGGTAGAATTAGCATTGGTAAAAATTAATGTATGCAAACGCGTGTTGCGGTAGAAATAGCATTGGTAAAATGTAATCTAGGCAAACCCGTGTTGCGGTAGAATTAGCATTGGAAAAATGTAATCTAGGCAAACCCGTGTTGCGGTAGAAATAGGATTACTAAAAAGTAATATACACAAATTCGTTTTCTTGTAGAAAGAGAATTGGTAAAAGATAATCTAGGCAAACCCGTGTTGCGGTAGAAATAGCATTGGTAAAAATTAACGTAAGCAAACCCGTGTTGCAGTAGAAGTAGCATTGGTGAAAAGTAATCTAGGCAAACTCGTGTTGCGGTCGAAATAGCATTGGTAAAAAGTAATGTACGCAAACCCGTGTTGCGGTAGAAATAGCATTGGTGAAAAATAATCTACGAAAACTCTTGTTGCTGTAATAATAGAAATGGTAAAAAGTAATCTACGCATACTCATGTTGTGGTAGAAATAGAATTGGTAAAAATTAACGTAAGCAAACCCGTGTTGCAGTAGAAGTAGCATTGGTGAAAAGTAATCTAGGCAAACTCGTGTTGCGGTCGAAATAGCATTGGTAAAAGTTAATGTATGCAAACTCGTGTTGCAGTAGAAGTAGCATTTTTAAAAGGATCGTCTACAAAATCCTGTGTTGTGATAGAAATAGCACTGGTACAATGTAATCTAGGCAAACCCGTGTTGCGGTAGAATTAGCATTGGTAAAATGTAATCTAGGCACACTTGTGTTACAGTAGAAATATAATTTGTAAAAAGTTTGTCAGCACAAACTCGTGTTGCAGTAAAAATAGCATTGGTGAAAAGTAATCTACGAAAACTCTTGTTGTGGTAGAAATAGAATGGGAAAAAATTAACGTACGCAAACTCATGTTGCTGTAGAAATAGAATTGCTGAAATGTAATCAATGCAAACTCACGTTGCGGAAGAAATAGCATTGGTAAAATGTAATCTACGGAAACTTGAATTGTGGTAGAAATAGCATTGGTAACAAGAAATGTACACAAACGTGTGTTGCGGGAGAAATAGCATTGGTAAAAATTAATGTATGCAAACTCGTGTTGCAGTAGAAATAGCATTGGTGAAAAGTAATCTATGCAAACTCATGCTGCGGTAGAAATTGCATTGGTAAAATGTAATCTACGCAAATTTGTGTTGTGGTAGAAATAGCATTGGTAAAAATTAATGTAAGCAAACTCGTTTTGCAGTAGAAATAGCATTGGTGAAAAGTAGTCCACGAAAACTCGTCTTGCTGTAGAAATAGAAATGGTAAAAACTAATCTACGCAAACTCGTGTTGCTGTAGAAAGAGTATTGGTAAAAAGTAATCTAGGCAAACCCGTGTTGCGGTAGAAATAGGATTACTAAAAAGTAATCTACACAAATTCGTTTTCTTGTAGAAAGAGAATTGGTAAAAGATAATCTAGGCAAACCCGTGTTGCGGTAGAAATAGCATTGGTAAAAATTAACGTAAGCAAACCCGTGTTGCAGTAGAAGTAGCATTGGTGAAAAGTAATCTAGGCAAACTCGTGTTGCGGTCGAAATAGCATTGGTAAAAGTTAATGTATGCAAACTCGTGTTGCGGTAGAAATAGCATTTGTAAAAGGATCGTCTACAAAAACTTGTGTTGCAGTGGAAATAGCCTTGGTGAAAAGTAATCTAGGCAAACCCGTGTTGCGGTAGAATTAGCAATGGTAAAATGTAATCTACGCACACTCGTGTTGCAGTAGAAATATAATTTGTAAAAAGTTTGTCTGCACAAACTCATGTTGCAGTAAAAATAGCATTGGTAAAAAGTAATGTACGCAAACCTGTGTTGCAGTAGAAATAGCATTGGTGAAAAGTAATCTACGAAAACTCGTGTTGCTGTAGAAATATAATTTGTAAAAAGTTTGTCAGCACAAACTCATGTTGCAGTAAAAATAGCATTGGTAAAAAGTAATGTACGCAAACCTGTGTTGCAGTAGAAATAGCATTGGTGAAAAGTAATCTACGAAAACTCGTGTTGCTGTAGAAATAGAAATGGGAAAAAGTAATTGACGCATACTCATGTTGTGGTAGAAATAGTATTGGTAAAAATTAATGTATGCAAACTCGTGTTGCGGTAGAAATAGCATTGGTAAAAGGATCGTCTACAAAAACTTGTGTTGCAGTAGAAATAGCCTTGGTGAAAAGTAATCTAGGCAAACCCGTGTTGCGGTAGAATTAGCAATGGTAAAATGTAATCTATGCACACTCGTGTTGCAGTAGAAATATAATTTGTAAAAAGTTTGTCAGCACAAACTCATGTTGCAGTAAAAATAGCATTGGTAAAAAGTAATGTACACAAACCTGTGTTGCAGTAGAAATAGCATTGGTGAAAAGTAATCTACGAAAACTCGTGTTGCGGTAGAAATAGAAATGGTAAAAAGTAATTGACGCATACTCATGCTGTGGTAGAAATAGAATTGGTAAAAATTAATGTATGCAAACTCGTGTTGCGGTAGAAATAGCATTGGTAAAAGGGTCGTCTACAAAAACTTGTGTTGCGGTAAAAATAGAATTTGCAAAAAGTTCGTCTACGCAAACTTTTGTTGTGGTAGAAATAGCATTGTTAAAATGTAATCTACGCAAACTTGTGTTATGGTAGAAATAGGATTGGTAAAAATAAATGTATGCAAACTCTTGTTGCAGTAGAAATAGACTTGGTGAAAAGTAATCCAGGCAAACCCGTGTTGCGGTAGAAATACCATTGGTAAAAATTAACGTATGCAAACTCGTGTTGCAGTAGAAATAGCATTGGTGAAAAGGAATCTACGAAAACTCATGTTGCTGTAGAAATAGAAATGGTAAAAAGTAATCTACGCATACTCATGTTGTGGTAGAAATAGAATTGGTAAAAATTAATGTATGCAAACTCGTGTTGCAGTAGAAATAGCATTGGTGAAATATAATCTACGAAAACTTGTTTTGCGCTAGAAATAGCATTGGTAAAAAGTAATGTACGCAAACTCGTGTTGTGTTAGCAATAGCATTGGTAAAACGTAATCTAGGGACACTCGTGTTGCGGTAGAAATAGCATTGGTAAAAGGATCGTCTATAAAAACTTGTGTTGCGGTAGAAATAGAATTTGTAAAAAGTTCGTCTACACAAACTCTTGTTGCGGTAGAAATAGCATTGGTAAAATGTAAGCTAGGCAAACCCGTCTTGCCGTAGAAATGGCATTGGTAAAATTAAGGTATGCAATCTCGTGTTGCAGGAGAAATAGCATTGTTGAAAAGTAATGTACACAAACTCATGTTGCAGTAGAAATAGAATTGGTAAAAATTAATGTATGCAAACTCATCTTGCGTTAGAAATAGGATTGCTTAAAAGTAATCTACGGAAACTCGTTTTGGTGTAGAAAGAGTATTGGTAAAAAGTAATCTAGGCAAACCCGTGTTGTGGTAGAAAGAGTATTGGTAAAAAGTAATCTAGGCTTGCTGAAAAGTAATCTACGCTAATTAGTTTTCCTGTAGAAAGAGAATTGGAAAAAAGTAATCTAGGCAAACCCGTGTTGCCGGAGAAATGGCATTGGTAAAAATTAATGTATGCAAACTCGTGTTGCAGTAGAAATAGCATTGGTGAAAAGTAATCTATGCAAACTCATGCTGCGGTAGAAATTGCATTGGTAAAATGTAATCTACGCAAATTTGTGTTGTGGTAGAAATAGCATTGGTAAAAATTAATGTAAGCAAACTCGTTTTGCAGTAGAAATAGCATTGGTGAAAAGTAGTCCACGAAAACTCGTCTTGCTGTAGAAATAGAAATGGTAAAAACTAATCTACGCAAACTCGTGTTGCTGTAGAAAGAGTATTGGTAAAAAGTAATCTAGGCAAACCCGTGTTGCGGTAGAAATAGGATTACTAAAAAGTAATCTACACAAATTCGTTTTCTTGTAGAAAGAGAATTGGTAAAAGATAATCTAGGCAAACCCGTGTTGCGGTAGAAATAGCATTGGTAAAAATTAACGTAAGCAAACCCGTGTTGCAGTAGAAGTAGCATTGGTGAAAAGTAATCTAGGCAAACTCGTGTTGCGGTCGAAATAGCATTGGTAAAAGTTAATGTATGCAAACTCGTGTTGCGGTAGAAATAGCATTTGTAAAAGGATCGTCTACAAAAACTTGTGTTGCAGTGGAAATAGCCTTGGTGAAAAGTAATCTAGGCAAACCCGTGTTGCGGTAGAATTAGCAATGGTAAAATGTAATCTACGCACACTCGTGTTGCAGTAGAAATATAATTTGTAAAAAGTTTGTCTGCACAAACTCATGTTGCAGTAAAAATAGCATTGGTAAAAAGTAATGTACGCAAACCTGTGTTGCAGTAGAAATAGCATTGGTGAAAAGTAATCTACGAAAACTCGTGTTGCTGTAGAAATATAATTTGTAAAAAGTTTGTCAGCACAAACTCATGTTGCAGTAAAAATAGCATTGGTAAAAAGTAATGTACGCAAACCTGTGTTGCAGTAGAAATAGCATTGGTGAAAAGTAATCTACGAAAACTCGTGTTGCTGTAGAAATAGAAATGGTAAAAAGTAATCTACGCATACTCATGTTGTGGTAGAAATATAATTTGTAAAAAGTTCGTCAACACAAACTTGTGTTCCGGTAAAAATAGCATTGGTAAAAAGTAATGTATGCAAACCCATGTTGCAGTAGAAATAGCATTGGTGAAAAGTAATCTACGAAAACTTGTGTTGCTGTAGAAATAGAAATGGGAAAAAGTAATTGACGCATACTCATGTTGTGGTAGAAATAGTATTGGTAAAAATTAATGTATGCAAACTCGTGTTGCGGTAGAAATAGCATTGGTAAAAGGATCGTCTACAAAAACTTGTGTTGCAGTAGAAATAGCCTTGGTGAAAAGTAATCTAGGCAAACCCGTGTTGCGGTAGAATTAGCAATGGTAAAATGTAATCTACGCACACTCGTGTTGCAGTAGAAATATAATTTGTAAAAAGTTTGTCAGCACAAACTCATGTTGCAGTAAAAATAGCATTGGTAAAAAGTAATGTACGCAAACCTGTGTTGCAGTAGAAATAGCCTTGGTGAAAAGTAATCTAGGCAAACCCGTGTTGCGGTAGAATTAGCAATGGTAAAATGTAATCTATGCACACTCGTGTTGCAGTAGAAATATAATTTGTAAAAAGTTTGTCAGCACAAACTCATGTTGCAGTAAAAATAGCATTGGTAAAAAGTAATGTACACAAACCTGTGTTGCAGTAGAAATAGCATTGGTGAAAAGTAATCTACGAAAACTCGTGTTGCGGTAGAAATAGAAATGGTAAAAAGTAATTGACGCATACTCATGTTGTGGTAGAAATAGAATTGGTAAAAATTAATGTATGCAAACTCGTGTTGCGGTAGAAATAGCATTGGTAAAAGGATCGTCTACAAAAACTTGTGTTATGGTAAAAATAGAATTTGCAAAAAGTTCGTCTACGCAAACTTTTGTTGTGGTAGAAATAGCATTGTTAAAATGTAATCTACGCAAACTTGTGTTATGGTAGAAATAGGATTGGTAAAAATAAATGTATGCAAACTCTTGTTGCAGTAGAAATAGCCTTGGTGAAAAGTAATCCAGGCAAACCCGTGTTGCGGTAGAAATACCATTGGTAAAAATTAACGTATGCAAACTCGTGTTGCAGTAGAAATAGCATTGGTGAAAAGGAATCTACGAAAACTCATGTTGCTGTAGAAATAGAAATGGTAAAAAGTAATCTACGCATACTCATGTTGTGGTAGAAATAGAATTGGTAAAAATTAATGTATGCAAACTCGTGTTGCAGTAGAAATAGCATTGGTGAAATATAATCTACGAAAACTTGTTTTGCGCTAGAAATAGCATTGGTAAAAAGTAATGTACGCAAACTCGTGTTGTGTTAGCAATAGCATTGGTAAAACGTAATCTAGGGACACTCGTGTTGCGGTAGAAATAGCATTGGTAAAAGGATCGTCTATAAAAACTTGTGTTGCGGTAGAAATAGAATTTGTAAAAAGTTCGTCTACACAAACTCTTGTTGCGGTAGAAATAGCATTGGTAAAATGTAAGCTAGGCAAACCCGTCTTGCCGTAGAAATGGCATTGGTAAAATTAAGGTATGCAATCTCGTGTTGCAGGAGAAATAGCATTGTTGAAAAGTAATGTACACAAACTCATGTTGCAGTAGAAATAGAATTGGTAAAAATTAATGTATGCAAACTCATCTTGCGTTAGAAATAGGATTGCTTAAAAGTAATCTACGGAAACTCGTTTTGGTGTAGAAAGAGTATTGGTAAAAAGTAATCTAGGCAAACCCGTGTTGTGGTAGAAAGAGTATTGGTAAAAAGTAATCTAGGCTTGCTGAAAAGTAATCTACGCTAATTAGTTTTCCTGTAGAAAGAGAATTGGAAAAAAGTAATCTAGGCAAACCCGTGTTGCCGGAGAAATGGCATTGGTAAAAATTAATGTATGCAAACTCGTGTTGCAGTAGAAATAGCATTGGTGAAAAGTAATCTATGCAAACTCATGCTGCGGTAGAAATTGCATTGGTAAAATGTAATCTACGCAAATTTGTGTTGTGGTAGAAATAGCATTGGTAAAAATTAATGTAAGCAAACTCGTTTTGCAGTAGAAATAGCATTGGTGAAAAGTAGTCCACGAAAACTCGTCTTGCTGTAGAAATAGAAATGGTAAAAACTAATCTACGCAAACTCGTGTTGCTGTAGAAAGAGTATTGGTAAAAAGTAATCTAGGCAAACCCGTGTTGCGGTAGAAATAGGATTACTAAAAAGTAATCTACACAAATTCGTTTTCTTGTAGAAAGAGAATTGGTAAAAGATAATCTAGGCAAACCCGTGTTGCGGTAGAAATAGCATTGGTAAAAATTAACGTAAGCAAACCCGTGTTGCAGTAGAAGTAGCATTGGTGAAAAGTAATCTAGGCAAACTCGTGTTGCGGTCGAAATAGCATTGGTAAAAGTTAATGTATGCAAACTCGTGTTGCGGTAGAAATAGCATTTGTAAAAGGATCGTCTACAAAAACTTGTGTTGCAGTGGAAATAGCCTTGGTGAAAAGTAATCTAGGCAAACCCGTGTTGCGGTAGAATTAGCAATGGTAAAATGTAATCTACGCACACTCGTGTTGCAGTAGAAATATAATTTGTAAAAAGTTTGTCTGCACAAACTCATGTTGCAGTAAAAATAGCATTGGTAAAAAGTAATGTACGCAAACCTGTGTTGCAGTAGAAATAGCATTGGTGAAAAGTAATCTACGAAAACTCGTGTTGCTGTAGAAATATAATTTGTAAAAAGTTTGTCAGCACAAACTCATGTTGCAGTAAAAATAGCATTGGTAAAAAGTAATGTACGCAAACCTGTGTTGCAGTAGAAATAGCATTGGTGAAAAGTAATCTACGAAAACTCGTGTTGCTGTAGAAATAGAAATGGGAAAAAGTAATTGACGCATACTCATGTTGTGGTGGAAATAGTATTGGTAAAAATTAATGTATGCAAACTCGTGTTGCGGTAGAAATAGCATTGGTAAAAGGATCGTCTACAAAAACTTGTGTTGCAGTAGAAATAGCCTTGGTGAAAAGTAATCTAGGCAAACCCGTGTTGCGGTAGAATTAGAATTGGAAAAATGTAATCAAGGCACACTCGTGTTGCGGTAGAAATATAATTTGTAAAAAGTTCGTCAACACAAACTCGTGTTCCGGTAAAAATAGCATTGGTAAAAAGTAATGTATGCAAACCCATGTTGCAGTAGAAATAGCATTGGTGAAAAGTAATCTACGAAAACTTGTGTTGCTGTAGAAATAGAAATGGGAAAAAGTAATTGACGCATAGACATGTTGTGGTAGAAATAGTATTGGTAAAAATTAATGTATGCAAACTCGTGTTGCGGTAGAAATAGCATTTGTAAAAGGATCGTCTACAAAAACTTGTGTTGCAGTGGAAATAGCCTTGGTGAAAAGTAATCTAGGCAAACCCGTGTTGCGGTAGAATTAGCAATGGTAAAATGTAATCTACGAACACTCGTGTTGCAGTAGAAATATAATTTGTAAAAAGTTTGTCAGCACAAACTCATGTTGCAGTAAAAATAGCATTGGTAAAAAGTAATGTACGCAAACGTGTGTTGCAGTAGAAATAGCATTGGTGAAAAGTAATCTACGAAAACGCGTGTTGCTGTAGAAATATAATTTGTAAAAAGTTTGTCAGCACAAACTCATGTTGCAGTAAAAATAGCATTGGTAAAAAGTAATGTACGCAAACCTGTGTTGCAGTAGAAATAGCATTGGTGAAAAGTAATCTACGAAAACTCGTGTTGCTGTAGAAATAGAAATGGTAAAAAGTAATCTACGCATACTCATGTTGTGGTAGAAATATAATTTGTAAAAAGTTCGTCAACACAAACTTGTGTTCCGGTAAAAATAGCATTGGTAAAAAGTAATGTATGCAAACCCATGTTGCAGTAGAAATAGCATTGGTGAAAAGTAATTGACGCATACTCATGTTGTGGTAGAAATAGAATTCGTAAAAATTAATGTATGCAAACTCGTGTTGTGGTAGAAATAGCATCGGTAAAAGGATCGTCTACAAAAACTTGTGTTGCGGTAAAAATAGAATTTGCAAAAAGTTCATCTACGCAAACTTTTGTTGTGGTAGAAATAGCATTGTTAAAATGTAATCTACGCAAACTTGTGTTATGGTAGAAATAGGATTGGTAAAAATAAATGTATGCAAACTCGTGTTGCAGTAGAAATAGCCTTGGTGAAAAGTAATCCAGGCAAACCCGTGTTGCGGTAGAAATACCATTGGTAAAAATTAACGTATGCAAACTCGTTTTGCAGTAGAAATAGCATTGGTGAAAAGTAATCTACGAAAACTCATGTTGCTGTAGAAATAGAAATGGTAAAAAGTAATCTACGCATACTCATTTGTGGTAGAAATAGAATTGGTAAAAATTAATGTGTGCAAAGTCGTGTTGCGGTAGAAATAGCATTGGTAAAAGGATTGTCTACAAAAATTTGTGTTGCAGTAGAAATAGCCTTGGTGAAAAGTAATCTAGGCAAACCCGTGTTGCGGTAGAATTAGCAATGGTAAAATGTAATCTACGCACACTCGTGTTGCAGTAGAAATATAATTTGTAAAAAGTTTGTCAGCACAAACTCATGTTGCAGTAAAAATAGCATTGGTAAAAAGTAATGTACGCAAACCCGTGTTGCGGTAGAAATAGCATTGGTGAAAAATAATCTACGAAAACTCTTGTTGCTGTAATAATAGAAATGGTAAAAAGTAATCTACGCATACTCATGTTGTGGTAGAAATAGAATTGGTAAAAATTAATGTATGCAAAATCGTGTTGCAGTAGAAATAGCATAGGTGAAAAGGAATCTAGGCAAACCCGTGTTGTGGTAGAAATAGCATTGGTAAAAATTAATGTATGCAAACTTGTGTTGCCCTAGAAATAGCATTGGTGAAAAGTAATGTACACAAACCCGTGTTGCCGTAGAAATGGCACTGGTAAAAGTTAATGTATGCAAACTCGTGTTGCAGTAGAAATAGCATTGGTGAAAAGTAATCTACGAAAATTCGTGTTACAGTAGAAATAGCATTGGTAAAACATAATCTACGCAAACTCGTGTTGCCGTAGAAATAGCATTGGTAAAACGATCGTCTACAAAAACCTGTGTTGCAGTAGAAATAGCCTTGGTGAAAAGTAATCTAGGCAAACCCGTGTTGAGGTAGAATTAGCAATCGTAAAATGTAATCTACGCACACTCGTGTTGCAGTAGAAATATAATTTGTAAAAAGTTTGTCAGCACAAACTCATGTTGCAGTAGAAATAGCATTGGTGAAAAGTAATCTACGAAAACTCGTGTTGCTGTAGAAATAGAAATGGTAAAAAGTAATATACGCATACTCATGTTGTGGTAGAAATATAATTTGTAAAAAGTTCGTCAACACAAACTTGTGTTCCGGTAAAAATAGCATTGGTAAAAAGTAATGTATGCAAACCCATGTTGCAGTAGAAATAGCATTGGTGAAAAGTAATCTACGAAAACTTGTGTTGCTTTAGAAATAGAAATGGTAAAAAGTAATTGACGCATACTCATGTTGTGGTAGAAATAGAATTGGTAAAAATTAATGTATGCAAACTCGTGTTGCGGTAGAAATAGCATTGGTAAAAGGATCGTCTACAAAAACTTGTGTTGCGGTAAAAATAGAATTTGCAAAAAGTTCGTCTACGCAAACTTTTGTTGTGGTAGAAATAGCATTGTTAAAATGTAATCTACGCAAACTTGTGTTATGGTAGAAATAGGATTGGTAAAAATAAATGTATGCAAACTCGTGTTGCAGTAGAAATAGCCTTGGTGAAAAGTAATCCAGGCAAACCCGTGTTGCGGTAGAATTAGCATTGGTAAAATGTAATCTAGGCACACTCGTGTTGCAGTAGAAATAGCATTGGTGAAAAGTAATCTACGAAAACTCATGTTGCTGTAGAAATAGAAATGGTAAAAAGTAATCTACGCATACTCATGTTGTGGTAGAAATAGAATTGGTAAAAATTAATGTATGCAAACTCGTGTTGCAGTAGAAATAGCATTGGTGAAATATAATCTACGAAAACTTGTTTTGCGCTAGAAATAGCATTGGTAAAAAGTAATGTACGCAAACTCGTGTTGTGTTAGCAATAGCATTGGTAAAACGTAATCTAGGGACACTCGTGTTGCGGTAGAAATAGCATTGGTAAAAGGATCGTCTATAAAAACTTGTGTTGCGGTAGAAATAGAATTTGTAAAAAGTTCGTCTACACAAACTCTTGTTGCGGTAGAAATAGCATTGGTAAAATGTAAGCTAGGCAAACCCGTCTTGCCATAGAAATGGCATTGGTAAAATTAAGGTATGCAATCTCGTGTTGCAGGAGAAATAGCATTGTTGAAAAGTAATGTACACAAACTCATGTTGCAGTAGAAATAGAATTGGTAAAAATTAATGTATGCAAACTCATCTTGCGTTAGAAATAGGATTGCTTAAAAGTAATCTACGGAAACTCGTTTTGGTGTAGAAAGAGTATTGGTAAAAAGTAATCTAGGCAAACCCGTGTTGTGGTAGAAAGAGTATTGGTAAAAAGTAATCTAGGCTTGCTGAAAAGTAATCTACGCTAATTCGTTTTCCTGTAGAAAGAGAATTGGAAAAAAGTAATCTAGGCAAACCCGTGTTGCCGGAGAAATGGCATTGGTAAAAATTAATGTATGCAAACTCGTGTTGTGGTAGAAATAGCATTGGTGAAAAGTAATCTATGCAAACTCATGCTGCGGTAGAAATTGCATTGGTAAAATGTAATCTACGCAAATTTGTGTTGTGGTAGAAATAGCATTGGTAAAAATTAATGTATGCAAACTCGTTTTGCAGTAGAAATAGCATTGGTGAAAAGTAGTCCACGAAAACTCGTCTTGCTGTAGAAATAGAAATGGTAAAAACTAATCTACGCAAACTCGTGTTGCTGTAGAAAGAGTATTGGTAAAAAGTAATCTAGGCAAACCGTGTTGCGGTAGAAATAGGATTACTAGAAAGTAATCTACACAAATTCGTTTTCTTGTAGAAAGAGAATTGGTAAAAGATAATCTAGGCAAACCCGTGTTGCGGTAGAAATAGCATTGGTAAAAATTAACGTAAGCAAACCCGTGTTGCAGTAGAAGTAGCATTTTTAAAAGGATCGTCTACAAAATCCTGTGTTGTGATAGAAATAGCACTGGTACAATGTAATCTAGGCAAACCCGTGTTGCGGTAGAATTAGCATTGGTAAAATGTAATCTAGGCACACTTGTGTTACAGGAGAAATATAATTTGTAAAAAGTTTGTCAGCACAAACTCGTGTTGCAGTAAAAATAGCATTGGTGAAAAGTAATCTACGAAAACTCTTGTTGTGGTAGAAATAGAATGGGAAAAAATTAACGTACGCAAACTCATGTTGCTGTAGAAATAGAATTGCTGAAATGTAATCAATGCAAACTCACGTTGCGGAAGAAATAGCATTGGTAAAATGTAATCTACGGAAACTTGAATTGTGGTAGAAATAGCATTGGTAACAAGAAATGTACACAAACGTGTGTTGCGGTAGAAATAGCATTGGTAAAAATTAATGTATGCAAACTCATGTTGCAGTAGAAATAGCATTGGTGAAAAGTAATGTATGCAAACTCATGTTGCGGTAGAAATAGGATTGGTAAAAATTAATGTATGCAAACGCGTGTTGCGGTAGAAATAGCATTGGAAAAATGTAATCAAGGCACACTCGTGTTGCGGTAGAATTAGCATTGGAAAAATGTAATCAAGGCACACTCGTGTTGCGGTAGAAATATAATTTGTAAAAAGTTCGTCAACACAAACTCGTGTTCCTTTAAAAATAGCATTGGTAAAAGGTAATGTATCCAAACCCATGTTGCAGTAGAAATAGCATTGGTGAAAAGTAATCTACGAAAACTTGTGTTGCTGTAGAAATAGAAATGGGAAAAAGTAATTGACGCATACTCATGTTGTGGTAGAAATAGTATTGGTAAAAATTAATGTATGCAAACTCGTGTTGCGGTAGAAATAGCATTGGTAAAAGGATCGTCTACAAAAACTTGTGTTGCAGTAGAAATAGCCTTGGTGAAAAGTAATCTAGGCAAACCCGTGTTGCGGTAGAATTAGCAATGGTAAAATGTAATCTACGCACACTCGTGTTGCAGTAGAAATATAATTTGTAAAAAGTTTGTCAGCACAAACTCATGTTGCAGTAAAAATAGCATTGGTAAAAAGTAATGTACGCAAACCTGTGTTGCAGTAGAAATAGCCTTGGTGAAAAGTAATCTAGGCAAACCCGTGTTGCGGTAGAATTAGCAATGGTAAAATGTAATCTATGCACACTCGTGTTGCAGTAGAAATATAATTTGTAAAAAGTTTGTCAGCACAAACTCATGTTGCAGTAAAAATAGCATTGGTAAAAAGTAATGTACACAAACCTGTGTTGCAGTAGAAATAGCACTGGTGAAAAGTAATCTACGAAAACTCGTGTTGCGGTAGAAATAGAAATGGTAAAAAGTAATTGACGCATACCCATGTTGTGGTAGAAATAGAATTGGTAAAAATTAATGTATGCAAACTCGTGTTGCGGTAGAAATAGCATTGGTAAAAGGATCGTCTACAAAAACTTGTGTTGCGGTAAAAATAGAATTTGCAAAAAGTTCGTCTACGCAAACTTTTGTTGTGGTAGAAATAGCATTGTTAAAATGTAATCTACGCAAACTTGTGTTATGGTAGAAATAGGATTGGTAAAAATAAATGTATGCAAACTCTTGTTGCAGTAGAAATAGCCTTGGTGAAAAGTAATCCAGGCAAACCCGTGTTGCGGTAGAAATACCATTGGTAAAAATTAACGTATGCAAACTCGTGTTGCAGTAGAAATAGCATTGGTGAAAAGGAATCTACGAAAACTCATGTTGCTGTAGAAATAGAAATGGTAAAAAGTAATCTACGCATACTCATGTTGTGGTAGAAATAGCATTGGCAAAAAGTAATGTACGCAAACTCGTGTTGTGTTAGCAATAGCATTGGTAAAACGTAATCTAGGGACACTCGTGTTGCGGTAGAAATAGCATTGGTAAAAGGATCGTCTATAAAAACTTGTGTTGCGGTAGAAATAGAATTTGTAAAAAGTTCGTCTACACAAACTCTTGTTGCGGTAGAAATAGCATTGGTAAAATGTAAGCTAGGCAAACCCGTCTTGCCGTAGAAATGGCATTGGTAAAATTAAGGTATGCAATCTCGTGTTGCAGGAGAAATAGCATTGTTGAAAAGTAATGTACACAAACTCATGTTGCAGTAGAAATAGAATTGGTAAAAATTAATGTATGCAAACTCATCTTGCGTTAGAAATAGGATTGCTTAAAAGTAATCTACGGAAACTCGTTTTGGTGTAGAAAGAGTATTGGTAAAAAGTAATCTAGGCAAACCCGTGTTGTGGTAGAAAGAGTATTGGTAAAAAGTAATCTAGGCTTGCTGAAAAGTAATCTACGCTAATTCGTTTTCCTGTAGAAAGAGAATTGGAAAAAAGTAATCTAGGCAAACCCGTGTTGCCGGAGAAATGGCATTGGTAAAAATTAATGTATGCAAACTCGTGTTGCAGTAGAAATAGCATTGGTGAAAAGTAATCTATGCAAACTCATGCTGCGGTAGAAATTGCATTGGTAAAATGTAATCTACGCAAATTTGTGTTGTGGTAGAAATAGCATTGGTAAAAATTAATGTATGCAAACTCGTTTTGCAGTAGAAATAGCATTGGTGAAAAGTAATCTATGCAAACTCATGCTGCGGTAGAAATTGCATTGGTAAAATGTAATCTACGCAAATTTGTGTTGTGGTAGAAATAGCATTGGTAAAAATTAATCTAGGCAAACCCGTGTTGCGGTAGAAATAGGATTACTAAAAAGTAATCTACACAAATTCGTTTTCTTGTAGAAAGAGAATTGGTAAAAGATAATCTAGGCAAACCCGTGTTGCGGTAGAAATAGCATTGGTAAAAATTAACGTAAGCAAACCCGTGTTGCAGTAGAAGTAGCATTGGTGAAAAGTAATCTAGGCAAACTCGTGTTGCGGTCGAAATAGCATTGGTAAAAGTTAATGTATGCAAACTCGTGTTGCAGTAGAAGTAGCATTTTTAAAAGGATCGTCTACAAAATCCTGTGTTGTGATAGAAATAGCACTGGTACAATGTAATCTAGGCAAACCCGTGTTGCGGTAGAATTAGCATTGGTAAAATGTAATCTAGGCACACTTGTGTTACAGTAGAAATATAATTTGTAAAAAGTTTGTCAGCACAAACTCGTGTTGCAGTAAAAATAGCATTGGTGAAAAGTAATCTACGAAAACTCTTGTTGTGGTAGAAATAGAATAGGAAAAAATTAACGTACGCAAACTCATGTTGCTGTAGAAATAGGATTGCTGAAATGTAATCAATGCAAACTCACGTTGCGGAAGAAATAGCATTGGTAAAATGTAATCTACGGAAACTTGAATTGTGGTAGAAATAGCATTGGTAACAAGAAATGTACACAAACGTGTGTTGCGGTAGAAATAGCATTGGTAAAAATTAATGTATGCAAACTCGTGTTGCAGTAGAAATAGCATTGGTGAAAAGTAATCTATGCAAACTCATGTTGCGGTAGAAATAGCATTGGTAAAAAGTAATGTATGCAAACTCGTGTTGCAGTAGAAATAGCATTGGTGAAAAGTAATCTATGCAAACTCATGTTGCGGTAGAAATAGGATTGGTAAAAATTAATGTATGGAAACGCGTGTTGCGGTAGAAATAGCATTGGTAAAATGTAATCTAGGCAAACCCGTGTTGCGGTAGAATTAGAATTGGAAAAATGTAATCAAGGCACACTCGTGTTGCGGTAGAAATATAATTTGTAAAAAGTTCGTCAACACAAACTCGTGTTCCGGTAAAAATAGCATTGGTAAAAAGTAATGTATGCAAACCCATGTTGCAGTAGAAATAGCATTGGTGAAAAGTAATCTACGAAAACTTGTGTTGCTGTAGAAATAGAAATGGGAAAAAGTAATTGACGCATAGACATGTTGTGGTAGAAATAGTATTGGTAAAAATTAATGTATGCAAACTCGTGTTGCGGTAGAAATAGCATTTGTAAAAGGATCGTCTACAAAAACTTGTGTTGCAGTGGAAATAGCCTTGGTGAAAAGTAATCTAGGCAAACCCGTGTTGCGGTAGAATTAGCAATGGTAAAATGTAATCTACGCACACTCGTGTTGCAGTAGAAATATAATTTGTAAAAAGTTTGTCAGCACAAACTCATGTTGCAGTAAAAATAGCATTGGTAAAAAGTAATCTACGAAAACTCGTGTTGCTGTAGAAATATAATTTGTAAAAAGTTTGTCAGCACAAACTCATGTTGCAGTAAAAATAGCATTGGTAAAAAGTAATGTACGCAAACCTGTGTTGCAGTAGAAATAGCATTGGTGAAAAGTAATCTACGAAAACTCGTGTTGCTGTAGAAATAGAAATGGTAAAAAGTAATCTACGCATACTCATGTTGTGGTAGAAATATAATTTGTAAAAAGTTCGTCAACACAAACTTGTGTTCCGGTAAAAATAGCATTGGTAAAAAGTAATGTATGCAAACCCATGTTGCAGTAGAAATAGCATTGGTGAAAAGTAATCTACGAAAACTTGTGTTGCTGTAGAAATAGAAATGGTAAAAAGTAATTGACGCATACTCATGTTGTGGTAGAAATAGAATGGGAAAAAATTAATGTACGCAAACTCATGTTGCTGTAGAAATAGGATTGCTGAAATGTAATCAATGCAAACTCACGTTGCAGAAGAAATAGCATTGGTAAAATGTAATCTACAGAAACTTGAATTGTGGTAGAAATAGCATTGGTGAAAAGTAATCTATGCAAACTCATGTTGCGGTAGAAATAGGATTGGTAAAAATTAATGTATGCAAACGCGTGTTGCGGTAGAAATAGCATTGGTAAAATGTAATCTAGGCAAACCCGTGTTGCGGTAGAATTAGCATTGGAAATATGTAATCAAGGCACACTCGTGTTGCGGTAGAAATATAATTTGTAAAAAGTTCGTCAACACAAACTCGTGTTCTGGTAAAAATAGCATTGGTAAAAAGTAATGTATGCAAACCCATGTTGCAGTAGAAATAGTATTGGTGAAAAGTAATCTACGAAAACTTGTGTTGCTGTAGAAATAAAAATGGTAAAAAGTAATTGACGCATACTCATGTTGTGGTAGAAATATTATTGGTAAAAATTAAGGTATGCAAACTCGTGTTGCGGTAGAAATAGCATTGGTAAAAGGATCGTCTACAAAAACTTGTGTTGCGGTAAAAATAGAATTTGCAAAAAGTTCGTCTACGCAAACTTTTGTTGTGGTAGAAATAGCATTGTTAAAATGTAATCTACGCAAACTTGTGTTAAGGTAGAAATAGGATTGGTAAAAATAAATGTATGCAAACTCGTGTTGCAGTAGAAATAGCCTTGGTGAAAAGTAATCCAGGCAAACCCGTGTTGCGGTAGAAATACCATTGGTAAAAATTAACGTATGCAAACTCGTGTTGCAGTAGAAATAGAATTGGTAAAAATTAATGTGTGCAAAGTCGTGTTGCGGTAGAAATAGCATTGGTAAAAGGATTGTCTACAAAAACTTGTGTTGCAGTAGAAATAGCCTTGGTGAAAAGTAATCTAGGCAAGCCCGTGTTGCGGTAGAATTAGCAATGGTAAAATGTAATCTACGCACACTCGTGTTGCAGTAGAAAGATAATTTGTAAAAAGTTTGTCAGCACAAACTCATGTTGCAGTAAAAATAGCATTGGTAAAAAGTAATGTACGCAATCCCGTGTTGCGGTAGAAATAGCATTGGTGAAAAATAATCTACGAAAACTCTTGTTGCTGTAATAATAGAAATGGTAAAAAGTAATCTACGCATACTCATGTTGTGGTAGAAATAGAATTGGTAAAAATTAATGTATGCAAAATCGTGTTGCAGTAGAAATGGCATAGGTGAAAAGGAATCGGGGCAAACCCGTGTTGTGGTAGAAATAGCATTGGTAAAAATTAATGTATGGAAACTCGTGTTGCAGTAGAAATAGCATTGGTGAAATATAATCTACGAAAACTTGTGTTGCCCTAGAAATAGCATTGGTAAAAAGTAATGTACACAAACCCGTGTTGCCGTAGAAATGGCACTGGTAAAAGTTAATGTATGCAAACTCGTGTTGCAGTAGAAATAGCATAGGTGAAAAGGAATCGGGGCAAACCCGTGTTGTGGTAGAAATAGCATTGGTGAAAAGTAATCTACGAAAATTCGTGTTACAGTAGAAATAGCATTGGTAAAACATAATCTACGCAAACTCGTGTTGCCGTAGAAATAGCATTGGTAGAAGGATCGTCTACAAAAACCTGTGTTGCAGTAGAAATAGCCTTGGTGAAAAGTAATCTAGGCAAACCCGTGTTGCGGTAGAATTAGCATTGGTAAAATGTAATCTAGGCACACTCGTGTTGCAGTAGAAATAGCATTGGTGAAGAGTAATCTATGAAAACTCGTGTTTCTGTAGAAATAGAAATGGAAAAATGTAATCTACGCATACACATGTTCTGGTAGAAATAGAATTGGTAAAAATTAATGTATGCAAACTCGTGTTGCAGTAGAAATAGCATTGGTGAAATATAATCTACGAAAACTTGTTTTGCGCTAGAAATAGCATTGGTAAAAAGTAATGTACGCAAACTCGTGTTGTGTTAGCAATAGCATTGGTAAAACGTAATCTAGGGACACTCGTGTTGCGGTAGAAATAGCATTGGTAAAAATTAATGTATGCAAACGCGTGTTGCGGTAGAATTAGAATTGGTGAAAAGTAATCTACGAAAACTCGTGTTGCTGTAGAAATATAATTTGTAAAAAGTTTGTCAGCACAAACTCATGTTGCAGTAAAAATAGCATTGGTAAAAAGTAATGTACGCAAACCTGTGTTGCAGTAGAAATAGCATTGGTGAAAAGTAATCTACGAAAACTCGTGTTGCTGTAGAAATAGAAATGGTAAAAAGTAATTGACGCATACTCATGTTGTGGTAGAAATAGAATTGGTAAAAATTAATGTATGCAAACTCGTGTTGCGGTAGAAATAGCATTGGTAAAAGGATCGTCTACAAAAACTTGTGTTGCAGTAAAAATAGCATTGGTGAAAAGTAATCTACGAAAACTCTTGTGGTAGAAATAGAATGGGAAAAAATTAATGTACGCAAACTCATGTTGCTGTAGAAATAGGATTGCTGAAATGTAATCAATGCAAACTCACGTTGCAGAAGAAATAGCATTGGTAAAATGTAATCTACAGAAACTTGAATTGTGGTAGAAATAGCATTGGTGAAAAGTAATCTATGCAAACTCATGTTGCGGTAGAAATAGGATTGGTAAAAATTAATGTATGCAAATGCGTGTTGCGGTAGAAATAGCATTGGTAAAATGTAATCTAGGCAAACCCGTGTTGCGGTAGAATTAGCATTGGAAATATGTAATCAAGGCACACTCGTGTTGCGGTAGAAATATAATTTGTAAAAAGTTCGTCAACACAAACTCGTGTTCTGGTAAAAATAGCATTGGTAAAAAGTAATGTATGCAAACCCATGTTGCAGTAGAAATAGTATTGGTGAAAAGTAATCTACGAAAACTTGTGTTGCTGTAGAAATAAAAATGGTAAAAAGTAATTGACGCATACTCATGTTGTGGTAGAAATAGTATTGGTAAAAATTAAGGTATGCAAACTCGTGTTGCGGTAGAAATAGCATTGGTAAAAGGATCGTCTACAAAAACTTGTGTTGCGGTAAAAATAGAATTTGCAAAAAGTTCGTCTACGCAAACTTTTGTTGTGGTAGAAATAGCATTGTTAAAATGTAATCTACGCAAACTTGTGTTAAGGTAGAAATAGGATTGGTAAAAATAAATGTATGCAAACTCGTGTTGCAGTAGAAATAGCCTTGGTGAAAAGTAATCCAGGCAAACCCGTGTTGCGGTAGAAATACCATTGGTAAAAATTAACGTATGCAAACTCGTGTTGCAGTAGAAATAGAATTGGTAAAAATTAATGTGTGCAAAGTCGTGTTGCGGTAGAAATAGCATTGGTAAAAGGATCGTCTACAAAAACTTGTGTTGCAGTAAAAATAGCATTGGTGAAAAGTAATCTACGAAAACTCTTGTGGTAGAAATAGAATGGGAAAAAATTAATGTACGCAAACTCATGTTGCTGTAGAAATAGGATTGCTGAAATGTAATCAATGCAAACTCACGTTGCAGAAGAAATAGCATTGGTAAAATGTAATCTACAGAAACTTGAATTGTGGTAGAAATAGCATTGGTGAAAAGTAATCTATGCAAACTCATGTTGCGGTAGAAATAGGATTGGTAAAAATTAATGTATGCAAATGCGTGTTGCGGTAGAAATAGCATTGGTAAAATGTAATCTAGGCAAACCCGTGTTGCGGTAGAATTAGCATTGGAAATATGTAATCAAGGCACACTCGTGTTGCGGTAGAAATATAATTTGTAAAAAGTTCGTCAACACAAACTCGTGTTCTGGTAAAAATAGCATTGGTAAAAAGTAATGTATGCAAACCCATGTTGCAGTAGAAATAGTATTGGTGAAAAGTAATCTACGAAAACTTGTGTTGCTGTAGAAATAAAAATGGTAAAAAGTAATTGACGCATACTCATGTTGTGGTAGAAATAGTATTGGTAAAAATTAAGGTATGCAAACTCGTGTTGCGGTAGAAATAGCATTGGTAAAAGGATCGTCTACAAAAACTTGTGTTGCGGTAAAAATAGAATTTGCAAAAAGTTCGTCTACGCAAACTTTTGTTGTGGTAGAAATAGCATTGTTAAAATGTAATCTACGCAAACTTGTGTTAAGGTAGAAATAGGATTGGTAAAAATAAATGTATGCAAACTCGTGTTGCAGTAGAAATAGCCTTGGTGAAAAGTAATCCAGGCAAACCCGTGTTGCGGTAGAAATACCATTGGTAAAAATTAACGTATGCAAACTCGTGTTGCAGTAGAAATAGAATTGGTAAAAATTAATGTGTGCAAAGTCGTGTTGCGGTAGAAATAGCATTGGTAAAAGGATTGTCTACAAAAACTTGTGTTGCAGTAGAAATAGCCTTGGTGAAAAGTAATCTAGGCAAACCCGTGTTGCGGTAGAATTAGCAATGGTAAAATGTAATCTACGCACACTCGTGTTGCAGTAGAAAGATAATTTGTAAAAAGTTTGTCAGCACAAACTCATGTTGCAGTAAAAATAGCATTGGTAAAAAGTAATGTACGCAATCCCGTGTTGCGGTAGAAATAGCATTGGTGAAAAATAATCTACGAAAACTCTTGTTGCTGTAATAATAGAAATGGTAAAAAGTAATCTACGCATACTCATGTTGTGGTAGAAATAGAATTGGTAAAAATTAATGTATGCAAAATCGTGTTGCAGTAGAAATGGCATAGGTGAAAAGGAATCGGGGCAAACCCGTGTTGTGGTAGAAATAGTATTGGTAAAAATTAATGTATGGAAACTCGTGTTGCAGTAGAAATAGCATTGGTGAAATATAATCTACGAAAACTTGTGTTGCCCTAGAAATAGCATTGGTAAAAAGTAATGTACACAAACCCGTGTTGCCGTAGAAATGGCACTGGTAAAAGTTAATGTATGGAAACTCGCGTTGCAGTAGAAATAGCATTGGTAAAACATAATCTACGCAAACTCGTGTTGCCGTAGAAATAGCATTGGTAAAAGGATCGTCTACAAAAACCTGTGTTGCAGTAGAAATAGCCTTGGTGAAAAGTAATCTAGGCAAACCCGTGTTGCGGTAGAATTAGCAATGGTAAAATGTAATCTAGGCACACTCGTGTTGCAGTAGAAATAGCATTGGTGAAGAGTAATCTATGAAAACTCGTTTTTCTGTAGAAATAGAAATGGAAAAATGTAATCTACGCATACACATGTTCTGGTAGAAATAGAATTGGTAAAAATTAATGTATGCAAACTGGTGTTGCAGTAGAAATAGCATTGGTGAAATATAATCTACGAAAACTTGTTTTGCGCTAGAAATAGCATTGGTAAAAAGTAATGTACGCAAACTCGTGTTGTGTTAGCAATAGCATTGGTAAAACGTAATCTAGGGACACTCGTGTTGCGGTAGAAATAGCATTGGTAAAAATTAATGTATGCAAACGCGTGTTGCGGTAGAATTAGAATTGGAAAAATGTAATCAAGGCACACTCGTGTTGCGGTAGAAATATAATTTGTAAAAAGTTCGTCAACACAAACTCGTGTTCCGGTAAAAATAGCATTGGTAAAAAGTAATGTATGCAAACCCATGTTGCAGTAGAAATAGCATTGGTGAAAAATAATCTACGAAAACTTGTGTTGCTGTAGAAATAGAAATGGGAAAAAGTAATTGACGCATAGACATGTTGTGGTAGAAATAGTATTGGTAAAAATTAATGTATGCAAACTCGTGTTGCGGTAGAAATAGCATTTGTAAAAGGATCGTCTACAAAAACTTGTGTTGCAGTGGAAATAGCCTTTGTGAAAAGTAATCTAGGCAAAACCGTGTTGCGGTAGAATTAGCAATGGTAAAATGTAATCTACGCACACTCGTGTTGCAGTAGAAATATAATTTGTAAAAAGTTTGTCAGCACAAACTCATGTTGCAGTAAAAATAGCATTGGTAAAAAGTAATGTACGCAAACCTGTGTTGCAGTAGAAATAGCATTGGTGAAAAGTAATCTACGAAAACTCGTGTTGCTGTAGAAATATAATTTGTAAAAAGTTTGTCAGCACAAACTCATGTTGCAGTAAAAATAGCATTGGTAAAAAGTAATGTACGCAAACCTGTGTTGCAGTAGAAATAGCATTGGTGAAAAGTAATCTACGAAAACTCGTGTTGCTGTAGAAATAGAAATGGTAAAAAGTAATCTACGCATACTCATGTTGTGGTAGAAATATAATTTGTAAAAAGTTCGTCAACACAAACTTGTGTTCCGGTAAAAATAGCATTGGTAAAAAGTAATGTATGCAAACCCATGTTGCAGTAGAAATAGCATTGGTGAAAAGTAATCTACGAAAACTTGTGTTGCTGTAGAAATAGAAATGGTAAAAAGTAATTGACGCATACTCATGTTGTGGTAGAAATAGAATTGGTAAAAATTAATGTATGCAAACTCGTGTTGCGGTAGAAATAGCATTGGTAAAAGGATCGTCTACAAAAACTTGTGTTGCAGTAAAAATAGCATTGGTGAAAAGTAATCTACGAAAACTCTTGTGGTAGAAATAGAATGGGAAAAAATTAATGTACGCAAACTCATGTTGCTGTAGAAATAGGATTGCTGAAATGTAATCAATGCAAACTCACGTTGCAGAAGAAATAGCATTGGTAAAATGTAATCTACAGAAACTTGAATTGTGGTAGAAATAGCATTGGTGAAAAGTAATCTATGCAAACTCATGTTGCGGTAGAAATAGGATTGGTAAAAATTAATGTATGCAAACGCGTGTTGCGGTAGAAATAGCATTGGTAAAATGTAATCTAGGCAAACCCGTGTTGCGGTAGAATTAGCATTGGAAATATGTAATCAAGGCACACGCGTGTTGCGGTAGAAATATAATTTGTAAAAAGTTCGTCAACACAAACTCGTGTTCTGGTAAAAATAGCATTGGTAAAAAGTAATGTATGCAAACCCATGTTGCAGTAGAAATAGTATTGGTGAAAAGTAATCTACGAAAACTTGTGTTGCTGTAGAAATAAAAATGGTAAAAAGTAATTGACGCATACTCATGTTGTGGTAGAAATAGTATTGGTAAAAATTAAGGTATGCAAACTCGTGTTGCGGTAGAAATAGCATTGGTAAAAGGATCGTCTACAAAAACTTGTGTTGCGGTAAAAATAGAATTTGCAAAAAGTTCGTCTACGCAAACTTTTGTTGTGGTAGAAATAGCATTGTTAAAATGTAATCTACGCAAACTTGTGTTATGGTAGAAATAGGATTGGTAAAAATAAATGTATGCAAACTCGTGTTGCAGTAGAAATAGCCTTGGTGAAAAGTAATCCAGGCAAACCCGTGTTGCGGTAGAAATACCATTGGTAAAAATTAACGTATGCAAACTCGTGTTGCAGTAGAAATAGAATTGGTAAAAATTAATGTGTGCAAAGTCGTGTTGCGGTAGAAATAGCATTGGTAAAAGGATTGTCTACAAAAACTTGTGTTGCAGTAGAAATAGCCTTGGTGAAAAGTAATCTAGGCAAACCCGTGTTGCGGTAGAATTAGCAATGGTAAAATGTAATCTACGCACACTCGTGTTGCAGTAGAAAGATAATTTGTAAAAAGTTTGTCAGCACAAACTCATGTTGCAGTAAAAATAGCATTGGTAAAAAGTAATGTACGCAATCCCGTGTTGCGGTAGAAATAGCATTGGTGAAAAATAATCTACGAAAACTCTTGTTGCTGTAATAATAGAAATGGTAAAAAGTAATCTACGCATACTCATGTTGTGGTAGAAATAGAATTGGTAAAAATTAATGTATGCAAAATCGTGTTGCAGTAGAAATGGCATAGGTGAAAAGGAATCGGGGCAAACCCGTGTTGTGGTAGAAATAGCATTGGTAAAAATTAATGTATGGAAACTCGTGTTGCAGTAGAAATAGCATTGGTGAAATATAATCTACGAAAACTTGTGTTGCCCTAGAAATAGCATTGGTAAAAAGTAATGTACACAAACCCGTGTTGCCGTAGAAATGGCACTGGTAAAAGTTAATGTATGCAAACTCGTGTTGCAGTAGAAATAGCATAGGTGAAAAGGAATCGGGGCAAACCCGTGTTGTGGTAGAAATAGCATTGGTGAAAAGTAATCTACGAAAATTCGTGTTACAGTAGAAATAGCATTGGTAAAACATAATCTACGCAAACTCGTGTTGCCGTAGAAATAGCATTGGTAGAAGGATCGTCTACAAAAACCTGTGTTGCAGTAGAAATAGCCTTGGTGAAAAGTAATCTAGGCAAACCCGTGTTGCGGTAGAATTAGCATTGGTAAAATGTAATCTAGGCACACTCGTGTTGCAGTAGAAATAGCATTGGTAAAAGGATCGTCTATAAAAACTTGTGTTGCGGTAGAAATAGAATTTGTAAAAAGTTCGTCTACACAAATTCTTGTTGCGGTAGAAATAGCATTGGTAAAAAGTAATGTATGCAAACCCATGTTGCAGTAGAAATAGCATTGGTGAAAAGTAATCTACGAAAACTCATGTTGCTGTAGAAATAGAAATGGTAAAAAGTAATCTACGCATACTCATGTTGTGGTAGAAATAGAATTGGTAAAAATTAATGTGTGCAAAGTCGTGTTGCGGTAGAAATAGCATTGGTAAAAGGATTGTCTACAAAAACTTGTGTTGCAGTAGAAATAGCCTTGGTGAAAAGTAATCCAGGCAAACCCGTGTTGCGGTAGAAATACCATTGGTAAAAATTAACGTATGCAAACTCGTGTTGCAGTAGAAATAGAATTGGTAAAAATTAATGTGTGCAAAGTCGTGTTGCGGTAGAAATAGCATTGGTAAAAGGATTGTCTACAAAAACTTGTGTTGCAGTAGAAATAGCCTTGGTGAAAAGTAATCTAGGCAAACCCGTGTTGCGGTAGAATTAGCAATGGTAAAATGTAATCTACGCACACTCGTGTTGCAGTAGAAAGATAATTTGCAAAAAGTTTGTCAGCACAAACTCATGTTGCAGTAAAAATAGCATTGGTAAAAAGTAATGTACGCAAACCCGTGTTGCGGTAGAAATAGCATTGGTGAAAAATAATCTACGAAAACTCTTGTTGCTGTAATAATAAAAATGGTAAAAAGTAATCTACGCATACTCATGTTGTGGTAGAAATTGAATTGGTAAAAATTAATGTATGCAAAATCGTGTTGCAGTAGAAATAGCATAGGTGAAAAGGAATCGGGGCAGACCCGTGTTGTGGTAGAAATAGCATTGGTAAAAATTAATGTATGCAAACTCGTGTTGCAGTAGAAATAGCATTGGTGAAATATAATCTACGAAAACTTGTGTTGCCCTAGAAATAGCATTGGTAAAAAGTAATGTACACAAACCCGTGTTGCCGTAGAAATGGCACTGGTAAAAGTTAATGTATGGAAACTCGCGTTGCAGTAGAAATAGCATTGGTGAAAAGTAATCTACGCAAACTCGTGTTGCCGTAGAAATAGCATTGGTAAAAGGATCGTCTACAAAAACCTGTGTTGCAGTAGAAATAGCCTTGGTGAAAAGTAATCTAGGCAAACCCGTGTTGCGGTAGAATTAGCATTGGTAAAATGTAATCTAGGCACACTCGTGTTGCAGTAGAAATAGCATTGGTGAAGAGTAATCTATGAAAACTCGTGTTTCTGTAGAAATAGAAATGGAAAAATGTAATCTACGCATACACATGTTCTGGTAGAAATAGAATTGGTAAAAATTAATGTATGCAAACTCGTGTTGCAGTAGAAATAGCATTGGTGAAATATAATCTACGAAAACTTGTTTTGCGCTAGAAATAGCATTGGTAAAAAGTAATGTACGCAAACTCGTGTTGTGTTAGCAATAGCATTGGTAAAACGTAATCTAGGGACACTCGTGTTGCGGTAGAAATAGCATTGGTAAAAGGATCGTCTATAAAAACTTGTGTTGCGGTAGAAATAGAATTTGTAAAAAGTTCGTCTACACAAACTCTTGTTGCGGTAGAATTAGCATTGGTAAAATGTAATCTAGGCAAACCCGTCTTGCCGTAGAAATGGCATTGGTAAAATTAAGGTATGCAATCTCGTGTTGCAGGAGAAATAGCATTGTTGAAAAGTAATGTACACAAACTCATGTTGCAGTAGAAATAGAATTGGTAAAAATTAATGTATGCAAACTCATCTTGCGTTAGAAATAGGATTGCTTAAAAGTAATCTACGGAAACTCGTTTTGGTGTAGAAAGAGTATTGGTAAAAAGTAATCTAGGCAAACCCGTGTTGTGGTAGAAAGAGTATTGGTAAAAAGTAATCTAGGCTTGCTGAAAAGTAATCTACGCTAATTAGTTTTCCTGTAGAAAGAGAATTGGAAAAAAGTAATCTAGGCAAACCCGTGTTGCCGGAGAAATGGCATTAGTAAAAATTAATGTATGCAAACTCGTGTTGCAGTAGAAATAGCATTGGTGAAAAGTAATCTATGCAAACTCATGCTGCGGTAGAAATTGCATTGGTAAAATGTAATCTACGCAAATTTGTGTTGTGGTAGAAATAGCATTGGTAAAAATTAATGTATGCAAACTCGTTTTGCAGTAGAAATAGCATTGGTGAAAAGTAGTCCACCAAAACTCGTCTTGCTGTAGAAATAGAAATGGTAAAAACTAATCTACGCAAACTCGTGTTGCTGTAGAAAGAGTATTGGTAAAAAGTAATCTAGGCAAACCCGTGTTGCGGTAGAAATAGGATTACTAAAAAGTAATCTACACAAATTCGTTTTCTTGTAGAAAGAGAATTGGTAAAAGATAATCTAGGCAAACCCATGTTGCGGTAGAAATAGCATTGGTAAAAATTAACGTAAGCAAACCCGTGTTGCAGTAGAAGTAGCATTGGTGAAAAGTAATCTAGGCAAACTCGTGTTGCGGTCGAAATAGCATTGGTAAAAGGTAATGTATGCAAACTCGTGTTGCAGTAGAAGTAGCATTTTTAAAAGGATCGTCTACAAAATCCTGTGTTGTGATAGAAATAGCACTGGTACAATGTAATCTAGGCAAATCCGTGTTGCGGTAGAATTAGCATTGGTAAAATGTAATCTAGGAACACTTGTGTTACAGTAGAAATATAATTTGTAAAAAGTTTGTCAGCACAAACTCGTGTTGCAGTAAAAATAGCATTGGTGAAAAGTAATCTACGAAAACTCTTGTTGTAGAAATAGAATGGGAAAAAATTAATGTACGCAAACTCATGTTGCTGTAGAAATAGGATTGCTGAAATGTAATCAATGCAAACTCACGTTGCGGAAGAAATAGCATTGGTAAAATGTAATCTACGGAAACTTGAATTGTGCTAGAAATAGCATTGGTAACAAGAAATGTACACAAAAGTGTGTTGCGGTAGAAATAGCATTGGTAAAAATTAATGTATGCAAACTCGTGTTGCAGTAGAAATAGCATTGGTGAAAAGTAATGTATGCAAACTCGTGTTGCAGTAGAAATAGCATTGGTGAAAAGTAATCTATGCAAACTCATGTTGCGGTAGAAATAGGATTGGTAAAAACTTATGTATGCAAACGCGTGTTGCGGTAGAAATAGCATTGGTAAAATGTAATCTAGACAAACCCGTGTTGCGGTAGAATTAGCATTGGAAAAATGTAATCAAGGCACACTCGTGTTGCGGTAGAAATATAATTTGTAAAAAGTTCGTCAACACAAACTCGTGTTCCGGTAAAAATAGCATTGGTAAAAAGTAATGTATGCAAACCCATGTTGCAGTAGAAATAGCATTGGTGAAAAGTAATCTACGAAAACTTGTGTTGCTGTAGAAATAGAAATGGTAAAAAGTAATTGACGCATACTCATGTTGTGGTAGAAATAGTATTGGTAAAAATTAATGTATGCAAACTCGTGTTGCGGTAGAAATAGCATTGGTAAAAGGATCGTCTACAAAAACTTGTGTTGCGGTAAAAATAGAATTTGCAAAAAGTTCGTCTACGCGAACTTGTGTTGCCCTAGAAATAGCATTGGTAAAAAGTAATGTACACAAACCCGTGTTGCCGTAGAAATGGCACTGGTAAAAGTTAACGTATGCAAACTCGTGTTGCAGTAGAAATAGCATTGGTGAAAAGTAATCTACGAAAATTCGTGTTACAGTAGAAATAGCATTGGTAAAACATAATCTACGCAAACTCGTGTTGCCGTAGAAATAGCATTGGTAAAAGGATCGTCTACAAAAACCTGTGTTGCAGTAGAAATAGCCTTGGTGAAAAGTAATCTAGGCAAACCCGTGTTGCGGTAGAAGTAGCATTGGTAAAATGTAATCTAGGCACACTCGTGTTGCAGTAGAAATAGCATTGGTGAAGAGTAATCTATGAAAACTCGTGTTTCTGTAGAAATAGAAATGGAAAAATGTAATCTACGCATACACATGTTCTGGTAGAAATAGAATTGGTAAAAATTAATGTATGCAAACTCGTGTTGCAGTAGAAATAGCATTGGTGAAATATAATCTACGAAAACTTGTTTTGCGCTAGAAATAGCATTGGTAAAAAGTAATGTATGCAAACTCGTGTTGTGTTAGCAATAGCATTGGTGAAAAATAATCTACGAAAACTCTTGTTGCTGTAATAATAGAAATGGTAAAAAGTAATCTACGCATACTCATGTTGTGGTAGAAATAGTATTGGTAAAAATTAATGTATGCAAAATCGTGTTGCAGTAGAAATGGCATAGGTGAAAAGGAATCGGGGCAAACCCGTGTTGTGGTAGAAATAGCATTGGTAAAAATTAATGTATGGAAACTCGTGTTGCAGTAGAAATAGCATTGGTGAAATATAATCTACGAAAACTTGTGTTGCCCTAGAAATAGCATTGGTAAAAAGTAATGTACACAAACCCGTGTTGCCGTAGAAATGGCACTGGTAAAAGTTAATGTATGCAAACTCGTGTTGCAGTAGAAATAGCATAGGTGAAAAGGAATCGGGGCAAACCCGTGTTGTGGTAGAAATAGCATTGGTGAAAAGTAATCTACGAAAATTCGTGTTACAGTAGAAATAGCATTGGTAAAACATAATCTACGCAAACTCGTGTTGCCGTAGAAATAGCATTGGTAGAAGGATCGTCTACAAAAACCTCTGTTGCAGTAGAAATAGCCTTGGTGAAAAGTAATCTAGGCAAACCCGTGTTGCGGTAGAATTAGCATTGGTAAAATGTAATCTAGGCACACTCGTGTTGCAGTAGAAATAGCATTGGTAAAAGGATCGTCTATAAAAACTTGTGTTGCGGTAGAAATAGAATTTGTAAAAAGTTCGTCTACACAAATTCTTGTTGCGGTAGAAATAGCATTGGTAAAAAGTAATGTATGCAAACCCATGTTGCAGTAGAAATAGCATTGGTGAAAAGTAATCTACGAAAACTCATGTTGCTGTAGAAATAGAAATGGTAAAAAGTAATCTACGCATACTCATGTTGTGGTAGAAATAGAATTGGTAAAAATTAATGTGTGCAAAGTCGTGTTGCGGTAGAAATAGCATTGGTAAAAGGATTGTCTACAAAAACTTGTGTTGCAGTAGAAATAGCCTTGGTGAAAAGTAATCCAGGCAAACCCGTGTTGCGGTAGAAATACCATTGGTAAAAATTAACGTATGCAAACTCGTGTTGCAGTAGAAATAGAATTGGTAAAAATTAATGTGTGCAAAGTCGTGTTGCGGTAGAAATAGCATTGGTAAAAGGATTGTCTACAAAAACTTGTGTTGCAGTAGAAATAGCCTTGGTGAAAAGTAATCTAGGCAAACCCGTGTTGCGGTAGAATTAGCAATGGTAAAATGTAATCTACGCACACTCGTGTTGCAGTAGAAAGATAATTTGTAAAAAGTTTGTCAGCACAAACTCATGTTGCAGTAAAAATAGCATTGGTAAAAAGTAATGTACGCAATCCCGTGTTGCGGTAGAAATAGCATTGGTGAAAAATAATCTACGAAAACTCTTGTTGCTGTAATAATAGAAATGGTAAAAAGTAATCTACGCATACTCATGTTGTGGTAGAAATAGAATTGGTAAAAATTAATGTATGCAAAATCGTGTTGCAGTAGAAATGGCATAGGTGAAAAGGAATCGGGGCAAACCCGTGTTGTGGTAGAAATAGCATTGGTAAAAATTAATGTATGGAAACTCGTGTTGCAGTAGAAATAGCATTGGTGAAATATAATCTACGAAAACTTGTGTTGCCCTAGAAATAGCATTGGTAAAAAGTAATGTACACAAACCCGTGTTGCCGTAGAAATGGCACTGGTAAAAGTTAATGTATGCAAACTCGTGTTGCAGTAGAAATAGCATAGGTGAAAAGGAATCGGGGCAAACCCGTGTTGTGGTAGAAATAGCATTGGTGAAAAGTAATCTACGAAAATTCGTGTTACAGTAGAAATAGCATTGGTAAAACATAATCTACGCAAACTCGTGTTGCCGTAGAAATAGCAATGGTAGAAGGATCGTCTACAAAAACCTGTGTTGCAGTAGAAATAGCCTTGGTGAAAAGTAATCTAGGCAAACCCGTGTTGCGGTAGAATTAGCATTGGTAAAATGTAATCTAGGCACACTCGTGTTGCAGTAGAAATAGCATTGGTAAAAGGATCGTCTATAAAAACTTGTGTTGCGGTAGAAATAGAATTTGTAAAAAGTTCGTCTACACAAATTCTTGTTGCGGTAGAAATAGCATTGGTAAAAAGTAATGTATGCAAACCCATGTTGCAGTAGAAATAGCATTGGTGAAAAGTAATCTACGAAAACTCATGTTGCTGTAGAAATAGAAATGGTAAAAAGTAATCTACGCATACTCATGTTGTGGTAGAAACAGAATTGGTAAAAATTAATGTGTGCAAAGTCGTGTTGCGGTAGAAATAGCATTGGTAAAAGGATTGTCTACAAAAACTTGTGTTGCAGTAGAAATAGCCTTGGTGAAAAGTATTCTAGGCAAACCCGTGTTGCGGTAGAATTAGCAATGGTAAAATGTAATCTACGCACACTCGTGTTGCAGTAGAAAGATAATTTGCAAAAAGTTTGTCAGCACAAACTCATGTTGCAGTAAAAATAGCATTGGTAAAAAGTAATGTACGCCAACCCGTGTTGCGGTAGAAATAGCATTGGTGAAAAATAATCTACGAAAACTCTTGTTGCTGTAACAATAAAAATGGTAAAAAGTAATCTACGCATACTCATGTTGTGGTAGAAATTGAATTGGTAAAAATTAATGTATGCAAAATCGTGTTGCAGTAGAAATAGCATAGGTGAAAAGGAATCGGGGCAGACCCGTGTTGTGGTAGAAATAGCATTGGTAAAAATTAATGTATGCAAACTCGTGTTGCAGTAGAAATAGCATTGGTGAAATATAATCTACGAAAACTTGTGTTGCCCTAGAAATAGCATTGGTAAAAAGTAATGTACACAAACCCGTGTTGCCGTAGAAATGGCACTGGTAAAAGTTAATGTATGGAAACTCGCGTTGCAGTAGAAATAGCATTGGTGAAAAGTAATCTACGCAAACTCGTGTTGCCGTAGAAATAGCATTGGTAAAAGGATCGTCTACAAAAACCTGTGTTGCAGTAGAAATAGCCTTGGTGAAAAGTAATCTAGGCAAACCCGTGTTGCGGTAGAATTAGCATTGGTAAAATGTAATCTAGGCACACTCGTGTTGCAGTAGAAATAGCATTGGTGAAGAGTAATCTATGAAAACTCGTTTTTCTGTAGAAATAGAAATGGAAAAATGTAATCTACGCATACACATGTTCTGGTAGAAATAGAATTGGTAAAAATTAATGTATGCAAACTCGTGTTGCAGTAGAAATAGCATTGGTGAAATATAATCTACGAAAACTTGTTTTGCGCTAGAAATAGCATTGGTAAAAAGTAATGTACGCAAACTCGTGTTGTGTTAGCAATAGCATTGGTAAAACGTAATCTAGGGACACTCGTGTTGCGGTAGAAATAGCATTGGTAAAAGGATCGTCTATAAAAACTTGTGTTGCGGTAGAAATAGAATTTGTAAAAAGTTCGTCTACACAAACTCTTGTTGCGGTAGAATTAGCATTGGTAAAATGTAAGCTAGGCAAACCCGTCTTGCCGTAGAAATGGCATTGGTAAAATTAAGGTATGCAATCTCGTGTTGCAGGAGAAATAGCATTGTTGAAAAGTAATGTACACAAACTCATGTTGCAGTAGAAATAGAATTGGTAAAAATTAATGTATGCAAACTCATCTTGCGTTAGAAATAGGATTGCTTAAAAGTAATCTACGGAAACTCGTTTTGGTGTAGAAAGAGTATTGGTAAAAAGTAATCTAGGCAAACCCGTGTTGTGGTAGAAAGAGTATTGGTAAAAAGTAATCTAGGCTTGCTGAAAAGTAATCTACGCTAATTAGGTTTCCTGTAGAAAGAGAATTGGAAAAAAGTAATCTAGGCAAACCCGTGTTGCCGGAGAAATGGCATTAGTAAAAATTAATGTATGCAAACTCGTGTTGCAGTAGAAATAGCATTGGTGAAAAGTAATCTATGCAAACTCATGCTGCGGTAGAAATTGCATTGGTAAAATGTAATCTACGCAAATTTGTGTTGTGGTAGAAATAGCATTGGTAAAAATTAATGTATGCAAACTCGTTTTGCAGTAGAAATAGCATTGGTGAAAAGTAGTCCACCAAAACTCGTCTTGCTGTAGAAATAGAAATGGTAAAAACTAATCTACGCAAACTCGTGTTGCTGTAGAAAGAGTATTGGTAAAAAGTAATCTAGGCAAACCCGTGTTGCGGTAGAAATAGGATTACTAAAAAGTAATCTACACAAATTCGTTTTCTTGTAGAAAGAGAATTGGTAAAAGATAATCTAGGCAAACCCATGTTGCGGTAGAAATAGCATTGGTAAAAATTAACGTAAGCAAACCCGTGTTGCAGTAGAAGTAGCATTGGTGAAAAGTAATCTAGGCAAACTCGTGTTGCGGTCGAAATAGCATTGGTAAAAGGTAATGTATGCAAACTCGTGTTGCAGTAGAAGTAGCATTTTTAAAAGGATCGTCTACAAAATCCTGTGTTGTGATAGAAATAGCACTGGTACAATGTAATCTAGGCAAATCCGTGTTGCGGTAGAATTAGCATTGGTAAAATGTAATCTAGGAACACTTGTGTTACAGTAGAAATATAATTTGTAAAAAGTTTGTCAGCACAAACTCGTGTTGCAGTAAAAATAGCATTGGTGAAAAGTAATCTACGAAAACTCTTGTTGTAGAAATAGAATGGGAAAAAATTAATGTACGCAAACTCATGTTGCTGTAGAAATAGGATTGCTGAAATGTAATCAATGCAAACTCACGTTGCGGAAGAAATAGCATTGGTAAAATGTAATCTACGGAAACTTGAATTGTGCTAGAAATAGCATTGGTAACAAGAAATGTACACAAAAGTGTGTTGCGGTAGAAATAGCATTGGTAAAAATTAATGTATGCAAACTCGTGTTGCAGTAGAAATAGCATTGGTTAAAAGTAATGTATGCAAACTCGTGTTGCAGTAGAAATAGCATTGGTGAAAAGTAATCTATGCAAACTCATGTTGCGGTAGAAATAGGATTGGTAAAAACTTATGTATGCAAACGCGTGTTGCGGTAGAAATAGCATTGGTAAAATGTAATCTAGACAAACCCGTGTTGCGGTAGAATTAGCATTGGAAAAATGTAATCAAGGCACACTCGTGTTGCGGTAGAAATATAATTTGTAAAAAGTTCGTCAACACAAACTCGTGTTCCGGTAAAAATAGCATTGGTAAAAAGTAATGTATGCAAACCCATGTTGCAGTAGAAATAGCATTGGTGAAAAGTAATCTACGAAAACTTGTGTTGCTGTAGAAATAGAAATGGTAAAAAGTAATTGACGCATACTCATGTTGTGGTAGAAATAGTATTGGTAAAAATTAATGTATGCAAACTCGTGTTGCGGTAGAAATAGCATTGGTAAAAGGATCGTCTACAAAAACTTGTGTTGCGGTAAAAATAGAATTTGCAAAAAGTTCGTCTACGCGAACTTGTGTTGCCCTAGAAATAGCATTGGTAAAAAGTAATGTACACAAACCCGTGTTGCCGTAGAAATGGCACTGGTAAAAGTTAACGTATGCAAACTCGTGTTGCAGTAGAAATAGCATTGGTGAAAAGTAATCTACGAAAATTCGTGTTACAGTAGAAATAGCATTGGTAAAACATAATCTACGCAAACTCGTGTTGCCGTAGAAATAGCATTGGTAAAAGGATCGTCTACAAAAACCTGTGTTGCAGTAGAAATAGCCTTGGTGAAAAGTAATCTAGGCAAACCCGTGTTGCGGTAGAAGTAGCATTGGTAAAATGTAATCTAGGCACACTCGTGTTGCAGTAGAAATAGCATTGGTGAAGAGTAATCTATGAAAACTCGTGTTTCTGTAGAAATAGAAATGGAAAAATGTAATCTACGCATACACATGTTCTGGTAGAAATAGAATTGGTAAAAATTAATGTATGCAAACTCGTGTTGCAGTAGAAATAGCATTGGTGAAATATAATCTACGAAAACTTGTTTTGCGCTAGAAATAGCATTGGTAAAAAGTAATGTATGCAAACTCGTGTTGTGTTAGCAATAGCATTGGTAAACCGTAATCTAGGGACACTCGTGTTGCGGTAGAAATAGCATTGGTAAAATGTAAGCTAGGCAAACCCGTCTTGCCGTAGAAATGGCATTGGTAAAATTAAGGTATGCAATCTCGTGTTGCAGGAGAAATAGCATTGTTGAAAAGTAATGTACACAAACTCATGTTGCAGTAGAAATAGAATTGGTAAAAATTAATGTATGCAAACTCATCTTGCGTTAGAAATAGGATTGCTTAAAAGTAATCTACGGAAACTCATTTTGGTGTAGAAAGAGTATTGGTAAAAAGTAATCTAGGCAAACCCGTGTTGTGGTAGAAAGAGTATTGGTAAAAAGTAATCTAGGCTTGCTGAAAAGTAATCTACACAAATTCGTTTTCTTGTAGAAAGAGAATTTGTAAAAGATAATCTAGGCAAACCCGTGTTGCGGTAGAAATAGCATTGGTAAAAATTAACGTAAGCAAACCCGTGTTGCAGTAGAAGTAGCATTGGTGAAAAGTAATCTAGGCAAACTCGTGTTGCGGTCGAAATAGCATTGGTAAAAGGTAATGTATGCAAACTCGTGTTGCAGTAGAAGTAGCATTTTTAAAAGGATCGTCTACAAAATCCTGTGTTGTGATAGAAATAGCACTGGTACAATGTAATCTAGGCAAATCCGTGTTGCGGTAGAATTAGCATTGGTAAAATGTAATCTAGGAACACTTGTGTTACAGTAGAAATATAATTTGTAAAAAGTTTGTCAGCACAAACTCGTGTTGCAGTAAAAATAGCATTGGTGAAAAGTAATCTACGAAAACTCTTGTGGTAGAAATAGAATGGGAAAAAATTAATGTACGCAAACTCATGTTGCTGTAGAAATAGGACTGCTGAAATGTAATCAATGCAAACTCACGTTGCGGAAGAAATAGCCTTGGTAAAATGTAATCTACGGAAACTTGAATTGTGGTAGAAATAGCATTGGTAACAAGAAATGTACACAAACTTGTGTTGCGGTAGAAATAGCATTGGTAAAAATTAATGTATGCAAACTCGTGTTGCCCTAGAAATAGCATTGGTAAAAAGTAATGTACACAAACCCGTGTTGCCGTAGAAATGGCACTGGTAAAAATGAATGTATGCAAATTCGTGTTGCAGTAGAAATAGCATTGGTGAAAAGTAATCTACGAAAATTCGTGTTACGGTAGAAATAGCATTGGTAAAACATAATCTACGCAAACTCGTGTTGCCGTAGAAATAGCATTGGTAAAAGGATCGTCTACAAAAACCTGTGTTGCAGTAGAAATAGCCTTGGTGAAAAGTAATCTAGGCAAACCCGTGTTGCGGTAGAATTAGCATTGGTGAAAAGTAATCTACGAAAACTCATGTTGCTGTAGAAATAGAAATGGTAAAAATTAATGTGTGCAAAGTCGTGTTGCGGTAGAAATAGCATTGGTAAAAGGATTGTCTACAAAAACTTGTGTTGCAGTAGAAATAGCCTTGGTGAAAAGTAATCTAGGCAAACCCGTGTTGCGGTAGAATTAGCAATGGTAAAATGTAATCTACGCACACTCGTGTTGCAGTAGAAATATTATTTGTAAAAAGTTTGTCAGCACAAACTCATGTTGCAGTAAAAATAGCATTGGTAAAAAGTAATGTACGCAAACCTGTGTTGCAGTAGAAATAGCATTGGTGAAAAGTAATCTACGAAAACTCGTGTTGCTGTAGAAATAGAAATGGTAAAAAGTAATCTACGCATACTCATGTTGTGGTAGAAATATAATTTGTAAAAAGTTCGTCAACACAAACTTGTGTTCCGGTAAAAATAGCATTGGTAAAAAGTAATGTGTGCAAACCCATGTTGCAGTAGAAATAGCATTGGTGAAAAGTAATCTACAAAAACTTGTGTTGCTGTAGAAATAGAAATGGTAAAAAGTAATTGACGCATACTCATGTTGTGGTAGAAATGGCATTGGTAAAAATTAATGTATGCAAACTCGTGTTCCGGTAGAAATAGCATTGGTGAAAAGTAATCTACGAAAACTCGTGTTGCTGTAGAAATATAATTTGTAAAAAGTTTGTCAGCACAAACTCATGTTGCAGTAAAAATA